>JAQQTP010000051.1:7287500-8487500 GCA_029884605.1 Ormosia emarginata
TGCATACTCAACTTGCTCTTATGAGCTTTATCAAGAATCAACCTTCTCAGCTCAGGATCACTCGGTACATAAATCCTATCTCTGAATCTTAGGATCCCATCTGGTCCTTCCCTGAATTCTGACACAGCGCCTTGCTTCACCAGCTCCTTCTCATTCTGTAAGTATGAGTCATTTCCTTGCTTTTCTCGAATTTCTTCCATTAATCCACTCAAAATAGTGATCATCTTCAAGCACATTCTCCCCGATGCTAACTCTATGGACAACCACATATCCCTAAACTGTTCTATTAACTCACTTTCTCTGAGCATCATAGCAGAGACACTAAACATCTTCCTACTCAAAGCATCTACTATGGCGTTTGCCTTTTCGGGATGATACTGAAGTTGAAAATCATCATCTTTCAAAAATTCTAACCACCTCATTTGTCTCATATTCATCTCCTTTTGATCAAACATGTATTTTAGACTTTTGTGGTCGCTGTAGATGTTGAATGTTGCTCTATAAAGAAAATATCTCCAGATCTTCAATGCAAACACAACAGCAGCTAACTCCAAGTCATGCGTAGGATACTTCTTCTCATGTACTCTTAGTTGCCCTGAAGCATACGCTACCACTCTTCTATTTTGCATAAGGACACATCCTAAACCCTGATATGAAGCATCACAGTACACCTTAAAAGGTTCATTGGGATCAGGCAAAATCAACACTGGCGAAGTAGTCAATCGTCTCTTCAACTCTTGAAAACTCTCTTCACATGCATCTGTTCATGCGAAATCTTGATTCTTTCTTGTAAGCTGGGTGAGAGGTCCCGCTATCTTAGAGAATTCTTCGATAAATCTTCGATAATAACTAGCTAATCCCATAAAGTTACGAATCTCTGATACAGTCTTTGGTCTTTCCCATTGAAGAGCTGCCTCCACTTTTAATGGATCCACTGCAATTCCTTCCTTTGAAATCACGTGACCCAGAAATTGAACCTCCTCTAACCAGAACTTACATTTTGAAAGCTTAGCATATAGCTTCTTCTCCTTTAGAATCTGAAGAACTACACTAAGATGTTCAACATGTTCTTCCTGACTTCGAGAATAGATCAAAATGTCATCAATAAAGACAACAACAAATCTTTCTAGATAAGGACGAAAGATTCGATTCATGTAATCCATGAATACAACAGGAGCATTTGTTACTGTTAACGGAATCACAAGATACTCATAATGCCTGTAACGCATTTGAAAAGTCGTCTTGGGAACATCCTCTACCTTCACACGAATCTGATGATAGCCAGAACGTAGATCAATCTTGGAGAAAACAAAAGCTCCCTTCAGTTGATCCATCAAATCATCTATCCTTAGAAGTGAATACTTATTCTTCATTGTAATCTTGTTCAACTGATGATAGTCCACACATAACTGAGAAGTTTCATCCTTCTTCTTAACTAACAGCACTAGAACTCTCCACGGTGAAACACTAGGTCTCACAAATTGCTTTCCCAACAGTTCCTCCAACTGCTTTTTGAGTTTGGCTAACTCTGATGGCGACATCCTATATGGTGCCATGGATATAAGTCTAGATCTTGATACAAGATCTATAAAAAATTATACTCCTCTTTCTAGTGGTAATCCAGGTATATTATAAGAAAAGACTTCAGGAAACCCATTTACCACAAGAATAACATTCACATCATTCTCACTCTAGACCTCCAAGGAAGACAAAATCATGTATCCTTGAGCTCCTTCCCTCAAGAAAGTTTTGACTTGGCTGGCAGTTACAAATCCATAAATCTCAGGATTAGGAAATACTAAGGTTTTATTGGAACAATCAAATAGGATATGGTTAGAAGATAACCAATTCATTCATAAAATCACGTCTATTTGAGAAATAGGCAAACAAATCAGATCGACCGAAAAGATTCGATCTTCCATAAAAATAGGACAGCTCAAGCAAACTTGAGTAGTGGCAATAGGTTTATCAGTAGGAGTATAAAAAATTAAATCAAAAGGTAAGGAAGATTGAGACAATCCTAATCGATGGATACAGTCATAGGCAATAAAAGAATGGGTCGCCCCTGAGTCATATAGTATAGTTAAAAGATTACCTCCCATGGCACAATCTCCCTGAATCAGATCTCCGGATTGGGAGGCTTCCGCTCCATTCATAGTGTAAACTTTTCCTCCAGCCTGAGGTCTTGCAGCATATACATTGCTAACAGAAGGCTCCGCCTTGAGTTGATTGTAATCCCTTGAGATGTGTCCAGGCTTCCCGCATCTGAAACAAATGATCCCATTGATCTTACAATCCTTCATTAAGTGATACTTTCCACACTTGAAGCATTTTGATGAAGATGCCACGGTCCGACCAAACTTGTTGCTACCAAAACCTCCTCTATGTGATTGTTGCTGAGATTAATTCCTCGGTGGCCTCAAATATGGCTTTTGCTGAAAACAATTGCCACCTCCATTCTTACCTATTTGGAATTGAGAAGGTCCAAAGTTACGGTTTCTCGTGTCTCGTAATTGGTCCAACTCCTCAATCCTGCGACACGTGTCCAAAATAGCTGGGAACTCCTCAATTCCCAAAGGCAATATCGTTCTCTTTAAGTTATGCCTCAATCCTTCTTCAAACTTGCGGCACTTCTACTCTTCATCAGGCTATAGTTAGAAATACCTTGAAACCTTTGATAAGCTTTCAAAATTAGCAGCATATTCACTGACTGTCATGCTCCCTTATTTTAGACCTAGAAACTCCATTTCTTTTGCGTGCCTCACACTGGCTGGAAAGTATTTCTCCAAGAATTTGTTCTTAAAGACTTCCCAGGTGATCGTTCTTCCCTCAGCTTCCATCAATCATTGGGCTCCTGTCCACCAGTCTTCAACATTTCCAACAAGCATAAAGGTAGCATAGGTTACCTTCTGAGCATAAGTACTTCCCATTCCTCTGGATATCTTCACTAACTCTTTGATCCAAAGATTTGCTTTTTTCAGATCAAATTCCCCTTTGAATTGTGGTAGGTTGTTGCAGTGAAACTTCGATAAATTCTGAGTTTCAGTGGTCGTTTCTTGTTGTTGAGCAACCTTTTGGTTCTATTGCACTATGACATCTGTCATCCTCTACATAGCTTCAGCTGCTGTAGCCATACTTTTGTTATCTCGTCTAGTGTTTATACGTACACTCCGCCACGAGCCATTGCGTTCCTTTGAGGTCAGACTAAACAATACACAATAAAAGTCAAGTGAAATCATTTTAAACAATTTGATCTCCTTTTGAAAACTAAGCATAGAGAATCACACAACACAAGCAAGACAGACCTAACCACAAATTCCAAAAGACTCAAACTTGGGCTCTGATACCAACTAATGTGACACCTTCCCTTAGGATATCACATTTACGACTAAAACTCCTAGACTTATACAAGACAAGTGCTATAATTTCTCAATTTGCGCATCATGGCTTATACAAGACAGTTTACACCAGATTGTGAATAGAATAGTACATGGTCAACATTGTCAGTGCGTTGCTCAGTCACCATGGCCCAGTGGAGTTACCAACTGGCCACTTGTGGGATCTGCACCCCGACGCCTCCAAGTTCAACAAGTGAACTGCACTACGCAATTTGCACTCGCACTAAGGTGTAATTCAACTCCTAGGCAAAAGCCTCGATCGACACCACCGGTATAATGCATGATCAATGACTCAATGCATACACACATATTAATATCATGATTCTCCATAAACATAAGCTACTCATAAGCCAAACCAGTCATTAACATCTTCGGGTCCAGTTTAAGAGCCCGATAACACACTGCTATTTTTTTTCAATCGCAAAGCATCTTTTTTGCGTAATTCAGAAATCATCATTTTTAAAATACGTAAGACATCATCACTATTTTTCAATCATGAAAAACTTTTATTACACTTTTAAGCTTAATTTTGAAACTTTCAAAGATTAATATAGAAATTAACTTTAGTTCCAATATTCTTCTAACTAGGCTCCTCTAGGTAGTACTTCCTAATATTTTTCACAAAGAACACACAGGGGATCCACATTATATTAATTTAATAAATTCTTTTCCTTTGCCTTTTATAAAAATACCTTAAGTTTTTAATTTCTCTTTCAAGCTTATTTTTCCACTCAATAGTCGAAATTCCTCTCTTACTTAATGACAAAATTTTTGTTCTATCTTTCTTCCATTATTATAAATCCTTAATCCAATTCCTTTTCACCTAAGCATCTAAGTTCCAAATCAACACAAAAGTTTGTCTTAGATACCCTATTTAGGGTTACTTGGCCGTGAACCCTAAGCCTTTGGACCCCAAATTTTATTTTATTTTTTTATCTTTACCAACAAGACTCCAAGCATACCATATATTTCAATCACCAAAATTTCTATTCTACTAAGGTTATGCACAATATTAAGCCATAAAATCATATAAGGCAAAAACCACAAAAAAATCACCAAAAATACATACAACCAAGTGAATAACCCTCACATGAATTCTTCACTTACAACATGCAAATTTCGTTCCTTACCACCATGATAGGTTGATGAGGTTAATCTCTCTCTTACCTTGGATGATAACTAAGAACTCCTTAGGCATTTTCTTGAATTAAACTTCCACTCCCAAGATGCTCTTAAAAGATTTCAAAACCCTAACTTGAGGAAGTACTTGAAAATGGGTGAACTAGATCAAGAGCACAACACCAAAGTGTCTTAGAATGGTGAATAGATGTAAGATGTGGGGTTGGTTAAAATTAAACAAGCTTGAATGGTGGTCTTTGGTGGTGTGGCCATGAGCTTGTTACATCACCCACCACATCCAAGTTATCCACCATCTACAAGTTACCCACCATCTACAGCATACTCACCACCTACTTACACTTACCCACTATATCCTTTGACCTTTAGCCTTACACCATCATTTTCATATTCACTGTATATGGGTTATCCATCATATCCTCAGCCATCATAGTCAGGACCTTCTTCTGATCCCCCTCACAAATCACCACATTCTGACCTTAACCCTTCTTATTGATGTAGTCATTACACTTAAATTAATTTATTATCCTTTTATTACATTTTCTTAATCTGGGATGATTGTATGTATATGTATAAATGTTTCTGTTATGCTTATGCATCTTATACGTGTTCTGTTGATATAGGAATCAAAATATATATAAATATGTTTTATTATACAAGATGAAGTACTTTTGAGAACATCTAATTTTTAGAAGATATTATGTCGAATTTTCCATAGAATCAGAATGTTTGAACTATTAAGGTTAATTGATTTTGTTTGGCTCGCTAGGCTAATATTCTAGCCCATTAATTGGTCATGACGTTCAGAGTGTGATCAACTTTGATTTTCAGAATCAATTTTAAGAGTAAAAATTGATTGCAATACACTAAGGGTGCTCATGGCTAGATTTGGTAAGGTTTAACTTGATAATTTCATAGACCTAATTTTCTAAACTTGGACTCAGCCTTAGATTTAATTGGATCACATTAGATAATTTCTAAGCATACTAAGAATGATTTGGAGGTAAAACAACTTATTTTTCATGTCAAGAAGGCTCACATGGTCATGTGAGAACACGACACAGTCGTTTGACCTTGAAAACGCGTATATGCACTTTAAGTGAGACACGACCATGTGACAAAGAGACACGATCGCGTCTCAAAGTCAGAAGCTTCAATTGAGTTAGACAGGGCTCTATATAAGTTGAAAGCACGACCGTTTCTAGGATACGTCATCACGTGTGACGCATCCAACGTAGATACGCCGCGTTGACACGTGGAAAACGCCACACACGTTGGCGTATCCATGTTGGATGCGTTATGCGTGATGACGTATCCCAGTTGACAGTTCCATCTCCTCTGACATATCATACGCGGAACAAAATAGAATAAAAAAATTCAATGTGACAAAAATGGTGACATTCTAAGAAATAATTTTAAAAAGATGATAATTTAGTAAATACATTTGTCATTGAGAATATATTGGTCAAAAAACCCATAGAGTTTGCCATGAGTAGAAGGACTCGTCTAAGCGAGGGAATTACTTGCTAGGTCTTGCAAAGTTTATTTTCCTTAGCTTCTAGGCAGAGGCAGGTCAATTATCTTAGAAATCTAAAGTTAAAAATAAAATTAAGTTTTTTAGTGAACTTGATGAAAAAATATATATAAAGTTTATTCTTATAGTCTTTAATGATTTATTTATTTTTAATATTTTTTAAAAGTATTCTTTATAGGAGATTAAAATTAAGAAAGCTAAAATAAAGAGTTAGAGGAAAGGAGAAAGAAAAAAAAATTCAAAGGTGAATATTATAACTTGAAAAAAATTTATATATAATAAGAGAAAACTAGTTCTTTGATGTTCAATAAATATATATTACGGTTAATTAATTAAAAATAAAAAAAATGATTGAGAACTACAAACATTGTGAGAATTGATAAGTGATAGAAATAGAGGAGGGTAATGCACTTAATTAGTGAAGTGACAAAATAATATTATTTTATTAATTATCTTGACTTATGTATATTTTTAATAGAAATAAGATAAGTAGTTGAGAATTAATAGATATGTAAAAGTGAAAAAAAATTATTAGACAATTAATTAATAAATAAGAATATGTAAATATCTTATTAATTATTATAATTTTTTTATTTTTAATATAATTAATTATATCATTATAAAATTATAAGACCTTAAGAATTGAGGACCTAAAGCCCTTGCTTTATTTGCTTTATGCTTAAGCCGGGACAACCCCTAGCTTGTCCAAGAAATTAGCACAAGAGTTTGCCTCGCACAAAACATGCTCAACCTTGACCGTATGACGCATCTTGCCAATGATACACCCATTTTTATGGTAAGGGTACTCATGATGAGTAATTGTTATATTTTATGGTCGCGCTATTCGTCCATCCAAAAGACTCCAACTTTTGTCCATCGTATGTCACGTGTCACAATTTGAAATTTGAAACATGAAACTGTTCACGTTAAAAATAAGTGGTTAATACATTAGGAATAAGTGGTTAATCAATATAAGTTTCTAATTAATACATTCGAAATAAGTGGTTAATCTATATCAGTTTTTGGTGAATCTGAGAAAGAGTTCCCAATAATGAATAAGTGGTTAATACGTTAAGAATAAGTAGTTAATCAGTATATGTTTCTGGTAAATCCAGGAAAGAGTTCTCAATAATGAGTAAGTGGTTAATACGTTAGGAATAAGTGGTTACTCAGTATCAGTTTCTGGTTAATACATTCAAAATAAGTGGTTAATCTATATCAGTTTCTGGTGAATTTGAGAAAGAGTTTCCAATAATAAATAAGTGGTTAATACGTTAGGAATAAGTGGTTAATCAGTATAGGTTTCTGGTAAATCCAAGAAAGAGTTCTCAATAATGAGTAAGTGGTTAATACGTTAGGAATAAGTGGTTAATCAGTATTAATTTCTGGTGAATCCAAGAAGCGGGAAATTAAATGGTTAATATGTTAGGAATAAGTGGTTAATCAGTATCAATTTCTGGTGAATCCAAGAAGCGGGAAATGAGAAGCTTGAAATGAAAATATTGACATACAAAAAAGTCAACAAACATACGTACGAAAGCATACGGTGGAAAAAAGTTAGAGTATTTGGTTGGACGAGAAACGTTTTCTTTATTTTATTATTAGTTTTAATTATTTCAAAGTCAATATTTTATTTTTACTTTATCTTTTCTCTCACCATAACAACTTTTTTGCACGTTGGAGAACCACTATAACTTTTACTAGATTTATGTTGTACGTTGGAGACTTTGAAGCATTTTATTTTGGAAAATATTTTTCATCCAACTAAATACTCCAACTTTCATCCACCGTATGCTTCCGTACGTATGTTTTTTGACTTTTTCATATGCCAATTGTAACACCCCAAATTTCTGTATCTCTTTAAACTTGATAATTTTTTGTGATTTAATTTTCTTGTTTAGTAATTTAAATGTGCCTTTGTAAAATTATTTTGTTTATTCCGTCAAGATATTTGATCGTTTTGAGTGATTTACTCGTGTTAGGAAAATAAAAATTTTGGTAGGAAAACTTTACGTAATTTAATTTTTACCGTTAGGTAATTATTTTACGTAATCTGATTTGATATTTGTACATTTTATAATTTTTGTGATTTTTGTGGATGATTATGAATTTTTTTGACTGCATGCGGGCCCAGGTGGTCCTATGTGGGCCAGGTGGCCATACGTGGGCCCAGGTGGGTCTCGCAAAGCAAAAATTTTTCTGCGCATAAAAAAATTTGTACTGTTTAGACGGAGACAGGGGATCTTACTAAACCTGAATCCAGAAACAATTTTTAAAATTTTATTGTACTGTGTTTTGTACTGTATTTAATTTATCGGACGATAAAAATACAGTAAATATATTCTTTCGTGAGGTTTTAGCAGATAAAAATAGAAATTATATTATTAAGTCAATATTAGTGATTGTGACAATTTTTGATGGACCAATAGGAAACAAGTCTAAGATTGAAGACTTTAATATCAACCACCGATTTAATCGATGGTAAAGACTTGATCTTGATTTAATCAACGGTGGAAATGGATCAATTATGACCATTGGATAAGGATTGAATCAATGGTAGAGATTTGATCTCAAAAAGTGACAAAGACCATTTATGACCATTGGATGAAGAATTAATCAAGGGTGGAGAATTGGTCTTGTAAAGTAACAAGGACCATTTATGACCATTGGATGTAAATTTAATCAATGGTGGAGATTTAGTCTTAAAAAGTAGCAAAGACTAATTATGACTCTTGGATTAAAGTAATAAGGAGTAATCTTGACCCTTAATTTTGGAGACACATCTAAGGGCTAGAATTTAAAGGAGAAAAATCCAATGGCCTAGATTTAGTCTTCTAAAATTAAAAATCTACCTAAATCCTAACCATTGAATTAATCAATGGCTAGAAATGCTTCAAATGGTGGCAAATAATGAAGACAACTTTATTGAATGCATTATGAAGAGAAGGTGATGGTTTTGGAGTGTTTAGAAGAGCAAAGAGACAAGCTTTATGTCATTTTGCATGTCTTGGTCAAGTTAGACATCATAATGGCTTACTTTTGATTTTTGCACTCCAAGGAGAATGCTTGAAGGGGGGCACGGTTTTGGTGCTGCATGAAGGAGTTTGGAAGACCATAATTGCATGCTTTAGTCATTATTGTCTTCCTTGGTCTTCATTGATTCATTTTCAAGAAGGAAACTTAGAAAATTTTCTCTCCATCTCTTTTCTTCTCTAGATTTCGGCCAAGCCCTCCAAGAGCACCTTCCATTACTCAAAAATTTCATCCAACTTGATTTTCTAAATCTAAACATCATTCTAAGAACATCTCTAGTTATGAGTTTTTTCAAAATCATTCATCTTGATCTTCAAATTCAAGCTTCAAGTTTCTATCAAAAATAAAAAATTTCATCTTTGTTCTTCAAGAGATATCATTCGGTCAAAACCCCTAAAATCACCATCCAAGCTTTTTTAATTTCATCCAACCT
The DNA here is from genome assembly GCA_029884605.1 of Ormosia emarginata. NCBI lineage: Eukaryota > Viridiplantae > Streptophyta > Magnoliopsida > Fabales > Fabaceae > Ormosia > Ormosia emarginata. The sequence continues at coordinate 7,297,036 of JAQQTP010000051.1, forward strand.
TAGATCTTGAATCTCCATGATATTCTAAGCAACTTTCATGTTGAAAACTTCTTCTAAATCATTCATCTTCAAGGAGTTTCTTCAAGATCAAAGTTATTGGGTTTTTGAGGTGAAGTATAAGGAAACTTCATTTTCTTCTCTCTTTTTCATGATCTAAACCATGTTTGATCCATGGTTCCTCTTAATCAAGCTTAGTATACTAATTTTTATGTATTTTGTTTTGTATTTGAGAAGCCCTTGGTAGTGAAGGACTTGGAAAAAGAAGCAAATCAAGAAGCTTTTGAGGATCTTCAAGAGGTAAGAGGGAGATCCATCTCACCAACCAAGCATGGTGGTGAGAGATGGTATTTTATTTGATGAATGTGAAATCCATGTGAGGATTCATATCCATGGTCATGTAATTAATTTGTAGGTGTTTATGAGCTTTGATTAATTTTCTATGCTTGATATGCTTTGCATGATTTTATAGCTTTGATGATATGCTTGATATGCTATACATGCTTTTATGGCTTTGATGGTATGCTTATATTATTTATGATGAAATATATATGTATATGCCATGACTTGATGGTGGAAAGGAAATTGATTTTTGGCTCCAATAGCCAAGGAAGAGTTACGGTTTTGATGCCCTTGATTAGGGTTCATGTTGAAAATTTTCAAGAACAAAAGAATTGATTTTTGAGTACTTAGAACATGGTGGATTTCGAACAAGACACCTCAAAATAGGTGTTCACAAAATTAATATTTTCTTGAATGATGAAAATGGATGTTTAGAAAAGTAAGGAAAATAAACAAAGATTTTATTTTTCAAAGAGTAGATGAATACGGTTTTAGAATGATTTTTATTGATTTATTTTGTGTAAAAAGTTTTTAAGTGTTTTACTAAACATGAGATTTAAATGAAAATAGCAATGATAATTTTAAGGATTTGCAAAGAAAGTGAAAAAGGATTTGTAAGGAAAGTAAAAATGAATTTGAACAAATGGGTTTGGTTTTTATGACCATCGGTATTTCGGTTTTGAAAACAAAGAATTTTTAATGGTTTTGTTTGTGTAAAACCATATCAATTTAGAAGAAAAATATTTGATGGCTTCAATGGCCAAAGACTCTACGATTTTTGGAGGTTGGAATAATTTTGGTTTTATGAAACAAAGTAATTTTAAAGTGGAAACAAAATGTTTGAACAAAATGTTTTAGTATAAGGATTTTGGAAAGGGAATCAAAGTATTTTATCACTTGAGAAATGAACTTTCATATGAAAATGAAAAAGAAAAGTTGCAAGGGTTTGAATCTTAATTTGTTTTGAAGAGAATTGATTTTAGAATTGATTTGGAAAAAATGGAGAATATAATGGTGTTTTGAAAATTTACTAACATTATAACTTATTTTCAAGTTTTGAAATACGTTAGAAAATGTTAAGTTTTGAAACGTTGATTTACATCAATGGAAAAGTGATTTTGTGAATTATATTTTGAAAAAGAATTTCTTGAGTAAAGAATCTGTGGAAAAATATTTTCTTGAGTAAGAAAATATATTAAATGAAGTATAAAGTTATATTATTTTGAGAAAAGTTAAAAAGAATTTTTAAAGGTCAAGAAATATTTTTACGTAATGAAATTGTGGTGAAAAATTATTTACGTATCTTAAAAGCGTGATTTTTAAGTTACGTGATATGAAAAAATATTTCTATATGATTTTAAATACGTTGAAATATTTATACGCGATTTGAATTTACGTTTAAATATTTTACGTGATTTGAACTACTGTTGATAAATCACTACGTGATTGAATAGCGATAGAATATTTTTTTTATACGATTATGAAAATGGGGGAAAATTGTTATGAGATTTGGAAAGTGTTTTAAATATTTTGAGAATGATAGAAAATGATTTACGTGACATAAAAGAATGATTTTTAAGTTACACGATTTTGAAACAGTAGAAAAATACTATGCGATTTGAGAAACGTATGTTTTTATGCGATTGAGAAAAACATTAAAAATTAGTACGTGGTTTAAAAGTGCAACGGAAGAGTTGCAACATTTTGAAAACGTAACAAAAATGTTACGAAATTTTATAAACGTAACAGTAGTGTTCGGTATTGTAAAAAACGTAATAAAAATGTTTTGGAATTTTAAAAACGTAACAAAAGTGTTACGGTATTGTAAAAATATAAAAGAAGTGTTATGGTATTGTGAAAACATAACAGAAACGTTTTTGGATTGTGAAAACGTAACAGAAATATTACGCGATTGTGAAAATACGGTAAAAATGTTTTACAACTATGAAAACGTGATAACATGTTTTTCGCTGTTGAAAGTACAGTATAATTACTGTTGAACCAGTGTCCATACACTATTTGTGAGAAAATGACATATTTGTCTATGATTGGATTTGGTGCATTATACATGCATTGGAATGGTCCGATGAGGACTGGATATGGCTGATTGCCTAGGAGAAACACACCTCTTGAGTGGGTGAGATATGCATAGTGTAAGTCACTTGTTGACCTTGGGGGCATCGGGGTGCGGGTTGCCTACACGGGTGGTTGGTCGCGCTTCTTCCCGTAGGTTAGACTGATGCAACACACCGATGATCCTGATCGAGACACTATTCTTAATCAAGATCTGATAAAGACTATCGTGTATGTGCTAGATGTGCAAAAATTAAATTGAGAATTAAAGCACGTGGTCTGAGGCACGTGGTGCCGTAAGTGTCTTTTCGATCATTTTCTCCGACCCGAGTTTAGCTCCATGGAGTAGGAAATCGAGTCTTGTGTACATGCATAATCCGAACATTTATATCGTGTGATATATTAATTGAGGAATATTGACTATGACAATTGTTCTGAATACTTGGATGATGATGATGATAATTAGGACATTATCATAATTGTTGTTAGAGATAATTGAATTGATAAATGATTTGATGATGATAGTTGATTAATATTGAATATATTATTGGAAGTTTGATATGATATCCCTGTATGATATTGCTGCTTGTGTTATCTCTGTGCTGCCATGTTGGTATTGGTGTAGGTGATCTCACCTCTTTGTTATGTTGTTTTGCTATGTCTGTACTGTTAAAATCAAATAATAGAAGGATTGAGTTGTCTTAGACATAACGGGCGGTAGCTGTTCTGAGATTGATGACAATAATAAGGAGTGGACATTCATGATCAAGATAGTGTGCAGTATTGACATAGAACAGATGTCTGATGCATCAAGAAGGAGACAAAAAAAAAATAAGTATGTTAAGTTTTCTTGTTAGTGTTGTACCGTGCTATTAAGTAGGACCCGTCATAGGGTTTGCTACTGTTGAAAAAAAAAACAAGTCTGTTAGTTTTATATTTCTCTTCAAATTGTTAAATATTAATTGGTGTCAATGTTGTATATGAATCAATTTAAATATATTTTCAGTAACACTTATGGATTACAGTAAGTTTATATTTCAGCAAGAAAGAAATTTTTTTAAACCCACGTTTTTAACTCAAACCTTTTATGAAAACATTTTCAGATTATGAGTCGGGAGTCAGACATGTGATACCCTAGGGAGGGTGTTACACCAATGTTTTCATTTCCCGCTTCTCATTTCCTTTTTTTCACCAAAAACCTATACTGATTAACCATTTATTCCTAACGTATTAACCACTTATTCATTATTTGGAATTATAGTTGGATTCACCAAAAACCTATACTGATTAACCACTTATTCCTAATGTATTAACTAGTTATTCATTATTTGGAATTCTTACTCGGATTCAGCAAAAACTGATATAGATTAACCACTTATTTCTAATGTATTAACCAGTTAATTTGGATTCACCAATTAATGAGATTTACTAGAATCCTATACTGATTAACCACTTATTCATAATATATTAACTAGTTATTCATTATTCGGAATTCTTAGTTAGATTCACCAGAAACCTATACTGATTAACCATTTATTCTTAACGTATTAACCAATTATTCATTATTGGGAATTCTTACTTGGATTCACTAGAAACTGATATAGATTAATCACTTATTTCTAATGTATTAACTAGTTAATTTAGATTCACCAATTAATGAGATTCACCAGAAACTTATGCTGATTAACCACTTATTCCTAATATATTAACTAGTTATTCATTATTTAGAATTCTTGGTTGGATTCACCAGAAACTTATACTGATTAACCACTTATTCTAAATGTATTAACCAGTTATTCATTATTCGGAATTCTTACTTGAATTCACCAGAAACCTATACTGATTAACCACTTATTCCTAATGCATTAACCAGAAATCTTGTGTTGCGTCTACAGTGTCGCTGCGCGAACAATTCAGCTTCAAATTTCAAATTCTCACGGGTGAATCAACAAAATACGGAGGTGGATGAAAGTTGGAGTCTTTTAGGTGGACAAATAGCACGACCGCTTTATTTTTTATCTTTTTCTAGCCTCTGACAACCCGTTTTTATGCAAAAGCCTTGTGTTCCACTTTCGCTTATCTAATATTGTTGCCTTTTACTTTGTTTTATTCCTTGTGCAACGTCACTTTACACTAACCTTTCTTGATAATCCGGTGCATGGTAGAGTTGCTATTTACCACTTTTACTCGCCTGACAGCCCGTTTTTATCTACAAACCTAATTTTCTTATTATATTTTTTATTTAATTTTTTACACTATTTTTTTATATTATTAAAATTAACATTTACATGTCAACACTTTCTTTTATTTAATCATAATAATTAAAAAATAATATAAAAGATGATGTGAGGTCATCATTTCTATTTTATCCAAAAGGCTTATGTTCCACTTTCACTTATCTAATATAGAAAATCCTAATATGCACCTAATTGTCTTTTCGAAAACGGTTTACATCCAATGAAATACGTCCAACGTATTTCCACCATATCCCTCCGTACGTATATTTGCTGAAATCTGATTTCTCTCCTAATTTATTTTGTTGTTCTATCGAGGGAAGTGACTCATCTCAGTCTCACTCGTTCTCTCCCTCGTCTCCCCGTCTCCATCGTTGTCAGTTTCTTCTTTTCCCCTCACTCTCGGTCTCAATCTCCCCCAAACTCCCACCACCCTCCACTTTGTCCCTCCTCTCCCTCATCCGACTCTCAGTTTCTCCTATTTCCCTCACGCTCGGTCTCGGTCTGCCCCAAACTCCCACCACCATCCAGTTCTGCCGCAAAATATAGAAGCCTACCGAAACCAGACAACTTCAACCTCTATTCAAACTGCGAACCAGGATCAGCAACCCACATCTTCTGCCACACAAACCCGCCAACCCCCGTGACCTAGTACCCAAAACCACCGTGCTCCACTGCCTGAGCCTTTACTGGTACCCTCTCTCATTCTCTCTACTATACATAATATTTTTGAATGTGATGATATATTAATGTTGCAAGCCTTGGTATCATTGGATTTTAGTATTTTAGTGTCCTGTGTCATTGTATTTTTTGTATCATTTCTTATTCTAAAGTAGGCTAGCCTCTGTTTGTGGTGGATATGGATTGAGCCAAGTGTAGTTTGTAATGAAACAACGCTGGAAGGAAAGTGAACCTTGATTCCTAATGTGCTATATTGCAGAAACTAATTAATTTGGCTTGTGATTAATTCTGTCATAAAGGAATGTTTGGGGGATTTATTTGTTTGATTATTATTATTGATTAACTCAGAATGTGCTTTGAAATAATCTTGTCCATAAGTGGTTAATACACTACAAATAAGTAGTTAATATGAACATGTTTCTGGTTAATCCCAAAAAAGTTCTAAATAGTGGGGGGGATCTAGTTAGAAACTAATTAATTTGGCTTGTGATTAATTCTGTCATAAAGGAATGTTGGGGGATTTATTTGTTTGATTATTATTATTGATTAACTCAGAATGTACTTAGAAATAATCTTGTCCATAAGTGGTTAATACACTACAAATAAGTGGTTAATATGAACATGTTTTTGGTTAATCCAAAAAAAGTTCTAAATAGTGGGGGGGGGATCTAGTTAGAAACCAATTACAAGTGGAGTGGACATATGTAATATTGTTTTTACCAAGTTGGGAGTAGATTGGCATAAACCAATAGAAAAGGGGGTGAATCTCATTGATGTGGTGAGTTCAAAATTAAGTGGTTAATATACTATGAATAACTGGTTAATATGAACAAGTTTGTGGTGAATCCAAAAAAAATTCCAAATAGTGGGGGGAAACTAGTTAGAAAGGAATCACTGAGTTGTATATTTGTTGAGTTGTCTGTATTCCTCCAACATTTTCCATTTCATTTCCTGCCTCTTATTTGGTTTTTTCTTTTCCATTTCACTCTCAATCCCTCTCAATCTCGTCTCCCTCATCTCCCCTTCTCAATCTCAGCTCCCCCGTCTCCCTTGTCTCCCCATCATCTCGTTTCTTTATTTCTTTATCAAATTTTAAAGGAAAAGAGTCAAAGACTACAAAATATCTGGGTTCCACCCTCACCAACTGGAAGCAACACTCTTCCTTTCTTCATCAACCTTATGCTACTTTCTCACTCTAGTCAACCACACCTTCTCAAGGTAAGAGGAGATAAAAGCCCTCTCATTTTCTTCTTATTTAATCTCTTATAACTCATGACTATGGTTTACTTCATCTTTTGATTCTTATAATCTTTTCTTTTGAAAAATCAATGATGGATACTGAACCGAGTTTGAAAAATCTTTTCTTTTACGTTTTTGAGTTTCTGTTTCTCAAAATGTTGTACAAACCGAGTTTGTTCTCTGAAATTTTCGGAACTTAGGATTTGAAGGAGGCTGTAAGGGGAAGTCTCTATTGCATTTTATTCTTCTTTATTTTTTGATTTTTAGAAGAACCTGAAATGTGGGTTTAAAGGGGTGAACTGAGACTACCTAAATGTGTTGTATTGTGGACTATGGATTGTTCTTCTAATCTTTTTTGTTTTGGTGGAGTCCGCAGCTTAAAGCTCTGACTTTTACTGTGATTAGTTATCAAACCTATTCACTAGGGCACTTGCAAGATTTATACTTCCTCTCATTTTTTGGTTTACACAAGGCAAAGCCTTGAAACTGAGATTGATGCATCTTGAAAATTGTGTAGGGATGTTAGTTTGGTTGAGATATGTGAATGAACTTTTTTTCTTTCATTCTGGAAATACATATTAAAAGACTAACTTTCAATTTGATTTTAAGGCTATGACTGAAAACTATGCTTTGAAATTGTTTTAAAATATATTAATGGTTGAGTTGTGAGAAACTTACACAATAAAAATGCATATGCTATGACTGTTTTGTTTAAATTTCATTGTATAAAACCTCATAAAGGATGGTTTCCTTTCTCCAGGGACCTTTCATATAATAATTTCACAGGAGATCTACCAAGGTCATTTGGTTTGTTAGCGAGCCGTGCTAGATTGTAAGTTTCTTCTTTCATATGCCTTTTTTTTCTCCATAAACTTGATTTATGTTTTATGATATACTCAATGACAGAACTTTTCTTTTGCTGCCATACGATCCATATTATGATCTTCCAAGATACCCATATGATACCCACTGGTTATATTTTCTAATTGCTATAACCTTTTGGTATTGATATCATAAAGTAGTGTTGATTGATTTAATTAGTGCATTTGCTGATTTGATTTAGTGCTGGTTAATTTGAGTATGACTTCCTCAATGATACTCTTGAATTTGGAATTCTTGGTACCACCTGAATCTTGAGTTATAATTTTTAGCCTCAGACAACATGATTATGAACGTTCAGAATATGTGCTTCGAGTTTAGTTTGTTCTTCTCTTGAGGTTTAATAACAAGATGCATGAGATTTATTGTTATTCCACGATTTATGTATTGTACTATTTGCAGTTGTGTTTTATATATTGTTTTGATCAACTTGATAACCCATAAATTATGAAGCAAATGCCTTTACTTTGTTATTCTAAGTTTGAAGGTTTCCAACATGTCTTGGTATGTTTTGCATATCTTCTACATTTTTATTCTCTTTTTTTTTTAATCTTTGAATGGCTAATACACATTGTTTTTGTAGGTGTTTGATTGCAAATGATAGAGGTTGAGTGCAATCTGAATGAATCTAAATCTTTCATGTTTTGTGTTTAAGTAGCAGACTTTTTATTAGGCTCTTTTCAAGTGTAGTGATTTAAAAAGGTGTATGCAGATTTAAAAAGGTGTTTGTATTGCATTGTTTGGTCAACCGAGATTAATTATGGAGCAAAAAGTTATTAGTAAGATTTTTTTCATGGATTGTTATGCAAGTTTTGTAATAGCCAAAAGTTTAACTTATGCTTGCTTGCATTATAGCTCTAACCATGTAATGTGTCTAATTAAGTTATGGTTGCCATGGGTAGGATACTAGGGTTGGATTGCATTGCATATGATGCTCCTATTGAGTGAATTATAAGATATCAGTGTAGTCCTTAAGTCCTTTTCTTCATGTTAGGTTTATGTTTGATAATGGTTTACGGGTTCCTTTACATCATGATTTTCGGTGTCCTCTAATATGGTGTGGTTTAATTGGCCAGAATGGAAATATTTAATTGATGATTACAACTGAAGGTTGACAGCAATGCAATTAAATCTCATAAGTCTGCACTTAGTGATACCATGGTCATGCAACCTGCTTACTGGGTGAATCCTATAGTTAGAAGAATGTTTAGTTGTATTCGATTGTCATATATATATATATATATATATCTTGCCATAGTTAGAAGTAAAGTCTATGTTATATATTGAAAATTTGATCTAATTGAGTTGTGAGATAGTTAGACAATAAAAAGCAGATAATGTGACTATTTTGTTCAAATTCCATTGTATAGAACCTCACAAGAGATGTTTTCCTTTCTTCAGGGACCTGTCGTACAATAATTTCTCAAGAGATCTACCAAGGTCATTTGGTTCCTTAGATTTTACGTTTCTTCTTTCATATGCCTTTTTTTTCCCATAAACTTGATTTGTGATTTATCATATATTCAATGGCAGAACTTTCTTTTGTTGTCATACGACCCATATTATGATCTTACAAGATACCCATATGATACCCACTGATTATATTTTGTAATGTTAATTTCTCATTGCATTAACATAATGCTTTCAAATGTTGAATTGGTATTGAGATACTGAACAATTTCTCTTAGCATCTAGTTAGCTAGGTGTATAGTTGTTTAGCTTGTATGGGGTTTATTAGATTCTGCCTAAGATGATTTGGAGAATTTGGTGTATTACAAATGATTTCTAAAATCTAAATTTAAGAATGTTAAGAATCTCACAACACCTCTAAAATGTCTTTTCTTTTTCCTGGTTCTCTTTTACTAATAACAAAAAAGAAATTTAGTGGAACTCATTTTAGGATTCACCATAAACTAACAGAGATTAACCACTTATTCCTAATGTATTAATCGGTTAATTTTGATTCACCAAGTAATGGGAACTCACTTTTGGATTCACCATAAACTCAGAGATTAACCACTTAATTTGGATTTACCAAGTATTGAGTCACTGTTGATAATGTGCATGGTAAGAAAAGTGTTGAAATATGAGTCTAAATACCGTATGAATATGGATTTGACAGATTGTATTTTTCTTTGGTTCTTTTTTGTTTTTTGAACTCTTAATTTATGCATTAACTTAAGTTTCTACTTTGTTGTTCCTCAAGCCTATAGAATTTTAAATGACAGAATGAGTTCAAAATGATAAAGTTGGTGAATATCTATGACCCTTGTTGTTCCTTGTGACCCTTGCTTTGTCTCTTGTGTCATTGCATTTTTTGTATCATTTTTTATTCTAAAGTAGGCTAGCCTTTGTCTGTGGTGGATATGGATTAAGCCAAGCGTGGTTTGTAGTGAAACAACGTTGGAACGAAGTGAAAGTGAACCTTGTTTGGGAGTTAGGGGACATAGGTTGGAACCAAGTGAAAGTGAACATTGATTCCCAATGTGCTATATTGCTCACTCATTCTTGTGTTTCCGCATTTGCCATTAAAAGGTTGATTTTTCTCATGGTTACAGGGAATCTAATAGGGCATTTGCTATTATGGTCCTTGTTGTTCAACTAATATGCATAAAGAAAATTTGGCTTAACTGATGGAACTTATAGATATTCGACATTCTTCCTTTTCCTTTTCTTTGTTTTCTCATAACATAAAGTAGCAGAATTTTTATTAGGCTCTTTTCAAGTATACATATTTAAAAAGGTGTTTCTAATGTATTCTTTGGCATAACCTTTAGCAGTATTTTTTATATGTTAATGTTGTGACCTTTTTTATTTCATGTGTTGAAATTTGATGTGTGATTAATGGTGGATAGTATGCTTATTAGCTTTGAAATTGACAATAAATGGATGAGGAGTTGGGGGATTTTTCTGGGTTGTGATTAATTTTGTCATAAAGGAATGCTGAGGGATTTATTTGTTTAGTTATTATTATTGATTAACTCAGAATGTTCTAAGAAATAATCTTGTCCATAAGTGGTTAATACACTACAAATAATGGGTTAATATGAACATGTTTCTGGTTAATCCCAAACTTGTTCCAAATAGTAGGGGGTGGAAACTAGTTAGAAACGAATCACTAGTGGAGTGGACATGTGCACTGTTGTTTTTACCAGGTTGGGAGTGGATTGACAGAAAATCATTGAAAAAGGGGTGAATCTCATGGATTTGGTGAGTTCAAAAGTAAGTGGTTAATACACTATGAATACGTGGTTAGTATGAACAAATTTATGGTGAATCCAAAAAAATTTCCAAATAGTGGGGGAAAATTAGTTAGAAACGAATCACTAGTGCAGTGGACATGTGTAATTTAAGTGGTTAATACACTATGAATAATTAGTTAATATAAACAAGTTTTTGGTTAATCCAAAAAAAAATCCCATATAGTGGGGGGGGAACTAGTTAGAAACGAATCACTAGTGGAGTGGACATATGTAATGTTATTTTTAACAAATTGGGAGTAGATTGGCATAAAACCATGGAAAAAAGGGTGAATCTCATGGATTTGGTGAGTTCAAAATTAAGTGGTTAATACACTATAAATAAGTGGTTAATATGAACAAATTTATGGTGAATCCAAAAAAATTTCCAAATAGTAGGGGAAGAGTAGTTAAAAAAGAATCACTAGTGCAGTGGACATGTGTAATTTAAGTGGTTAATACACTATGAATAACTAGTTAATATGAACAAGTTTCTGGTTAATCCAAAAAAAATTTCAAATAGTGGGGAGGGGGACTAGTTAGAAACGAATTACTAGTGGAATGGACATGTGCACTGTTGTTTTTACTAAGTTGGGAGTAGATTGGCAGAAAAGCATGGAAAAAAGGGTGAATCTTATGGATTTAGTAAGTTCAAAATTAAGTGATTAATACACTATGAATAAGTGGTTAATATGAACAGGTTTCTGGTTAATCCAAAAAAATTTCCAAAAAGTGGGGGGGAAATTAGTTAGAAACGAATTACTAGTGGAGTGGACATATGTAATGTTGTTTTTACTAAGTTGGGAGTAGATTAGCAGAAAACCATGGAAAAGGGGGTGAATCTCATTGATTTAGTGAGTTCAAAATTAAGTGGTTAATACACTATGAATAACTGGTTAAGTGGAAAAAAGGGGTGAATCTCGTGGACTTGTGAAATGCAAATAAGTGTGTGTGCTTATAATCTATTTGAGAAAATGCCTATTTGAATGGAGTGAATTGAACATAGAGATAATGATGCATGTGATTTTTTTGTTAGACTCGGTTTTGATATGCTATGGCAGTAGTGTGTATTTGGTTGAATGAAAAAGAGATATGATCCACAATATAACCGATAACCTTTTTCAGTGTAGCCTTCCTTTTTTCCTTGAAGTTCCATAGCTCATTAACAGAATACCCACCGCTTTAATTGTATTCATTTAATTCTTTCAAGGCTGTAACAATAGGTAAATGTATGTCATCTCCCCATTCCTGCTTGGGACTTTGTAACTTCTCATCTTCCTCATTTATAATTTACTATATCGATGCAACATCATTTTTTATGTTTAGTATTATACATTTTGCAACTTCCGTTGGTAAATATGTCAATACTTATTATTAAGTATTGACACATGTCAATTTGTGCTATATCCTTAAATGCATTGTTTGTGCTGCTTAATGTATATATCATTGAAACATATATCATATGTTTTTTGTGCTATCTAATAGTTTGATAAGAAGATGAGAGTAAAATTGATATTTCATTTAAATGCAGTAAATAGGAACCTTACATTACCAACATCATAAATAGTGGGAAATTCTTCAGCAAATAAGAGTCTCCTAAAAATTTAAATGATTTGGTTGAAATAGTGTGTTCCACATTTAAATGATTTATGTAAGTTTCAAATTTGTTGTTCCTTAGGCTTAGGGAATTTTAAATGACATAATTAGTTCAAAATGATGAAGTTGGTGCATGTGTATTAGTTGTAACTAACACGATTGATTATTCATTTGTACTTTTAATCATGCTGGACTGGAGAAAATTCATTCTTGGTCTTCTGTATATGCAGAATACTTACATGGACAACTCACGGGAAAGACGGAGGTCTGATTTGTCCAGCATCAACTAGGTAACCAACTTAGTTAATATAGACAAATCTGTTATACGTGTTTGGCTATGCACATATGTTGACTAATTTGTTCTCATAATGCAAAAGGTGCGAGTGAGGCATGTTTGCACACCACGGTTGTTGCTTGACGTGAATAGCACTTTGATGGATGCGCAGAACTCCCGCGTCGAGTCTACCCCATTCAAGTCACTATTATGTATGCCTAATAATTTAGAAATCAATTGTGTCTTGTTGTAGGAGTTGGCGTCTAGATGGGTTGAAAGAGATGGGGGATTTAGAGTCAGGGGTAGGGTTATCCCTTTCAATCCGTTAGACGTGTGCTTGGCACTTAGATTGCGGATTGCTGGGGAAAGAACAACCCCATGTGACGATGGAGTGGGCCGAACTTTTGTCGACTTTACATCCTGCTTGCTTTCGGGGAGTTCTATTTTCCCGTTACAGGTATCAACATGCATTCCATCTTCGTACACCTGTTAGATGATTTAGACTCCCTAGATAAGTATAGCTAGGGTTTGGTAGTATACGATTTTTTGGTGGATGACTTGACCCGAGTAGCACGTGCAGTGCACGAGGGTAAAAATATTTGCCAAGTCCATTTAATGGGATATGTTGCACTTCTGCAGGTACATGTTTTGTTATTTACTTTGTTTCCTGATTGTTATAATTGTTTCATGCAATATTGTAGTTTTGTTTTTGTTCTTTTCCTGTTGCATCATTTTGATACCATACATCTTATTTTTTACAAGGTTTGGGCTTTTGAACACCTGTCATTGTGCCCCACATCAACTGTGATAAGTGCTCAATCTTTCCCACGTTTCTTGAACTGACGCGTGTTTAAGGCGAGGGAGGAGAAAGTGCGAACAACATTTGAAAAAAACAAGGTAACTTGCAACTTTTAAATGATGTTTGTAGTGCTGCAACATTTGTACCAAAATGATTTTGTATTTCAAAAATCTATGTTATTTAACCATAGTAGTCCACTTTCACCATACTACTTAACTATGTATCTGGTGGTTACTGACATGTAGAAAACTGAAGATCTGGTTGCATCGAGCGAAGAGAACCAGATTGACATAGTCAGGGATGCAATGGCACCTGTGCAGTAACATGGTGTTGGGCATCGGCGGCCAAGGCTATTTGATGTGGAGGACGTTTCTCAGGTGGTTGCTGAGAACGTCCAAGTGAAGAAATGGATTTCTATTCTAGAAATGGAAATGAGCACATTGAAACAACTATTATTACATCATTCAGTGCCTTCACATTCACGTTGTCTTATAGGCAGTCCAGAACCTGACCAGGGTACTCAACCATTGAATGTGGTGAGCACTCCTTTCTACAGATTTAGTGAAGGTAGTGAGTCGAGTGATCGACAACCGCCTGCACGTGTCATCCCTTCAGGAGCACCTGTTAGCTACCTTGGTACACATGTGAACCCAGTTAGAAAGAACCTCGACTTCAACATTTGCAATCAGGTTAAGACTCAGCCCAGGAATCGCGTGCTTGGGAAAAGCACCCGAACTCCTTACACCAAACTGCAAAAGAATAAGAAGAAGAAAACGAATCTGCATACCTAACTTTTTACTTACTGCACCAGCGTGCTTAAAAAAGAGGACCATGATTCCATGTAAGTTTTTGAATTACCATCGTGGCATGCTTGATACATTTAAGATTGATTTTACTTGGGCTAACATTTGTCATTTGCATCTTATACAATTTTAGCATTAGGCAATTTGTTTTGTGATTGTCTTTAAACAATTTGTTTTGGGTTATGGTGTAGGGCGTTAGTCAAACTCTACGATCAGTTCCTTACCATTGCAGATGCCTCTTGCATGAAACCAAGAGGGTGGGTTAACAATATGGTAAGATCGAATGACATTTAACTCATAATTAAGATTATATATATCACACGTACTTATTGTGCCGGTTCACATATAAGGACCTTTTTTAATTCACTCTTTCAGGTTATTATGCTGGCTACAAGGGTTTTTGTGGGAGATGAAATGGAGCAATCACGAACAGTGACTCGTCATATGTTTTGTCCCACGTTTATGGTAACAACAACATGCTCAATTAACTTAGAACTGTATGCATATTGACAATGTCAACCTTAACTTATTGTTTGTTATCTAAAAAAATGTAGGATTTGATGAAAAGTGGACTGGAGCATTTCAAATCAGTTCGCCACAGGCCTTGGCGAAATATCAACGACTTCATGACTCATGCTGAAGTGGGATATGATATCACCCAGTGCAACTTGGTAACTTTTAATCATTATGTGTCAAAAATTACATGTGTTTGGCTGCATACACTTTATTAGGCAACATCTGGGGTTAAACCCATCATTTATCTAGTTGGATTGTGTATAGTGTTTTATTTTCTTAATACCACATAAGACATTATGTTCCAACTATAATGCACATCACTATCATATGTCTACATTATCAAATAACTATGTAACATAAAAAGCCATTTGAGGAATAGTAATACTATTTATGTAAGCATATTACAAGGAACACATTCAATGAACTTGTACACATTTTTTCATGTAGATATTCGCTCCAGTCGTGTTTGACGGCCATTGGTGGTGTTATGTGTTGCATCTGAGATTTAAAAAGTTGTATGTATTGGATTCAATGGGCAGTCATATTGACACTGAAAAAGCTAGGCTAGACGTTCTGATGGTATCACACTCCTCTAATGTCATTGTAATGATAATGTATTAGTTGTGTCGTATAATTTGACTTTGAACTGTACTTTGAATTTGTAGAAGCGCCGGTTTGAAGAATTGTTGCAAATACTTAGTCCAACCTTGACGAATGATAATCCTTTAGACCTAGTGGAGGTTAACTTGCCCCGGTAATGCAACTCGTGAGTACGGTTGCATTTCTTAAAAAATATTAATTGTTATGTTGAGGCATAGATGTTTAATTTCTTCCCTTGTGCTTGTATGTTATTGAAATAAGGATGATTGTGGCATTTACGTTATCAAGTACATGGCGTTGTGGGATGGACACAAGATGTTCAAGGAGAAGACTATGCCTGAATGGGAAGTGCTGAGTGAATTATTTTGTTTTCTGATTCAACAATTACATTATGTTAAAATTTTTATTTATCCGTACTATACTGGTGCAGGGAGAAGTCACGTAAATGCGACGTGACTTATTATGTGGCTGGGTCTTGCATCCAAAGAACGAGTGCAGAGAAAAAGTTTTGAGAGCTGCAAATGCCATGGAGTTGCTATCTTGATTTGTAAATTTTATTCTACACTGTTTAGCTTGGCCCTATGTATAGTTATTGCAATGCCTATTGTATAGTTACCCCCACTATTGAGAACTATTTAGTGGATTCACCAAGAACATGTTCTTATTAACCACTTTTGTGTAATGTATTAATCATTCACTTATGGATTCGGAAACTTGTTTTAGATTATCCACTGATTTAGAACTGTATTTTATATTATCTAGAAACTTGTACATATTAGTCACTTTTTGTATAGATAGCAGCTTTGATGATAATTGGATAGATGGTTTTGAGATTCACCATTTTGTCCATGGTTTTTTGACAATATACTCTCAATGTGTTCAAAACAACATTACAGGTGTAAACTCCAGCTAGTACCTCATTTCTAACTAGTCTACCCTTATTATTGGGAACTAATCCAACGATTAACTAGAAACTTGTTCATATTAACCAGTTATTCATAGTGTATTAACCACTTAATTTTGAACTCACCAAATCAATGAGATTCACCCCCTTTTTCATGGTTTTCTGCCAATCTACTCCCAACTTGGTAAAAATAATATTACACATGTCCACTCCACTTGTAATTTGTTTCTAACTAGTTTCCCCCACTATATGGAAATTTTTTGGATTAACCAGAAACTTGTTCATATTAACCAGTTATTCATAGTGTATTAACCACTTAATTTTGAACTCACAAATCAATGAGATTCATCTCTTTTTCTATGATTTTCTGTCAATCTACCCCCAACTTAGTAAAAATAACATTACACATGTCCACTCCACTTGTAATTGGTTTCTAACTAGATCCCCCCCCACTATTTAGAATTTTTTTGGGATTAACCAAAAACATGTTCATATTAACCACTTATTTGTAGTGTATTAACCACTTAATTTTGAACTCACCAAATCCATGAGATTCACCCCTTTTTTTCATGGTTTTCTGCCATTCTGCTCCCAACTTGGTAAAAACAACATTACACATATCCACTTCACTTGTAATTCGTTTCTAACACTATTTGAAATTTTTTTTGGATTAACCAGAAACTTGTTCATATTAACCAGTTATTTATAGTGTATTAACCACTTAATTTTGAACTCACCAAATCAATGAGATTCACCCCCTTTTCCATGATTTTCTGCCAATCTACTCCCAACTTGGTAAAAACAACATTACACATGTCTACTCCACTTGTAATTGGTTTCTAACTAGATCCCCCCCACTATTTAGAACTTTTTTGGGATTAACTAAAAACATGTTCATATTAACCACTTATTTGTAGTGTATTAACTACTTAATTTTGAACTCACCAAATCCATGAGATTCACCCTTTTTTTTCCATGGTTTTCTGCCATTCTACTCCCAACTTAGTAAAAACAATATTACACATGTCCACTCCACTTGTAATTCGTTTCTAACTAGTTCCCCCCACTATTTGGAATATTTTTTGGATTAACCAGAAACTTATTCATATTAACCAGTTATTCATAGTGTATTAACTACTTAATTTTGAACTCACCAAATTAATGAGATTCACCCCCTTTTCAATGGTTTTCTGCCAATCTACTCCCAACTTGTTAAAAACAACATTACATATGTCCATTCCATTAGTAATTCATTTCTAACTAGTTTCCCCCCACTATTTGAAAATTTTTTGGATTAACCAGAAACTTGTTCATATTAATCAGTTATTCATAGTGTATTAACCACTTAATTTTGAACTCACCAAATCAATGAGATTCACCCCCTTTTCCATGGTTTTCTGCCAATCTACTCCCAACTTGTTAAAAACAACATTACATATGTCCATTCCACTAGTAATTCGTTTCTAACTAGTTTTCTCCCACTATTTGGAAATTTTTTTGGATTAACCAGAAGCTTGTTCATATTAACCAGTTATTCATAGTGTATTAACCACTTAATTTTGAACTCACCAAAACCATGAGATTCACCCCTTTTTCCATAGTTTTCTGCCAATCTACTCTCAACTTGTTAAAAATAACATTACATATGTCCATTCCACTTGTGATTCGTTTCTAACTACTTTCTCCCCATTATTTAGAAATGTTTCTGGAACTTTTTATGGATTCACTAGAAACGTGAACTGATTCACCACTTATTTTGTAACTGACCAAATAATGAGATACACCACTTTGGAGACAGGATCACCCGTGAATGTCCATGGTTTTGTGGTGAGTCTCATTAATTAGTGAATTCATGAGTAACTGCTCAATACATTGCAAATAAGTGGTTAATCTATATCAGTCAATGGATAATCCAAATAGTCAGTTCCCAATGATGGGCCTGTATTTGATATTTCTTTCAACTTCAATTATTCTTGAGGCTGCAGGTAAAAATATACAAAAATACACCTGGATTACAAAAGAGCCACTTATCGCTTGCGTACCACAGTATATATCCATATACATTACTAATATTGTGCCATTGCAATGATACATTCCTACCATTCACCCTAAAAAAATATATACATCTTCCCCCTCTACGTGTAATTACATGTATTATATACACATTACATGTGAAACATAAATAACTACAGCACAGAAACAATCCACTTAAAAGGACAAAGCAACTACTTAAGGGGGTTCCTGATGATCCACTAAGATCTATTTTCATGGTTTAGGGCAAAGAATGTTTAGACCAAATCACAGTGTGTGCGCACTTTCACCAATTTGCACCTAGGTCTTTGTCAGCACACCCATGTAAATTATCCTATATACCAAAAAAAGGAAATCAACCTGCAAAACAATAGTAGATTAGATTAGTGGTTAATTTGAAGAATGTACATGCAGCTACCCTATATAATTTATACAAATTTAGACTTGTACTATGTCACTAATTCCCAGCCTGAGTATCTTCAAATTGCCCTGTATTACCACTAACCAACAAATTGGTGTATGACATTTGACTAGACAACCCTGGCTAAAAACATATAAGCATGTCAATTTCAATAACTACAATGAACTTATTGAGCATATGTTGGACATGCTTGTGGCCTTTGACTGACATCATGATCAATTCCTTCTAATAATGATAAAAAACTATCTGATGAGTTGTGTGATAGTTGCGAAACCCAATAGCTACCGTCACACATTGGTGCATCAACATTTGCACTCAGCTCAATAGTTGTGGACTGCTAAGCAATAATATACCAAACATTGATTCATGAAAACAAATGACAAATGGTAATTTAAGTGTAAGTAGCTTAAAGCTTAACAACCATTTCAACAATGATTACAAATGACAAACAATTTTGGTGTATACACACACCATAGTACAATTATCACAACATTCTCTATAGCTATTCACTTCTTTAGATGACTCTATGCATAACTTCTTTCCATTCACCTGACTCAAGCTTCCATCAATGCACTCCTACATGTTCACAATAAAATAACTTAATACACTAATAAAAGGAGATGCTAATCAGCCTAGATAAAACATATACACAACCAAAACATCCTATATAATGATAATTAGCAAATTCATGTGTACATACATCAATTGTCAAAGTTTGACGATGCTGGTGCTTCCCATTTCTCAATTTGGAGACTACTCGATCAACTTTAGATATTTTTCTATTGCTTGGTGGTCGTCCTTTACGCGGTACATGCAATGGACTATGAATGCCAGTGTCAGTAGTTTCAATGCCTGCAATCAACTTCCTTTGACGGTCATCACCCTTGCATGTTGTTCTACTAGCTTGCTTAGATGCAGCCATCGAATGCATCTTGCTTTTATATTCACATAGCCCCCGGTGGAGATCGTCCGTGAGTTCCTCAAACTCTGCAGCAACTTCAGTCACCTCATAGAAATGTTTGCATAATTTATCAAACCTTTGCATTTATGACTTCAACAAAGTCATATCGTCACTGCTCTTTATGTAAGCATGTCTCCATCTAATGTTTTTGCTCCATCTACATAAAATATACTTTGACGGTACTTCTTGAACCATCTCATTACTAAGGACACAAAGTGAATGTCTACACATAATTCCTCTAAACTCAAACAACAAGCAATTGCAACTAACATCATGATTGTCATGATTAAATACTACCTCAAAATAGCATTCTTTGCTATCCCTCCAACTACCATATCCACCCTCACATGGTAAGTACAAAGCATTCCCTCCACACACTTAATGGATGCAAAACAATCCATTCTTCCTCTGAATTCAGCTTGGACCTCAATGAACTTTGCATGGGTGTACTCGAATTGAAACTGCCTTTCAATGGGTGAGTTTGATCCACATTGAATTATGGAGTCCATTGACTTGAAATCCGCCTGAAATTCCTTTTCTGTCTTGCTTCTCAGAGCATTATCATATTGCTTCACAAATTGTTGCAAGCTTGTCTTTGAGTTGATATATTCGTCAAAGAAAGCATGTATGCTCTCACTACGTTGTGTTGTTGACATTCCTGCCCAAAAATACTTCTTTAAGAAAATTGGCACCCATCTATGCCTCTCTATGTACAAACTACTCTACTAATTGTTATCTTCTAGTTCAAATTCTTTGATGAAGGCGGACCACTTTTCTTCAAAATCTTCCACTGTTAGGGTATCGTAAACAGCTACTTTCATTGCATTCTTGATATTGTTATATTCAATGCAACCTTTCAGTTTCTCAGGGATTTTTTTCATTATATGGCATAGGCACCACCTATGTTGAGTAGTTGGAAAGACTATCTCAATAGCATTTTGCATGGTACTGCATTGGTCTGTGACAATGCCAACAAGTGCTTTACCTGACATGCAACGAAGCCATGACTCAAATAGCCACACAAATGACTCTGTGTCTTCAACTGAAATTAGACCACATCCAAGCAAAATTGATTGGCCGTGATGATTCACACCGACAAAAGTAGCAAATGGCATGTCATATTTATTTGTCAAATATGTTGTGTCAAAAGTCACAACATCTCCAAATGACTCATAGGTGGCTCTACTTCTAGCATTAGCCCAAAATACATTTTGCACATGAAAATCATCATCAACGTCTATATCGTAGAAAAAATTACTATTATCCTCTTGCATTCTAACAAAATAATTCTTCAAAGCCTTCCCATCACCTTCCTTGCCAATTGTACGTCTTTCCTTGTTGACATAATTTCTAGCATCTTGCTTATTAAATGATAAGTTCTCGTAACCTCCCACCTCATAAGCAAGAGACCGGATTGTCTTATGTATTCTCACCCCTACATCATCATTCACTTGGATTGTTCTCTTCACGTGCATGCTAAGATTCTTATTAACTCTCAATATTCTTGCCTTCGTTAGGCTAAGTTCATGAGAGTGTTCAAGTATAGCTGTCTTGATAAACCATCGTCCATCTCCCATCTTCTTGACTGTAATTTTTGCTTCATAATTTGTCCGTCTAGTTGGAAGTGTCTTCAAAGTTTTTGGTATTGTTGACACATGTTTTCCCTGTCTTGAACAAGCTAGCATAATGTAATTTACCTTACCATCATCTCCTTTTTTTGAAGTTCTATTTACAATACCAAACCCCTTTTGGTAAGCATATTTCCTATAAAATTCCTTAACATTATCCTCTGATGCAAACAACATCCCTCGTTTTGGCTCATAACTTTCAAACTCGCCATCCAAGGCATCACTCATAATGAAGTCACTTTCACATGCTTCCTCCACATTATCAACAACCTTGGATGTATTGAGATTATTTGAACGCTCCATCAACTTCAGTTTTGGGTTGCTACACACACTTGTAAGTTATCAAGTAAGTACTGTCATGTTACAAGCATATTTTGTATTTCACCAACATCTAGATTTTATTATGAAAGTTAAGAAATGGTAGTGAAAAGTAAACATACAAATAACAATAGATAATGAGGATAGAGACCCATTCGAATAGGTCTATTCTATAGAGGCCACACTTAACCATTTTGAGATGAAATAAAGCTTAAAAAGATAGCCTGGAACCATCTTGTAACACCCCTTTGAGGATGCCACATATATAAAGAAAAATAAAATAAATAAATAAAATCTACCCAAGTTATAAAACATTTATTACATAATAATATGGGTCGTAAAGTAATTCCTGTTAAACAGATTATTAAAAATAAAATATTGCGGAAAACATAAAATAAACAGAACAACATCACTCATAATATACATATGTTCCAAGTTATAAGTTATACAAATAATTTACAACTATAATTACAAATATTTAAACGAAACAAGTAAATAAAAATAGTAAAAGAGTCAATATATACATCCATACGCGAGACGCGCCCTCAAAAAAAACATCATGCATATTTAATCCTACGAAGGATCACTCTCAACATGAAAATGATTATCAGGAGACAAATATCCCGATGGCTTGACACTTGGCGATAACGAGATCGCGCGAGTCGATACGATACTAATCTCACTAGGCTCGTGGTCATACCACCAAAATGACGCCTAAGAAATAAAGGTAACTCTAAATGTAAAAAAACAGTAGTAGTCATAACTGGCTCTCCATCAAACTGTTGACGTAAGGTCACAATCAGCCGTCCTACATACGTCACAGAGTCTCGGTCTCCTCGCAGATGCCAAGCTAACGATTCTCCATGAAACTCCAGCTGTACAAACCCTAGAAATCTAGGTATCGCCATACCCAATCAAATCAATCTAATGGATATGGATGATCAGATGGTTCTTGATCGTCAAACTGGTCGTCGGCTAGCTGATCTTCCTCCTCCTCGGGGTACAGAACCTCAAGAGGCTGTTCCTCTTCTTCTTCCTCAAACTCTTTACCACATAAAATAAATATACAGGAAACATACACAATACAGAAAAGAGGTAAGACAATCTAAAATCACCATAAACATGGCCAATAAGAAAACGACACACAACAGTTATACAATTCATGCAATATGAAAAGCTATAACAGAAATCAGTAACAGAATAAAGAAAAAGATCTAATTATCATAACGACACATAATATC
This sequence comes from Ormosia emarginata, assembly GCA_029884605.1. Taxonomy (NCBI): domain Eukaryota; kingdom Viridiplantae; phylum Streptophyta; class Magnoliopsida; order Fabales; family Fabaceae; genus Ormosia; species Ormosia emarginata. The sequence goes on from JAQQTP010000051.1 coordinate 7,319,812, forward strand.
ACAGATAAAATAAAACATCACAGATAAAATAATAGAAACAGATAAATAATCCTCATAATACTAACCAGATAAAATAGACAAATAAGATAAAATAAAGTTCTAGATATACTCATAAGAAATATGACACGTTCCTACTCCATGGAGCTAAACAACACAGATACCACAGATATCAGAGGGAATTACTCGCAAAAATCTATTAGTACCACGGCTGCCCAGCCAACTATTCCGCGGTCATACGTTGCGTCTATAGCTCCACATCATTGGGAATTTACCATCCAGGCGTGGGGTAGTTCACTATCTCACGTCGTGACACTACGGGCAAATGTACTACTAGACTTTACAAATCTCAATTAAATATAGTGCGTGTCGAGTCCATTAGTGTGCTATCGGTTACCACGGCCCAGCGGAATGACCGACTGTCCATATATGGAATCCCGTACACTAAAGTCTCCAAGTTCATTAGAACAATGAACCACACTACGTTTATCGCATCGACAACACGATGTGATTCACCTCGTCAACCAAAATTCACCAAAAATTGGTAAATTACCAGAATACCCTCATGGTATAAAAATAGAAAGCCTGTACGGGTTCACATTTTCCCGACAGCGAAAAATCCTCAAAAGCCTGTACGGGTTCACATTTTCCCGACAGCATAAAATAAATACAGCAACGGTCAATCGCGTAGAAATTTTATCGCGTTTTCACAATTCCGTCATTTTTACAAACGTTTATAAATCCCGTAAATATATTTTTCTGTTTTTAAAATCGGGTAGAATTTTTAATACGTTTTCTCAATCACGTAGGATTTTTAAATCATATTCTTGTCCAAATCCCTTAAAATCACTGTTTAAATAAACAGAAATAATAATTAGTACGTTTAAACTACGTGTAATATTTTTCATACCGTATACTATCTTTTGGACATCTTTTCTATCTTATTTGACCATTTTTACTAAAAATTGACAGTATTTTGTTTAGAAAATTAATAATAATAGTTTCCTAATTTTTTCGTAAAAACTCTGTTTATTTAAATAAACCAGATAATTTAATCTCTTAAAAACTCCTAACATGCTTCAAAATATAGTATGAGCCATATGTTAGAAATTCTTAAAGATTACTGTATTTTCTTTATAGCAATAAAATTATTGATTTTAGTTCCTTAATTTAATTCTAATCAATTGATTTCTTCAAAACTTATTTTAGAAAAATTCTTTTTAACATATATTGCAACTTTATAAATGAAAATGGTTTGGTATTGATTTTAGAAATCAAGAATATTTAGTTTGGCATGTTGGCCGAATTTCCTAAATCCTTTGAAATTGATTTCTAAATTATTTCTCATCTTCTAAATATATGTCAAACTTATTGTATTATCTAAATTCATTTAACCATTGTTTTAGAAAATGATTTTTGAAATCAACACATTCATTTTAGGCATGTTGGCCGAAAATACTAAGTCTTACCATTTGATTTCTAAATTCATTTTCTTTGATCTAATCAACTTGAAACCTTCTTAATTCTCCTAAGTTAATTAAATTACCTTTTAAGAAAATTAAGAGAACATTTTGGTTCTCCATTTGGTTAGTGGCCGTGAGCCTTGGTGTGGTGTTCTTTGGAACACACATGCATTTCCTTGACATGTTATTCACATCCTATACATTATCATGCAATTCTATACTTTATCATGCAATTCTAACACATGCAATATTATCAAAGCTTATAGACATGCAACTTAAAGCTTGTAGACATGCAATTTATTACAAACAACAATTAGGAAAGCTACTAACAAATACACAACCACATCAAATAAGCTACTAACAAGCACACACATGAATCCTTATGGATTCTACAATCACAAAATCAACTCCATCTTCTTACCACCATCCATAGGTGATAAGATTTGTCTTCCTCTACCTTAAATGAAGACAAAAAGGATTTCTTTCACTCCTCCTAGGTCACGATTTTCTCCTTCAAAATACCTAGCAAACTTAAACAAAATTACAAGTTACTAACCATTAAAGAGAACCTAAACCATGGATAAATCATGGCTTAGAACTTTGAAAAAGAATTTAGAAAAGAAAAACAAGAGATTTCACCTCCTTGGTACAAACTTCCAAGTAGGTTTTCAAGCTCAAATGTAAGATTTTGAAAGAACTCTCAACTAGAGATGTTCTTAGGATTGTGTTTAGGTTTAGAAAACTTGGTTAGAAGAAATTTTGGGTGATTGGATGGTGTAGATATTGTCTTGGCCGAATGGTGAAGAAAGGAAGCAACAATGGTGTTTAGGGTTCTTGGATGAGAGAGAAGAGAGAAAATGCTTGAAGACAAAGTGATTTTTGGTCTTCCAAACCTCACTTGGCCGTAGACTTCAAGCCATGCAAGGTGTTCATGGCTTGGCTTCATCCAAGTCTTAGAATGCATCAAAGGCCAAGATCAAAACTTGGTTAGCAAGCTTGTCTCCCATTGGTTCCTTCTAACCTAGTCACTAAGCCTTGTCACTAAGCTTCATCATCACACTAACCTAGTCACTAAGCTAGTCACCATGTTCTAGAGAGTTCCTTCACTAATGATGATTAATTAAGCTACTAAGTTAACTGTATTAGCTAAACGTGGGTCTCGCAAAATATTTCTGGTCCACTTTGTCACTAAGTTATACTGACTAATAAAATAATATTATAATAATACAAAATTATTTTATTTGTGATTAAATCCTAAAAATTAAAAGATTAATTTTAGGCTCATTCGGAGATTGGGTTTAGTAAGATCCCCCGCCTCTGAATAATTAAAAACAGATTTTACCGGTCCGAACAAATATTATTTTCCTGCCCCGTAGCAAATCACACAAAAAGTCCATATAAAATCACAGACAGTAATATTAGACACTAAATCAAGTAGAAAATAATTAAAAACAGCAAAAACAGTACAAACAGACGTTCGGGACGTAATGGTCATTTTCTCATTTTTCCCACAATGTTGCTAATCATCCAAAAAGTTCAAATAAAATTACAGACAGTATTAATTGTCTGTATATCTTCCAGAAAAATTAAAACAGTAGCTCGGAAAAACTTTTATTTTACCGTCTCGGAACAAATTACGTAAAAAGACCAAATAAAATTTGAGCCTGTATAAACGTATTTGTATTTCATGCAGAAATCGAGAAACAGTAAAATAGGGACACAACGGTCATTCACACGAAAGTTTGAAAAACAGCAAACAGTACATTCGGTACATTTTCTAAAAATTTGGGTGTTACAACTCTCCCCAACAAATAAAAATTTCGTCCTCAAAATTTGCTGTTCCTCAAAACAAATGAGGATACTGATCCTTCACTTTATCTTCCAGCTCCCAGGTAGCTTCACCCGTCACATCATTCCATATGACCTTCACTAGCTCGATCATTTTCCCTTGAAGCAGCTTTACCTTTCTGTCCTCAATTCTGACAGGTAAAGTCTCGTAAGTCAAATTCTCCTTCAACTGTACGTCATCTGGTTGTATAACATGCGTCGGATCTAGTATATACTTTCGTAACTGAGACACATGAAATACGTCATGCAGATTCGACAGAAACGGCGGCATAGCGATCTGATACGCTACAGGACCTATACGTCGGATAATCTGATACGGTCCAATGAACTTAGGAGTAAGCTTCTTAGACTTAATAACTCTTCCGACACTAGTCGTAGGAGTAACTCTTAGAAACACATGCTCACCCTCCTCAAACTCAAGAGGTCATCTTCGTTTATCCGCATAACTTTTCTGTCTGCTTTGCGTTGTCCTCATTTTATCTTGTATCATCTTTACCTTTTCCGTAGTCTGTTGTACAAGATCTGGTCCATGATCATACTTTCCCCATCTTGATACCAACACAACGGAGTCCGACATCGTCTTCCGTACAATGCCTCATAAGGTGCCATCCCGATGCTTGAGTGAAAACTATTGTTGTAGGTGAATTCTATCAGAGATAAAAATTCATCCCAACTTCCTCGTTGTTCTAAAACACAAGCACGCAACAGATCTTCCAAAGACTATATAGTTCTCTCTGTCTGACCATCTGTCTGCGGATGATACGCTGAACTCAGTCGTAACTTAGTTCCCATAGCTTCCTGCAGACTTCGCCAAAACCGTGACGTAAACCTCGGATCTCGATCGAAACTATACATGTAGGTACACCATGTAATCTGACAATTTCCGATGTACAACTGGGTTAATCTTTCCAATGAATACTTAATATTAATTGGTAGGAAATGAGCCGATTTCGTAAGTCTATCGACTATAACCCATATCGAATCATGACCTTTCCTCGTCTTTGGCAAACCAGTAACGAAATCCATCGATATACTATCCCATTTCCATTCTCGGAATAGATAACGGTTGTAACATTCCAATTTGGTCTTTGATGTTCCACTTTCGCCTTTTGTGAGACTAGACAAGTTGACACGCACCTAATAACATCACTCTTCAATCCATGCCACCAGAATAACTTCTTCAAGTCTTGGTACATCTTTGTTATGCCTGGATGCATACTCAATAGACTAGTATGGGCATGTTCCACAATATATCGCCTCAGCTCCCGGTCACGAGGAACACAGACTCTACCCCGAAACCTCAGAATTCCATCAGTTCCTTCTTTGAACTCTATTGTCTCGTCTTGCTTTATTTGTTCTCTTATTCCTTGCAAAAATTCATCGGCATTCTGTTTTTCCCTTATGTCTTCCATCAGCTCGCTCGAGATAGTAACCATGTTAATACAGATCTTCCCCGGTTTCAACTCAACAAATGACCACACATCTCTAAACTGTTCAATGAGTTCCTTTTCCTTGATCATCAGAGCAGAAGCACTGATAATCTTTCTACTTAAGGCGTCAGCCACGACATTCGCCTTACCAGGGTGGTACAACAATTGAAAATCATAATCTTTCAGGAATTCTAGCCATCTCCGCTGCCTCATGTTCAGCTCTTTCTGATCATACAAGTATTTCAAGCTCTTGTGATCACTGAAAATGTTGAACGTTGCTCCATAGAGAAAATGTCTCCATATCTTTAGAGCAAAAACCACGGGCCAATTCCAAATCATGTGTTGGATAATTCCTCTCATGAACCTTCAATTGTCGAGAAGCATATGCCACAACGTTCCGATCTTGCATCAACACGCATCCTAGCCCTTGATAAGAAGCGTCGCAATACACATCAAAAGATTTCGTCGAACCGGTAGGATCAACACCGTGCAGGTTGTTAATCTCTTCTTCAACTCTTGAAAACTGGCTTCACGTTCTTCCGTCCATTCAAAAGCTTGGTTTTTCCTCGTAAGCTGTGTAAGTGGTCCAGCAATCTTGGAAAAACCCTCAATAAACCTCCGATAATAACTAGCAAGTCCAACAAAACTTCGAACTTCTGTTACCGTCTTAGGTCTTTCCCATTGTAAAACAGTCTCCACTTTAGATGGGTCTACCGCAATACCTTCTTTAGAAATTACGTGACCTAAAAATTGGACTTCTTCCAACCAGAACTCACACTTAACCAATTTCGCATACAGCTGCTTCTCCCTAAAAATCCGAAGGACAACACCAAGATGTTCAACATGCTCTTCCTTCGATTGAGAATAGATCAGAATGTCATCGATAAAGACAACAACAAATCTGTCTAAATAAGGACGAAAAATCCTATTCATATAATCTATAAATATGGCAGGAGCATTCGTCACTCTGAATGGCATTACTTAATACTCATAATGTCCATAACGAGTTCGGAAAGCAGTTTTCGGCACATCTTCCCCTTTTACACGAATCTGATGATAACCAGATCTCAGATCTATCTTGGAAAATACCACAGCTCCTTTCAACTGATCCATCAAGTCGTCAATTCTTGGAAGCGGATATTTATTCTTGATAGTCACCTTGTTCAGCTGACGATAATCCACACAAAGCCGAGACGTTCCGTCCTTCTTCTTGACCAAAAGCACTGGCGCACCCCATGGTGAAACACTAGGTCGCACAAACTCTTTCTCCAACAGTTCCACCAATTGCTTCTTCAGCTCCTCCAATTCCACTGGTGACATACGATACGGTGCAATTGAGATAAGACCTGTTCCTGGTACTAAATCAATTGAAAACTCGATCTCCCTCTCAGGTGGCAAACCAGGTACGTCGTCAGGAAAAACATCAGGAAACTCGTTGACAACAGGAATAGTATTCACATCCTTCTCATTCTTAACTTCTAGAGAAGACAATACCATATATCCCTGCGCTCCATCTCTTAACAAAGACTTGACCTTAACAGCAGTTAAGAACCCAGACTTTTCTTCCTTAGGAAAAACTATGGTTTTACTTGCACAATCTATAAGGATATGGTTAGAACATAACCAGTCCATCCCTAATATTACATCTATCTCAATAAGAAGCAAACAAATCAAGTTGACCATAAACAGACGGCCTTTCACAACAACAGGACAATCCAAACATATCTTTGATGCAACCACAGGTTTAGCAGTTGGAGTAGAAACACTCAACTTAACATTCAAAGAAGACACAGGCAACTTCAATCTTTCTACACAATCATATGCAATAAACGAGTGTGTAGCACCAGAGTCATACAACACAGTCAGATGGTTACCTCCAATGTCACCTTCTCCTTGTATAAGATCATCAGATTGAGAAATCTTAGTTCCCTTCATGGTATAAACACGCCCTCCAGATCTCGGTTGAGTATTCCTTGATTTCTGCTGACTAGCACGAACATAACGAACAGCAGGTTTCTTTTCCGGTTGAGTACAATCCTTTGACATGTGCCCAGGTTGCTTACAGTTAAAACAAACTGTACCTCTAAGCATGCATTCCGGCGAGATATGGCTTTTCTTCCCGCACTTAAAACATGTCGGCGTAAACACCACCTTCTGTCCAGTTCCACTACCACTTGCACCTCCACTAACCGATGGTCGTTGAGATTGAGTCCCTGTTGGTCTGGAATACGGCTTACGTTGAAACCGATTCGTATTACTACCTCCACCTCTCTGAAACCTTGTCGACCCAAAGTTCTGATTCCTCTGATCTCTAGATGGCTCCAACTCCTCAAGTCGAGCACAAGCATCCACCAAAGCATGAAACTGAGTCATTCTCAAAGATACCACTCCTCGTTTCGGTTCCACCCTTAAACCTGATTCAAACTTCCGACATCTCCACACATCGTCTTGTCGTGTCTGGAGCATAATACGAGATTTGAGACAAATTCTCAAACTTTGTGGCATACTCATTCACCGTCATATTTCCTGTCGCAAACTAAGGAATTCCATCTCTTTGGCATGCCTAGCACTCGCGAGAAAGTACTTATCCAGAAAAAGCATTAGAAAACACCTCCCAGTAATTTCCATCCCCTCAGCTTGTAAAACTCGGCGGGTTCCTCTCCACCAATGTTCTGCATCTCCTCTCAGCATGAAAACAGCATAAGTCACCTTCTTATCATCTGCACATCTCATTCTTTCAAAGATCCTCTCCAAATCTTGTATCCACTGACTTGCTTTCTCTGGATCAACCTCGCCTCTAAACTGTGGCGGATTATGACGCCTAAACTCAGCCAAATTTAGGGCATCAGCAGTAGCATCTTGCTGTTGAGCTGCTCTCAGATTTTGCTGAGTAATCACTTCAGCCATCCGCTGCATAGCCTCAGCAGCCGCAATCATAGGGTCCACATCACGATTCATGTTCGTATGTCCTCTACCTCGTCCAGACATCTTCTTTCTTCAAACAAACAAAACATAATTAGATACATCCTTTTAGATACTTCCCAAAGGATATATATCACAGAGAATCACACAGCACAAACAAAAACAGACCCAACCACAACCCCAAAAGACTCTAACTTGGGCTCTGATACCAACTAATGTAACACCCCTTTGGGGATGCCACATATATAAAGAAAAATAAAATAAATAAATAAAATCTACCTAAGTTATAAAACATTTATTACATAATAATATGGGTCGTAAAGTAATTCTTGTTAAACAGATTATTAAAAATAAAATATTGCGGAAAACATAAAATAAACAGAACAACATCACTCATAATATACATATGTTCCAAGTTATAAGTTATACAAATAATTTACAACTATAATTACAAATATTTAAAACGAAACAGTAAATAAAAACAGTAAAAGAGTCAATATATACATCCATACGCAGACGCGCCCAAAAAAAACATCATGCATATTTAATCCTCTGAAGGATCACTCTCAACATAAAAATGATTATCAGGAGACAAATATCCGGATGTCTCGACACTTGGCGATAACGAGATCGCGCGATCGATACGATACTAATCTCACTAGGCTCGTGGTCATACCACCAAAATGACGCCTAAGAGATAAAGGTAACTCTAAATGTAAAAATACGGTAGTAGTCATAAGCGGCTCTCCATCAAATCTATTGACGTAAGGTCACGGTCATACCGTCCTACATACGTCACAGAGTCTCGGTCTCCTCCCGGATGCCAAGCTAACGATTCTCCATGAAACTCCAAGCTGTCACAAACCCTAGAAATCAGGTATCGCCATACCCAATCAAATCAATCCAATGGATATGGATGATCGATGGTTCTTGATCGTCAACCGGTCGTCGGCTAGTGATCTTCCTCCTCCTCGGGGTCTGAGAACCTCAAGAGGTTGTTCCTCTTCTTCTTCCTCAAACTCTTTACCGCATAAAATAAATATACAGGAAACATACACAATACGAAAAAAGAGGTAAGACAATCTAAAATCACCATAAACATGGCCAATAAGAAAACGACACACCAACGGTTATACAATTCATGCAATATGAAAAGCTATAATGTAAATCAAGAATGAGAATAAAGAAAAGATTTAATTATCATAACGACACATAATATCACGATAAAATAAAACATCACAGATAAAATAATAGAACAGATAAATAATCCTCATAATACTAACCAGATAAAATAGACAGATAAGATAAAATAAAGTTCCAGATATACTCATAAGAAATATGACACGTTCCTACTCCATGGAGCTAAACAACACAGATACCACATATATCGGAGGAATGACTCGCAAAAATCTATTAGTACCCACGGCTGCCCACCAACTATTCCGCGGTCATACGTTGCGTCTATAGCTCCACATCACTGGGAATTTACCATCCAGGCGTGGGGTAGTTCACTGTCTCACGTCGTGACACTACGGGCAAATGTACTACTAGACTTTACAAATCTCGATTAAATATAGTGCGTGTCGAGTCCATTAGTGTGCTATCGGTTACCACGGCCCAGTGAAGCGACCGACTGTCCATATATGGAATCCCGTACACTAAAGTCTCCAAGTTCATTAGAACAATGAACCACACTACGTTTATCGCATCAACAACACGATGTGATTCACCTCGTCAACCAAAATTCACCAAAAATTGGTAAATTACCAGAATACCCTCATGGTATAAAAATAGAAAGCCTGTACGGGTTCACATTTTCCGACAACGGTGAAAAATCCTACTGTACGGGTTCACATTTTCCGACAAAGACATAAAATCAATACAAGAACGGTCAATCGCGTAGAAATTTTATCGCGTTTTCACAATCTCGTCATTTTTACAAATGTTTATAAATCCGTAAATATATTTTTCTGTTTTTAAAATCGCGTAGAATTTTTAATACGTTTTCTCAATCGCGTAGGATTTTTAAATCATATTCTTGTCCAAATCCTTAAAATCTTGTTTAAATAAAAACGAAATAATAATTAATACGTTTAAACTACGTATAATATTTTTCATACCGTATCTTGTCTTTTGGACATCTTTTCTATCTTATTTGACCATTTTTACTAAAAATTGACAAGTATTTTGTTTAGAAAATTAATAATAATAGTTTCCTAATTTTTTCGTAAAAACTCGTTTATTTAAATAAACCAGATAATTTAATCTTTAAAAACTCCTAACATGCTTCAAAATATAGTATGAGCCATATGTTAGAAATTCTTAAAGATTCTTGTATTTTCTTTATAACAATAAAATTATTGATTTTAGTTCCTTAATTTAATTCTAATCAATTGATTTCTTCAAAACTTATTTTAGAAAAATTCTTTTTAACATATATTGCAACTTTATAAATGAAAATGGTTTGGTATTGATTTTAGAAATCAAGAATATTTAGTTTGGCATGTTGGCCGAATTTCCTAAATCCTTTGAAATTGATTTCTAAATTATTTCTCATCTTCTAAATATATGTCAAACTTATTGTATTATCTAAATTCATTTAACCATTGTTTTAGAAAATGGTTTTTGAAATCAACACATTCATTTTAGGCATGTTGGCCGAAAATACTAAGTCTTACCATTTGATTTCTAAATTCATTTTCTTTGATCTAATCAACTTGAAACCTTCTTAATTCTCCTAAGTTAATTAAATTACCTTTTAAGAAAATTAAGAGAACATTTTGGTTCTCCATTTGGTTAGTGGCCGTGAGCCTTGGTGTGGTGTTCTTTGGAACACACATGCATTTCCTTGACATGTTATTCACATCCTATACATTATCATGCAATTCTATACTTTATCATGCAATTCTAACACATGCAATATTATCAAAGCTTATAGACATGCAACTTAAAGCTTGTAGACATGCAATTTATTACAAACAACAATTAGGAAAGCTACTAACAAATACACAACCACATCAAATAAGCTACTAACAAGCACACACATGAATCCTTATGGATTCTACAATCACAAAATCAACTCCATCTTCTTACCACCATCCATAGGTGATAAGATTTGTCTTCCTCTTACCTTAAATGAAGACAAAAAGGATTTCTTTCACTCCTCCTAGGTCACGATTTTCTCCTTCAAAATACCTAGCAAACTTAAACAAAACTACAAGTTACTAACCATTAAAAGAGAACCTAAACCATGGATAAATCATGGCTTAGAACTTTGAAAAAGAATTTAGAAAAGAAAAACAAGAGATTTCACCTCCTTGGTACAAACTTCCAAGTAGGTTTTCAAGCTCCAAATGTAAGATTTTGAAAGAACTCTCAACTAGAGATGTTCTTAGGATTGTGTTTAGGTTTAGAAAACTTGGTTAGAAGAAATTTTGGGTGATTGGATGGTGTAGATATTGTCTTGGCCGAATGGTGAAGAAAGGAAGCAACAATGGTGTTTAGGGTTCTTGGATGAGAGAGAAGAGAGAAAATGCTTGAAGACAAAGTGATTTTTGGTCTTCCAAACCTCACTTGGCCGTAGACTTCAAGCCATGCAAGGTGTCCATGGCTTGGCTTCATCCAAGCCTTAGAATGCATCAAAGGCCAAGATCAAAACTTGGTTAGCAAGCTTGTCTCCCATTGGTTCCTTCTAACCTAGTCACTAAGCCTTGTCACTAAGCTTCATCATCACACTAACCTAGTCACTAAGCTAGTCACCATGTTCTAGAGAGTTCCTTCACTAATGATGATTAATTAAGCTACTAAGTTAACTGTATTAGCTAAACGTGGGTCTCGCAAAACATTTCGGGTCCACTTGTCACTAAGTTATATTGACTAATAAAATAATATTATAATAATACAAAATTATTTTATTTGTGATTAAATCCTAAAAATTAAAAGATTAATTTTAGGCTCATTCAGAATTGGGTTTAGTAAGATCCCCCGCCTCTGAATAATTAAAAACAGATTTTACCGGTCCGGAAAAATATTATTTTCCTGCCCGTAGCAAATCACACAAAAAGTCCATATAAAATCACAGACAGTAATATTGGACACTAAATCAAGTAGAAAACAATTAAAAACAACAAAAACAGTACAAACAGCACGTTCGGGACGTAATGGTCATTTTCCTATTTTTTCCCACAACGTAGCTAATCATCCAAAAAGTTCAAATAAAATTACAGATAGTATTAATTGTCTGTATATCTTCCAGAAAAATTAAAACAGTAGCTCGGAAAAACTTTTATTTTACCGTCTCGGAACAAATTACGTAAAAAGACCAAATAAAATTTGAGCCTGTATAAACGTATTTGTATTTCATGCAGAAATCGAGAAACAGTAAAATAGGGACACAACGGTCATTCACACGAAAGTTTGAAAAACAGCAAACAGTACATTCGGTACATTTTCTAAAAATTTGGGTGTTACACATCTAGTTAACAAAATCGCGTACAATGGTAGTCATGTTAATCTTCTTTCACGTGTGCTCAAATAAGTCTCAAATGGCTAAGTGACAATTTTAAAGTGTATAGAAACAGCATTCAAAACATGTCATTACTCTTTCTCTTCTAAAACAGGATATGTTTTACCTTTATAGCAACGCTTAGGTAAGAAATTAAGGATGCTCAATGGACCAACTCTTTACTCGCTATATGAATTTTCTCGAAAAATGTCAAATCTCAAAACCCATCCCAACTCCACTCCACTAGTAGTTCATTTGTAAGTAATTACCCCCAGGTTCTTGGGAAACTCATTGTTGGATTCGCCAAAAACATGTGAAGATTAACCACTTATTCTAAACATATTAACCGATTAATTTTAGATTCACCACAAACTATGTCAATGGACCAACTCTTTTCGCTATATGAACCATAAAACCCATCCCAACTCCACTCCACTAGTAGTTCATTTGTAAGTAATTACATAACCCCATAAATTGTTGGAAACTCATTGTTGGATTCACCCCAAAACGTATGAAAATTAACCACTTATTCTAAACATATTAACCAGATTAATTTAGATTCACCACAAATCATGTCAATGGACCAACTCTTTCTCGCTATATGAACCCTAATGATATCAAACCCATCCCAACTCACTACTCCACTAGTAGTTTATTTGTAAGTAATTACCCCTACTGTTGGAAACTCATTGTTGGATTCACCAGAAACGTGTGAAGATTAACCACTTATTCCAAACATATTAACCAGTTAATTTTAGATTCACCACAAACCATGTCAATGGATTAACTATTTCTACTATATGAACCAGCCCAAAACCCATCCCAACTCCACTGCACTAGTAGTTCATTTGTAAGTAATTACCCCGACTGTTGAAAACTCATTGTTGGATTCACCAGAAACATGTGAAGATTAACCACTTATTCCAAACATATTAACCAGTTAATTTTAGATTCACCACAAACCATGTCAATGGACTAACCCTTCCTGCTATATGAACCATTTTAAATGCTCATAACAGAAACAAAATATACCAAATAAACCAACGAATGAACCAACAAGCATTCTCCTATTTACCCATCTAATCAACACACAACCAACAAAAATAGATTTGATGGATTTATACCCAACAAAAAATACAATTCACCAAACAGAGAGCATAATACGCAGAAAATCACCCAAAATACGCAACATTTCACAGAAATTGCAAGTGCCCATCTCAGAAAACACAAAATATTATGGGGAAAAGTGGAGGATACTTACTAAAATTGTAGAAAATTCACAAAACTCGAACCCCACGTGTGCATGTGAAAGTCAGAGTGAGGGAAGAGAGTGAGTGATAGCTAAAAATGGGGGAACGAGAATGAGGACACGAGAACAAGAATTAAAATGTTGTGGGTGGGTGCCCTAGTGAGTGAGACAAGATTATCGAGAGGAGAGGGAGATGTTTGAGATGAAAGAAAGAAAGAAAGAAATGAGAAATAGAGGGAAGAAAAGAAGAAAGGGAGGGAACAAATGAAAAGCATGTTTTCGGAGCAAAATACGGATAGGCAAAAAAAATGGAAAAGAGGCAAATATACGTACGGAGGATACGGTGGATAGAAGATAGATGTATATTTGTTGGACATATAGTGCGATTGTTGTCTTTTGGTGCATCATGCACTATCTTTATGACCTATTATTACTGGTTAACTCGTTTTATAGTTTTTTTTTTGTCCTTCTTCAACATTGTTTGTTCGAAAAATTATAAGAGCCCAGCATTGTTTGTTTCTTTATTATTGTTTGTTCAACAAAGGACTCAGTTATCTTCTCCAGGAACCCAATGCAGATTGAAGAAGGAAAAAAAAAGGAAATCAAGTGGTGCTATTGTGCGAAGGTTTAATATTTGATGAATTATTGTGTCTGTAAGGGTTTTGGAACTGACACAAGTGGTAGATGGCACACAGAGAACAAGAACTTAACTTGAGATGCCTGCCGACCCAACAAGTTTACACACAACTTCTTGCTGTGATATTTGACTTGAACATTGCAATTTCATCAGCTTATTTTAACTTCAAATGGATGCTTGAAACTAATTTGACATTCTGTAAGGATGGTGTTACCTTGCTGCATCATATAAAAACTTCTAATAAAAACAAGAGAAACGTCCACATTCGGTTAGTGTGTGCATGTTGGATGTATATGATCTTTCAGATGGTGAGTATGAGCAGATTGAACAAATCGGGGACACCTAACTAACCACCACAATTCCAAACATTCTTGGTACCAAATGGAATGGTAAAAACCTCAATGTCCCAGATAATGGGGCTCTGATCTCTAACCCTTGAGGAACTTAGAAGACGATAAAACAAGGACTGAGACGCAGATGAGGGGCATCATTGGTGGTAGCTCTAGCGGCAGTTCCGGCAGCGATTCTTGTGGCCGAAGCTATGGCAAAGCGTGGTGGGTCATTTGTGGTAGTAGGGCGATGAGGTCTGGTAGTTGCTACGGGTTGTGGATCTACTATTGTAGAGGAACTCCTGTTGAGATTTCATGGTGGTTTTCAGAAGGTGACGTTGTGGTGGTAAGGTCGGCGATGAGGAAGATGATGACCAAAAATGGAAGCTGAACAACTGAACCCACAACCCGCATACCCCGTGGCACAACCACCTCAACTGAGAAGTCTGAACCTATTCACTTCGTCGCTGGCAAACCCAGCTCTGTCGCACCCGACCACTGCGCCCATGCCCAGATTCGTGACAACCATCCACAACCGAAACCAAGCCCAGATCGTAAGACCAAGCAACCCACCGCCACAAACTGTGTCACCTTTGAACTCATTCACCCGAGCCTCGCCGCAGGAACCCCCGTTGCTATTGACGAGCTGCACGTCGTCGTCGCCTCCCTTTGCCACCGTCTGAACCAAGCCTTGTCCAATCCTCTATGTAGGGGTGGGCATGGTTTGGTTTGGCATGAAAAACTAAACCGAACAGAATCGATAAAGTGGTTCGGTTCAAAAACTGAACTGGTTTCTTTTTGATCGGTTTTGGTTCGACGAACTGGTTTAGAATTGGTTCTGAACCAGTTAAGAACCAGTTTGGATTTAAAATCGGTTTAAAACCAGTTTTGGTTTAAAACCAATTTAAAACCGGTTTGGATTTAGAAAAATTAGTTTAGAATCAGTTTGGACTTAAAAAAACTAGTTCAGAACCGATTCGGACTTAGAAAATTGGTTTAAAAACTCGTTCAGCAACTCATAAGCAAACCAGTTTAGAAGAAAACATTTGTGAAGAGACATTTATGAATGAAACACACTTAATTCAAATTGCATGAACAAAATTTATAGCTCAACAAAATACCTATGCTTCTCTTCTCACTGAAAATGTAAGCTTTAAATATAGCCCTTCATGCATATATGTCCTTGGAGAAATCTTGCCTAAGTGCAACAACCAAATCTGAACCACTGGTTGGCCAGGAACAAATTCTGGGTTTCAAAAGAAGATTGAGAAAGAACTCACGTGGTTTCTTCCTTTTATTGAGTTTGTAAGGCCTACTCCAAATAACGCACTTCTTCTGTGATGAGAGGAAAGTTGCCAGGATTTTCCTCCTCCACAAGATGTAAAGGTGTTTGTGGAGGGTATTTGTTTGAAATTAAGTGTATTTCCTCACCATTGATCTCCTTTTGATTGAGAAGAACCTGCAGTGCCAATTCATAACCAGTCGAAATGATAAGTAGCCACAGAATTTATAAAAAAAGCAAACAAGGAGCACAAAATGTTAATTGGATTATTTTCACAACAGTGGTGTTAAGCTAGTATAATCTCTGCTATCATGAAAAAGCTTTAGATAATATAGTGCAGTTGCACTTTCTAAAATACGCTTGACCCCACATATAAAATCTTAATTTAATTTTTTAGTTAGAGTTCTCACTAATAAAGTTATAATAATTCGCAAACAATGTCATTTAACTTTCATGCTCAGATCTCACTCAGATTACATTTATAGCTTTGAGCAAAAGCTGCATGGTGCCTCCTAAGGAGAGACACTTTTTCTATACATGTCACATATCAGCTCTTCAGTCCTTTGTGAAACTTAATCATCCAGCTTAAAATTTAGTGGGGGTTCAATCAAGTCGTAATCATCATAAAGAGACCCTTCAAAATCCAGCCTTAGTCCAACAAATCTAACTTTCTTCCTCCAAGGTGGTGGTTCTCCATGTATGACCATTGGATTCTCCAAATTCCATCTGCAAGAAGAGAGGGGAAAAAAGGAACTGACATGACAAAAAAGAATAAGCAGAAACTTAAATGTTTAAAAATACAAGAAATTATGCCAACATGGTTAATATTTTTGCAAGCAAGCCAGGATGCATCTACAAGGTAGTCAACTGAGGCTCTTGATGTGTCACGTCCATAGATGACCTCCTCAGCAACTCTACCTCTGAGCACAGCCTGTACACCAAGATAGACTAAACTAAAACAAATAATTTAAACAGGAAAAAAAAGAAGGAAACAACTACATATACTTAGAGTACATACCTGAAGGCGACGCAGTAATTGAGGTTGACGTTCAAACATATATGATTCATTATCAAGTCGATGAAATACCAATTGAGATAATGTCTGCAAGATCATTAAGCACATGTACATGACTACGTTATTTTCCCTTTTTTGTGAGTAAAAATTATATAAACAAACAAATAGCCTTAAGTAGCTATTTAGCATCAAGAAATAACAAACCAGAAATAGAGAACAAGACTTGATAAGTAATAACATGACAATTATCAAGAAATGGAAACTAGACAACTAGGAACGAGCTATCAAGAATAGAGAACATGTCTTGATAAGTAATAACATGTCTTAATACAAACTCAGTCCAATACACAATTATCCTAAGATAAAAAATAGTAGTAAAACAAATACAAGAAAATGTATCCCCTTCAATCATCAAGAGAAATAGTATAAGAACAAGGAACATCTTGTTGAGAAACCATCTCTCCAAAAAAAAGAAGAATAACATCTCACTACTTATGAAAACATAATATAATAAGTAATAAGTAATAACATAAATGTAGAATATTAATATTAACTTACCTCACTCAAATCTCTTAAGCTGCTCAAAGTTCTCTTTAGAAAGTAATGAGAAGGGTATTCCTTTCAGCCAATCTTGTGTTCAGACAAGTGCTTCCACCATTTTAGGTGTTAAGGAACTGCGATAAGGATTAAGCATCCTTCCTCTTATACTAAATGCAGACTCAGAGGCTACAGTGGAGACAAGTATGGCCAACAACTCCCGAGCGATGTTTGCAAGGATCAGAAATAGACTTGAATTTAACCTCCACCAACTTAGAATATCCAAGTTTAGATTGGTCTTTAAATCATCCTTCAAATACTTCTTTAGCTCAGATTTGGCATTGGATTTGCACTCGGTTGATTTTAAAAATTGATTCCAACAATAAGGATCATCATCATCAGTTGCAACAACTCGTGCTTCTTGTGTATCACTTTGAGACCCCTCCTGACTATTATATTCCTCAAAAAGTGACTCCAAACAAAAATCTAACTTATCTTGCAATTTAATCGCCTCGTCCAAATTAAAGATCTGATTAATTGACTAATTGTCATATCCTTGCTTATATCTCGGATCAAATACAACAACAATTACGAATATGTTTAGACCATTGAGATTTTCCCTATATTTGTTGTATTTCTTCTTTATCCTTTCAGCCAAGTACCAGAAATATGCAAAGTAGCATCATAGAAGATCTTCAAAAATAGTAAAATTAAGCAAGCATAATCCCAATCTTCATATGTAGGCACACCCTTTCCCTTTTCTAACTCATCAACATATTTCTTGTCTAGTATCTCAAGCTCCTCAAATGCATTTTTGTGCTTCAAAGCTACCTCCAACACAAGATAGGTCGAATTCCACCTAGTTTCATCATCTAAGCAAACTAGACCCTTATATTCAATCTTCTCCTGCTCAACACATGCCTTGAATTTATTTAATCTAAAAGGAGAAGATCTTATGTACTTCACTGCACCGTAGATTCTCAAAACAAAATCATCAATCTCTTTCAACCCCTTATTCACAATCAAATTCAGAATATGTGCACAACAACGCATATGAATGTAATCTCCCTTTAGAACTAAGTTGTTCTAAGATGCTAACCTCCTTTTTAGGTGTTGAATCCTGACATCATTTGATGAAGCATTATCAATTGTCAAACTAAAAATGCGATTCAACTCCTAATAACATAAGTGCATCTCAATAGTCTTGACCATAACCTCTCCTGAATGATTTGTAATTTAGCAGAAATTCAAAATCTTCTCATGAAGCGCCTAATTATTATCAATGAAATAGGCAGTCAAATACATATAACTCATATTTTGACATGAAGTCCATAAGTTAGTAGTGAGGTAGACTTTTCGACAATGTTTTGAAAGAAACTTCTTCAAGTTCCTTCTTTCTGTATCCCATAGCGTGAAAATGTCACGTGCTAATGTAGTGCAGAGGGAATACTGAATCTTGGTTGCAACACATTCGTGTACTTTCAAAAAGCTCCATTCTCCACAAATCGAAAAGGGAGCTCAGCTGCCACAAACATCTTCACAAGTTCATTCCGACAAGCCTCTTAGTCAAATTTGGCATATGAATGAGAACAAACAACATGACCTTCTACAGTCCCCGTTGAGGATGGAACCGATTTTTGCCTTTTGTTTCCGTCTTTATCTGAATTATCCTTGCATCTCTTCAAATGAGTACGGATAGCACTTGTTCCATTATCATACTTGATCAAAGTACCATAATAGTTGCATCTAGCTCTCTTATCTAAACCGAACTCTACAGAAAAATGTTTTCAAGCCTTAAACCGATTTCTACGCCCATCAGTGTGAGGCGATAACACACCAACAGTGTCAGAGACAACGGGTGGAGTAGAAACTAGATGCTCTGTTGTTTCCGAGACCTAAAAGTTATTCTGATCACCCATTAATGACATTTATATGTAAACTAAGATGTCAATTATTAACCTCAATAGCAATTATTTCCAAAATCTCTATCTCATTTTTAACAAAAAAAAGGCAACATTTAAACAACAACAACACAACTGTCATACCATCACAACAATGACCTCAAGGACAAAAACATGTATCATCATTTTCTAAATCAAATAGACCTGTCCGCATATCAGTTTCTCAGCAAGACCTGCCATGCACAATCCAAAATTTAAAACTTAAACTGCAACTTAACCAGTTTATATTGATATGGCAGAAATTTAGAAATCATTCATCTTTTGAAAATCATTGTCATAAAAGCGTAGAACCAGAACCTCAAACTTTTCCAAGTAAAAACTTGCCAATAGGCAAACAAGAGAACGTGTCATTTAATAAGCAATCATAAGATTAACATTTAAAGGAAAAGGTCAAACAAACTCTTCTAGCCATCAACGTCAGAACAAATAAACTTGGCCTAGGCATTTCATCAAGCAACTGATACTCATGTATGGACAAGCAATACCATAGAATTAGTTAACTCAAATTGGGGCGCAATAATCAATACAAAGTCATCAGAATCATTGATATACACTAATCGAAATGAAAAAAAACTAGAGATAATAGAATCCTATTACAATTAACTTAATATTCAATAGTAGAAACAAAAGAACAATTATGTTACCCATAGTGAAATTGAAATGGTTATAGGTTGTTGAGTGCAATTTCAGCCTGTTCACCTTGTCTGAGTCTACCCAAACCCAACAGAAACTTGACACCACCCTTCTACCTCGTCCCTCTACAGCCCCACTGCCAATCCCTCCAAATCACACAATACCCTCAATCCTGAAATGTGACTTCGATTTGGTCTCTCCATGCAGAAGCATGAAGATGTCTCTAATTAAGGAAGTCGTGGTGCACGATTTGTGGTTAGGGTTCAATAATTTGGGGGTTAGGGTTCATAAGGTTAGAGATGAATTTCTAAAAATTTGAGTGGAAGTGGAGAGATGAATCTGGTTTCATTTTGTAAGTTTTCTGATATATGAAATGGATTGGTTCAGTGATAATATGGTTATCTGAATTATAATTAAAAATGGTTAACTGGACCATTTAATAAAATAAACCGGTTCAAGTTTTTATAAAATAAAACTGGTTCAAGTTATTTTAAGAGTGGTTCAATTTGGTTCATGGATCAGTTTGGTTCATTTGGTTTTTATGCACAGCCCCATCAATAGTTATGCGATTGAACAAGAGTTAATTATTAATAAGAATAAGAGTTAGTATGATCACTTAACATTATCATATTGCAACTAATAATCCCCGGCAACAGCGCCAAAATTTTAATGAGCGTCGAACTCAATCAAAATTGTAACCGAGTTATACCTATGGCTTGTAGTATATGAAATAACACCAGATCGTCTCTCAAGGATTTTAAATACAATTTGATCAGATCAAGCCAAAATTTAGGGGAGGAGTTTGAGAACTCAGAATATGTAAATAATAGAATTAAAGTGAGAAATTCAATTAAAAGAGCAATCAATTCAAAAACCTATCTAAAATTAGGTTAATTCCATCATAGATCATTCAACGAACATTTGAAGTGCATTTGAATGGTTAATTTGGAATTAACCGAAATATCTACATCAAATCCAGAATTCATACTAGATAATCATCTAGAATTCAATTGACAATTGACACATAATTTTGTAATCACACTATTTATATTAGATCTATGTTAATTTGATCTCCGAATTCAATTAACCTAGGAACAAATCAGTAGCCTAACCTCTATAATTCTATGATTAATTTAGATCAATCAATCCTAAATCCCATCACAATTCTCAATCTTAAATCAAGACCCAATCAGATCAATCATAAATAGAATCATCATTCATGCATTCAAGGAGAAGAAGAAGAATCCAAATGAGAACCAATATCTCAAGAATCTAAACAATAATTTCTTCAAGAATATCTAAATTCATTGCAGAAGTTTAGCTCTCCATAGTTATCACCATGAAGGAGCTTGAGGAAGAAGGAAGAAGAAAAGAGAAAGATCTAGAGAAAAGGTGAGAAATGTAGAATGAATAAATAGTCCTCGATTTTCTACTCTCACCCCTATAACTAACCCCTAATTTGGCCTTATATCATTAAAAACCTGATGGGTACAAAGCTGGGTCAATTAGGAATCATTGGGCCTAAGTTGTTACCAAGTGGCTTCCAGTACTCAAGAGGGGGGGTGAATTGAGTAACAAAAACTTTTGCAAAAACCTTAAACTAATAAACTTTGTTGAATATAAATATTAAAGAACGTGGAAGAGATGAGAAAAGAAAGAACAATTTAATAATTAAATTGCAAGAATCAATAAATAAAGTGCATAAAATAAAGAGAATAAGGGAAGGAAAACAGCACAAGTATTTATCCCGGTTCGACCACCAACCACTTGTGGCCTACGTCTAACATTCCCGAAACACGCATTCGAGATTTTTCACTATTCAAGACAAGCTTAAACAACAAGTGCTTGCAACCTTTACAATACGGAGCACTTTTCACACACACGGAAACTCTACCCTTGTGCTCAAGCCTCAATCAAACAAAAGGGATACCTCACCCTTATACAATCCTTGGGGATACCTCACCCTCAATATAGTAAGAAAAATTAGATAAAGAGATGAAATGAAACTCTCACTAAGAGTAGATAAATACAAATTGAAGTACTAAAGAGCATATCAAATGTTTCTCAAATATCTCAAGAGTTAAACAATTATAAGTTCAGAAAAAGAGATAATAAAGCAGAGCACGTTTTCAAGCAAGCAAAAAATTGATCTCAATGTTCAGGGAGTTTTCAGAGAAGTCCCAGGCCTCTATTTATAGAGCTCGTAGAGGAAAATGGCCGTTGGGAGCAATTAATTATGTTTAAAACTTTCTGATTCTCGTATGGAATTTGAAAACTTAACTCTGATTCTCGTGGGGTATTCGAATGCCTGAAAGCAGTATTCGAATACCTCTGTCAAAAACTCTTTTAGAAAAGTGATTAAGTTGGGGTTATTCGAATATAAGTCAAGGGTATTCGAATACCTCACTAAAAGAAGGCATGTTTCGAAAACATGGTATTCGAATACCATATGGGGTATTCGAATGCCTCATTTAAAAAAGGTTCATTCTGAAACTAGGGTATTCGAATACCATATGGGGTATTCGAATGCCTCTGTTTTTACAAGAACAAGGAGAAAATATCGATTCACGAAACAGTTATTCGAATACCATATTGAGGTATTCGAATACCTCGATTAAAACATGTTGTAAAACCTTTCTAAAAAGCTTGGGGCAAATGCTTGTTTTTAATCCTCTAAAACATTTGATCTTTAAAAAACAACTTTAAGATTTTAGTTCTGTTATCCTTAATCATTTGAGATATTTAATTGACACTATACATGATAGATCCTAAGTCCTAAGACTAATCTTGAAACACATGGACTTGATCTTCTTATCATCTTCATGTTTGTTATCATCAAAATACATCTTCATTGTTGCGTAGTAAACACATAAGTCATATGTCAATTAGAGGCCTACAACTCAAGTTACGCTAATTAAGTGGCCAAACTCATTAATAACTCATCTTTGACTTCCAGCTTTAATTACATGCCAAAAACGACATAGTTTAGCTTAGGTGTCTTCATAATAGTTGTACTTTTGGATCTTAGCTTTCATTTGCCACCAATTTCAAGCTCATATCACATCTATAGCCTAAGTTATGCCATAATTAGTGCACACAGCTCAGGTTCTAGTAACAGAACTCGTGTTTTGACTTCCAGGCCCAATTAGCTTGAATTATTTCTATCTTGGGTTGTTTATTTATGAGTGAAGTATTCAATCTCATTTATCCATTCACCTCAATCATCCAATAGCTTCAACGAAAATTGTCAATCAAACGTTTTGCGAAAGATTTACAAAAATATTTTACATACTCAATTCACCCCCCTCTTGAGTATTGAGGCCACTTGGTAACAAGTGGTATCAGAGCTAGGCTCTTGTGTAAAGAGCTTAGCAGCTTCAAGAGAAAGTGATGGCCTCTTCAAATGATCTTTATGAAAGTTCTTCTCTTTATAGACCTCCCTTCTTCAATGGGGATGGGTATGCTTATTGGAAAGAAAGAATGAAAATTTTTATTGAAGCTATTGACTTGGATGTGTGGGATGCTGTTGAAAATGGTCCTTTTGTCCCCACACAAGTTGTAAATGTTGTAAGGATTAATACACCAAGAAGTGAATGGACGAATGATGATAAAAAGAAGGTCCAATATAATTTAAGAGCTGAAAACATCATTACCGCTGCTTTGGGGTATGATGAGTTTTTTAGAGTCTCAAATTGTAAATCTGCCCAAGAAATGTGGGACACCTTACAAGTAACTCATGAGGGTACTAGTGAAGTGAAAAGATCAAGGATAAATACTCTCACTCATGAGTATGAACTTTTTAGAATGAACCAAGGTGAAAGCATTCAAGAAATGCAAAAACGTTTCACACATATTATAAATCATCTTGCTTCATTGGGAAAGACTTTTCCTAATGAAGATCTTATTAACAAAGTGTTGAGATGTTTGAGCAAGGATTGGCAACCTAAAGTGACGGTTATTTCAGAATCAAGAAAACTAGCAACAATGACATTGGCCACACTTTTTGGCAAGCTTCAAGAACATGAATTGGAATTGAATAGACTCAATCAAATGAGGAGCTTGACAAGAAAAAGAAGGGAATTGCTCTCAAGGCCACCTCCTCTTTGATCAATGATGATGATGATGATGATGGAGATGGCTTGGAAATTAGTGAAGAGAATCTTGGCCTACTAGTAAAGAAGTTTGGAAGATTCTTCAAAAAGAATAGAGCTCAAGGAAGACCTCCCTTTCCCTTAAAGAATGCCTATCACAAAGGGGAAGGAACTTCAACCACTTCTAAATGTTATGAATGTGGAGAATTGGGTCACATGAAGATGGAGTGCCCAATCTATCAAAGGAAAGTAGAGAAGTATGAAAAGAGGTACTCAAAGGAAAAGAAAGAAAGAAGAGCCTACATAGCTTGGGATGATAATGACATGGATTCAACCGATAGTTCGGACAATGAGGAAGCCAATCTATGTTTCATGGCTAGAGGAGAAGAGGAAGATGAAGATGACATGGAGGTAACATCCTCAAATTTTGAATCAAATTCTTCTCCTTCATATGATGAATTGCAAGATGCATTTGAAGAATTGCATAATGAATCTATGAGACTTGCAAAACTCGTTTCATCATCCAAGAAAACAATTTCCTCTTTTGAAAACAAAATCTCTATTTTAAACAAGGAAATTGAAGAACTTAAAATTGAAAATGAAACTCTTGGACTCATTGATGCAAATTCCTCATGCATGACATGTTCTTTACTTGATAATGCATCTACATCTATTTCTTGCTCATCATGTAAAACTTTTGAAAAGGAAATTGAAGATTTGAAAAATACTCTTTCAAAATTTACCCTTGGAAGAGATAATTTGAACATATTAATTGGGAATCAAAAATGTGTGTTTCAAAAGGTTAGTTTATGGTACAATCCCAAAAATCAACAAAAACTTTACAAGAATTTTTTTGTTCGCTCAAGTTCATCAACAAGTCCTTTTATAAAATGTTTTCATTGTGGCAAGAAAGGACATAGTGCATCAACTTGTAATGTAAGGAAGAATATCAATAACAAGATTGGAACTAAAATGGTTTGGATCCCTAAGGGCACCTTGCCTAACACTAACACACAAGGACCCAAGAGAATCTGTGTACCAAAGATCAAAAATTGAAGTGCGTTGTAGGTATGCTTGAAGGCCAAAGAATGGAATTTGAAATCTCAATAGTGGCTGTAGCAAGCACAAGATCAGAAATTACTCCAAGTTCTCTTCCTTGTCTCCAAGAAGCTTGGACTTGCAATCTTTGGATAAGTGGAGATATGTTTTTATGCTTTAACTTGTTTTAAAATTGTATTTCTCTAAGCTTTATATCTTGAAAATATCTTTATATGCAATAATATGCTTGATAGGTTCATTTCTTGTTTGAAATAGCATATTTGATATAAAACATCTTTGAACTTGGCATATTGGATCAATCATGCATCTAAACTCTTGTAACACAATTTTGATGCATAATTTTCTGCATAATGTGTCATATCTTTGTATAATCTGTGATTTTCTCGCAAAATGATGCATAACTTGTCACTTGTATGGCACAAAGTCACAATCTCGCATAATCTCACAATGCATAATGAACTCAACTCGCTGCATAAAATGTACCTTTTACGCACAATGCATGATTTTAAATGTATAATCTGTTTCTTTTGCTGCATAATGTGCTATTGTGATGCATAACATGCTACCTTGCTGTATAATCATGACACTCTTTGCTGCATATCATGATGGTTCTTGATCATATTTGAAACCAATACTGACTTGAGCGTTGGAGATTCCCCTTAAGTTATTTTGCAGGTACTACATCATGACAAAAACCCTCAAAAAGCTCAAAAACTTCTCCAATCCATCAAAAGGGCGTAATTCTTGGTAAAAGTAGCATTTTCGCATGATCATATGTTTTAGATCACAATCCATCAGAATTATATGCCTACATGATGTTTGAAATTGTTTTGGAATGCTTTGGAACAAATTTGAAAGGTTTAAAATTGATCTTTTTCTGTTTAAAATGCAAAATCTGAGTTTTTGTGAACTGGTAATCGATTACAACACCTTTGTAATCTATTACAAAGGCTCTGCCAAGCGTTCCAAGCCAAGTCAGAAAGCAGGTAATCGATTACACCTCCAATGTAATCGATTACAACAATTCCAAAAGGCATGTAATCGATTACATCACATACGTAATCGATTACCAGGAATCCAGAACATGCGTAATCGATTACACAGACATTGTAATCGATTACACAGGGTTTTAAAAGGCAAAAATTCATGGGTTATACCTTTTTATCTGCCATCAAGCCTTTTCATAATGCTTTCCTTATGCTTTATCTTTATCTAACCCCATTTGCTCTTGTATATGACTCTAAATTCTATTGGCATAAATGATAATTATTATCTACGATTTCTTTTTCATATGCATTTGCTATTGGCATCACAAATTGTTATGCTAAACCGTTCATACTATGATATTGATCCTGCTGGGCTGAAATTTTTATACAATGCTGAATGCTTATGTTGTTTTTGATAATGCCAACGGGGGAGAGATTAGTGAAATATGTTGCATGTGTACGGGGGAGCTTTGTGCTTTTATATGAAAATCATTTATCCTATCTCATGCATACATTACGGGGGAGAGTTGCGCTTAATCTCTGATAGATAAATGAATGCAAATATTTCTCTATTTTCAATGTTTATTTTGTCATCATCAAAAAGGGGGAGAATGTTAATGCTTATGTCTTGAAGCATATCAAATAAGTTTTTGATGATAACAATGTCAAGATGAAGATCAAGATCAAAGGAAAAGAACAAGACCAAGAGAAGAAGACCAAGATCAAAAGAGGTATATTAGATATAGGTCTTAGAACATCAATGTGAAATGCTCTCAAGGTATCTCAATTATATTCAAATGGTTTTTCAAAGATCTTATAAATCAACTTGTTTTCAAAGTTCATATTTTAAAGAAATGTTGATTTCAATCTTGGATTATGGTAAACATTTGTAAATCTTGTTTTGTCCAAGTACCCAAATGATAAAAATGGCCTAGAGACTTAATTTGGATTGAAAAATGTGTTCAAAGTGGAAAGTAATCGATTACACACTCTTGGTAATCGACACAAGAAGTCGAGAGAACTTGTAATCGATTACGATATCCATGTAATCGATTACCATGTTCCCGTAAATCCAAGAACACGATAAAAAAGGCCATGTAATCGATTACATCAATATTGTAATCGATTACGTAGAAAAGTCAGAGGGCGTGTAATCGATTACACAAGTCTTGTAATCGATTACCACAAACCCAGAAAGCCAAGAACACGTTTTAACTGTCATGTAATCGATTACCAGCATTCTGACAAGCCCAACGGCTATATTATTTGGCTTTTAATGTTGCCCATTAAAGCCCCCAACGGCTCTTTTGTTCCAATAACTTATAAATACTCATCTTGGGGCATCATTTGTGGTTGAACAACACTTGAGAAACATCTTCCAATCACTATAATTCGAGATTCATCCTTAAATCACTTTTGCTCTGTTTTTGTATATATTGTTGAGATATTCTTGAAGTGCATTATAGGGCTTCAATTTGTATCATCTACTCTTGTGAGAGTTTTCATTTTATAAACACTTTGATTCTTTGTAAATGGGGTGAGGCATCCCTCTAGAGAAAAAGAGAGTGAGGTATCTCTCAAAGTTTGTAAAGGGTGAGGTATCCCTTGTTGAAGGTGAGGCATCCTTCAAAGGTTGTAAAGAGGGTGAGGTATCCCTCTAGTGAAAAGGGTGAGGCATCCCTGGTTTGAGGCTCAAGCTCAAGGGTGAGGCATCCCAAAGAGTTGAGTGCTCTTTTGTGTAAAGGTTTTCAAGCACCCGTTCAAGCTTGAAGTTTAGTGGAAAATCTCGAGTGGTTTGCTTGAGGATTTGGACGTAGGTCACATGTGGATTGGTGGTGAACCAGGATAAATCTTGTGTTTGTTCCTCTCAACTCTATCTCTTTACTTTGTGCTTTAATTATATATGCTTGAGTTGAGTTTGATATCTTGCTTTGCTTGAATTCTTTCTATCTTGGGTTGTTTATTTATGAGTGAAGTATTCAATCTCATTTATCCATTCACCTCAATCATCCAATAGCTTCAACGAAAATTGTCAATCAAACGTTTTGCGAAAGATTTACAAAAATATTTTACATACTCAATTCACCCCCCTCTTGAGTATTGAGGCCACTTGGTAACAAGTGGTATCAGAGCTAGGCTCTTGTGTAAAGAGCTTAGCAGCTTCAAGAGAAAGTGATGGCCTCTTCAAATGATCTTTATGAAAGTTCTTCTCTTTATAGACCTCCCTTCTTCAATGGGGATGGGTATGCTTATTGGAAAGAAAGAATGAAAATTTTTATTGAAGCTATTGACTTGGATGTATGGGATGCTGTTGAAAATGGTCCTTTTGTCCCCACACAAGTTGTAAATGGTGTAAGGATTAATACACCAAGAAGTGAATGGACGAATGATGATAAAAAGAAGGTCCAATATAATTTAAGAGCCAAAAACATCATTACCGCTGCTTTGGGGTATGATGAGTTTTTAGAGTCTCAAATTGTAAATGCCCAAGAAATGTGGGACACCTTACAAGTAACTCATGAGGGTACTAGTGAAGTGAAAAGATCAAGGATAAATACTCTCACTCATGAGTATGAACTTTTTAGAATGAACCAAGGTGAAAGCATTCAAGAAATGCAAAAACATTTCACACATATTATAAATCATCTTGCTTCATTGGGAAAGACTTTTCCTAATGAAGATCTTATTAACAAAGTGTTGAGATGTTTGAGCAGGGATTGGCAACCTAAAGTGACGGCTATTTCGGAATCAAGAAAACTAGCAACAATGACATTGGCCACACTTTTTGGCAAGCTTCAAGAACATGAATTGGAATTGAATAGACTCAACCAAAATGAGGAGCTTGACAAGAAAAAGAAGGGAATTGCTCTCAAGGCCACCTCCTCTTTGATCAATGATGATGATGATGATGATGGAGATGGCTTGGAAATTAGTGAAGAGAATCTTGGCCTATTAGTAAAGAAGTTTGGAAGATTCTTCAAAAAGAATAGAGCTCAAGGAAGACCTCCCTTTCCCTCAAAGAATGTCTATCACAAAGGGGAAGGAACTTCAACCACTTCTAAATGCTATGAATGTGGAGAATTGGGTCACATGAAGATGAAGTGCCCAATCTATCAAAGGAAAGTAGAGAAGTATGAAAAGAGGTACTCAAAGGAAAAGAAAGAAAGAAGAGCCTACATAGCTTGGGATGATAATGACAATCTATTTCAAACAAGAAATGAACCTATCAAGCATATTATTGCATATTATTCCTCCCACTGAACATGTTATCTGGTACATAACAGCTGGATGAGGGAAGGAAAGAAGAGGCTCCTGAACTCTCGCACTAATCGCCTGATCTGGTCATGAATAAGTTGGGTGACATCAATGGAATGACGATCAATGATGGTAGAAATGAGGATCGCCCTATCTCTGGTAACCTTTGACAAGTTCCTAGATGGGAGTATGCGGTGGGAGATGAAATAATACCATACCTTCACTTCTGGGGTGAGGCATGAGCAAGGGAAGTTGCGTGATAATCACATATTTTATTCATTAAGAAACCCTTATGTTTAGTCATTTACACTCTCCATATTCTTAATTGATTGAGTTTGGTATGATTTTGTGAGTTTGAGCTCAAATTGGTCCTAATTGAATATTTTCAGCATTATTGAGATTTGACACTATTTCTGTATTTTGGCCATAACTTGAGTTTCTGATATCTGATAATCATGAATTTTACCTTGTAGGAAAGCTAGGAGGAAGCTCTACAACTTTGATGAAGAGCTTGAAGTCCAATTCAGATGTCTAAGGGACCTAAGTTTACATGGAAGTCAGAATACGGGTTCTGTCACTAGAATCCGAACGGTGTGCACTCATAAAATCATATCCCAAGCTGTAATAATGGAGATGGGCTGAAATTTGGATAGTTGATAGTTAAGACCCAAATAAACAACTTTCATGAGAACACTTTTTGAAAAAATGAAGTCTAATGGGTCAGTTTGAGCCTGCAAGTCGGAACAGAGGTGCTGAAGTTGGGTTTGAGTGACCTGCGGTATTTGGGCCATATCTTGGGCTGTAGGAAGCCAAATTGGATGATCCAGATATGCATGTTATAGCCAAGACAAAGATCTACAACTTTCATGAAGAGTACTTTTCGTGGATCTGAAGTATAGTTGGTCGTTTTTGGCTTCCAAGTCAGATGTCAAAATTTTCGTCCTCAACCACTCCTTTCACCAACCCACTCACCCACTCCACTCACCAACCCATTCAACCACTCCACTCAACAACCCATTCAACCACTCCTCTCACCAACCCACTCATCCACCCACTCCCCTTTGTCATTTTGTTACCCTAGACTTCTATAAAAGGGCACCATTGGTTATCATTAACAATAAGTTGTATTCTCCTACAATTCTCTTATAGTTTCTTCTTGTTTCTTCGTAGTTTCTCATAGCTCTTATATATTTTGATGATTTCCTTCATTGTAATGGAGAGCTAAGCTACTTTCGGTCAATTTGGAACTCTTGAAGAGATTGTGGTTTGGATTCTTGAGACCTTGGTTATGTAATGTATTTGATTTATATTTGAATTCCTCTTCTCTCTTCTTCTTCTTCTTCCTGTTTTCTTGATCTTGAATACATGAATGGTGATTCTGTTTATGTTTGATCTGATTTGATCTTGGTTTAAGATTAAGTATTGTGATGAAACTTAGAACTGATTGATCTAAACTAATCACGTAATTGAAGAGGTTAGGTTACTGATTGGTGCCTAGGTTAATTGCATTCGATGCTTAAATTGACATATATCTACATGAATGGTGCAATTGCAGATTTGTATTTATCACTTGTCAATTGAATTCTGGACGATTGTCTAGTGTGAATTCTGGACCTAATCTTGAGATCTCGGTTAGATCCAAGTTAACCATTCAAATGTGCTTCAAATGTTTGTTGAAAGGTTTATGATTGAATCCACCCAATCTCGGATAGATTTTGAATTGACTGTTCTTCTAATTGTTATTTCTCTTTAAATCTTGTCACTGTGATCCTTAAACTGTCAAACCCCCCTTTTTGCTAACTTTCACTTGATTTGATTAAATTGCGTCTACAATCCTCGTGGAGATGATCTGGTGTTGTCACTGTGCTACAAGCTTAGGTAATAACTGCGGTTATAATTTTGACTGAGTTCGGCGCTCGTCATTGCGCGACCGCTA
Organism: Ormosia emarginata; assembly: GCA_029884605.1. NCBI lineage: Eukaryota > Viridiplantae > Streptophyta > Magnoliopsida > Fabales > Fabaceae > Ormosia > Ormosia emarginata. The sequence continues at coordinate 7,350,946 of JAQQTP010000051.1, forward strand.
TATTTGTTCACTCACATTCCATACCACAGGATGGTCTTGGTTGCAAATCCTTGTTGTGACCATGTTCAGATCAATGCCCTCGGGCGCCCAGCGGAGGAACTCGGTGTAATCGCATATCTCTAGGGGATGTGGCAAGTATAGAGTTACTCTGATGGAAGCTGCTGAGTAAGAAACTATGCAACCACAAACTCGAGTTGTAGTCGTTTGGTCAGAGAAGGCGGCGTTTGCATAGAATTCGTGAACAATAGGTAGGACAGCAGACTGTGGGTGGTTTGCAAACTCATCCCAGTGGTGGTGGCGGATGACCTTGTATATATCCCGATGAATGGCCTTGGTGAAGTTAAAGTCACACTCTGGGATCACTGGTCTGGTGACCAGTGATGTGTGATATCTCTTAGCATCTATAATGGAGATAAATTTCCTTCTATCAAATTCAAGAGGAGGAGAAGGTTCTCGGTTACACTTACTGCTTGATCCCCTCTGACGCTTTGGGGGTATGGTGGTTGGTATGGGGTACCTTTACTTGTCAAAATATTCCCAAGGTTAGAATTGGAATAGAGCAAAACAAATATGAAAAACATGTAAAATAGAGCAAAATATGAACATATTAAGGTGACATGTCATGACATAAAGACAGTTGTGCCGTGGTATACAAGATCAGTTACGCACGCCATGGCATAAAGGTAGTTGCATTGCAGCACACATGAATAGTCAGACACATGCCGCGACATGGGTTATCCACGTCGTGACATACCTGAAAATCCTAATACACGCTGCGATATAGGTTATCCACGTTGCGGCATGCATGAACATCCCAACATACACTGCGACATAAACACAGCTGCGACGTCGCACAGGGATGAAAATGGTGTTATTGCCCCGCAGCACCCAAGGCAGCACCAATGCACTATTCTAAGTAGGGATTAACAGGCATTCTATAATAGAAATCCTAACAACACACAACCAAAAACAAAAAATTATAGAAAAAATAAAATAAATAGAAAAAAATGAGAAAATGAGAAAAAAAAACCAAAATAAAATAAAATAAAACATAACATACCTGGAGAAGAAGGACATGAGTGAAAAAGAAGGGGTGGGGAAGGTAGGGAATGCGAGAACTAAGAAAAATGACAGAAAATAAGAGAAAACAAGAGAAAATGCGAGACTATTCACATTTAACCTTTTCTGCCGCAACACGCTGTGGCATGCATATGCTTGCGCCGCGGTGTAGTGAAACACGTGTTTCACTTTAGGGCAGCACGCCGTAGCATGAATGTGCCTACGCCGCAGCACGAGTTCAAAACTCCTGCTTTTAATAATTAATTATAATATTATTATTATTTATTTTATTTTTTTAAAGTAGTGTCGTGGCATAAAGTTATGCACGCTGCAATGTACTTAGACATAGGGCTGCCATGGAGTGAACACAAGGTGCGTCATGGCGTGGATCTCTCAGCCTCCAACCCCTGATAACCAAAAAATGCATATGCGTCGCGGCGTGGAAAATCTTGTGCTGCGACATTAGGAGTCTATCTGCAAAATTATGTAGCAGACATGATTCAACAGCTACTATTGCTTTCCAGAGGTCTCCACCACCTGCAAAATTAGTCTAGATGGTTCAATTATTGTATGTATAACCAAAATAAAACAAAACCTCAAAATTAAAGGTACTAAGTGCAAGACAAAAACAAAAGGATAAGAACTTAGATTCCCTCCCAAAAAGGGCCTTAGTTATAGTCTAGGCAAGACATAGTCTTCATTTCATGTTGGAGCTGCCAATGTGAGGAATGTCTTCTTCTTATCAATCTCTCCTCCAAGATAAGGCATTAGGCGCTGGCCATTGACCTTAAAAGTTGACTTCTCATCAAGATCTGCAACCTATACCGCTTTATGGGGAAACACATTTACCACTTGAAATGGACTTGACCATCGAGATTTGAGCTTTCTAGGGAATAGCTTGAGCCTAGAATTATATAAGAGGACTTGTTGGCCTGACTCAAATCTCATCTGCACTATCTTCTTGTCATGCTAAGTTTTTACCTTCTCTTTATACAATTTAGCATTTTCATAGGCTTGGAGCCTAAATTCATCAAGTTCATTGAGCTAGAGTAGCCTTTTCTCTCTGGCAACTTGCAAGTTGAAGTTCAATTGCTTTATGGCCCAATAAGCATGATGCTCTAGTTCAATAAGTAAATGACAAGTCTTTCCAAACACAAGTTTATATGGAGACATGCTAGTAAGCTGTCTTGTATACTAATAGTGCATGATCTAATCTTCTTAACCAATCCTTTCGGGATGGACATACTGTCTTCTCTAGTATTCACTTTATTTCCTAATTGGATACCTCCGCTTGCCCACTTGTTTTTGGATGGTAAGCGGTAGCTATTTGATGAGTCACCCCATACTTGGAGAGAAGAACTTCAACGTATTTGTTGCAGAAATGTAACCCTTTGTCACTGATGATGGCCCTAGATGTGCCAAAACAGGTGAAAATCTATTTTTTCATGAAATTGATCACTACCTTGGAATCATTGGTAGGGAATGCACATGCTTTAACCCATTTGGACACATAATCTACTACCACAAGGATGTAAAGATTCCCATAGGAAGGGATACAAGGGCCCATGAAGTTTATGCCCCACACATAAAAAATCTCAACCTCAAGGATGGAATTGAGAGGCATCTAATTTCTCCTTAAGATATTTCTAATTCTTTGGCACCGATCACATCAATTTACATGTAAATGTGCATCTTTGAAGAGAGATGACTAATAAAAACCATATTGAAGTATTTTTACTGCAATTCTCTCACCACTATAGTGACCACCATATATGGAAGCATGACATTGGTTCAAAATCAGTTCCACTTCCTCCATGGACACACATCTCCTTAACATATGATCAGTACACTGTTTAAACAAGAATGACTCATCCCATAGACATTGCCTTACATTATGTAAGAATTTTTTCTTTTGGTGATATGTGATATCCAAGGGCAATACATCACCTACAATGTAGTTCACAAAATCCGCTACTGTGGGTATGAATGAGTTGCAGTAGCATAGAGTTGCTCATCCAGAAATGTCTCTCTAATTGTTATTGGTTAAGTTTGACATACCTTATTTTCAAGTCTAGAAAGGTGGTCTGCAACTTGATTCTCTGCCCTGTTTTTATCACAAATTTCAAGGTCAAATTCTTGCAGCAACAAGACCCACCGAATCAACTGCGATTTTGCATCTTTCTTGCTCATAAGGTATTTGATTGTGGAATGATCCGTGTAGATAATCACCTTAGTGCCTACTAGATATGCCATAAACTTGTCTAATGCAAAAACGATAGCCAGAAGTTCTTTTTCAGTTGTGGTGTAGTTTAACTGCGCATCATTAAGTGTTTTGCTTGCATAATAGATGGAGCAAAACACCTTATCCTTTTTTTCCAAAACTGCACCAACGGCATAATCATTGGCATCGTACATTAATTCAAAAGGCAACTCCTAATCCAGAGCGGTAATTACCAGAGCCGACATAAGTTTCTTCTTCAATTCCTCGAATGCAGCCTGGCATGAATCATCAAATTTAAACTGGATGCCTTTTTCCAGTAGGTTGCACAGAGGCTTAGCAATTCTAGAAAGTCCTTGATGAATCTCCAGTAAAAGTCAGCATAACCAAGGAAGCTACGAATTCTTTTTGCAGAATTTGGTGGAGGAAGCTTATCAATCACCTAAATTTTAGTCGTGTCTGTAATATCCCAAAAATCATGTTAGGCTTGTAATTAGTTACAAAGGTAATATATTACTTGTTTAACATGTCTCTGAAGTTTTGTGACAAACTGAGTACTTAAATGCACTTAGTTGCAACACAGAAGTTGAAAAGTAGCTTAAAATGACTCAGATAATAGCATAAGTTGCTAAGTTGAAAGAAATAAACATAAAGAGTTTATTTCTAGGTCACAAATAAGGCAAGTATGATGTGGTAAAAGTTTCAAGAGAATCAGAGTCAGTTTGGTATTTTTAGGCATACTGGTTGTGCATTTGAATACTGAATGACTAGCAGCAGATATAGAAAAACATGAAAATAGTGAAACAACAATTTAGATGAATCCTATGATTTATTCTAAAGTTGTTGAAATCTGAGAAACTTGAATTAGCACAATTCGAATGTCCTTAGCAGATATAAGTTTCAATGTAGAAACTTAAGTTAATCTTTTCTCGTATTTTCCTCCACATCCCACCCCCTATTTCTCTCTTCTCCCTCGGCAGAGAACCGGAAAACAGAGAAAGAAGTAAGAAAAGAAAGAAAAGGGAGAAAGGGGAGAAGAAGAAGGGAAGGGGAAAAGAGGAAGAAGAAGATCAATGATCAAGTTCAAGACTTCAAGAGGTAAGGGGATTTCTATTCATTTCTCCCTCTTTCATTTTCTTTGAATATAGTTTGGGGTTTTGAATAGAAATAGGGGTTTGGATAGCCAAATCCATGTTCTTAGCTTGGTTCTTGATTCCAAGGACTAGGTTAGGATAGTTTAAGCCAAGATAATGCTAGATGGTCATTTATGGCCTAAGACAAACCATTTTGGTTCATGAATGGAGAATTAGGAAATGGTTTGTAGTTATGTGATTTGAACCTAGATTTATGTCCTAAGAGAATTCATAGGTTGTAAAAGTGTTACAACAAATTTAAGGGCATAGATTAATGTTGGAAATCACCTAGAATCCATGAGTTGAGGATTAGATCAAGTTTAGGAAATTAATGGAACAGGAAACACGGCTATTCTACAGTGTAGTATTCGAATACCAAGGTTGGTATTCAAATAAAATATCACAAACAGCTCCAAAAAGTGAATTTTCGCGGGTGGTATTCGAATACCACCAAAGGTATTCGAATAGACCCAAAACAGAGAGAAAACTCATTTCTGACAGCTTGTAGTGTTTTTAGCATAACTCGAGCTACCGATATCGGAATGAGTTGATTCCAAAGCCATTTGAAAGCTAAGACACAAGGCTTCATGTGGTAAAAATTTTAGAATTATTGAGAAAGCCAATCAATACCAGTTTCTGTTTGAATCCAAGGCAGATTCTGCAGAAAAGGCATTCTGGCAGCCAGTAAACCAGATTGCATAATTTCTTGCTCCGATATCGTATCGACATGGGATCAATGGAATTTTGAATCTGAGATGTAAGGCTTCTTGCCTGTAAAGTTTCAGAATTATCCCACTTGTGGATTGGTCCCAGTTATAATTTAAAGTTAGGTCAGAAATGGGTAAATCAAAGAATGCTCTATTTTGACCTCTACAAAATGTTGCATAACTTTGGCTACATTTAGCCAAATGAAGCAAGGTTTATGGCATTGGAAAGATATGAGAAAGAGCTATGTACTCATAAAATTTCAGAATTTTAGAATTTATGATGCATCTTTGGTGCAATCTTGAAAATCAGCCTTTTTAGGCAAGATTTGAGGTGTTTTTGAGAAAGTTGGACACTAGAATTTTTAGTAGCACCTTAGGCAACTTAGTGTTGCATTAGATATCACTTAAGATGTGATGAGATGGTGCAATGAAGATAAGTATGCTAGTAGGCATAATAGTATTCACTCTAGTAGAGAATTAGAAAAGTATGAACCTTAGAATATCCAAGAGAAGTATATTTAAAGTTGTATGAACGCTCTCATAGAGGTAGAGCTAGTAGTGCAAGTATAGAGATTATGTAGGGGTTATACAAGAGTTAGGCATAACACCACATTATGCATAGACATTCATACATTTATACATTTGCATTTCTAAGAAAAGTTAAGGCAAGGAAAATTGAGAAAAAGGTTAGTTCTCAGTTCAGAAAGTGGGTTAAGGAGGTAACATATTCTCTCCCCACTGTAAAGAGGAATAGCATGTTCATGACATTGTATTCACAAAAAGATATATAGTAAGTTATAGGAGGTTATATATTCCCTCCCTACCATAAAGAGGAATAGTAAGTTTATGACATTGTAAATCTCTGAGATGGAGATTCATGACATTATTTATGACATTGCAGTTACACCATCACATATTCTTGTTTGAACATAATCATACCTCATATTCTGCATCATAATATCATTGCATTACTTGACGTGTGATTATTATTGTGTTTGGTGATTCCTTGTGTTTGTGCGTGGTTGCTCAATGTTATTGTTCCATTGTATGGGCAGTGGTTCAATATCATTGATTATTACCTTCTGAACATGCATTGACAGTTGTATGGGCAACTGTCTTATCTTGTAAAGAGGAATTAGTTCAGAGTTATGGCTAGACTGGGAACATTACATAAAGAGAGAATGTGTATGTTCCTAGAGTAAAGAATAGAAATTCGAAGGATTATACTGATTTATTTATGATGTTATGATTGAGTAAGGAATAATGATTTAATTGCTAGTTAAAGTTTCATTTCAGATATTTATGGGTTGTATGATATTATACGACTGCTGGTATTGGTACACTTATACTAAGAATTATGAATTCTCACCCCATGTGTTCCATGTAAATCCAGGTTGTAGATTCAAGAACTCAGAGAAGGTGGAGAATGAAGAATAGTATAGTTAGATTTTATTTTAAGTAGATAGATTTTTTTTTATTTCCATGTATATGAGATTAAGGATGTAAAAGAAAATCAGGCATGTAATAGTGAAAAGTTATGTATATAAGTGGATGTAATTAGCTAGTTATCATGGATAATGGTTTTGATGATAACAAACATAATGAACATGATGGCAAGACCAAGTCCAAGACTTTCAAGAATAGCTTTAGGACTTAGAATCTTATGTACGGAGCCTTTCTGGATATCTCATTGTTTTTGCATGAAAAGATGAAAATGGTTTTAAATTAAATATCTAAAAATTCAAATCATGGTTTTTGAAAGCATTTAAAAGTATTAAAAGTTGTTTTCCAATAGAGGTATTCGAATACCATTTAGAGGTATTCGAATAACATCCTTCTAAACCATTTTTACAAAGCTTTTAAAACAGAAGTATTCGAATACCTCTGATGGTATTCGAATACGATATTCGAATACCTCCTGATGGTATTCGAATACCACAGGAATCCTGGTTTAGAAACTAACGGACATATTTCAAATTTAATATACATTCAATGATCCAAACGACTCTTTTTGTTAAATGCTCTATACATAGAGACCTTGGGTCTCTTCTAAATGTTGCCCAACCACTTGAATTATTTTTGCTTGTGCCAAAAACGTGATTTACTATTTTTCTCATATTTTCTGTGCTCTTTTAGCCAAAACTTTGAGATATCCTTAGAGAGCTCCATAGTGCTTCAAGTTGTATCATTTACTCTTTGTGAGAGGTTTCTATTTCATCTATTTTCTACTTTTGTAAAACGTGAGGTATCCCTTAGTGAAATTGTGAGGGTGAGGTATCTCTCAGTAAAAGGGTGAGGTATCCCTTATTGTAAAGAAGGTGAGGTATCCTTCAAAGGGGGTGAGGTATCCCTATTGTGTAAAGGTTGCAAGCACCTGTTTTAAGCTTGTTTTGAATAGTAAAAAATCTCGAACTGTGTTTCGGGGACTGGACGTAGGCCACAAGTGATTGGTGGTCGAACCAAGATAAATATCATGCCTGCTTTTCTTCTCTTTATCTCTTTATTTATTGTAATTTATTTATCATTGTTTAATTGTTTATTTTTTGTTCTTAAAGCATTTTATCATCTTTATATATATTCATTATATTGCTTCAAAAAATTGTATCAAAAAGGGTTTGCGAAAAAGTCTTTTAATTACTCAATTCACCCCTCTCTTGAGTATTGAAGCCACTTGGGTAACAAGTGGTATCGAAAGCTAGACTCTTGTATAAAGAGCTTAGCCGCTTCAAGAGTACATGGCTTCATCAAATGGTTTTTCAGAAGCAACTTCCATAAATCGACCACCCTTTTTCAATGGGGATGGTTATGCATATTGGAAGGAAAGAATGAAAATCTTTATAGAGGCTGTTGATCTAGATGTGTGGGATGCTGTCAAAAATGGCGCATTTATACCTACACAAGTTGTTAATGGTGTAAAAACCGAGACACCTAGAATTGATTGGTCTAAAGATGATAAAAGAAAAGTTCAATATAACTTGATAGCCAAAAATATCATTACCACTGCTTTGGGGTATGATGAATTTTTTAGAATTTCAAATTGCAAAACTGCTAAAGAAATGTGGGACACTTTACAAGTTACCCATGAGGGTACTAGTGAAGTTAAGAGGTCGAGAATCAATTCTCTAACTCGAGAATATGAATTATTTAGAATGAACCGTGCTGAAAGGATTCAGGAAATGCAAAAGAGGTTCACCCACATTGTTAATCATCTTGCATCATTAGGAAAGAGTTTTACTAACGAAGATTTAATTAACAAAGTATTAAGATATTTAAGCAGGATTTGGCAACCAAAAGTAACAGCAATTTCAGAATCAAGGGACTTGACAACCATGTCCTTGGCTACCCTCTTTGGAAAGCTTCAAGAGCATGAATTAGAACTCAACAAGCTTGACCAAAGTGAGGAACACAATAAGAAGAAGAAAGGGATTGCACTTAAAGTCACCACCTCCTCTATCAATAATGAAGAAGAAGACGATGCAGATGACGTGGACAACATTGAGTTAAATGAAGAGAACCTCAGTCTTCTAGTGAAGAAATTCAGAAGGTTTCTCAAAAAGAAAAGAACTCAAAGAAGATTGCCTTACTCTCAAAAGAAATTTGAAAAGAAGCCCTCAAAGGAAAGAAGAGCTTACATAGCATGGGACGACAACGACATGGACTCAACCGATAGTTCAGATAGTGAAGAAGCCCATCTATGTTTTATGGCCAAAGGAGAAGAAGAAGAAGAAAGCGACAACGAGGTAAATTCTGACTTATCTCCTTCATATGATGAATTACAAGATACTTTCGAAGAATTGCATGACGAATCGATAAGGCTCACAAAATTAATTTCTTCATCTATGAAAACTATTTCTTCTTTGGAAAATCAAATTCTAATCTTAAATGAAGAAATTAAAGAATTAAAAATTGAAAATGAGACATTAGGATTAATTGATGCATGCTCATTTCATTCCTCACATGCTTCTACTTCTTTGTCTTGTTCTTCATGTCATTTGCTTGAAAAAGAAATTGAAAATTTAAATAACATTCTTGCTAAATTCACTCTCGGAAGAGATAATTTAAATATCATATTAGGAAAACAAATGGTTGTTTTTGAAAAAGCTGGAATTGGTTATAACCCGAAAAATCAGCACAAACCGTATAAAAATTTCTTTATTTATTCAAATACTTCTAGTAGCCCATTCACTAAATGTTTCTATTGTGGAAAGAAAGGACATAGTGCATCAACATATAATGGAAGGAAAAATATTAATACAAAAATTGGAACCAAAATGATATGGATTCCTAAGGGTACAATACCCATAACTAACACACAAGGACCCAAAAAGATTTGGGTACCAAAAACCAAAAATTGAAATGTGTTGTAGGTATGCTTGAAGACCAAGAGCTAACTTTGGCATTTTTGAAAGTGGTTACTGCAAGCACAAGACCGAAAATAACTTCAAGCTCCCTTCCTTATTTTCATGAAGCTAGGAGTTGAAATCATGGAATAAATACTTCATCTTTGGGTAACAAGTTTTTCCTTTCTCAGAATGCACCTTTGTACACGGTAAAAATGCTTCTCCTGTTTAAGTTATTCGAATACCTCCCTTTGGTATTCGAATACCATTGCTTTGAACGTGAAAATCTGTTTTTTCCTGATAGGTCTATTCGAATACCATCATAAGGTATTCGAATACCATACATCAGTATAGCGTTCTTAAAGTTTTATGAGTTGGTGTATTCGAATAACTCAACAAGTATTCGAATAACCAGAAACTCATCTTTATCAGTATTTGTCACCTACCTCTAGAGTATTCGAATACTCTGTAAGGCATTTGAATACTTGCTCTTTCTGGAGTTTATAAATTGTGGTGGGTATTCGAATACAGCAAGAGGTATTCGAATACCACATGGCTGAAAATCAATTTATGTCGTGATCTCTATTCTGTTTCTGTCTTTTATGATGCATATGCAATATAAATATACTTGACTCTATGGATCACATGCTTTTGATGAAATATATCTTATTTCTTTTGAGCCTAAATGAAAATTACATGATGTTCTTAAATGCATATTTCTTAGTTTGTTCTTGCACATTTTTTTTCAAGAATATGCTGTATATTTAAATTCTTTGTAAGGTAAATGCTTAATGTAATTGGCTACTGTTTTAATAAATATATGAACAAGTGCAACAAGTGGTATCAAACAAAGTGGTATGAAAGTAATAACAAGTAGCAACAAGTGGTAACAAACAAGTGGTTAATTGGTCAATTAATCAATGAAATATCTTTTGCCCTTGTGAACTCATTTGTTATTTTGCCTTATTATTTTGAATGATTATTTGCTTATGAGTTTGGCTAACCTCTATGGATCCAAAAAATTAATGGATACCAAAGAAAATACTTTGAATTGTTTTGTAGGATTATAACTACCTCAAGCAAAATTTTAAATGAAAATTATTCAACTTGAGGGAAAATGGATGAAGAGGACATGAAGAGACTTTCTTCAAGCACATTGAAATGAAATACTCAATGGAAGAAAGTTCAAGACTATCTTAAATGACTATATATTTTTTTTACATGAGTAGCATACTTATCATTGACAAAAGTGTCAAATTGGATTTTTTTTTTGTCATTGCATATAAGGTAAATAATGCTAGTTCTATACATTGCTCTGATCCCTATAGCACATTTCATCAAGCAAAATATTTAATATCTATGATTCTCTTGATATATGACAGATTTATAAGAAATTGACAACAAGTGGTTATATTTGATAACAAGTGGTAAATGTTTTACATTTTGATAACAAGTGATATCAAATATAAATAATTCTCTTGGTAAATGTAATGACTGTTTTTGATGATAATACAATGCAATTAGTTGATCTATGAATGAATATATCTTTGCTCATGTGCTGAATATTGTACTTATATTGCTAAATTTATAAAATTAAACTCTGTTGCTATTCTTGTATGTTATGAATGAACATATCTTGTTGGACTGGAATATACTCTGTTTAGCCTTATGCTTTATCTTGCCCCATCTTTTTTATCATGACAAAAGGGGGAGAAAAAACTTAAATTATTTGTTTGAGAAAAGTCAGAGGGAGAAAAAGTAAAACTTCGGTAAGACAAAAATGGAAATTGGATTCCAAAAGTAAGGGGGAGCTGTTGTGCACATCTCTGATATAAATCACCTCTTATGAAAAAGAGGGGGAGTAAGTATCTCTAAACAACTTTGTGAATTCCAATTTATATGAACTAATACTTTTCTCAAATGTTAGTTTGTCATCATCAAAAAGGGGGAGAATGTAATTAGCTAGTTATCATGGATAATGGTTTTGATGATAACAAACATAATGAAGATGATGGCAAGACCAAGTCCAAGACTTTCAAGAATAGCTTTAGGACTTAGGATCTTATGTACGGAGCCTTTCTGGATATCTCATTGTTTTTGCATGAAAAGATGAAAATGTTTTTAAATTAAATATCCCAAAATTCAAATCATGGTTTTTGAAAGCATTTAAAAGTGTTAAAAGTTGTTTTTCAACAGAGGTATTTGAATACCATTTAGAGGTATTCGAATAACATCCTTCTAAACCATTTTTACAAAGCTTTTAAAACAGAGGTATTCGAATACGGTATTCGAATACCCCCTGATGGTATTCGAATACCACAGGAATCCTGGTTTAGAAACTAACGGACATATTTCAAATTTAATATACATTCAATGATCCAAACGGCTCTTTTTGTCAAATGCTCTATAAATAGAGACCTTGGGTCTCTTCTAAATGTTGCCCAACCACTTGAATTATTTTTTCTTGTGCCAAAAACGTGATTTACTATTTTTCTCATATTTTCTGTGCTCTTTTTGCCAAAACTTTGAGATATCCTTAGTGAGCTCCATAGTGCTTCAAGTTGTATCATTTACTCTTTGTGAGAGGTTTCTATTTCATCTATTTTCTACTTTTGTAAAGGGTGAGGTATCCCTTAGTGAAATTGTGAGGGTGAGGTATCTCTCAGTAAAAGGGTGAGGTATCCCTTGTTGTAAAGAAGGTGAGGTATCCTTCAAAGGGGGTGAGGTATCCCTCTAGTATATAGGGTGAGGTATCCCTGTTGTGTAAATGTTGCAAGCACCTGTTTTAAGCTTGTTTTGAATAGTAAAAAATCTCGAACTGTGTTTCGGGGACTGGACGTAGGCAACAAGTGGTTGGTGGTTGAACCAGGATAAATATCGTGCATGCTTTTCTTCTCTTTATCTCTTTATTTATTGTAATTTATTTATCATTGTTTAATTGTTTATTTTCTGTTCTTAAAGCATTTTATCATCTTTATATATATTCATTATATTGCTTCAAAAAATTGTATCAAAAAGGGTTTGCAAAAAAGTCTTTTAATTACTCAATTCATCCCCCTCTTGAGTACTGAAGCCACTTGGGTAACAAGTGGTATCAGAGCTAGACTCTTGTATAAAGAGCTTAGCCGCTTCAAGAGTACATGGCTTCATCAAATGGTTTTTCAGAAGCAACTTCCATAAATCGACCACCCTTTTTCAATGGGGATGGTTATGTATATTGGAAGGAAAGAATGAAAATCTTTATCGAGGCTGTTAATCTAGATGTGTGGGATGCTGTCAAAAATGGCGTATTTATACCTACACGAGTTGTTAATGGTGTAAAAATCGAGACACCTAGAAATGATTGGTCTAAAGATGATAAAAGAAAAGTTTAATATAACTTGATAGCCAAAAACATCATTACCACTGCTTTGGGGTATGATGAATTTTTTAGAATTTCAAATTGTAAAACTGCTAAAGAAATGTGGGACACTTTACAAGTTACCCATGAGGGTACTAGTGAAGTTAAGAGGTCGAGAATCAATTCTCTAACTCGAGAATATGAATTATTTAGAAAGGACATAGTGCATCAACATGTAATGCAAGGAAAAAATATTAATACAAAAATTGGAACCAAAATGGTATGGATTCCTAAGGGTACAATACCCATAACTAACACACAAGGACCCAAAAAGATTTGGGTACCAAAAATCAAAAATTGAAATGTGTTGTAGGTATGCTTGAAGACCAAGAGCTAACTTTGGCATTTTTGAAAGTGGTTACTGCAAGCACAAGACCGAAAATAACTTCAAGCTCCCTTCCTTATTTTCATGAAGCTAGGAGTTGCAATCATGGAATAAATACTTCATCTTTGGGTAACAAGTTTTTCCTTTCTCAGAATGCACCTCTGTACACGGTAAAAATGCTTCTCCTGTTTAAGTTATTTGAATACCTCCCTTTGGTATTCAAATACCATTGCTTTGAACGTGAAAATCTGTTTTTTCCTGATAGGTCTATTCGAATACCATCATAAGGTATTCGAATACCATACATCAGTACAGCGTTCTTAAAGTTTTATGAGTTGGTGTATTCGAATAACTCAACAAGTATTCGAATAACCAGAGACTCATCTTTATCAGTGTTTGTCACCTACCTCTGGAGTATTCGAATACTCTGTAAGGCATTTGAATACTTGCTCTTTCTGGAGTTTATAAATTGCGGTGGGTATTCGAATACAGCAAGAGGTATTCGAATACCACATGGCTGAAAATCAATTTACGTCGTGATCTCTATTCTGTTTCTGTCTTTTATGATGCATATGCAATATAAATATACTTGACTCTATGGATCACATGCTTTTCATGAAATATATCTTATTTCTTTTGAGCCTAAATGAAAATTACATGATGATCTTAAATGCATATTTCTTAGCTTGTTCTTGCACCTTCTTTTTTTCAAGAATATGTTGTATATTTAAATTCTTTGTAAGGTAAATGCTTAATGTAATTGGCTACTGTTTTAATAAATATATGAACAAGTGCAACAAGTGGTATCAAACAAAGTGGTATGAAAGTAATAACAAGTAGCAACAAGTGGTAACAAACAAGTGGTTAATTGGTCAAATTAATCAATGAAATATCTTTTGCCCTTGTAAACTCATTTGTTATTTTGCCTTATTATTTTGAATGATTATTTGCTTATGAGTTTCGCTAACCTCTATGGATCCAAAAAATTAATGGATACCAAAGAAAATACTTTGAATTGTTTTGTAGGGTTATAACTACCTCAAGCAAAATTTTAGAGGTATTCGAATAACATCCTTCTAAACCATTTTTACAAAGCTTTTAAAACAGAGGTATTCGAATACCTCTGATGGTATTCGAATACGGTATTCGAATACCCCCTGATGGTATTCGAATACCACAGGAATCCTGGTTTAGAAACTAATGGACATATTTCAAATTTAATATACATTCAATGATCCAAACGGCTCTTTTTGTCAAATGCTCTATAAATAGAGACCTTGGGTCTCTTCTAAATGTTGCCCAACCACTTGAATTATTTTTGCTTGTGCCAAAAACGTGATTTACTATTTTTCTCATATTTTCTGTGCTCTTTTTGCCAAAACTTTGAGATATCCTTAGAGAGCTCCATAGTGCTTCAAGTTGTATCATTTACTCTTTGTGAGAGGTTTCTATTTCATCTATTTTCTGCTTTTGTAAAGGGTGAGGTATCCCTTAGTGAAATTGTGAGGGTGAGGTATCTCTCAGTAAAAGGGTGAGGTATCTCTTGTTGTAAAAAAGGTGAGGTATCCTTCAAAGGGGGTGAGGTATCCCTCTAGTATATAGGGTGAGGCATCCCTGTTGTGTAAAGGTTGCAAGCACCTGTTTTAAGCTTGTTTTGAATAGTGAAAAATCTCGAACTGTGTTTCGAGGACTGGACGTAGGTCACAAGTGGTTGGTGTCGGACTAGGATAATTATCGTACCTGCTTTTCTTCTATTTATCTCTTTATTTATTGTAATTTATTTATCATTGTTTAATTGTTTATTTTCTGTTCTTAAAGCATTTTATCATCTTTACATATATTCATTATATTGCTTTAAAAAATTGTATCAAAAAGGGTTTGCGAAAAAGTCTTTTAATTACTCAATTCACCCCCCCTCTTGAGTACTAAAGCTACTTGGGTAACAGTGGATATTGTTTCCACAAGGCTCTCCATGATGATTTATTTGTATAAATGTTATGGATTAGTTTGTGAATAAGTTAGAAGTAGCATAACTAATACTGTTTATCTAGGTATATGTCAGGTATACTAGGATTTCAGTATTAGGATGTTATATTTTGGTATCAGAGTAGTTCATCCTGTTGAGCCAGGGTATGGACTGACTAGGCTTAGGCATGTTTAGTGTTTTTCGCTACGAGCTATGCAGTTCTTGTCTCACATGTTAGATGTGAGGATATGATTTCATGAGTTGCCTTAATTTGGTTCGTCATTGGCTACTGGGGCATGGTTACATGATATTGAGACTACAGCTCAATCTGTGTTGTATCTATGTGTACAGGAAACTATGACACCAAAGAGGCGAACTAGAGAAGTAAGGAACCTAGTTCCAGAGAGTCCTAGTTTGGTAGAAGCGTTAGTGGCAATGGCAACAGTTATGAGGGAGCAAGTTACTATTATTAGCAAGATTCTTGAGAGGATTGAAGCGGATCCATCACAATAGTTAGTTTCTTCAGCGTCAGTTGAGGAACAGTTAAGTGAAAGGGAGAATGAAGCGGAAGGTTCTCTAAAAAGTATCCCTCAAGAAAGGGTGAATCCTCGTCAGTCAAAGTGAAAAAAGACATGTGTTGCTGGAGAGAGTGTTTATCTTGCAAGGCAAGAAGGTAATGCAGCCTATGAGTTTAGGAAAAGGTAAGTGTACGGTTTTGTTTCTTTGAGATTTGGTTATACTTGAAGAGAGGTGGTATGGAACATCTTACTTTAGGCGAACCAAATTTTGAGGACAAAATTTTTAAAAGGAGGGGAGAAATGTAACATCCCGAATGTAACATCCTGAAAATTTATAATTTTAGGATAAATGGTCATTTTACAATATTTAGGATTTTTAGGAATTTTTCTAGATTTTTCTGGGAACGCAGAATATTTTAATATTATTTCTCGTTCTGCGCACACATTGGACAAAATTGGCAGAACGACCGTAACGCTTCCAAAGTTGGAAAATTATATGACGAATAGTCGTTTTATAATATTTGTAATTTTTGAGAATTTTCTGGGAATTTTCCGGAAACGATGAATATTTTAATATATTTCTCATTTTGCGTGCACACTGGGTCGAACCGGGAAAATAAAATATTTTTCCCGAGAACCTTGAACTATGGAAACGTCGACGGGGGATCTTACTAAACCCGGGGCCGGACACAGTTTACAAGGTTTCACATTTTTCGAGAAATTTTAACAGATGAAATAATAAAACACTGTGAAGGATTAATCTGTCAGATAAATTAATACCGACTTTAGTCGACTGTAGCTGTTGTCTAATAAATAATAATATGTAATAAAAATCTTATCACACTGTTCAAAATTTACCTTGTATCATGTCCCTTTAGCTTTATTTTCAAAACAAAAGTTAAATTAATTTAAAAAAAAAAAAAAAACTCATTTGGGAAGCTTCTAGGAAATTTCCCTTCATTTCACATTTTCTCTCTCTTCCCTCTTCACTCTTTCTCTACGGGAGATGGCCCTTATTTTGGAGCCCAATACTCACATTTCATTATATCTCTTTTCTCCCCTTCTCTTCTTCTTCTTCTACGTTTACTTTTCTTTTCTTCTTCTTCTTCTTCTTCTTTTCTTTTTCTTTCTCTTCTCCACCGTCCACCCTCTCCACTCACCATGTTCATTTTCTTGCTTCACCATTCCACATCTAGCTTTCTTCCATCATTCCAAGAACATTTCCTTGTGGCCATCCTTGGTTCTTCTTCTTCTTCTTCTTCTTCTTCTTCTTCTTCCTCTATTCTCCACCATTAAAGCCAAAGCTTAGAGCTTTTGAGGTAAAGTCTTCAACTCTCTTCCATCTCCTTCTCATTTTCGTTTTATTGGTCACCTATGTGGCCAAGGAGTCATTTTCTATGATTGGAGTGAACACATTGGGGATTTCTCACCCTAGGGTTTTTCTTGAAGGGAAAACGAAAATCAAGAGCAAAAAGGGAAAGCATTCTTGTGATTGCCTTCATATAGGTAAGAGGGAGATAATCCTCTTCAACCAATCTTGGTAGTAAGAAAATGTCTTGTGTGTTGTTGTTGATGAGAGAATCCATGTTGGATTTCCTCTTTGTTATGTTGGGTTATTTCCATGATGTTGTTGTTTGATTTGTATGGATGTATGAATGTATATTGTGTGACTTGATGATTATGAACTCATATGTTGCTATTTTGTAATTAAATGTCATGTATCTCGTTTTAGAATGGTTGAAAATTGATGAGGGATTTTGGATAATGAATGGGCCAGGGCTCTGCAGAACCCCTGTTAATGCACTAGCGCCCAGGAAGTTTTCCCCGTGACGCGGCCTGGTTAGCGCTCGGGCGCTTCGTGGTCGGCGCTCAGGCGCTACACCAGGCGCCTGGGCGCTACAGATATGGCGTCTAGGCGCCATGAGAACATGTAGGGAAGCGTGAGATGAAGCCTATGTAATTGGAAATATAAATGTTAATGTTGGGATGTGAGATGGAGAGCTTTAAGGGTTCTTTAACTCAATTTGAAGCCGAGGATATTAGATTAAAATTACAAGGGATTAGAATGAACTTGGTGAACAAAAACTTGAGTAAAGAATATCAAAATCAATGCATAAAATGGGAGAAATTGATGTTAGCAGTGGACTTTGGGAAGCCACGATTTTAATCATGGATTTTAGGAATGGGATTGACCCCATGAAGAATAAAAACTAAATGATTGGTATCGAGAGACCTGAGCATAACGCGAGATGGAAACTTACTTAGTGATGAATTCTTGTAAGAGTGGAGAATCTTGAATAAGAACGCATGATGGACCCTAAAAGTATATTACCTTATTTGATTTCAATATTATGATATTGTGGATTCATATGAGTGACCAATGTTGTAATAATGCTTTTTGAGCCAATTGTGGCATATTATGGAATAGTATGTGATGTTGATCATACATATTCATGCATAGAGTCTTATGCATTGTGAATGTCCTTGTGGACCGTTGTAAGGCCAAGTTGCCTAGGAGATTGAACACACCCGGGTGCGGGTGCGAATAGACAAGTGTGGGTCGTGTTATGACCTCGGGGCGTCGGGGTGCGGGTCCCTCACATGGGCAGTTTAGAGCTCCTCCTGTACCGTGGGGCAAACCGATGCAAACACACCGACGATCCGGACTTGACACCTTGTCCTATGTCGTGATCGAGCGTGGGTCGTCCGTACAATGCCCGATGTGCACGTAGAAAACCGTTGAGTTTTAGCACTGGCCGCGGCAGCCGAGTTGCAGACACGTCTCCTGATCTTTCTCTCCGCTTGATTGAGTCTAACTCCATGGAGTAGGAATCGGGAAAGCATGCATTGTGCATCGTTCATTACTGGTCCTATAAACTGTTGAGCATGAATACTTGTAAATGATTATTTGATTGTTGTCTTGATTCTCGGAAATACTATTATAAACTCGCCGCTATTGCTGCTTCTTGTTGTTCTCGCCTTTACCATAAATATCACCGTTGTTATTGACTCGACTATTGCTTAGAATTGACTTGCTTTTGCTATAATTTCCATTGTTGTTATTGATAAATGTATGAACGTATTGCTCGGTGGGCGCTTTGCGCCGTGCTATTTTCTTCTTTGCTAATAGTGGTAATGAATGACGGGTGTCTCACCTCTTTCCTATATTTTCGCATTCTCTGTTTTATATTCATATTTGATAAAAGATCGTGAAGAAGATGATGAGGAATCACGCCTTGCCGAATGGATTGGGAATTTGGACAAGATTTCTTCAATTTCGTAGGAGTGCGGCCGCGAGGGGCATTGATGCCCTGTTGTGTCAACCGGGACGCCGAGTGTCACATGCATATGGGGTTGCGGCCTTGTCGCTGGTAGTACCCATCCCTGGGTTACTACTTCTCCCTTTTATATTTTTATTCCCGTTGTATTTTACTTAACTCTGTAATAATTATATTCTATGTTATCAGTGATTCTTGTAAGTTGACTAAGAAATATATATAAGGAATGTGATTTCGTTTCAATGGTCATACTAAGGGTTGAATAATATTTATATTTCATTCATGGCTCGTATTTTCTACTTGTGCACAAAAGCGAAAAATAAACTCGTTAATTTTGAAACTACTGCTATCATGACTGTGACACGCCTGGATTTAGTAATGTGGTGTAATGACGATTGTGCCGCGGTTGCTACATCAAGGGGTGTTACATTGGGTGGTATCAGAGCAGTTCATCCTATTGAGCCGGGGTATGGACTTGCTATGTTTAGGCATATTAGAATTTGGTCTGTTGTGCACTTCCTTCTCTCTTGATTGAGATAATGGGAAAGGAATGCATGGCTTGCCGTAGGTTGAATGTTGATGGCTACTGTTATACAGTTGCATGATATTGAGGACCGGCCTACTCAATATGTAATGTTCGTGTGTACAGAAACTATGACTTCACCTAGGCGTATTGTGTTAGGAAAATAGGAATTCTTTTGTGAGGAGATCAAAAGGTCTTGGAAAACCGATCTTCTGGAGAAAGAAATAATAGGTGTAAACTAGATTCGAGAAGTAGTTTGGAAGTTGACGGCTTGCGAGGGATTACGCTGTGGAAGCATAACGAAGAAGTTCGAGCTAGAGATCGTTAGGGTTCGTGAATTGAAATTGTCTTGTTTGAATTGTGTGAATTGTATGACTCTCTGTATTTGGTTTTCATAGGGAGATAACGCTGTTTAAAATAATGATGTTTGTTTTGTTGTGTTATGTTTGTTTATCCTCAAAAAGAGTCAATGGCTCGTGGCAGACGTACGCATGTGAGCGCAGGACAAGACAATAGGAGTATGGCTGCAACTGCAGAAGAAAGGCAAATGATAGCTGAGATGACGACTCGTCAGGATCAGAGGACCACGCAACAACGAGAATTGGAAGTGGAGGTCCAGAATCTGTTGAAGGAAGGTCGGCGTTGGGGCAAACGTGGACTACCTAGATTCCAAAGGAGGAATAATAGAAAAGTTAACCAGTTTATGCGGAAACCATACGCACGGGTATCAGGGAAACAACAACAACAACAACCAACTCCTGGACAAAGTACTAGTGGTGGTGTATCCAGTCAGACCTCGACATCTTCACCAAGATGTAGGAAATGCGGAAAGAACCACTTCACGAGGGAGTGTAAAATCGAAGGGATAATCTGTTTTAAATGCGGAAAGCCTGGATATGTCTCCCGCAACTGCAACCCAACAAAGGCAAATTCTTCAATCAATGCTGTAAGGGCCGTAGAACCACAAGCAGAAGCCAGAACTTATACCCTGGGAGGTGCTGAGACTTCAAAATTCGGAGATCTAAACCGTGGAAGTTATGCCTCAAATGATGATCCTGTAATCGTGCTGTATAATTCTGGGGGTAACCCTTCCTTTTACAATTTGTAACCGTATGGATCATTTGGATTCATCTATATCTTTCTTATCTTCCACTTAAGTTACTTCTATTTCTGTTACTAAGACTTGTCATTGACACCTAAGTTGTGTAATCTATCCTACTTCTACTAAAGATCGAGTCTTTCGTTAACCTATCTTGCTTACCTTAAATCATATCTGTTCGAGTTCATGATATTAGAAAGTGATCGGTCGTTTTCTGATTATTATCTGCTAGGTCGTTCCGATAGAAATCTTAGTGATTTTTAACACTAAGACTTTTGAATTCGTGACAACCAACAAGTCTAAGCTTCATAAGGGGAAGGAACTTGAGGGTATATGTTAATGTTCTCCATAGAGGACCAAGAGTAAAGGGAATATAGATGCCGCTCTTGTAGCCGAAGAGTGTCACATGTCAAGTTACAATGCTGTTAGTTAAGGAGAAGAATGAAATTTCTCGGTGCGATGAGGGCCGTCACAGAATAAACAAGACTTCAATCAAGGATGAGTGTCCTCGGATAAAGATGAGCGATTCAATGGGCTGGTGAGGAAAGAGTCATTGTTCTCTCCAAGATCGATGTATGACCTGGTCATTGATGGATTCGTGGAAATTGAGATTGTTCCAAAAATGATTCTTTCGAGTGTGCTTTCAACATTATGGGTATCCCGTGATGTCAATCGGAGTGACAAACGCTCCTATTGTATTCATGGACAATGTGAATTATATTTTCTATCCTTACCTAGAACAGAATTGTCGTTGTCATTAATGATGACATTCTGATCTATTCTCGAAGATATGGGGAGATACGTCGGACATCTCGGTATAGTTTTCCTGACTTTGAAGAAGATGAAGTAAATGCTAAAGTATCAAAGTACGATTTCCCGTCTGAAGAGATTCAGTTTTTGGGTTGTGAAATTCCAAATGGAGGAATTGTTATGAATTCACCAAAGGTTGGAGCAGTTCTTCAAAGGGAAAGACCGGAAACCGTAAAGGAGACTTGTAGCTAATGGAATTAGATGATTTTATCGAAGAAGCACCGATGAATTCTCCAAGATGGCAGAATCTCTTACATAGCTTACAAGAAGAGGATCAAATTTCTACGAGCTGGCACAGGTAAAGAAGGTTTTCCAAGAATTGAGGAGATATTCAGATGCTCACTAGTTTTGATTCTACCGAACCTCGAGAAACCGTTTGAAATACCTTGTGATACTTCGTATTAAGGTTTCGAATGTGAGCTCATGCAAAGCTGGGAAGTTGTGGCTTGCACCTCAAGGTAGTTGAGGGTGCATGAGGAGAGTTACCCGATCCGTGACTTGTAATTGACCACTGTGGTATCCGCTCTGAGAATATAGGGACACTTTCTATATGGAGCAAAATTCAATGTCCTTAGTTGTCACAAGAACCTGAAGTACTTAATCGACGAGAAGGAACCAAACATGAGGCAGAGAAAGTGACTAAAGATTTTGAAGGAACATGATCTCTAACTTTAGAGTCATCTTAGAAAGGAAAACGCCATGGCGAACTTTTTGAACCAGAAACTGCCTAATACCTTCATCATGATGGTCAAAAAGAAGGAATTAGTAGAGTAATTCGAGGACAGGTGGGCTGTCATTGGAAATGACACTGGATGAGGAATGTTTAGATATAGTCACTATTTCGAATGATCTGTTGGGAAGGATTCAAGAGAAGTAGAAACAATGACCAATTTCTACAAGACAAGAACAAGCTATTAAGACAAGGCATGGTGTCAGAATGTGAGGAAGGAATTCGACAGAATCTTAGTATTCATGAGTGAAGATTGCATACCAGATGATTCAGAACTTAAGCAGTTTATTCCTAAAAAAAAAAAACTCACGAGAGTAAACCGAGTTTACCCATCGGAGCGATCAAGATATATCAAAATCTAAAAACAGAAGTGATGGTAGCAAGGGATGAAGAAATGCGTTGCTAAAGGTGTGTCATCGTCTAAGTTGCCGGCAAACTCACTCTTAAATTCCACGGACTACCCTAAATACTTTTTCGGACTAGTTCAGTGTCCATAACTAATCCTTACTATCCTTTCTTTTTAAAACTTCATGGTATCTTCCGTATGCCATGATCACGAAAGTATATCCCTGGACCCAGCCATGTTATCGAACAGGACACAGTACGATTGAAAGAGAGTTTAACCCATGGAATGCTTCCTGTGAGATCGAGAATAGAGTAGCAAAGCGACATGGAGGTCAGAAGATAAGGTGAAGAAACAACGTCGATATTTATCCTAAGGAATGAAAATTTCGAGGACGAAATTTCTATTTGAAGGGGAGTGTTGTAACATCCCGAAAATTTATAATTTTAGGATAAATGGTCATTTTACAATATTTAGGATTTTTAGGAATTTTTCTAGATTTTTCCGGGAACGCAGAATATTTTAATATTATTTCTCGTTCTGCGCACACATTGGACAGAATTGGCAGAACGACCGTAACGCTTCCAAAGTTGGAAAATTATATGACGAATAGTCGTTTTATAATATTTGTAATTTTTGAGAATTTTCTGGGAATTTTCCGGAAACGATGAATATTTTAATATATTTCTCATTTTGCGTGCACACTGGGTCGAACCGGGAAAATAAAATATTTTTCCCGAGAACCTTGAACTATGGAAACGTCGACGGGGGATCTTACTAAACCCGGGGCCGGACACAATTTACAAGGTTTCACATTTTTCGAGAAATTTTAACAGATGAAATAATAAAACACTGTGAAGGATTAATCTGTCAGATAAATTAATACCGACTTTAGTCGACTGTAGCTGTTGTCTAATAAATAATAATATGTAATAAAAATCTTATCACACTGTTCAAAATTTACCTTGTATCATGTCCCTTTAGCTTTATTTTCAAAACAAAAGTTAAATTAATTTAAAAAAAAAAAACTCATTTGGGAAGCTTCTAGGAAATTTCCCTTCATTTCACATTTTCTCTCTCTTCCCTCTTCACTCTTTCTCTACGGCAGATGGCCCTTATTTTGGAGCCCAATACTCACATTTCATTATATCTCTTTTCTCCCCCTTCTCTTCTTCTTCTCTTCTACGTTTCTTTTCTTCTTCTTCTTCTTCTTCTTTTTTTTTCTTTCTCTTCTCCACCGTCCACCCTCTCCACTCACCATGTTCATTTTCTTGCTTCATCATTCCACATCTAGCTTTCTTCCATCATTCCAAGAACATTTCCTTGTGGCCATCCTTGGTTCTTCTTCTTCTTCTTCTTCTTCTTCTTCTTCTTCTTCCTCTATTCTCCACCATTAAAGCCAAAGCTTGGAGCTTTTGAGGTAAAGTCTTCAACTCTCTTCCATCTCCTTCTCATTTTCGTTTTATTGGTCACCTATGTGGCCAAGGAGTCATTTTCTATGATTGGAGTGAACACATTGGGGATTTCTCACCCTAGGGTTTTTCTTGAAGGGAAAACGAAAATCAAGAGCAAAAAGGGAAAGCATTCTTGTGATTGCCTTCATATAGGTAAGAGGGAGATAATCCTCTTCAACCAATCTTGGTAGTAAGAAAATGTCTTGTGTGTTGTTGTTGATGAGAGAATCCATGTTGGATTTCCCTCTTTGTTATGTTGGGTTATTTCCATGATGTTGTTGTTTGATTTGTATGGATGTATGAATGTATATTGTGTGACTTGATGATTATGAACTCATATGTTGCTATTTTGTAATTAAATGTCATGTATCTCATTTTAGAATGGTTGAAAATTGATGAGGGATTTTGGATAATGAATGGGCCAGGGCTCTGCAGAACCCCTGTTAATGCACTAGCGCCCAGGCGCTGTGCATAGAGCGCCTAGGCGCTCTGTGCCCAGGAAGTTTTCCCTGTGACGCGGCCTGGTTAGCGCTCAGGCGCTTCGTGGTCAGCGTCTAGGCGCTACACCAGCGCCCAGGCGCTACAGATATGGCGTCTAGGCGCCCATGACAGAACCAGTAGGGAACTGTGAGATGAAGCCTATGTAATTGGAAATATAAATGTTAATGTTGGGATGTGAGATGGAGAGCTTTAAGGGTTCTTTAACTCAATTTGAAGCCAGGATATTAGATTAAAATTACAAGGGATTAGAATGAACTTGGTGAACAAAAACTTGAGTAAAGAATATCAAAATCAATGCATAAAATGGGAGAAATTGATGTTAGCAGTGGACTTTGGGAAGCCACGATTTTAATCATGGATTTTAGGAATGGGATTGACCCCATGAAGAATAAAAACTAAATGATTGGTATCGAGAGACCATGAGCATAACGCGAGATGGAAACTTACTTAGTGATGAATTCTTGTAAGAGTGGAGAATCTTGAATAAGAACGCATGATGGACCCTAAAAGTATATTACCTTATTTGATTTCAATATTATGATATTGTGGATTCATATGAGTGACCAATGTTGTAATAATGCTTTTTGAGCCAATTGTGGCATATTATGGAATAGTATGTGATGTTGATCATACATATTCATGCATAGAGTCTTATGCATTGTGAATGTCCTTGTGGACTGTTGTAAGGCCAAGTTGCCTAGGAGATTGAACACACCCTGGGTGCGGGTGCGAATAGACAAGTGTGGGTCGTGTTATGACCTCGGGGGCGTCGGGGTGCGGGTCCCTCACATGGACAGTTTAGAGCTCCTCTGTACCGTGGGGCAAACCGATGCAAACACACCGACGATCCGGACTTGACACTGTCCTATGTCGTGATCGAGCGTGGGCTGTCTGTACAATGCCTGATGTGCACGTAGAAAACTGTTGAGTTTTAGCACCTGGCCGCGGCAGCCGAGTTGCAGACACGTCTCCTGATCTTTCTCTCCGCTTGATTGAGTCTAACTCCATGGAGTAGGAATCGGGAAAGCATGCATTGTGCATCGTTCATTACTGGTCCTATAAACTGTTGAGCATGAATACTTGTAAATGATTATTTGATTGTTGTGCTGATTTCTAGAAATACTATTATAAACTGCCTGCTATTGCTTACTGTTGTTCTGCCTTTACCATAAATATCACTGTTGTTATTGACTCTGACTATTGCTTAGAATTGACTTGCTTTTGCTATAATTTCCATTGTTGTTATTGATAAATGTATAAACTGTATTGCTCGGTGGGCGCTTTGCGCCGTGCTATTTTCTTGCTGCTAATAGTGGTAATGAATGACGGGTGTCTCACCTCTTTCCTATATTTCTGCATTCTCTGTTTTATATTCATATTTGATAAAAGATCGTGAAGAAGATGATGAGGAATCACGCCTTGCCGAATGGATTGGGAATTTGGACAAGATTTCTTCAATTTCGTAGGGTGCGGCTGCGAGGGGGCATTGATGCCTGTTGTGTCAACTGGGACGCCGAGTGTCACATGCATATGGGGTTGCGGCCTTGTCTGCTGGTAGTACCCATCCCTGGGTTACTACTTCTCCCTTTTTATATTTTTATTCCCGCTGTATTTTACTTAACTCTGTAATAATTATATTCTATGTTATCAGTGATTCTTGTAAGTTGACTAAGAAATATATATAAGGAATGTGATTTCGTTTCAATGGTCATACTAAGGGTTGAATAATATTTATATTTCATTCATGGCTCGTATTTTCTACTTGTGCACAAAAGCGAAAAATAAACTCGTTAATTTTGAAACTACTGCTATCATGACTGTGACACGCCTGGATTTAGTAATGTGGTGTAATGACGATTGTGCCGCGGTTGCTACATCAAGGGGTGTTACACCGAAAATCATGTTAGGCTTGTAATTAGTTACAAAGGTAATATATTACTTGTTTGACATGTCTCTGAAGTTTTGTGACAAACTGAGTTCTTAAATGCACTTAGTTGCAACACAGAAGTTGAAAAGTAGCTTAAAATGACTCAGATAATAGCATAAGTTGCTAAGTTGAAAGAAATAAACATAGAGAGTTTATTTCTAGGTCATAAATAAGGCAAGTAAGATGTGGTAAAAGTTTCAAGAGAATCAGAGTCAGTTTGGTATTTTTAGGCATACTGGTTATGCATTTGAATACCGAATGACTAGCAGCAGATATAGAAAATCATGAAAATGGTGAAACAACAATTTAAATGAATCCTATGATTTATTCTAAAGTTGTTGAAATCTGAGAAACTTGAATTAGCATAATTCGAATGTCCTTAGCAGATATAAGTTTCAGTGTAGAAACTTAAGTTAATCTTTTCTCATATTTCCCTCCACGTCCCACCCCCTTATTTCTCTCTTCTCCCTCGGCAGAGAACCGAAAAACAGAGAAAGAAGAAAGAAAAGAAAGAAAAGGGAGAAAGGGGAGAAGAAGAAGGGAAGGGGAAAAGAGGAAGAAGAAGATCAATGATCAAGTTCAAGACTTCAAGAGGTAAGGGGATTTCTATTCATTTCTCCCTCTTTCATTATCTTTGAATATAGTTTGGGGTTTTTAATAGAAATAGGGGTTTGGATAGCCAAATCCATGTTCTTAGCTTGGTTCTTGATTCCAAGGACTAGGTTAGGATAGTTTAAGCCAAGATAATGCTAGATGGTCATTTATGGCCTAAGACAAACCATTTTGGTTCATGAATAGCGAATTAGGAAATGGTTTGGAGTTATGTGATTTGAACCTAGATTTATGTCCTAAGAGAATTCATAGGTTGTAAAAGTGTTACAACAAATTTAAGGGCATAGATTAATGTTGGAAATCACCTAGAATCCATGAGTTGAGGATTGGATCAAGTTTAGGAAATTAATGGAACAGGAAACACGGTTGTTTTCTGCTCCAGGAATGCTGTTCTACAATGTGGTATTTGAATACCAAGGTTGGTTTTCGAATAAAACATCACAGACAGCTCCAAAAAGTGAATTTTCGTGGGTGGTATTCGAATACCACCAGAGGTATTAGAATAGACCCAAAATAGAGAGAAAACTCATTTCTGATAGCTTGTAGTGTTTTTGGCATAACTCGAGCTACTGATATCGGAATGAGTTGATTCTAGAGCCATTTGAAAGCTAATACACAAGGCTTCATGTGGTAAAAATTTCAGAATTATTGAGCAAGCCAATCAATACTTGTTTCTGTTTGAATCCAAGGCAGATTCTGCAGAAAAGGCATTCTGGCAGCCAGTACACCAGATTGCATAATTTCTTGCTCCGATATCGTATCGACATGGGACTAGTGGCATTTTGAATCTGAGATGTAAGGCTTCTTGCCTGTAAAGTTTTAGCATTATCCCACCTGTGGATTGGTCTCAGTTACAATTTAAAGTTAGGTCAGAAATGGGTAAATCAAAGAATGCTCTGTTTTGACCTCTACAAAATATTGCATAACTTTGGGTACACTTAGCCAAATGAAGCAAGGTTTGTGGCATTGAAAAGATATGAGAAAGAGTTACGTACTCATAAAATTTCAGAATTTTAGAAGTTATGATGCATGTTTGGTGCAATCTTGAAAATCAGGCTTTTTAGGCAAGATTTGAGGTGTTTTTGAGAAAGTTGGACACTAGAATTTTTAGTAGCACCTTAGGTAACTTAGTGTTGCATTAGATATCACTAAAGATGTGATGAGATGGTGCAATGAAGATAAGTATGCTAGTAGGCATAATAGTATTCATTCTAGTAGAGAATTAGAAAGGTGTGAACCTTAGAATATCCAAGAGAAGTATATTTAAAGTTGTATGAACGCTCTCATAGAGGTAGAGCTAGTAGTGCAAGTATAGAGATTATGTAGGGGTTATACAAGAATTAGGCATAACACCACATTATGCACAGACATTCATACATTTATACATTTGCATTTCTAAGAAAAGTTAAGGCAAGGAAAATTGAGAAAAAGGTTAGTTCTCAGTTCAGAAAGTGGATTAAGGAGGTAACATATTCCCTCCCCACTATAAAGAGGAATAGCATATTCATGACATTGTATTCACAAAAACAGAGATGGTAGGTTATAGGAGGTTATATATTCCCTCCCTACCATAAAGAGGGATAGTAAGTTCATGACATTGTAAATCTCTGAGATGGAGATTCATGACATTATTTATGACAATGCACTTACACCATCACATATTCTTGTTTGAGCATAATCATACCTCATATTCTGCATCATAATATCATTGCATTACTTGACGTGTGATTATTATTATGTTTGGTGATTCCTTGTGTTTGTGCGTGGTTGCTCAATGGTATTGTTCCATTATATGGGCGGTGGTTCAATATCATTGATTATTACCTTCTGAACATGCATTGACAGTTGTATGGGCAACTGTCTTATCTTGTAAAGAGGAATTAGTTTAGAGTTATGGCTAGACTTGGAACATTACATAAAGAGAGAATGTGTATGTTCCTAGAGTAAAGAATAGAAATTCGAAGGATTATACTGATTTATTTATGATGTTATGATTGAGTAAGGAATAATGATTTAATTGCTAGTTAAAGTTTCATTTCAAATATTTATGGGTTGTATGATATTATACGACTGCTGGTATTGGTACACTTATACTGAGAATTATGAATTCTCACCCCGTGTGTTCCATGTAAATCCAGGTTGTAGATTCAAGAACTCAGAGAAGGTGGAGAATGAAGAATAGTATAGTTAGATTTTATTTTGAGTAGATAGATTTTTTTTTATTTCCATGTATATGAGATTACGGATGTAAAAGAAAATCAGGTATGTAATAGTGAAAAGTTATATATATAAGTGGATATTGTTTCCACAAGGCTCTCCATGATGATTTATTTGTATAAATGTTATGGATTAGTTTGTGAATAAGTTAGAAGTAGCATAACTAATACTGTTTATCTAGGTATATGTCAGGTATACTAGGATTTCAGTATTAGGATGTTACATTTTGGTATCAGAGCAATTCATCCTGTTGAGCCAGGGTATGGACTGACTAGGCTTAGGCAAGTTTAGTGTTTTTTGCTACGAGCTATGCAGTTCTTGTCTCACATGTTAGATGTGAGGATATGATTTCATGAGTTGCCTTAATTTGGTTCGTCATTGGCTACTGGGGCATGGTTACATGATATTGAGACTGCAGCTCAATATGTGTTGTATCTATGTGTACAGAAAACTATGACACCAAAGAGGCGAACTAGAGAAGTAAGGAACCTAGTTCCAGAGAGTCCTAGTTTGGTAGAAGCGTTAGTGGCAATGGCAACAGTTATGAGGGAGCAAGTTGTTATTATTAGCAGGATTCTTGAGAGGATTGAAGCGGATCCATCACAACAGTTAGTTTCTTCAGCGTCAGTTGAGGAATAGTTAAGTGAAAGGGAGAATGAAACGGAAGGTTCTCTAAAAAGGAAAAAGACACGTGTTGCTGGAGAGAGTGTTTATCTTGTAAGGCAAGAAGGTAATGCAGCCTACGAGTTTAGGAAAAGGTAAGTGTACGGTTTTGTTTCTTTGAGATTTGGTTATACTTGAAGAGAGGTGGTATGGAACATCTTACTTTAGGCGAACCAAATTTTGAGGACAAAATTTTTAAAAGGAGGGGAGAAATGTAACATCCCGAAAATCATGTTAGGCTTGTAATTAGTTACAAAGGTAATATATTACTTGTTTGACATGTCTCTGAAGTTTTGTGACAAATTGAGTTCTTAAATGCACTTAGTTGCAACACAGAAGTTGAAAAGTAGCTTAAAATGACTCAGATAATAGCATAAGTTGCTAAGTTGAAAGAAATAAACATAGAGAGTTTATTTCTAGGTCACAAATAATCCAAGTAAGATGTGGTAAAAGTTTCAAGAGAATCAGAGTCAGTTTGGTATTTTTAGGCATACTGGTTGTGCATTTGAATACCGAATGACTAGCAGCAGATATAGAAAATCATGAAAATAGTGAAACAACAATTTAGATGAATCCTATGATTTATTCTAAAGTTGTTGAAATATGAGAAACTTGAATTAGCACAATTCGAATGTACTTAGCAGATATAAGTTTCAGCGTAGAAACTTAAGTTAATTTTTTCCCGTATTTTCCTCCACATCCCACCCCTTATTTCTCTCTTCTCCCTCGGCAGAGAACCGGAAAACAGAGAAAGAAGAAAGAAAAGAAAGAAAAGGGAGAAAGGGGAGAAGAAGAAGGGAAGGGGAAAAGAGGAAGAGGAAGATCAATGATCAAGTTCAAGGCTTCAAGAGGTAAGGGGATTTCTATTCATTTCTCCCTCTTTCATTTTCTTTGAATATAGTTTGGGGTTTTGAATAGAAATAGGGGTTTGGATAGCCAAATCCATGTTCTTAGCTTGGTTCTTGATTCCAAGGACTAGGTTAGGATAGTTTAAGCCAAGATAATACTAGATGGTCATTTATGGCCTAAGACAAACCATTTTGGTTCATGAATGGAGAATTAGGAAATGGTTTGGAGTTATGTGATTTGAACCTAGATTTGTGTCTTAAGAGAATTCATAGGTTGTAAAAGTGTTACAACAAATTTAAGGGCATAGATTAATGTTGGAAATCACCTAGAATCCATGAGTTGAGGATTGGATCAAGTTTAGGAAATTAATGGAACAGGAAACACGGTTGTTTTCTGCTCCAGGAATGTTGTTCTACAATGTGGTATTCGAATACCAAGGTTGGTATTCGAATAAAACATCATAGACAGCTCCAGAAAGTGAATTTTCATGGGTGGTATTCGAATACCACCAGAGGTATTGGAATAGACCCAAAACAGAGAGAAAACTCATTTCTGACAGCTTGTAGTGTTTTTGGCATAACTTGAGCTACCGATATCGGAATGAGTTGATTCCAAAGCCATTTGAAAACTAAGACACAAGGCTTCATGTGGTAAAAATTTCAGAATTACTTAGCAAACCAATCAATACTAATTTCTGTTTGAATCCAAGGCAGATTTTGCAGAAAAGGCATTTTGGCAGCTAGTAAACCAGATTGCATAATTTCTTGCTCCGATATCGTATCGACATGGGACCAGTGGCATTTTGAAGCTGAGATGTAAGGCTTCTTGCCTGTAAAGTTTTAGAATTATCCCACTTGTGGATTGGTCCCAGTTACAATTTAAAGTTAGGTCAGAAATGGGTAAATCAGAGAATGCTCTGTTTTGACCTCTACAAAATGTTGCATAACTTTGGCTACACTTAGTCAAATGAAGCAAGGTTTATGGCATTGGAAATATATGAGAAAGAGCTATGTACTCATAAAATTTCAGAATTTTTGAAGTTATGATACATGTTTGGTGCAATCTTGAAAATCAGCCTTTTTGGGCAAGATTTGAGGTGTTTTTGAGAAAGTTGGACACTAGAATTTTTAGTAGCACCTTAGGCAACTTAGTGTTGCATTAGATATCACTTAAGATGTGATGAGATGGTGCAATGAAGATAAGTATGCTAGTAGGCATAATAGTATTCACTCTAGTAGAGAATTAGAAAGGTGTGAACCTTAGAATATCCAAGAGAATTATATTTAAAGTTGTATGAACGCTCTTATAGAGGTAGAGCTAGTAGTGCAAGTATAGAGTTTATGTAGGGGTTATACAAGAGTTAGGCATAACACCACATTATGCACAGACATTCATACATTTATACATTTGCATTTCTAAGAAAAGTTAAGGCAAGGAAAATTGAGAAAAAGGTTAGTTCTTAGTTTAGAAAGTGGGTTAAGGAGGTAACATATTCCCTCCCCACTGTAAAGAGGAATAGCATATTCATGACATTGTATTCACAGAAAGAGAGATGGTAGGTTATAGGAGGTTATATATTCCCTCCCTACCATAAAGAGGAATAGTAAGTTCATGACATTGTAATTCTCTGAGATGGAGATTCATGACATTATTTATGACATTGCACTTACACCATCACATATTCTTGTTTGAGCATAATCATACCTCATATTCTGCATCATAATATCATTGCATTACTTGACGTGTGATTATTATTGTGTTTGGTGATTCCTTGTGTTTGTGCGTGGTTGCTCAATGTTATTGTTCTATTGTATAGGCGGTGGTTCAATCTCATTGATTATTACCTTCTGAACATGCATTGACAGTTCTATGGGCAACTGTCTTATCTTGTAAAGAGGAATTAGTTCAGAGTTATGGCTAGACTAGGAACATTACATAAAGAGAGAATGTGTATGCTACTAGAGTAAAGAATAGAAATTCGAAGGATTATACTGATTTATTTATGATGTTATGATTGAGTAAGGAATAATGATTTAATTGCCAGTTAAAGTTTCATTTCAGATATTTATGGGTTGTATGATATTATACGACTGCTGGTATTGGTACACTGATACTGAGAATTATGAATTCTCACCCTGTGTGTTTCATGTAAATCCAGGTTGTAGATTCAAGCACTCAGAGAAGGTGGAGAATGAAGAATAGTATAGTTAGATTTTATTTTGGGTAGATAGATTTTTTTTTTATTTCCATGTATTGGAGATTAAGGATGTAAAAGAAAATCAGGTATGTAATAGTGAAAAGTTATGTATATAAGTGGATATTGTTTCCACAAGGCTCTCCATGATGATTTATTTGTATAAATGTTATGGATTAGTTTGTGAATAAGTTAGAAGTAGCATAACTAATACTGTTTATCCAGGTATATGTCAGGTATACTAGGATTTCAGTATTAGGATGTTACAGTGTCAAACTCTATCCCCTTGATAGAAACTCTATGGCGAGAACTGTCTTCGTGGACCATGAAATGACATTTCTCCCAATTTAGCATTAGGTTGGTCTTTCACATCTCTTGAGCACAGATGAGAAAATATACAAATAAATGTTAAAAGTGTCTCCAAACACTGAAAAGTTATCCATGAAGACTTCAAGGTCGTGCTCTATCATATTCGCGAAGATAGCCATCATGCAACATTGGAAGGTTGCTGGTGCATTGCATAGCCCAAATGGCATTCTCCGGAAGGCAAAAGTACCACAAGGACATGTGAATATTATTTTTTCTTGGTTTTTGGGTGCTATGGCAATTTGGTTATAATCAGAGTAACCATCAAGGAAACAATAATAAGCTTTTCTAGCTAATCTATCTAGCATTTGGTCAATAAAAGGGAATGGGAAATGATCTTTCTGAGTAGCCTTATTCAATTTTCGATGGTCCATGCATATCCTCCAACTAGTAACTATGCGAGAATAGATGAGTTCGTTATTTTCATTAGTTACCATTGTCATATCACCATTCTTTGGAATACATTGGACTGGTGAAACCCATGTGCTATTAGAAATAGGATAAAATATGCCCGCATCTAGCCATTTAACTACTTCATTCATCACTGGATTAAGCTGCCTTTGGTTCTCCACAGTTCCACTTTGATTATCTTCTAACAAAATTTTATACATACAAATGGAGGGGCTAATGCCATGGATATAAGCAATAGTCCACCAAATGATATGTTTGTACTTTTGAAGCACACGAAGAAGTTTTTCCTCTTGTTCAGTAATGAGGGATGATGATAAAATTACAAGCAAAGTAGATATTGCTCCCAGATAATCATACTGCAAGTGATTGGGCAATGGTTTCAACTTAAGCATTGAAGGTTCCTCAATGGAAGGCTTCCATGACTCTTTAGATGAATGGAACCCCAAAGTCTCAAATTTGGATGACCTGAAATACTTAGGAAACGCATCAAGTTGTTTAATACAATCAAGTACATCATCCCTAGTACTATCATCCTACTCAACTAATGTGGTCAATGAAAATGCAAGAGGGTCATCTGTAACACCCCTTGATGTAGCAACTGCGGCACAATCGTCATTACACTACAGTTACTAAATCCAGGTGTGTCACAGTCATGATAACAGTAGTTTCAAAAATTAACGAGTTTGTTTCTTCACATTTATGCATAAGTAGAAAATACGAGCCATGAATGAGTTATAGATGTATTCAACCCTTAATACAACCATTGAAATGAAATCACATTCTTTATATATATATGTTTTATAGCCAACTTACATGAATCACTGTTAACATAGAATATGATAATTACAGAGTCAAGTAAAATACAGCGGGAATAAAAACATAAAAGGGGAGAAGTAGTGACCCAGGGATGGGTACTACCAGCAGACAAGGCCGCAACCCCATATGCACATGACACTCAACGTCCGGTTGACACAGCAGGCATCAATGCCTCCACACAGTTGCACTCCTACGAAATCGAAGAAATCTTGTCCAAATTCCCAATCCCTTCGGCAAGGCGTGATTCCTCATCATCTTCTTCACGATCTTTTATCAAATATGAATATAAAACAGAGAATGCAGAAATATAGGAAAGAGGTGAGACACCCGTCATTCATTACCACTATTGGCAGCAAGAAAATAGCACGGCGCAAAGCGCCCACCGAGCAATACAGTTCATATATTTATCAATAACAACAGCGGAAATTATAACAAAAGCGATTCAATTCTAAGCAATAATCAGAGTTAATAACAACAGTGATATTTATAGTAAAGGTAGAACAGCAGTAAGCAATAGCAGGCAGATTACAATAGTATTTCCAGAAATCAGCACAACAATCAGGTAATCGTTCACAGGTATTCATGTTCAACAGCTTATAAGACCAGTAATGAATGATGCACAATGCATGCTTTCCCAATTCCTACTCCATGGAGCTAGACTCAATCAGTCGGAGAGAAAGATTAGGAGACATGCCTGTAACTCGGCTGCCGAGGCCAGTGCTATCAATAATTTTTCTCGTGCACAATCATGGCATTGTACAGACATTCTACACTAGATCACGATATAGGACAGTGTCAAGTCCGGATCGTCGGTGTGCTTGCATCGGTTTGCCCCCACGGCACAGAAGAGCTCTAAATTGTCCATGTGAGGGACCCGCACCCCGACGCCCCCAAGGTCATAACATAACCCACACTTGTCTATTCGCACCCGCACTAAGGTGTGTTCAATCTCCTAGGCAACTTGGCCTTACAACAGTCCGCGAGGACATTCACAATGCATAAGACTCTATGCATGAATATGCATGATCAACATCACATACTATTCCATAATATGCCACAATTGGCTCAAATAAGCATTAATACAACATTGGTCACTCATATGGACCCACAATATCATAATATTGAAATCAAATAAGGTAATATATTTTTAGGGTCCATTATGCATTCTTATTCAAGATTTTCCATTCTTACAAGAATCCACCACTAAGTAAGTTTTCATCTCGCGTTATGCTCAAGTCTCTTGATACCAACACTTAGTTTTTATTCTACATGGGATCAATCCAATTCCTAAAATCCATGATCAAAATCGTGGCTTCCTAAAGTCCACTACTAACATCAATTTCTCCCATTTTATGCATTGATTTCTTGATATCTTCTACTTAAGTTTTAGTTCACCAAGTTCATTCCAATCCCCTATAGTTTTAATCTAATGTCTTGGCTTCAAATTGAGTTAAATAACCCTTAAAGCTCTCCATCTCACATCCCAACATTAACATTTATATTTTCAATTACATAGGCTTCATCTCACAGTTCCCTACTGGTTTTGTCATGGGCGCCTAGGCGCCATATCTGTAGCGCCTGGGCGCTGGTGTAGCGCCTAGACGCTGACCACGAAGCGCCTGAGCACTCACTGGGCCGCGTCACAGGGAAAACTTCCTAGGCACAGAGCGCCTAGGCGCTTTATGCACAGCGCCTGGGCGCTAGTGCATTAACAGGGGTTCTGCATAATTCTTTTCTGCAGAGCCCTAGCCCATTCATTATCCAAAATCCCTCATCAATTTTCAACCATTCTAAAATGAGATACATGACATTTAATTACAAAATAGCAACATATGAGTTCATAATCATCAAGTCACACAATATACATTCATACATCCATACAAATCAAACAACAACATCATGGAAATAACCCAACATAACAAAGAGGGAAATCCAACATGGATTCTCTCATCAACAACAACACACAAGACATTTCCTTATTACCAAGATTGGTTGAAGAGGATTATCTCCCTCTTACCTAAATGAAGACAATCACAAGAATGCTTCTCTTTTTTTGTCTTGATTTTCGTTTTCCCCTTCAAGAAAAACCCTAGGGTGAGAAATTCCCAATGTGTTTACTCCAACCATAGAAAAATGACTCCTTGGCCACATAGGTGACCAATAAAACGAAAATGGGAAGAGGATAGAAGAAAGTTGAAGACTTCACCTCAAAAGCTCCAAGCTTTAGCTTCAATGGTGAAAAATAGGGGAAGAAGAAGAAGAAGAAGAAGAAGAAGAAGAAGAAGAAGAAGAAGAAGAAGAAGAAGAAGAAGAAAGAAGAAGAAGAAGAAGAAGAAGAAGAAGAAGAAGAAGAAGAAGAAGAAGAAGAAGAAGAAGAAGAAGCAAGGATGGCCACAAGAAAAATGCTCTTGGAATGATGGAAGAAAGCTAGATGTGGAAGTGGTGAAGCAAGGAATGAAAATGGTGAGTGGAGAGGGTGGACGGTGGTGGAGAAGAAGAAGAAGAAGACGAAAGAAAAGAGAAGGAGGAGAATGAGAAGAGAAGAAATATTAGGAAGATGAAAGTGATAATTTGGCTTCCAACGTGGTCTCTGCCGTGCATAGAAAGGAGAGGGAAGAGAGAGAAAAATAAAATGGGAGGAAACTTCCTAGAAGTTTCCCCAAATAGGTTTTTGAATTAATTTAACTTTTATTTTGAAAATAAAGCTAAAGGGACATGATACAAGGTAAATTTTGAACAGTGTGATAAGATTTTTATTACATGTTATTATTTATTAGACAATAGTTATAGTTGATCGAAGTCAGTATTAATTTATCTGACAGATAAAATTGATACAACGATTATAATTTTTATCTGTTAAAATTCTTTGAAAAATGTGAAACCTTGTAAACTGTGTCCAGTCTCAGGTTTAGTAAGATCCCCCGTCGACGTTTCCATAGTTCAAGGTTATCGGGAAAAATATTTCATTTTCCCAGTTCGACTCAGTGCACACGCAAAACGAGAAATATATTAAAATATTCGTCGTTTCCGAAAAATTCTGAAAGAATTCACATAAATCACGAATATTAGAAAATGACTATTCGTAATAAAATTTCCCAACTTTGGAAGCGTTACAGTCGTTCTGCCAATTCTGTCCAATGTGCGCGTAAAACGAGGAATAATATTAAAATATTCCTCGTTCTCAGAAAAATCCAAAAAAATTCCTAAAAATCCTAAATATTGTAAAATGACCATTTATCCTAAAATTATAAATTTTCGGGATGTTACATCATCAAGATAATTGGCATGGAATGCATTAATAATTATATTATCCAACATACCTATATACGAACACTCTTCATGGTCTTGAGGAAATTTAATTACTTTGAAAATATTAAATGTTACATCTTGATCATGCATTCTTATGGTTAATTCACCTTTTTGGACATAAATAACTATTCTCTCTGTAGCTAGGAATGGTCGGCCAAGAATTAGAGGTACGTTGTGATCCTTTTCCATATCCAAAATTATAAAGTCAGCAGGAAATATGAATTTATCCACTTTGACTAACACATCTTCAACAATTCCCATTGGATAAGTATAGAAGCGATCAGCTAGTTGGAGAGTCACCAATGTTGGCTTGCATTCTCCCAAACCTAGCCTTTGGAAAATGGATAAGGGCATGAGATTTATACTTGCCCCCAAATCACATAGAGCCTTTCTAAAGAATTGATCTCCAATGGTGCATGGGATTGTGAAGCTTTCCAAATTTTTCAATTTTGTAGGAAGCTTATTTTGCAAAATGACACTACATTCCTCTGATAATGCCACTATTTCAAACTCACCCAATTTTCATTTTTTGGATAAAATATCCTTCATAAACTTCATATAACTAGGCATTTGTTCTAGTGCTTCTGCGAAAGGAATGTTGATGTGAAGCTTTTTAAAGAATTCTAAGAATTTCTTGAACTGAGCATCCATCTTTTGTTTAGCAAATCAATTGGGGAACAGCAAGGTAGGAGAGGTGCTTTTGTCATTTTTCTTGACCTTCTTCTCCTCTTTAGCTTGGCTTTTAACAACCTCTTGCTTAATTGGTTCTTCCAAAGCTTTGGTTTTTGGATTGCCTTCAATTTCTTTACCACTTCAGAGGGAAATAACTTTGCAGTGTTCCTTTGTGTCACCCCTTGGATTGCTTATTGTGTCACTCGGAAAGGACCCAGTAGGATGGTTGTTTATTGCACTTGCTAACTGCCCCACTTGTGTCTCAAGTGCCCGTATAGAAGTTGTTTGGCTTTGAATAATGGAATCATTTTTAGCCAAGTGAGCATTTGTCTCAGACATGTAAGAATTTGTTTTGACCATGAATTGCATGAACATGTCTTCTAATGATGACTTTTTCTCCTACATGGGAAACTTTACTTATAAGGGAAAACCAGAAGGATAATTTGGTCTCTTATGTGTAGAAGATGAAGAAGTTGCTCCATGGAAAATTAGGATGGTTCCTCCAACTTGAATTCTATTGATTTGAATAGGAGTTGTTTTGTTGTTGGCGATAATTCCCCATATACTGAGCACTTTTCGAGGTGGACAAGCATTGATCACTTGAATTATTATCCCCACACTTATCATATAGAACAAATATGTTTTGATAAGAGCTTGGTCCCAAACTATCAAGCTTGTTAGCAATGCCTGCGACTTGAGTTGACAATGAAGTAATGGCATCAACATCATGGACTCTTGCCACCTTCCTTGGAGTATTTCTTGTTGAAGGCCATTGGTAGCTATTGGTTACCAATTCTTCTAACAATTGGAATGCATTATCAAAATATTTACTTAATAAGGAATCTCTAGCAGTTGCATCTACTACGGGACAGTGTAACACCCTACATAGGACATCACATTTTTTACTAAAAACTTAAAATCTGAAAATCATTTTATAAAAGCTGAGTTCTAAAAGATGAATTTTAAACTTTCTTTTCATGGAAACATAAACTTACCAAAAATTACAAGAAAAAAAGAAATTTAAATTGAATTGATTAATACACATATATACCACAAAACACTTAACCACAATTTAAAACATAAAATTTACAGACTCAGAGAAACAGTAGCAAACCCAATGACGGGTACTACTAATAGCACGGTAACAACACTAACGAGAAAACCCAACCTACATGTTCCGTTTCTCCATCAACTGCATCTTGTTGAAACTTAGAAGATCACTCCTCGACGCCGTCACCATCTTCAGAATTTTGCCTTCAATGGGTCTAAGAAGTGGCTCCACCTACTATACGAATTTAACGATACAAACACAACACAGCAATACAGTAAAGAGGTGAGATCCCTTTTCACCAATACCAGTACAGTAGCAAAGAACGATATGAATGACAAGGTCATTCCATACACACAGATATCACAATTTTAATCAGTCTATCAATTTACAATTAATTCAAATAAGCATATATCATAATAAAATGAACAGCAATAACATTACCATGATAGATATAACAATTGATACCATAAACCATATAATCACATCATGCAAAATAACTCATATTAATACATCACACATAATATCTCAACACTGAATATAAATAACCACATTTAAGATGCAGATCACATATGCAAATGTACATAGACTCATTCCTACTCCATGGAACTAGACACAGATATTAGAGAGAATGACCCGCAAAATCTATTAGTACCGTCGACCGCCCATAACTATTCTGCTGTCTCACGTTGCGTCTATAGCCCACTGTCAAAACGTCGTGGTGTAGCACACTGTCATAAC
This sequence comes from Ormosia emarginata, assembly GCA_029884605.1. Lineage (NCBI taxonomy): Eukaryota > Viridiplantae > Streptophyta > Magnoliopsida > Fabales > Fabaceae > Ormosia > Ormosia emarginata. The sequence continues at coordinate 7,391,175 of JAQQTP010000051.1, forward strand.
GCCGTGTCACAACAGGCCCTTACTAAATAGATTTCACAAGATCTTGATTAAGTATAGTGCGTGTCGAGTCCATTAGTGTGTTGCCAGTTACCACGGCCCAGAGGAGCGACCAACTGTCCACAAATGGAATAATCCGCACACTAATGTCTCCAAGTTCATTCAGGTTGAACCACACTATGCTTATCACACCGACAACACGATGTAATTCACCTCGTCAATCAATCCACCAATTATCAATCAAATTGGCACAACTCAATGCATGATAAAATTACCAATATGCCCTCAATGGCAAAAATTTTCAATATGCCCTCAATGGCAAAAATTACCAATATGCCCTCAATAGCAAAAATTACGAAAATGCCCTCACTGGCAAATTTCATATATATACAGTATGTCCCACCTGACAGTACTATTGCACAATCTGTCCGGGTCCACCACTTTGGCCCGACAGTAAAAACTTGTTTTCGTCAATCGCGTAGAAATTTTATTGCGTTTTCAAAATTTCATCATTTTTACAAACGTTTTTAAATCGCGTAAATATATTTTACTGTTTTTGAAATCGCGTACTATTTTTCAAACGTTTTCTCAATCGCATAAGATTTTTAAATTATTTTCTTGTCCACTTTCCTTAAAAATCACTATTTAAATAAACGAAAAATAATATTTAATACATTTGAACTACGTAGGATATTTTTCATACCGTATACATTATATTGGATATCTTTTCTATCTTATTTGTCTGTTTTTAACAAAAATTGACAGTATTTTTGCTTAGAAAATCTATAACAATAGTTTTCTAAGTTTTCTGTTAAAATTCTTTTGTTTATATTACAACCATTTAATTACACTTTTGAAAACTACTAACGTGCTTCAAAACATCAAGTGAGCTCTATGTTAGCATTTTTCAAATGTTCACTGTATTTCGCATTTATAGTAAAATCCTCTAACTTTAATTTCTAAAACTAAGTTCATCCATTTTATTTCCCAAAAATTTATTGAAATTAAATTCTTTTGTAATTAACTACTTGATCTACCTTGGAAAATAATTTTAGAAATTAAATATACATTATATGACATATTGGTCGAATTCCCCCAAAATCCTTGCATTTGATATTTGGATCATTTTTCATCTTCTAAATCAATGTCAAATTCATTGTATTACCTAAGTTCATTAAATCATTGTTTTAGAAAATGGTTGAGAACTTTTTGGTTCTCTTTTTCTTATTGAGGTCGTGAGCCCCTTTGGTGTTCTTTGGAACACTCACGCAAATCCTTATATGTTATTTATATGTTACAATAATTATCATGCATCTATGTACACATACCATATATTAAAGCAATCATAAAACACATACAAATTATTAAAGCTATAGACATGCTTGCACACATAATCAATCACAAAAAAAAAACAGTAAACAACCAAGTGAATGAATCCTTATGGATTCTTCACCACAAACACATACACTCCTCACCACCAACACATGGCTGATGAGGGTAATCTCCCTCTTACCTCTTGAAGAAACCTCCAAAGTTCCTCGTATGCCTCCTTCAAGTTAACTTTCTCCACCAAGAGTTTCTTGAAAATCAAAGAAAACATGCAATATTAATACCTAAGGTTCTAAACTAAAATAATCATGGATTAAAATCATGATTAGAACTTTGAAATGGATAGAAACATTAAGATTAAAGAATCCTACCTTCAAGGCTTCAAACTTGAGCTTTGAAGAACAAGATAGAAAATGGATGATTCAAGCTTAGGTTTCAACTACAAAGTAGCTTGGGATGAAGTAAGGAAGCAAGATATAAGATAGTTTAGAATTATAGAAGAGTGAATAAGGAGATTGGGTGGGGAGGCCGTGAGATTGAAGAAGAAAAGGAGAAAGAAAATTTTAGAGCTTTTCTTAAGAGATAGGAAGAATGAATATAAATTTGAGATAGCTAATTGTAAAACACTTTCCTTCACCGAATGTGCATAGCCGTGGAAACCAAATGGAGAGCCACCAAAATTGACTTTGTCTTACTTGGTTAATTAATGAAAGATGGTAAGAATTGAATTGTAATATTTGCTTCACAAAATGTTGCTTTGCCGTGGAATGCAACAAAGAAAAGCAATCAATATTGACTAGTCTTCATTTTGTTCACTTTAGGCTTCCTACGTGAATTTCACAAAGTGAATTGGCTATTAGAGCAATTGCACTCCTCCTTCACCGTAGAACCAACAAATTTCAAGAAGTCTAAATTTGTTTAATAGCTTGTTTCCTATTGGTCCTTAAAGAGTCAAGCCATTATTCTTGACCAATTTTTATTGGTTGAATATTTACTAACTTGATTCCTATTGGTTGCTATTTTTGTTGACCAATTTCTATTAGTCTTATTTGTATATTTTCTAGTATACTTTAACCAATGAACAATATTTACTGTTTATAAAGTTAATGTTTATTGTCTAATGGATAATAAAATATACATATATTTTTACCTTGCTCCAATTGGGTAGCAACTATTGTTGATCATTTTCTACTGATTGCCCTTGATGAGTCACAAAGCGAGTCATCAAAGAGAAGTTTCTAGAATATGTGACTCACTACGATGAGTTAGCATGATGAGTCAGCATAGATATTTTCTAGAATGGGTGAGTCAGCATGGCGAGTCATCAGCTGAGTCACCAATGGTGAGTCATGATGCTGAGTCAGCATGGTGAGTCGTCAGAGAAGCTTTTGGAATAAGTGACTCACTACGGTGAGTCACAAGGCGAGTCACCGCTTCTGGAACCTTCTAGAATCTGCTGAGTCACAAGTGCTGAGGTGTCACGCCACGTGTCGAATTTCTATTGGCCCTTCTTGATGAGTCACAGCCACCAATATTGACCAGCTCCTCATTGGTCCACGTGTAAAGCATTCGATGACTAGGCGCGCTGACGATGCATCTTCTAGAAACGATGCCTGGAACATGTGAGTCACTAGGCTAGTCACCTAGGTGAGTCACCAACGATGAGTCATCATCTAAAACATTCTAGAGTGAGTGACTAGGCTTGCGTCTAGAATCATCCACTAGATATTTTTCAAGAAAAATATCTTCCAATGAATAATAAAACATACCCCGATTTTATTTGTCAGATAAAATCGCAGGAAAATAAAACTTCAAAACTGTTTAGGTTTCGGGTTTAGTAAGTTCCATAAATTCGAATCAATAGTACAAAACTTTTCGGCTAATAAAAATTTTTATTTTTTTTCAGTCGCCCCCGCCCACACACTATTTGACCAAAATATCGAAATATATTAAATATTCAAAATATATCAAAATATCAAAAATATAATATAATATTCAAAATATCTCAAAACATCTCAAATATCTCAAAATATCTAAAATATAATAAAATATTCAAAATATCTTAAAATATCTAAAATATAATAAAATATTCAAAATATCTAAAATATCATAAAAATTCACAAAAATCATATTAATTGTGAAACTCATGAAAATCAAATCAAATTAGTAAAAATAATTAAGAATTGAGAGAAAGAAATAAAATACAAAGGCTTATATATATATACCGTCCAAAATAATATTAAAATAATCAAAAATGTAAAAACTTTCAAAAATTCCTAAAAATCACAAAAATTACAAAACTCACAGAAGTCAAGTCAGATTATTCAAAATAATTCAGAATTGACCAAAACAAATAAAATACGAATTCTTATGGTGTTACAACACTCCCCTCCTAAAAAGAATTTCGCCCCCGAAATTCATAGTAGTTTCAGAACAATTATGGATTCTACTCTTTCATCTTGTCTTCCAATTCTCACGTTGCATCATCGCCTACGTCATTCCAGAATGCCTTGGCCAACGAAAACCCCTTGCATCGTGTTTAACTGCTCCTTTAAAACATGGAAAACCACACTCAGATATTTAGCATGTTCCTCATGATTTCGAGAATAGATCAGAATGTCGTTAATAAAGATAATGACAATTCTGTCTAAATAAGGACAAAAGATTCTATTCACATAATCTGTGAATATTGCGGGAACATTCGCCACTCCGAACAGCACCACTTTTGCCCTTGTACAGCTTCACTCTCGTGCCTCTGCTTTTAACAGGAAGTGCCTTACAATCAAGTTTTCTTTTTTAACAGTACTGTATCTGATACTATGACATGATTTTGACTAAGAATATCCCCTCTTGCAATTGCAATACATAAAAGAACATTATAAAAATTTAGAAAGAAAAGGTAGAGAAACTATCTGAATTGTTACCAGACATGTCCAACAAAGAATTTGACATTGCCCGATTTTAAGAATGAGTTTTCTGGGACACCAAAGTTTTACTGAAACAATTTACAGGATATGATTAAAGATAACCAATCCATGTATATGATCACATCTATCTCGTGAAAGAGGTAGATAATTTAGATTAACAGAAAAAATTGTTTAAGGAACTGGATAGTAATAATGGATTTGGTAATAAAAGCAAAAATAGACAAGTCGAAAGGTAACAAAGATATTGATAACTCTAATCAACTCACATAGTCAATTAGTCATAAAAGAATGAGTTAGACCAAAAGTACATTTCGCAATTGCGACATATAAAAGATATCATGAAGGCGTAAAAAGAAAAGATGATAGAGTCATCTAATACATTACCGGACCTATCCAACAGAGAAATTGATGTGGTCCGATAAATTTAGAAGTGAGCTTTTTAAGTTGAACAATTCAACCGACAGGTCTAACAGAGCAAGAAGGGTTGGAAAAATACCCAATCCATATTTTTAGATCACGTCTGTTTTTGAAAAAGAGGTATACCAATTGAATCAACAGAAAAGATTCAATTATTTAACAGACTTAGGATGGTTTAAGTAACTCAAGTCCTCAACCACATGTTTTAGCAATAGAAGTAGAAACAACCAGGTCAAAAGATAAGGAAGACACAAATAACTCTAATTGACCTACACAATTATATGCCATAAAGAAATAGGTTACCTTAATAATTATACAAAGTATAGTTAAAGGATCACCTTTTGTGACACAATCTTCTTTGTTTAGGTCTTCAATCTAAGATGCTTTTACTCCACTTGAAAAATTGCTGCTCCACTTTACTTAAGATGTCAAAGCACGTACATTACTAACAGATAACTTCGTCTTTGGTGGAATACACTTTTCAGCAAAATGTCCGGGCATCCTACACTTGAAATAGATTATTCTTTTGATCATACCGTCCCTCGTTAGATGATTTTTCCCACACTTCCAACACTGTGGTACAGATGTCATAGTCTGATCAAACCTGCTACCACTAGCTTTTCCTCCACTAAACTGTTGTTGTTGTTGATTTCTCGATAATCACGAAAACGTTTTCCACTAGAATTGCTTGGCCTTACAATTTCTCCTCCTTGAGAACCAATATGGTCCAGCGTTACGAAATCTCGTATTCTAAGATTTATTTTGACTTTATCCAATCCTTATTCTCGGCCATCGTTTCCTGTTGCTGAACAACCCTTTAGCCCTGCTATACCATTCCTTCAACTGTTCTTTGCACCACTTCCATAGTTGCAGTCATATCGCCGCTATCACGTCCTGCTTCCTCACGATCACGTTTCCACGAGTCATCGCCTTTCTTCAAAGACGGACGAATCATAATACAATGGAAACCGGATGTAACCATTTCAAAGAAACATTGTCTCCTTTCGGAGTCCAAGCACAGAGAGTCACACAGCACAAACAAGATAGACCTAACCACAAACCCCAAAAGACTCTAACCGTGCTCTGATACCAACTAATGTAACACCCTCCATAGGGCATCACATTTTTGACTAAAAACTTAAAATTTGAAAATCATTTTATAAAAGCTTTGAGTTCTAAAAGATGAATTTTAAACTTTCTTTTCATGGAAACATAAACTTACCAAAAATTACAAGAAAAACATAAATTTAAATTGAATTGATTAATACACATATATACCACAAAACACTTAACCACAATTTAAAACATAAAATTTACAGACTCAGAGAAACAGTAGCAAACCCAATGACGGGTACTACTAATAGCACAGTAACAACACTAACGAGAAAACCCAACCTACATGTTCCGTTTCTCCATCAACTGCATCTTGTTGAAACTTAGAAGATCACTCCTCGACGCCGTCACCATCTTCAGAATTTTGCCTTCAATGGGTCTAAGAAGTGGCTCCACCTACTATACGAATTTAACGATACAAACACAACACAGCAATACAGTAATGAGGTGAGATCCCCTTTCACCAATACCAGTACGGTAGCAAAGAACGATATGAATGACAAGGTCATTTCATACACACAGATATCACAATTTTAATCAGTCTATCAATTTACAATTAATTCAAATAAGCATATATCATAGTAAAATGAACAGCAATAACATTACCATGATAGATATAACAATTGATACCATAAACCATATAATCACATCATGCAAAATAACTCATATTAATACATCACACATAATATCTCAACACTGAATATAAATAACCACATTTAAGATGCAGATCACATATACAAATGTACATAGACTTATTCCTACTCCATGGAGCTAGACATAGATATTAGAGAGAATGACCCGCAAAATCTATTAGTACCGTCGACCACCCGTAACTATTCTGCTGTCTCACGTTGCGTCTATAGCCCACTGTCAAAACGTCGTGGTGTAGCACACTGTCATAACGTCGTGTCACTACAGGCTTGTACTAAATAGATTTCACAAGATCTTGATTAAGTATAGTGCGTGTCGAGTACATTAGTGTGTTGCCAGTTACCACGGCCCAGAGGAGCGACCAACTGTCCACAAATAGAATAATCTGCACACTAATGTCTCCAAGTTCATTCAGGTTGAACCACACTATGCTTATCACACCGACAACACGATGTAATTCACCTCGTCAATCAATCCACCAATTATCAATCAAATTGGCACAACTCAATGCATGATAAAATTACCAATATGCCTTCAATGGCAAAAATTTCCAATATGCCCTCAATGGCAAAAATTACCAATATGCCCTTAATGGCAAAAATTTCCAATATGCCCTCAATGGCAAAAATTACCAATATGTCCTCAATAGCAAAAATTATAAAAATGCCCTCACTGGCAAATTTCATATATATACAGTATGTCCCACCTGACAGTACTGTTTCACAATCTGTCTGGTCCACCACTTTGGCCCGACAGTAAAAACTTGTTGTTTTCATCAATCGCGTAGAAATTTTATCGCGTTTTCAAAATTTCATCATTTTTACAAACGTTTTTAAATCGCGTAGATATATTTTACTGTTTTTGAAATCGCGTAGTGTTTTTCAAATGTTTTCTCAATCGCGTAAGATTTTTAAATTATTTTCTTGTCCGCTTTCCTTAAAAATCACTATTTAAATAAACAAAAAATAATATTTAATACATTTGAACTACGTAGGATATTTTTCATACCGTATACATTATATTGGATATCTTTTCTATCTTATTTGTCTGTTTTTAACAAAAATTGACAGTATTTTTACTTAGAAAACCTATAACAATGATTTTCTAGGTTTTCTGTTAAAAATTCTTTTGTTTATATTACAACCATTTAATTACACTTTTGAAAACTACTAACGTGCTTCAAAACATCAAGTGAGCTCTATGTTAGCATTTTTCAAATGTTCACTGTATTTCATATTTATAGTAAAATCCTCTAACTTTAATTTCTAAAACTAAGTTCATCCATTTTATTTCCCAAAAATTTATTGAAATTAAATTCTTTTGTAATTAACTACTTGATCTACCTTGGAAAATAATTTTAGAAATTAAATATACATTATATGACATATTGGTCGAATTCCACCAAAATCCTTGCATTTGATATTTGGATCATTTTCCATCTTCTAAATCAATGTCAAATTCATTGTATTACCTAAATTCATTAAATCATTGTTTTAGAAAATGGTTGAGAACTTTTTGGTTCTCTTTTTCTTATTGAGGTCGTGAGCCCCTTTGGTGTTCTTTGGAACACTCACGCAAATCCTTATATGTTATTTATATGTTACAATAATTATCATGCATCTATGTACACATACCATATATTAAAGCAATCATAAAACACAAACAAATTATTAAAGCTATAGACATGCTTGCACACATAATCAATCACAAAAAAAAACAGTAAACAAGATATAAAATGGATGATTCAAGCTTAGGTTTCAACTACAAAGTAGCTTGAGATGAAGTAAGGAAGTAAGATATAAGATAGTTTAGAATTATAGAAGAGTGAATAAAGAGATTGGGTGGGGAGGCCGTGAGATTGAAGAAGAAAAGGGGAAAGAAAATTTGAGAGCTTTTCTTAAGAGATAGGAAGAATTAATATAAATTTGAGATAGCTAATTGTAAAACACTTTCCTTCACCGAATATGCATAGCCGTGGAAACCAAATGGAGAGCCACCAAAATTGACTTTGTCTTACTTGGTTAATTAATGAAAGATGGTAAGAATTGAATTGTAATATTTGCTTCACAAAAGGTTGCTTTGCCGTGGAATGCAACAAAGAAAAGCAATCAATATTGACTAGTCTTCATTTTGTTCACTTTAGGCTTCCTACGTGAATTTTACAAAGTGAATTGGCTATTAGAGCAATTGCTCTCCTCCTTCACTGTAGAACCAACAAATTTCAAGAAGTCCAAATTTGTTTAATAGCTTGTTTCCTATTGGTCCTTAAAGAGTCAAGCCATTATTCTTGACCAATTTTTATTGGTTGAATATTTACTAACTTGATTCCTATTGGTTGCTATTTTTGTTGACTAATTTCTATTGGTGCACACTGTATATTTTCTAGTATACTTTAACCAATGAACAATATTTACTGTTTATAAAGTCAATGTTTATTGTCTAATGGATAATAAAATATACATATATTTTTACCTTGCTCCAATTGGGTAGCAACTATTGTTGATCATTTTCTACTGATTGCCCTTGATGAGTCACAAAGCGAGTCATCAAAGAGAAGTTTCTAGAATATGTGACTCACTACGATGAGTCAGCATGATGAGTCAGCATAGATATTTTCTAGAATGGGTGAGTCAGCATGGCGAGTCATCAGCTGAGTCACCAATGGTGAGTCATGATGCTGAGTCAGCATGGTGAGTCGTCAGAGAAGCTTTTGGAATAAGTGACTCACTACGGTGAGTCACAGGGCGAGTCACCGCTTCTGGAACCTTCTAGAATCTGCTGAGTCACAAGTGCTGAGGTGTCACGCCACGTGTCGAATTTCTATTGGCCCTTCTTGATGAGTCACAGCCACCAATATTGACCAACTCTTCATTGGTCCACGTGTAAAGCATTCGATGACTAGGCGCGCTGACGATGCGTCTTCTAGAACAGTCTGGAACATGTGAGTCACCAACGATGAGTCATCATCTAAAACATTCTAGAGTGAGTGACTAGGCTTGCGTCTAGAATCATCCACTAGATATTTTTCAAGAAAAATATCTTCCAATGAATAATAAAACATACCCCGATTTTATTTGTCAGATAAAATCGCAGGAAAATAAAACTTCAAAATCGTTTTAGGTTTGGGTTTAGTAAGTTCCTCACTCGAATCAATAGTACAAAACTTTCTCGGCTAATAAAAATTTTTATTTTTTTCAGTCGAGGTCCGCCCACACACAAATTTCAAAATATCGAAATATATTAAATATTCAAAATATATCAAAATATCAAAAATATAATATAATATTCAAAATATCTCAAAACATCTCAAATATCTCAAAATATCTAAAATATAATAAAATATTCAAAATATCTTAAAATATCTAAAATATAATAAAATATTCAAAATATCTAAAATATCATAAAAATTCACAAAAATCATATTAATTGTGAAACTCATGAAAATCAAATCAGATTAGTAAAAATAATTAAGAATTGAGAGAAAGAAATAAAATACGAAGGCTTATATATATACCGCCCAAAATAATATTAAAATAATCAAAAACGCAAAAACTTCCAAAAATTCTTAAAAATCACAAAAATTACAAAACTCACAGAAGTCAAGTCAGATTATTCAAAATAATTCAGAATTGACCAAAACAAATAAAATATGAATTCTTAGGGTATTACAGACGGTGGTATGGTAGCAAGCCCTTATGGAAAGAATAAACTTGGTGTCATAGAGGTATTTCATGATGTAGACACCTTCGAAGGAGATCTTTATATCACTCCCGGGCTTCATACAAATACTCAGACTTGGATTGAGTGAAAGAGGTGATATCATTAATCATTTCAACTATCTTTGCTGGTGGAAAGTATTTGTTCAAGAATTTTTGTTGCACACATCTGCCCAAGTGATGATTGACCCAGTTGGTAGATATTGTAACTAACTCTTGGCTCTATCTCGAAGAGAAAATGGAAAGAGCCTTAAAGAATGGCATCTTCAGAGACTCCATTATGTCAGAATGTGTCACAAATCTCAAAGAAATTTGATAAGTGAGCATTAGGGTCTTCACTTGGTAAACTGTCAAATTGCACCGAAGTTTGAATCATTTGAATAATTACTGGTTTGATCTCAAAATTGTTGGCGCGAATGGGAGACCATCTTATGCTTGAATGGAGATTCTCCATTTGAGGAGTTGCAAACTCCCACAAAGGCCTAGTGTGATTGTTGTCATCAGCCATTGTGACAGTACCTAGAATAAAGACAGAATGAAAACTTGAATTAAAATATACTAAAAGAAAAACTTGAATTAGAACTAAGTAAGCTCATTGTCAATATTAGCAATATAGAAATAACGTCTAATCCCTGGCAACAGCGCCAAAAACTTATTGATCCTTTTTTATACTGTAAGTGCACGGGTCGCACAAGTAATAAAATGATAAGTATAGTATTGATAACTGCCGAGACTAACAAATTTAAATCAATTTATAACCAGATTACCAAAATTACTTACAGCATAAGGTAACACCAGGTTGAGCTCATAGATTACTCTGATTATGATCACAAAATCAAATTAGGAGATTAGTAAACAGGGGGAATGAGGTTTGCATGATTAAAATGCAGAAATAGAGAGTAATTAAATGGAGAAAACGTAATTAAGAAACAACCAATCCAAGGGAATTAACAGATCTTGATTTTAATCTATCCTTGATCACTTTAAATTCATTCAATTATTAACCTAATCCTTGGTCTTAAATCACATCAAGACGCCTCAAAATGATCCACGAATCTTCAACTAGATAAGCATCCAGAATTCAATTAATTGAGGTTAGACAAATTAAGCATCCATCCAAAAACCCTAATTAACTTAAAAATCAAGATCCAACCAAGCTAAACAATTCATCAAACACCTTTAATGCCTTATTTAGTCTATGGAATCCTCTCTTAGAACATGATAATCAAGCAATTAACATATAAAAATCCTAATGAAATTAAGCATTCAATCAGAATCAAACAAAGAGAAGAAAAAGAAAAGAAACTTGATTAATAATTGAAGGTATAACAATTTAAACACAATCTCAAGATTAAACATCAAGAACATCAATCCCTTGGATTGATTAAAGGCTCTACCCCTCCATGAATGGGAGGGAAGAACTCCGAAAAAGAAGGGAACAAAATGAAAACCTAAAGAGAAAAAAGAAAACTCTAGGAAGAAGAATCAAGTAAGAATGGCTAGGGTTTCTATCTATCTCGGGATCCCTATTTATTAAAAAAACATTGTAGTTTAAGAATCCTATTTTTTCCCTAGGTTAAAGTTAATCCTCTGCCTCTTAACTTTCCTTGGACACTGAAATCACTTGAGTTAGGCTTTATATGAGAGAGTTATGTCCAATTCACTCTTACCAGGTCTATGATCCCATAAGCTAACTTCATAGGGGTTAAACACAATCAAAACATTGTAGTTTCAATTTGTGATCTTCTTAAGGGTTTGTGCTTTGTGTGTAAGCTTTCTAATGCTACTAGTTTCAGGTCCATATCACACCTACAACTCAAGTTATGAACCAATTAGTGCATGATGCTCGGGGTTCCAATCACAGCACTGTGTTCTGACTTTGTGGTCTAATATGACCCACTAGACATTTGATTCAGACTTTGAGATCTTCCTCAAAGTTGTAGAGATTTCTCTCAACTTTCCTACAAGGTAAAATGTATAATTTTTAGATATCTAGAACTTAAGATATTACCAAAACTTATAAATTGTGACCAAAACTAATCAGTTAAGCATATAAGAGGTCCAAGAGACTAAATATGAGGGTTAACTATTGTATAAAAATTGTGTTTATCAAATTCCCCCACACTTAGCTTTTGCACGTCCCAGGTAAACTAAAGATTCAAACTAAGGGACAAGAAATACAAGAACTCAAAAAATAAAACTCAAAGAGATTCACTTTCCAATAACCTTTAAGAATGGAAAACTTTACAAGTAAGAAGAGCAAAAAAAGTTTCAGGGAATCAAAACATTCATGAAGTAACATTTCTTTACATCTCAAACCAACAAGCAAGGTGGCTTCAAATTGAAAAGCATGAATCAAGAATAATAAATCTCACAAGATACACTCACAATCCCTAAAGTGTTTAAAATGTAGGTATTTCACTCAATTTAACTCATGAAAATTGCACTGTCATAAGCTTGCTTATCTTCTACTTCTCCACTATTCAAACCACATGCACACAAAAATCAAGAGGACTTTATTCAAGGTTGTAATGGGGCCAAGGTAAGGGAAGGAAACAACATGGATATGACAAGCTAAATACCCAAGAGAATTAAAAAACATTGGGGAGGAACTCAAATGACTGACATAAAATTTTACCCCCCAATTCCATATAATGTATATTCTCCTTACATATTCCTTCTCTTATTTTATTTTTTTATTTTTTTTTTTTACAACCTTCTTGCATTTATTCTTTTTCTTTTCATTTTCATTTTCTTTTTTTTTTCCAATTGGCTCTTTTTCTTTCTTTTTCTTCTACCAAACACTTTGCATATTGCACATCAATTTGTACAACCCCCACACTTGAACTATTAATTACCCACAAGTAAAAGAGCTCCTCCAATGAAAATGAACCAATGCTCTCCTATTCCCTAAAGTAAGGTAAAATCATGATTTTTCACATAAGACATATAATGAGCTAAGACAAAGGATAAGTAAATAGGCTTAAATGAGTTAATCGGAGGGAAATAGTGCAAGGTTAGCTATTTGGCCAAAGTAGCTAATTCAAGAAAGAATGCCTCAATCATATTTATGTATGCAAATGAAAATGTAACCTCAAAAAGAATTAAAGTAAGTTATAGAGTGATCAATTGATATGAGTGAAAATCACACAAGAAAGATGAGAATGACATAAATGCTAAATTCATTCATCAATAGGCTCAAAATCTAACAAGCTACGCATTATCAAATTCAATCCATCAATCCAGCATCCAAAACCAAGCATGTCAAATTCAAGAAGGAAGAAAATTTATTTAATCATGCTATGAACCTTGAATTTCAGTTGCTTCATACTCATAAACTTCACAAATGTTAAAATATCAATGGAAAGCAATTAAAAACACACATTTTTAAGAAAAATAAAAAATGGAATTAAAGACAAAAATAGAATTAAAATCAGAAAAACAAAAATAGTAGCAGAAAATTAAGAAATAACAAAAATTAGCAATAGCAAAAGTTAGAAATAGTAAAAATCAACAACAAAAAATTAAAAATAGAAACAAAAAATAGAATCCAAAATAATAAAACAGAAATAGTAGAAAATAGCAAAAAAAATTAAAAAATTAAAAAATAGAAACAAAATTAAACACAAAAAATAGAAATAAAGTAATGTAAATTGTTCCCCTGCACTTAAATTCTACATTGTCCGCAATGTAAAGCGCAAAAGAAAAGAACATCGCTCAATGATCATCAATTAATCTAGGACAAATAAAATAAAAGAGAGAGAATAAACATCCTTATCAAATGAAGATACTTCCACCAGGGTTTCATTACTTGAGGTGTAGTGACCAAGTCAAGCTTGAAGCATAAGAGCTTCCACCGAGGTCCCATTGGCCTTCCTTAATTCCCTTAGCTTCACCATTGGGATGCAGCATGTTTAATTTATCAACTCCATTTTCATTGGTTATGTTAGACTATGGTCCAAAAATAAAATTTACCACAGTAGTGATCGTCATCTGGTGCTCTTCTTCATTCTCTAAAAATTCTTCAATGGCCTTCAACTCCACCGCTCTATGTGTTTCAGATTCTACAATTGCATCAAGAACATTGCTGATAGACCCTTCAGTACCATTAGTTGTTGCATAATTTGTAGAAACAAAATCATTATCTCTCAAGAATGCAAAAATCTCAGCACAAACAGCACATTCAATATCACTATCACAATCAGTACATGAGTAGCAATGAATAGAATCAGTAAAATCAATAAAATCAAGAAATTCATCACACAACTCATCATAAGTTTCCTCAACTAAATCAGCAATTATATTAATATGAAAAATAGAATGCTCCTCCATTAGATGCTTCATAGCATCAAAAATGTTAAACTAAACAAAAGAGTTAGTGAGGGGTTAGTGGTCAGATAAACTCCTAATATGATTAATCAAGATCAGAATGATCCCCGGCAACGATACCAAAAATTTGATAACTGTCGAGGCTACCGAATATAAATTAATTTATAACCAATTTACCAAAATTACTTGAAGCATAAGGTAACACCAGGTTGAGCCTACAGAAGACTCTGATTATGATCACGAAATCAAATTAGGAGATTAGTAAATATGGGGAAAGGGGTTTACAAGATTAAAATGCAAAAATAGAGAGTAATTACATGGAGAAAACATAAATAAGAAACAACCAATCCAAGGGAATTATCAGATCTTGATTTTAATCTTTCCTTGATCACTTTAAATTCATTCAATTATCAACCAAATCCTTGGTCTTAAATCACATCAAGACACCTCAAAATGATCCACGGATCTTCCACTAAATAAGCATCCATAATTCAGTTAATTGAGGCTAGACAAATTAAACATCCATCCAAAAACCTAAATTAACTTAAAAACTAAGATCCAACAAAGCTAAACAATTCATCAAACACCTTTGATACCTTGTTTAGTCTCTGGAATCCACTCTTAGTACATGATAATTACGCAATTAACATATAAAAATCCCAATCAAATTAAGCATTCAATCAGAATCAAACAAAGAGAAAAAGAAGAAGAGAAACTTGAATAATAATCAAAGGTATAACAATTAAAATATAATCTCATGATTAAACATTAAGAATGTCAATCCCTTGGATTGATTAAAGGCTCTACACTCCTATCTATCTCGGATTCCCTATTTATAACAAAATAATTGACTTAAAAATTAGGAATCCTAATTTTTCCTAGATTATTTAATCATCTGTCTCTTAGCTTTCATTGGTCACCGAAATCACTTGATTTGGACTTTAGATGCCCAATTCACTCTTAACAGGTCTCTCATCCCATCAGCCAACTTCATAGGGGTGAAACATCAATAAAATGTTGTAGTTTCAATTCATGGTCTTCATAAGTGTTTGAGATTTGTGTGTAATATTTCCAATGTCACCAGTTTCAGGTCCATATAACACCTATAGCCCAAGTTATGGACCAATTAGTGCACAATGCTCAGGTTCCAGTGACAACACTGTGTTTTGATTTCGTGGCCCAATATGACCCACTGGACATCCGATTCAGACTCGAGCTATTCATCAAAATTATAAATATTTCTCTCAACTTTCCTACAAGGTAAATTCATAATTTTTTGGATATCTAGAACTCAAGATATGGATGAAATACAGAAATAGTGTAAAATCCTAATAATGCTGAAAAAATCAATTAAGCTCAATTTGGGTCCAAACTTATAAATTGTGGCGAAAACCAATTAGCTAAGCATATAAGAGGCCTACGAGACTAAATATGAGGGTTAACTATTGTATAAAAATCATGTTTATCAAATTCCCTCACACTTAGCTTTTGCACGTCCTGAGCAAACCAAAGATTCAAACTAAGGGGCAAGAAACACAAAAACTCAAAAATTAAAACTCAAAGAAATTCACTTTCCAGTGACCTTCAAGAATGTAAAAGTGTACAAGTAAGAAAAGCAAGAAAAGATTCAAGGAATCAAAACATTCATGAAGTAACATTTCTTCACATCTCAAACCAATAAGCAAGGTAGCTTCAAATTGAAAAGCATGAATCAAGAATAATAGATTCTCACAAGATACACTCTCAATCCCTCAAGCGTTTAAAAAGGTAGGTATTTAACTCAATTCAACTCATGAAAATTGCACTACCATAAGTTTGCTTATCTTCTACTTCTTCATTATTCAAACCACATGCACACAAAAATCAAGAAGACTTTATTCAAGGTTGTAATTGGGCCAAGGTAAGGGAAGAAAATAATATGAATACGACAAACTAAATACCCAAGATAATAAAAGAGCATTGGGAAGGAACTCAAATGACTAGCATGAAATTTTACCCCCCCTAATTCCATATAATGCGCATTCTTCTTACATATTCCTTCTCTTATTGCATTTTTTTATTTTTCTTTTCTTTCACAACCTTCTTGCATTTATTCTTTTTATTTTCCTTTTCTTTTTCTTCATTTTTTTTTCAATTGGCTTTTCTTTCTTTCTTTTTATTCCACCAAACACTTTGCATATTGCACATCAATTTGCACAACTCCCACACTTGAACTATTAATTACCCATAAGCAAAAGAGCTCTTCCAATGTAAATGAACAAATGCTCTCTTATTCCCTAAGGTAAGGTAAAATCATGATTTTTCACAAAAGGCATATAATGAGCTAAGACAAAAGATAGATAAATATGCTCAAAGGGGTTAATTAAAGGGAAATGATGCAATGTTGGTTATTTGGCCAAAGTAGCTAATTCAAGAAAGAATGTTTCAATCATATTTATGTATGCAAATTAAAATGTAGCCTAAAAAAGAATCAAAGCAAGTTTTAGAGTGATCAATTGATATAAGTGAAAATCACACAAGAAAGAGGAGAATGACACAAATGCTAAATTCATCCATCAATAGGTTCAAAATCTCATAATGTATGTATCTATCAAACTCAATCCACTAATCCAACATCCAAAACCAAGTATGTCAAATTCAAGAAGGAAGAAAATTTATTCAATCATGCTATAAACCTTGAATTTCAAATGTTTCAAACTCATAAACTTAACAAATATTAAAATATCAATGGAAAGCAATTAAAAACACACAATTTTTTTTTAAAAAAAATAGAAAACAGATTTAAAAACAAAAACAGAAATTAAAATTAGAAAATGGAAATAGTAGGAGAAATAGCGAAATCAGCAATAATAGAAATTAGAAACAACAAAAATTAGCAACAAAAAATAAAAAATAGAAACATAAAATAGAATCAAACATAGTAAAACGAAACAACATAAAATAGTAAAAAAATAGAAAATTAAAAAACAAAAAATAGAAATAAAATAGAAAACAATTAAAATAGAATTGAAATAGAAAACACAATGTAAATTGCTCCCCCACACTTAAATTCTACATTGTCCGCAATGTAAAGCGCAAAAGAAAACAACATCCCTTAATGAACATCAATTCATCTAGGATAAGTAAAATAAAAGAGAGAGAATAAACATTATTAGCAAGTGAAGAAACTTCCACCAGGGTCTCATTACTTGAAGTGTAGTGACCAAGTTAAGCTTGAAGCACAAGAGTTTCCACTGGGGTCCTATTGGCCTTCCTTAGTTCCCTTGGCTTTACCACTTGAATGCAGTATGTTTAATTTATCAACTTCATTTTCATTGGTTATGTTGGACCATGGTCCAAAAACAAAATCTACCACAGTAATGACTGTCATTCGGTGCTCTTCTCCCTTCTCTATAAATTCTTCAATGGCCTTCAACTCCGCCGTCCTATGTGTTTCAGATTCTGCAATTGTATCAAGAACATTGCTTATAGACCCTTCAGTACCATCAACTGTTGTGTAATATGTAGAAATAGAATCATCATCTCTTAAGAATACAGAATCTCAACATAAATAACACATATAATATCACCATCACAATCAGTACATGAGAAACAATGAATAAAATTGGTAAAATCAATAAAATCAAAAAATTCATCACACAACTCATCATAAGTTTCCTCAACTAAATCAGCAATTAAATTAATATGAAAAATATAATGTTCGTCCATGGGATGCTTCATAAAATAAAAAATATTAAACTGAACAAAAGAGTTGGTGACGGGTTAATGGTCAGATAAACTCCTAATATGATTAATCAAGATCATAATGATCCCCGACAATAGCACAAAAAAATTGATAACTAACGAGGCTACTAAATTTAAATCAATTTATAACCAGTTTACCAAAATTACTTGAAGCATAAGGTAACACGAGGTTGAGCCTACAGAAGACTCTGATTATGATCACGAAATCAAATTAAGAGATTAGTAAACATAGGGAAAGGGGTTTACAAGATTAAAACGCAGAAATATAGAGTAATTAATGGAGAAAACAGAATTAAGAAATAACCAACCCAAGGGAACTAACTGATCCTGATTTTAATCTATCCTTGATCACTTTAAATTCATTCAATTATCAACCAAATCCTTGGTCTGAAATCACATCAAGACACCTCAAAATGATCCACTGATCTTCCACTAGATAAGCATCCAGAATTCAATTAATTGAGTTTAGACAAATTAAGCATCCATCCAAAATCCCAAATTAACTTAAACCAAGATTCAACCAAGCTAAACAATTCATCAAACACCTTTGATGCCTTATTTAGTCTCTAGAATCCTCTCTTAGCACATGATAATTATGCAATTAACATATAAAAATCCCAATCAAATTAAGCATTCAATCAGAATCAAACAAAGAGAAGAAAAAGAAGACAAACTTGATTAATATTCGAACGTATAATAATTAAAATAGAATCTTAAGATTAAATATCAAGAACGTCAATCCCTTGGATTGATTAAAGGCTCTACTCCTCCATGAATGGGAGGGAAAAACTTAGAAAAATAAGAGAACAAAATGAAAACCTAAAAAGAAGAGAGAAAACTCTAGGAAGAAGAATCAAGTAAGAACGACTAGGGTTTTTATCTATCTCGAGTTCCCTATTTATAACAAAACAACTGACTTAAAAATTAAGAATTCTAATTTTCCCGTAAATTAAAGTTAATCCTCTATCTCTTCGCTTTCCTTGGCCACCGAAATCACTTGATTTAGACTTTAGATGATAGAGTTATTCCCAATTTACTCTTAACAGGTTTTTTATCCCGTCAGCCGACTTCATAGGGGTGAAACGTCATCAAAACGTTGTAGTTTCAATTCTTGGTCTTCATAAGAGTTTGAACTTTGTGTGTAAGCTTTCCCATGCCACCGGGTTCAGGTCCATATCACACCTACTTCCCAAGTTATGAACCAATTACCTAATATTCATAGAACGATCCAAAGGAACCCCCTAAATACAATTTAGCTATCCATAGAATACGAAAATGACAAAACAATATTCATGTTCTTGATGAAACAAGAAAAAAATCAATGGAATGGAAGGAAGGCACAATGATGTGGTCCTTGAATGCTTGAGTCTCCTTGAAGAAGATGGCCTCCAACTCCTCAACCTTTGCTTCCTCTCAAATTGCAAAATGAAATCCTAGCAGAAGTTTTTTATCTAAAATTCGCTCCCCTTTGAATGCCTCTTAAAAAAGTATATATTGGCTTAGAAATTAGTTGCGTGCCGCGACGTGAAGGACAACTGCACCACGACACGTATCATTTTTAGGTCACTGCGTTATGACATGAAGATAGTTATGTCGCGGCGTACTAGCCTCGGGTTTAAGTAGGAAACATGGCTAATGGTACCACGCCACGACATGCATGTGCCTACACCATGGTGTGAGTTGCTGAATCATTTCCTGGGTTTTCTCTTCTAATGTTAATCCAAATATTCCTTCAATTTGCTTGTTTGGAGCCCTTCTGACCTTTATCCACCATTCGATCCTTATCGTAGCGGGACAACAAAAAGATTAAGCCTTTCCATTCACCATTCGATCCTTATCGTAGCGGGACAACAAAAAGATTAAGCCTTTCTGTACATTCTCATATTTGTAGTAAAAGTTTCGTTATGCAAAAGAAAACGAATAATTAAGATTCAAATCTTTGCAAACATTTTAGTTGCTATACGAGTGAAGATCGTGGTTGGACCTCAATCTCTTCATATATATTCAAAACCTCAAAAGAGAACTAAAAAATCACCAAAACACTTATCAAGATGTAGTTATCCAAGCTAATAAACCAAATAACTCCAAAATATTTCTCCGAAACTCATGGTGTGGCTAGGATTTTTTAAACCCTAGTTTTAGATGCGAGAACAGAAAGAGAGAAGGCAGGTGTGCAAAAGAAACCAAAAGCTCTAGCAAATAGGGAGAGTTATCGGAGAGAGGAGTGGTGAAAGGAAATGCCAACAATAAATGTTTTCTGGCAAGTGGTGGTGGCGGGTGGTCAATAAATGAAATTTTTAATACATATGAATTTAAAATAAAAAAAGAATTGATCTGAAAATATATATACTTAAAGGACATAAAAATAATAAAATAATTTTACATTTTATAAAAAGAATTGATCTGAAAATATAAACCTTAAAGGACATAAAAATAATAAAAAAACTTATAATAGTGGGGTCAAAGGTCCATCATGGAATAACATCTATGTTTCTTGTACGGTAATGTCTACCTAAGTACCCATTAAATTCACGTAGGTAGATAACAACGTTCTCATATGACGATGAAAAAGAAGGGCCATATAAAAAGAAATTTTTTTTTAAGGATTCATTCATAAATTTAAAAAAATGAAGAATTAAAATAAAAAATTATTATATTTAAAATGACTAAAAATATATTTAATTCTATAACATTTTACGTAGGTGATAATGATTATCACTTCATGAAGTGAAAAGTTTATTATGAGATTGCTTATTCGCACCAAAATAACATTTCTCTAAATTAAAGATCGGCATTGAGGTATCACTATAAATTCTGAACAGGTGCTCTAAACTTCAATAAGATAAAAAATTAAAGATTTTAGATACTCGATTTATAGGTTATTTGTTATCTAATAGTCAATTCAAAACAATACGGTGTGATTTTGGTTATAATCAATAAACTTTTTCGATGTACTCATTGAGTAAACTTTTGGAGTCAGAAAATTTTTATTTAGGGTAAGAATGATAATAATTGGAAGTTTTGATTGGTATGAATATTAGGTAAAAGATAAAACTGACCCTTGCCTTCAAGTTCTGTGACTATTTTCCTTCCTTCACTTTATCCTAAAAACAATGATGGTGCTTCATGGAGTAGGGGCGCGGTTGCAACCCCAAACCAAAAAATATTTATGAAGTTTTATGTATAATTTTTTTGAATAAACCCCCCACCCTCCTTTAATAGAGGAATTCAGCCCATTCTCCTAAAATTTTTTAGTATACATGTAAGTAAAAGTATATTTAGTACTCCCATTAAAAAAAAATTGTAGTTCCCGTTGTTACAATACCTCACCTTTATTAAGCTCTTAAAAAGTATAATCGTTTGTAATTATTGATACTTTCTCCTCATTACCCTGGAATAAGGAATCATCTTAACTTGGTATGTTGCTAATAATTGGTGGCTGTGTGGGTGGAGGGTCACTTCTCTTTTCAGTGACAAGGACAATGTCAACATTTTTTGTGCTCAGTCTTTCTAAAACAATTGTGTTTCTTTCCATGCCCATAGTTGCATGTCATGAGCTAACCATGGCCAAATATTAGCTAAAAATGAAGTATTCATAATCTTTAGTCTGTCTCATGGCAGGAATAAGGAACAAACAAGGATATGTGTGTGTGGATCTTGTTAGAGCCATATTTATAGAAGTAAATAGTAAAAAGCTTTATAAATTATAATGTAATGTATACATTACATTATAATTTATAAAGCTGCTACTTCAAATTCCCTAATACATAAAAGCACTATTTACTACTATAAATGTGGATCTTATTACATTATAATTTATAAAACTGCTACTTCAAATTCCTAATACATAAAAGCAGTATTTACTACTATAAATATGGCTCTAATAAGATCCACACAATATATATATATATATATATATGAAAAATATTATTTCCCGCGAATGCAATTCGTGAAGACAATACACGAATTATACTAGACATGCCAATTCAATACAATTTTAGCTGTTCTTTTCTTCTTTTTTTTTTTTCTTTCGAAAGTAAAACAGCGTTGCTGTTGTGTAACGTCTTTCGTAAAATTATTCCTGGTTTCTATTTCGTATTATATAGCAGCGCTGGTAATATATGCTTAGCACTAAGGATGGCAACGAGGCTCGGTGAGGTCGGGAGGAAGGATAGGTGGTTATTCGTCATAAGTATTTATTTTTTACTAATATGAGTATCTCAGATATTTATAAATAATTAATAATTTAAAATAAAATTTTAAAAATTATAAAAAATATGAAAAAAATAAATTTTAACATTATATATTATATATAAATAACTATTATATAAATAATATATGTTAATAAATTTTATTATTATGAACTTATTTAATAAAAAATTTATTTTAAAATAATAAATATATATATATATTTATCTTATTTTAAAATAAAAAAACTTATAATATATAATATACATTAAATTAAAAAATATATTTTATAAGTTTATAAATATTCATAAAACTAATATTATAATCCTCGCGTTTGCGTCTATTTATTATATGGATATTCATTTTCTATCTCATCACAAATAATTTATGCATATTCTCGTAATTACAAATAATTTTACCGTACCTACTCAGCACTTCACAAAGACAGATCCTTGATCCTTCTCTTCTATCGTACTTAATGCCATAATGGTAGATGTGTTGGCTTGCCTCAAAGCCCCTCTACCCTGCATTTGCGATTTCTGGATTTTGGTGAAACAATAAACACTATTCAGAAGAGATTTTTAGATATGCTACAAAAAAAAATAATGATCTAGGCAAATACATAAATTCTTGCATAAACTAAATGTAACTAAGTTTAGTATACTAAATCAATCACATTATTAAGTATAGTAATTATGATAATTAATTATTCATTAATTATAATAATTATTTATTAATTAATAATATAACTAATTAAATACATTTAATTTAAATACTCTAAATTTATATAAAAAAAATTATGAAATTTTTTTATATATATATTAAGAATAATACTCTTAATAATTTTGTAATTATTTAAATTTAATATAATAATATCTTATTTTCAATCTAATACATTTATATATTTATGTAACGTGTTACATTTTTATTGATGTAATGTAAGAATTTTTCATAATTATTTAATTAAACTATTATATTATTATATTAAACAGTATATATATATATTTTATATTTTATCTAATATTATTTATTATATATTTTTTTCTTATTTAATTATATTTTTAAAAAATATAAATAATAATATACTATTAAAAAAAAATGTAAGACTAACATTTGAAGAATACTAAACAACAACGGTTGCTTTTTTTTTTTTAGGGGATTCTATTAATTTCAAAGCTAACCCTATATATTATTTAATTTAATATAATAATTTTATACATATTTCTATTTAAACTTTCCTTTTGTTTTGGCTGAAATTTAAATTTAAATTTATAAATGCTTGGCTTAACCCTGAGCTTATCCCAACGAGACACACATGCAATAGAAAAAGGCCAAAAAAAAAAATGGTGGAGAAAGAAATATCGGAACCAGATGGGGTCCCACAAAGCATGTAGAGGGGCCATACCCGCCCTGTTGCTTCAACCGATTCTTTTAACCGTCTGCCTAGGAGCACGGAAAGAAAGTGGGAACAGCAACTGACGCATTTCGAAGCAAAACAAGTAAAGAATCAGCGACTTTTGGATCAAATCAAACCACCTCTTGCGTTTTCGTTTTCTGAGTGACCAAACAGCAACGAGAAAGTGAGAGAAAATCCGGTTCCAATGGGGATACCGCAAGCCATGGATTCTCTCAGGGAAAGAGCAGCGTTCGTGAAGGACTCACTGCTCAAGAGCCAGACCATCACCGATAACATGGTCTCCATTCTCGGTTCCTTCGACCACCGCCTCTCCGCGCTCGAGACCGCCATGCGTCCCACTCAGGTACTCACACTTTTCCCTCTTCCTCTGTCTTCCACAAATGCCAGAAGAAGGCGTGAATCGTTTACACGACACGCTTCCGATTCCTTCGTATGAAGCCAAAACAAGAAAATGCAGTTATATTGTCTATTTTGTAGCTTAGCATTGCAATTAGGAGGTGCATTGATCAAGCATTGTTCTTCAGTATTATTGTTAATCTCTGTTTTTCACTTTTATTACGAAGCCAGTGTGACTCAGCTGATGATTTGAGTTGGATGAAGTGATATTTAGGGTTTTCTTTGATTCGTTTATGTGGTAGATAAAAACGCATTCGATTCGAAGCGCGCATGATAATATTGACAAGACTCTAAAGGCAGCAGAGGTGATTTTGGCGCAATTCGACCAGACCCGCAAGGTAGGTCTCTTTTATGCTTCATTTTCAATTCCTTTGCATGATAAGATTCTGAATTTGATGTGCCAATGTGATACAGAATTAGTGGCTAGTGGTTCAGCTTTCACCAACAGTTAATATGTTGCTGCGGTTCAAAATGCTATCAGTACATTGTTATGGAAATGTTAAATTTGCGCTGTTGTGTTTATATGAATCGAGTCATGTTTCCTGTTGTGTTTATTCTACTTGTCTAAATGTCTATGGACTTCCCTGACATTAAGCATTTTAATAAAATGTTTTATATGTCTAGGATTGATTTATGGTCTGTCTCCTTTTTTTTTTTTTTTTTTTTGAGTTATACAAGGAAAATCGAAGTCACAAAAGAACAAAGTTGACTCCTTGAGGCAGTTGATAGCTTCTGAAATAGTCTTTTATTGTAATACTTCTATATGATGTTCTAGTACAGTATGAAAATGGTCTACTAAGTATTAATTTAACTGTTAACCAAAAAATGAAAAGTTTTAAGGTAGGTAGTGAGTGTGTCCAATGACAAATTTGATACCCATTGATTTCCATTTTGTCTACCCCGCCACCTTCCCTAATTTCTTATTATCCTACATATTTTTGGTATGAAGTTCAGTATTGAACTTCCAACTAATGTTTTTACTGTGTTGGTGTTCTTTATATTGCATCTATAACTGAGATGTGTGCACTTTGGGGCGATTGATAAATATAATATTTTTTAAAATGATTTTTAATTCAATTAAATTAGGAGTAGATGTTAATAACTTTTTATGATTTTCATTCAAACTTAATTATCAGGCGGAGGCTAAAATACTGCGAGGGCCACATGAGGATCTAGAAAGCTATTTAGAAGCAATTGATCAGCTGAGAGCCAATGTTCGTTTCTTTAGCAGCAAAAAGAGTTTCAAAAGTAGTGATGGTATCATCAACCATGCTAACAACTTGCTTGCCAAAGCTATCTCAAAGCTGGAAGATGAGTTCAGACATCTTTTGACAAATTACAGGTTGGTCTTCTCATTTGAATTTCTGCTTTTCTTTCAAGCATACGTGTGTTTGTGTGTGAATTATACTTCACTCTTAATCTGTTTGGGTTTTCAGCGCTATTTAGCTCTAACTTGTGCATTCAATTGTCCCTGTTTCAGTTAGATCAGCAGTAGCACTAGCGAGAAATTTAAACCACTTTCTATGGTTTTGAATACCTAACAACTATTTCCTTAGTTTCCTCATATACATGATAAAAGTTGTAGTCATTTTTTAAATCTTGTTCATGGAGAAATTGATTTTGTTTGCACTTGAATATTGATGAGCTCAACTTTTCCCCCTTCCAAATTACTGCCTTGATCCGACTATCCAAGAGACTTAATTGACCTGACCTGTGAAGTTCAACAACCTTTGTTATTTTTGTTTTCTCTTTTTCCATGTTCTTTTCTTTTATTCGTTTAAGGATGACTAAATCATGTATGATATTTTTTTTATTCTTGAAAGAAATAAATAAAAATTGAAGGATGTATTGAAGAAGAAAGTCAAGGTTACAAAGGAAAAAAATGTATGGACTCCGTTAACTGGTTTTGTATGCATAATTTACTTCATGTGTTTGATTCTTGGTGACTTAATTTGGCCAGGAAGCTTTAAAAGTAAATGCATATTATTTTTCTCTACTAAAGGCATACAATATGATCATTTTTCACATGCAACTCAATACAAACTTACATAATTCCACTTTGCAGTTTTACCTAAATTATATAGTTATTACTTGTTGAACTTTCGCTAGAACACAAAAAAACTCTTGCATATTTGTTTTGCATTCATAAAAGTTAGCATCTTCTTCATATGAGTTTTGTTACTTATGCATATCTCTTTTTAGATACTCAAAAGGTTTCTGGTATTTGTTATCAGGTTCTAAAAATTTTATCATGATAAAAATGTTAACAAATTGACTTTGGATTTCAGCAAGCCTGTGGAACCTGACCGCCTTTTTGACTGCCTACCAAACTCTCTAAGGCCATCAACTTCTGGGCAGCAAAGTGATGGCGGTGGCAAAAACCATTCTGAAAGCCAAAAACAAAGCCTGGAAACTGTCACTTTCACACTTCCAACCCTCATTCCACCAAGAGTTATACCTCTGCTACATGATTTAGCACAACAAATGGTTCAAGCGGGCCATCAACAACAACTCTTTCGAATCTATAGGTAGCAATGTTTCTTTGTTTCCGTGTAATCTAATGACCAAGTGGTTGCATGTATTTTGTGTCTAAAGCTGGAAATATATGTGATCAAGCTTGGAACAAGTCTGCGCTCGCACTTCTTTCAAATTTTGATTGAATTACGATAACTATATGTTCCAAATTTGTAGAGACACCCGTGCTGCAGTTCTGGAACAGAGTCTTAGGAAGTTAGGTGTAGAGAGGCTGAGTAAAGATGATGTTCAAAAAATGCAGTGGGAGGTTTTGGAGGCTAAGATTGGGAACTGGATTCATTACATGAGGATTGCTGTAAGGATGAAAATGAAATTCCTTTTTTAACTGTTTTGTATTTGTCGCCATGCATCTTTCTAATTTTACTTGAACAGGTCAAATTGTTGTTTTCTGGGGAAAAGAAAATCTGTGATCAAATATTTGATGGCGTTGAGTCCTTGAAAACTCAATGTTTTGCTGAAGTCACTGCTAGCAGTGTGGCTATGCTTCTTAGTTTTGGAGAGGCTATAGCCAAAAGCAAGAGGTCACCTGAAAAATTATTTGTTCTTCTAGACATGTATGAGATAATGAGAGAACTTCAATCAGAGGTATTGTTAAGATTATATTTCAGGACTATGTTTTACCTATCATTATTTAGTTTTGGATTAAAAGGACACTTACTGTAAGGGGCTTGATATAAAATCAAGGCTCTCTAAGTTATCTTTTTTTTTTTGGACACTGAAGTTATCAATTTGGATATGTGATTGCTCAGTTTGATTTGAAAAAGATTTGTTATTTGAAAGTGACCATGACAATCCCGTGAATCCAAAAGTTAACAAATCTTCCTTGACTAGTCCTGAAGACAAGAAAAGAATTGAGAGGAAAGAGAAAATGAAAACACTGCACAATATATGATAAGGAAATAAGAAGTTGCTAAATTAAGTCTAGTTTTAATGTAGGTTTGTGCCAGCATGTGTTGATAATAAATGTAATTGATTTTCAATATCTGCTATGAATTGGTAGTTTCATTGTAGGCCTTATCTAGATTCTTTTTGACACTTAAATGAATTAGTTATAACTTCGATTATACTTGTTTTCTTTTTATGATCTTTCTTAACTATTTTCTTCTTTTTATCTTTTCTTTGTTTTGTCTGGGGGTGGTATGCGATGCAGATTGAGACACTTTTTGAAAGTAAAGCATGTATTGAAATGCGGGAAGCTGCAATGAGTTTGACAAAGCGACTAGCTCAGACAGCCCAAGAAACCTTTGGTGACTTTGAGGAAGCAGTTGAAAAAGATGCTACTAAAACTGCTGTGCTAGATGGAACTGTCCACCCTCTGACTAGCTATGTGATCAATTACGTGAAGTTTCTCTATGAGTGAGTGATAGTGATAATGTCGATCTATGGCTAGCTGATTTTTGTTCTATTTTGTGTGTGTGTGTCCCCTTTTCCAAAATATTTTATTTGGAAGTTGGAGCACAAAAAAATAAATAAATAAATAAAAATAAAACAATACGGGAATAGTTCCTTTTTGTTGATGTTTCCTATGAGGTTATAACTTCTGGAAGTTGACCCAAATACCATTCGCATTCTCTTACGTCTCTAAATTTTTGCTACATTGGACCTTATTGTCTTTGCAAATTCAGTTTTGCAGCTGTTCTTGACTTGTATAGACTATAGTAACTTGCATATTTTACCAACTCACTGGGGGTGTTGAATGTGGGTAGTTATCAATCGACTCTAAAACAACTTTTTCAAGAGTTTGATCCTGGTGATCCAGAAGCTCAGTTAGCATCTGTTACGACAAGGATTATGCAGGCTCTCCAAAATAACCTGGATGGAAAATCAAAACAATATAAAGATCCAGCATTAACCCAGTTGTTTCTTATGAACAATATCCACTACATAGTGAGATCTGTGAGGAGGTTGGTTGTAGTTTTATTCCATTTCCCCAATTAAATATTGTAAGATTGAGATTCTATCTGGATTCAATGCCATTTTGCACATTGTACTTACAGGTCAGAGGCAAAGGACATGTTGGGGGATGACTGGGTGCAAATACACAGAAGGATTGTGCAGCAGCATGCAAATCAGTATAAAAGGATCTCTTGGGCGAAGGTTAAATTCTTTAAATTCAATTCCTTGTGCCACAGAATCTCTGTGCTATTTTTTGTCACTCTTGATAATCTATTATTTGAACATAAATTACAGATACTGAGCACCTGGTTAATTCCTAGATATAGAGGTTCAGTTCAAACTCCTCCCGTGTAAGTTTGGGAAGATTCCTAGTGACATACTCAGTTTTGCTCAGTGTAAAATGTTATCTTCCCACCATTTACATCGGTTGATCCATATGTGAAACCGATTCAGAAATACAGCCAATTCTGACGCGCGCGCGAAGTTGTTATTTTCGTTGTAGTATCAAAGAAGAGTTATCAATATGTCAGGGTTTTTTTTCCACCTTTCTGTTGCGGGTCTTTCCTCATGTCAAGTGATTCTTACATAGGATAAGACCTGGCGCACTGTTTTTGAGGTTTATAGTAACTACACATTTCTAGGCTCTGCTTCATGTCTCAGTGGCACATAGTTCTCGAATTAACAAGCTGCTTGTTTTATGTGCTAACTTCACTGTAGATGGGTGTTGATGATGTGTTGATGATGATAATCCAAATCATTTTTGAATTCAACTGAGTTTGTATGACATAGCTTGTATTAATAAATAGTTAGTGTTATATGATCCTGCAGATTCTGCAATGCCTCACTGTCCAAGGAGCTAATTCATCTGGTGGGGGGGACAGCAACAGTGGAGTTTCAAGAGCAATGATTAAAGATAGATTCAAGACCTTTAACATTCAAATTGAGGAGCTTCATCAGAGACAATCTCAATGGACGATTCCTGATAGTGAGTTGCGTGAATCTCTAAGACTGGCTGTTGCTGAAGTCCTTTTGCCTGCCTATAGATCTTTTCTTAAACGTTTTGGGTGCGTATCAGTTAGGGTATATTTTTCTTTTCTGGAATCTAATTCTCCCATATAAATTTTATCCTTCTCATGCTGATGAGCAAGTATTTAATCTTTCAGGCCTATGATTGAGAATGGCAAAAATCCTCAGAAGTACATCAGATACTCTCCCGAGAATCTTGAGCAAATGCTGGGTGAATTTTTCGAGAGCAAGACGTGGGGTGAACAGAAGCGGTGAATAGTTGCATAGATCACTTTCCTTTATGTGTTGGAAACTTGGGCACTCATTAATTGGTCAATAATGTAGATGTATTGTCTCCCTCCATTGTCTTTTTTGAAATTTCTTATCCTCTCCTTTCTCCTATTAATCCTTCTTATTTCTTACCGGGCACTCAATTGGGAAATTGGCATGGAAGAGTTCATGTGTGAGCTCTTTTTTGTGGACTTCATCTTTGACACACGTAATATTTTGTTCATCTGCTAATTCAGCAAATGAAGGTTAGCCTTTTGTGATCATTTCATTATTCTAAAACTTCCGTACAACCTCTTTTAAAAGTTGTATCTCACCACCGCTTTTGCATTGAATGTGAGCCACACATTTTTTGCTTATGTTGCTGCTTGCAACGTGGCACACCAAGGAAGAGAGAGACGAGCCGGTAAGAGGGGAAGAGAAAAGCCGGTTAGAGGAAGAGACAGAAAATGACAAAAAGGCTTAATCTTTTTGCAAATAAAGGTTTAGAAATGTGAAGAAATTTGTAAAAAAAAAAAAGTCTTTTTAAAATTATTAGTACTTTCAATTATTTATTGATATTTTTTTATTAATAATCATCATTTTATAAAATAAAATATTAAAATTATGATTAGTTAGTAAGAAGTATTGATAAATAGTTTAGAGTATAAATAGCATTATCTATGAATTAGTATTATCTTGTAAAGTTTTCTTAGGTTAAGGTAACTTTATCCTTCTAAAGTAATTTTTTTTTTACTTGAACGTAACTTTTCCTATCAAATGCATAAAAAAAACTCAAAATCATCGTAACATTAATCCATCTTACAATAACTTTTTGCCCTCAACCTTTGAACATTTTCTTGGGTTGAGGTAATTTCATCCTCTCAAAGTAACTTTTCTTATGAAATAGTTAATAAAACTCAAAATTCTCATAACTTTAGGTCATTTTATAGTAACTTTATGCCCCAACCTTGTAATATTTTCTTAGGTTGGGATAACTTTTTCCTCCCAAAGTAACTTTATTTGAGTATGACCTTTTCCATGAATTGAGTAATAAAACCCAATATTCTCATAATGTTATGTCATCCTCTAGTAACTTTTTACCTCAATTTTGCCACATTTTTTTGGGTTAGGATAACTTCTCCCTCCCAAAATAACTTTTCTTGACATGGGCGTAGCTTTTCCAATGAATTGGGTATTGAAACCCAAACTCATCGTGATTTTAGGTTATCCTATGATAACTTTTTACCCCAATTTTGTAATATTTTCTTGGGTTTGGTAAATTTTCTCTTCCATAGTAATTTTTCTTGACTTGAATGTAACTTTCTCCATGAATTGGGTAACAAAACCCAAAATTCTTATAACTTTACATCATTATCAAGTATCTTTTTGCTCCAACCTTGTAACATTTTTTTGAGTTGGTATAACTTCACCTTCCCAAAGTAACTTTTCTTGACTTAAGCGTAACTTTTTTCTTGAATTGGGCATCATAATCCAAAATCCTCATAACTTTAGGTCATCTTCCAGTAAGTTTTTGCTCAAACCTTATAATATTTTCTTGGGTTGGGGTAACTTCACCTTCTCAAAGTAACTTTTCTTGATCTGGGCATAACTTTTCCCATGAAATGGGTAACAAAACCCAAAATCTTTTTAACTTTAGGCTATCTTGCAGTAACTTTTTACCTCAACATTGTAACATTTTCTTGGCTTATAGTAACTTCACCTTTCCAAAGTAACCTTTTTTAACTTAGGTGTAACTTTTCCCATGAAATAGGTAACAAATCCCAAAATCCTCATAACTTTTGCCCATCTTGTAGTAACATTTTGCCCCAACTTTATAACATTTTCTTAGGTTGAGGTAACTTTTTTCTCCCAATGTAACTTTTCTTAACTTAAGCGTAACAAAACCCAAAATCCGCGTAACTTAAAATCATCCTTCAATAACTTTTTGTCCCAACCTCATAACATTTTCTTGGGTTAGGGTAACTTCACCCTTCGAAAGTAACTTTTTTTAACTTGAGCGTAACTTTTTCCGTGAGTTAGGTAACAAAACTTAAAATCCTCATAACTTTAGGTCATCCTCCAATAAGTTTTTTTCCCAAACCTTGTAATATTTTCTTGGGTTGGGGTAACTTCACCTTCCCTAAGTAACTTTTCTTGATTTGAGGGTAACTTTTCCCATGAATTGGGTAACAAAATCCAAAATTCTTGTAATTTTAAGTCATCCTCTTGTAACTTTTTGTCCAAACCTTGTAATATTTTCTTGAGTTAGGATAACTTATCCCTCAAAATGTAGTTTTTCGTGTCTTGGGCGTAACTTTTCCCTTAAAGTTAGTA
Organism: Ormosia emarginata; assembly: GCA_029884605.1. Taxonomy (NCBI): domain Eukaryota; kingdom Viridiplantae; phylum Streptophyta; class Magnoliopsida; order Fabales; family Fabaceae; genus Ormosia; species Ormosia emarginata. Next base: position 7,423,439 of record JAQQTP010000051.1, read on the forward strand.
ACAAAACTCAAAAATCTCATGACTTCAGCCTATCGTCTTGTAACTTTTCTATCTAAACTTGTAACAATTTCACAAATTGAGATAATTTCTTCAACCCAAAGTAATTTTTTGTAACTAGTGCATAACTTTTCTTAGCTAGACGGTAAAAAAACTAAAAAATCTCGTAATTTCAACTCATCTTCCTGTAACCTTTTTCACCAAACCTGTAACAATTTCATCAAATGGGGTAACTTCTACCTCTCAAAGTAATCTTTCATCACTTGTGTGTAATTTTTCCTAGCTAGAGGATAACAAATGATTGTAGTCAACTATACATGTAATCAACTACACTCTTATCCCTATTATCTTCTTCAAATGATTGTAATATTTTACTAACAAATGTAGTCAACTACACTCACATTGTAACGTCCTATTCTAATTTTTATTATGTTTCTTTTAGTAGTATTATAGTATATTAACTCTAATTAGAATAATACGTTACAAACATCTTCTAACATTATCATTAGCTCATAAATATAGAAAATTACATAGTTTCAAGGGATTGCACCCTTCTAGAGTTGGTTAATACATACAAACATTTCTAAATTAGACATCTATTTTTCTAAAATTGAGGCTTATAAAAGCCTTCTTAAGGTGCCACAATTCACAAATATTACCTTAATCTTCAAGCTCTCATCTATAAACTCGCTCTACATGAAATTCTATCAGGACTTCTTTAGTCGACATTATCTGAAACATTACACCACAAATGGGTGAGATACAATCTCAATAGGAAAGAGTAAAAACAATTATACATATTCTACTTTTTACAATTTTCTCTTTCTAAGACCATATCTGAGAGTCCCAAAAAATAATTAATAATTGAGAGATAAAATTGAAGTGAAGTAAATAACACAATAAGAATGATTAACTTAATAACGAGTGAATAAATAAGTCAATAAAAGAGGAAGTATCTCAATAATAATTTTCTGAATAAAAGTCTCTGTAAAACTTAATAGAGTATAATAAATTACATTTTAAAGATAAATAACTCAATTTTAAAGGAGTAATAATTCAATGTAAAAATGAGTATCAAATCTGTCAAAATGGAAAGAGTATAAAATATAAGTAACTTATTGTCATCTCTTCAAAAAATTATTATCTCTCTTAGAATCATCATCATTAATATCTCTTTATCATCATTTTTTTTAAATTACCATCTCATTTCGATACTCTTAACCAAATATTCATTTTTCTCTTCATTAGGGCATCTCCAAATGCTCTCATCATAACCATAATAATTTTGATTAAGGTGTAACACTCTAAACTTTTGGGTGAATTACCGTTGTGTCCCGAATGTACTGTTTGATGTTTTTCAACTTTAGGATAAATAACCGTTGTGTCCTTTTCGTACTGTTTGTTATTTTTCTGTATGAATTACTGTTTTATATTACTGTCTGTGATTTTATTTGGACTTTTTGTGTGATTTGCTCCGGGACAAGAAAATAATATTTTTCGGGCTGGGGAAATCTTAATTTAATTATTCGGAGCTGGGGGATCTTACTAAACCCAATTCTGAATGATACAGTTAGTAATCTTTTAATTTTTAGGATTTAACTGTAAAATAAAATAATTTTATATTATTATAATATTATTTTATTAGTCAGTACAAATAAGCGATAATGGACTTGGAAATATTTTGCGAGACCCACGTTTAGTAAAAACATAATAGGATTAGTAGCTTAATTAAGCATCATTAGTGGTGGAACATTCAAGAGCATGTGACAAGGCTTAATTAGTGACAAGGCTTAATGACAAGGATTAGTGACTAAGCTTAGATTAACCAATGAGAGCTAAGCTTGGTGATCAAGTTTTAATCCTCACCATTGATCATTCCTAAGGCTTGGATGGAGCCAACCAAGTGGACACCTCCTTGCCATTGAAGTCCACGGCCATGCACCACTTTGGAGGGTAATTATCACTTGATTTTCTAACACTTTCTCTCTTCTCTCTCTTCCAAAAATACCAAACTCCATTGTTGTCTTCTTGAAGGTCCATTCGGCCAAACACCATTCCTTACCATCCATCCACCTAAAATTTTATCCAACCAACTTTTCTAAACCTAAACACAATTCTAAGAACATCTCTAGTTGAGAGTTCTTGCAAAATCCTTCATCTTGGGCTTGAAAACCTACTTGGGAGATTTTACCTAGAAGGTGAAATTTCTTATTTTTCATTTCTAAATTCTTTTTCAAAGTTCTAAGCCATGATTGATCCATGGTTTAAGCTTTCTTTCATGTTATAACTTGTAGAATTTTGTTTAAGTTTGATAGGTGTCTTGGAGGGTGAAAACCGAAACCCTAGAAAGGAGTGAAAGAGTATTTGTCTTCATTTAAGGTAAGAGGAGGACTTTAATCTTATCATCCTTGGGTGGTGGTAAGAAGATGGAAATTGTTTGTGATTGTAGAATCCATAAGGATTCATTTGTGTGTTTGTTATTAGCTTTTCTATTTGTGATTTGTATTAATTTGCATGTCTACAAGCTTTGAAATATTGTATGTGTTAGTAGATGCATGTGTAAATATTAGGATGTGAACAACATGTCAAGGATTGCACGAGTGTTCCGAAGAACACACCATCAAGGCTCACGGTCTCAACCAAAAAGGAGAACCAAAATGTTCTCATTAATTTTCTAATATTGTGATTTAATTAACCTAGGAAAATTAACAAGATACAAAATGGTTTAAAGCAAGAAAAAATGAATTTAGAGATCAAATTTCAAATCTAGGTATTTCGGCCAACATGCCATAACTAAATGTTTATGATTTTCTAAAGCTATTATCACGTAAAAAGAAGTAATAAATACTAAAAGAAATTTTTCTACAATGAGTTTGAAGAAATAAATAAATTAGAATTAAATTTAAGAAGTTAAAACTAATGATTTTCTTGTTAGAAGAAAATACAGTAGCTTTTGTAAATTTCTAACATATAACTCATATTATATTTTGAAGCATGTTAGTGGTTTTCAAAAGTTAAATTATACGGTTAAAAATTAAGTAAAAAGAATTTTTACAGAAAAGTTAGGAAACCATTATTATAAGTTTCTAAACAAAATACTGTCAATTTTTAGTAAAAACAGACAAATAAGATAGAAAAGATGTCCAAAAGACAGTATACGGTATGAAAAATATTCTACATAGTTTAAACGTACTAAATATTATTTCTGTTTATTTAAACAGTAATTTTAAGGAATTCGGACAAGAAAATAATTTAAAAACCTTACGTGATTGAGAAAACGTATTAAAAATTCTATGCGATTTTAAAAACAGTAAAATATATTTACGCAATTTAAAAATGTTTGTAAAAACGACAGAATTGTAAAAACGCGATAAAATTTCTACGCGATTGACGAAAACAGTGAATTTTTACTGTCAGGCTAAGTGGTGAACCCGGACAGGTTGTGAAACAGTATTTGTCTGGTGGGACTTACTGTATTAATTTCTGCCATAAGGGCATGAGTTTCTTCTACCATGAGGGCATGAGTTTTTGCCATTGAGGGCATTTGTGTAAATATGCATATTTGTACCATTGAGGGTATTCTGGTAATTTTTCTATCATGCATTAAGTTAATGCCAATTTTTGGTGGATTGATTGACGAGGTGAATCACATCGTATTGTCGGTGCAATAAATGTAGTGTGATTCATTTTCTTTATGGACTTGGAGAGGTTAGTGTGCGGTATCCCATATGTGGACAGTTGGTCGTTCCTCTGGGCCGTGGTAACTGGCAACACACTAATGGACTCGACACACACTATATTTAATCGAGATCTTGTAAAGTCTAATAGTACATTGCCTGTAGTGACACGACGTTAGACAATGTGCTACACCACGCCATGTGACTGTGGGCTATAGACGCAACGTGAGACCGCGGAATAGTTTGGTTAGGCAGTCGTGGTACTAATAGATTTTGCGGGTCATTCTCTCTGATGTCTGTATGTGTTTAGCTCCATGGAGTAGGATCGTGTCATACTGCATATGTATCTGTATTGTACATCATTATATTTTTATCTGTGATATCCTATATATTTAATTCTTATATTATATCTGGGATATACTGTATTTAGGTTTATGTTGCTATGGCATTCTATATTGTATGAACTGTTTTATCTGTTGTATTGTCGTTTTCTTATTTACCATATTTGTGATGATTTAGATTGTCTTACCTCTTTCTTGTATGTGTTCTCTGTATATTTTAAATTATATGATAAAGAGTTTGAGGAAGAGGAACAGCCTCTTGAGTGTGAGTATCCAGAGGAGGAAGAAGAGCAGCAAGCCGAAGATCAGTTCTACAAGCAAGAACCATCCGATCATCCATATCCATTGGATTGATTGTGTGGATATGACGCTACAGGTTTCTTTGGGTTTGTGAGACTGGAGTTCCATGGAGGCTCTGAAGCCTGGCGTCTGCGAGAGGATCGTGATTCGGTGACGTACGTAGGGCGTCTGACCGTGACCATATGTACGAAGTTTGATGGAGTGCCGATCTTTTCTATTTTGTTATATTTACATATGGAGTTGCCGCTATCTCTTAGGCGTCATTGGGGCGGTATGTTTGATGCGCTAGCGAGATTAGCAACGTATCATTCGCACGGACCCGTGTCCGTGAGTAGAGGTCGAGGCATCCTAGATATCTATCACCGAAGTTTCATCGAGAGTGATCCTTGAGGGTTAGATATTTATGATGTGTACTTGGGCGCGTCTGCGTTTATATATATTTGACCTTTTACTATTTTGTTTACTGTTTTAGTTTAAATATAGATAGTTGTAAATTATTTGTATAACTTATAACTAAAATCATATGTATATTATGTGTGATGTTGGTTTGTTTATTTTGTGTTCGCGTTATTTTATTTAATATTATTCTGTTTAACAAGAAGAATTTTTACAACCGCAATATTATGTTACAAATGTTTTATAACTTGGGTAGATTTTATTTATCTTTCTGTTATTTTATTTATAAATGTGACATTCCCACAAGGGTGTTACATTAGTTGGTATCAGAGCTTAAGTTAGAGTCTTTTGGGGTTGTGGTTGGGTCTCTTTTTGTTTGTGCTGTGTGATTCTCTATGATTTATTTTCGAAAGGATGTATTTAACTTTGTTTGGTTATGTTTGAAGAAAGAAGATGTCTGGTAGAGGACGAGGACGTGCGAACATAAATCGGGAAGTGGACCCAATGATTGCGACTGCTGAAGCTATGCAGCGAATGGCTGAAGTGATTACTCAGCAGAATCTGAGAGCAGCTCAACAACAAGATGCTACTGTTGATGCCCTAAATTTATCTGAATTTAGGCGTAACAATCCGTCGCAGTTTAGAGGTGAGGTTGATCCTGAGAAAGCAAGTCAATGGATACAAGACTTGGAGAGAATCTTTGAAGGAATGAGATGCACAAATGAGAAGAAGGTGACATATGCAGCCTTTATGTTAAGGGGAGACAGAGAACATTGGTGGAGAGGAAACCGCCGGTTGTTGCAAGCTGGAGGAACAGAAATTACGTGGGAGGTATTTTCTAATGCATTTTTGGAAAAGTATTTTCCTACGAGTGCTAGACATGCCAAGGAGATGGATTTTCTTGGTTTACGTCAGGGTAACATGACTGTGAATGAGTATGCTACTAAATTTGAGAGCTTGTCTCAGTTCTCAGATTATGCTCAAACTCGACCGGATGATGCGTGGAGATGTCGGAAGTTTGAGTCGGGGTTGAGAGTGGAACTGAAACGAGGAGTGATATCTTTGAGAATGAATCAGTTTCATGCTTTAGTTGATGCATGTGCACGACTCGAGGAATTGGAGCCGTCACGAGATCAGAGGAATCGTAACTTTGGACCAACAAGGTTTCAAAGGGGTGGTAGCAGTAATACTAATCGGTTTCAGCGCAAGCCGTATTCTAGACCACCAGGGAATCAATCTCAACGACCACCAGTTGGGGGAAGTACTAGTGGTAGTGGAGCTGGACAGAGAGTGGCATTTACTCCAACATGTTTTAAGTGCGGAAAGAAAGGCCATATCTCTCCAGAGTGCACAATCAGAGGGACAGTTTGCTTTAACTGTAAACAACCTGGGCACATGTCTAAGGATTGTACTCAGCTGGAAAGGAAACCTACTGTTCGTTATGTTCGAGCTAATCAGCAAAAGTCAGGAGGTACTCAACCGAGGTCAGGAGGACGAGTATATACTATGACAGGAACGGAAATTTCTCAATTTGATGACCTTATTCAAGGAGAAGGAGTCATTGAAGGTAATCTTTTGACTGTGTTAGATGATTCTGGTGCGACACATTCATTTATTGTATATGATTGTGTGGAAAGATTGAAGTTGCCTGTGTCTTCTCTGAATGTTAAATTGAGTATATCTACGCCAACTGCTAAACCTGTAGTTACATCTAAGATATGTTTGGATTGTCCTGTTGTTATCAAGGACCGTATGTTTTCGGTCAACTTGATTTGTTTGCCTCTTGTTGATATAGATGTAATCTTAGGGATGAACTGGTTATCTTCTAACCATATCCTTATAGACTGTGCGAACAAAACCATAGTTTTTCCTAAGGAAAAAAAGTCTGGATTCTTGACTACTATTAAAGTCAAGTCGTTGTTGAGAGAAGGAGCACAGGGATATATGTTATTGTCTTCTCTAGAAGTCAAGAACGAGAAAGATGTGAATACTATTCCTGTTGTCAATGAGTTTCCAGAAATCTTTCCAGATGATGTACCTGGTTTGTCACCTGAGAGGGAGATCGAGTTTTCAATTGATTTAGTACCAGGAACAGGTCCTATCTCAATTGCGTCATACCGAATGTCACCAGCAGAGTTGGTGAAGCTGAAACAACAATGGGTGGAACTGTTGGAGAAACAGTTTGTGCGACCTAGTGTTTCACCGTGGGGAGCGCCAGTGCTTTTGGTCAAGAAGAAAGACGGAACTTTTTGACTTTGTGTGGATTATCATCAGCTGAACAAGGTGACTATCAAGAATAAATATCCGTTTCCGAGAATTGATGATTTAATGGATCAGTTGAAGGGAGCAGTGGTATTTTCTAAAATAGATCTGAGATCGGGTTATCATCAGATTCGTGTTAAGGGGGAGGATATACCCAAAACAGCTTTTCGAACTTGTTATGGACATTATGAGTATCAGGTAATACCATTCGGGGTGACGAATGCTCCTGCCATATTCATGGATTATATGAACAGGATTTTTCGTCCGTATCTAGACAGATTTGTCATTGTTTTTATCGATGACATTCTGATCTATTCTCAATCTAAGGAAGAGCATGCTGAACATCTTGGTATTGTTCTTCAGATTTTGAAGGAGAAGCAGCTATATGCGAAATTGGCAAAGTGTGAGTTCTGGTTGGAAGAAGTCCAATTTCTAGGTCACGTGATTTCCAAGGAAGGTATTGCGGTAGACCCATCGAAAGTGGAGACTGTTTTACAGTGGGAAAGACCTAAGACGGTGACAGAAGTTCGAAGTTTTGTTGGACTTGCTGGATATTACCGGAGATTTATCGAGGGTTTTTCTAAAATTGCTGGACCGCTTACGCAGCTCACGAGGAAAAGTCAAACTTTTGAGTGGACGGAAGAACGTGAAGCCAGTTTCCAAGAGTTGAAGAAAAGGTTAACAACTGCACCAGTGTTAATTTTACCGGATTCTAAGGGAACTTTTGATGTATATTGTGACGCTTCTTACCAAGGGTTAGGATGCGTATTGATGCAAAATCGGAATGTTGTGGCGTATGCTTCTCGACAGTTGAAGGTTCATGAGAGGAATTATCCAACACACGATTTGGAATTGGCCGCAGTGGTTTTTGCTCTGAAGGTGTGGAGGCATTTTCTGTATGGAGCGATGTTCAATGTCTTTAGTGATCACAAGAGTCTAAAGTACTTGTTTGATCAGAAAGAATTGAATATGAGGCAAAGGCGATGGTTGGAATTCTTAAAGGATTATGATTTTCAACTTCAATACCATCCAGGAAAAGCTAATGTGGTAGCTGATGCCTTAAGTAGAAAGGTGCTTAGTGTTTCGGCAATGATGATAAATGAGGAGGAATTGATTAACAAATTCCGAGATTTATGGTTGTCAGTGGAGTTTCTGCCTGGAAGAGTTCGCCTATGCAAGGTCATGATCATAAATGAGTTTCTTGATGTAGTCCGAGATAAGCAAAAGGAAGATGCGCTTTTACAAAATGAGAGGGAATTGTTAAAGCAAGGTCATAAGTCGACGGTAGAGGAAGGAGCAGACGGAATTTTTAGGTTCAAAGGAAGAATCTGTATGCCCGATGATTCTGAACTTAAGAAAGGAATTCTAGATGAAGCTCATACTAGTGATTTAAGTTTATTTCCGGGGATGACCAAGATGTACCAAGACTTAAAGAAATTGTTTTGGTGGCCAAGGATGAAGAGAGATGTAGCGGAACGTGTGGAGTCTTGTCTGGTTTGTCAGAAGGCGAAAGTGGAACATCAGAGACCAGCTGGTATGTTGCAACCGTTAGCTATTCCAGAGTGGAAGTGGGATAGTATCTCAATGGATTTCGTTACTGGATTGCCGAAGACGAGGAAAGGTCATGATTCGATATGGGTTATAGTCGATAGGCTTACGAAGTCGGCTCATTTCTTGCCAATTAATATTAAGTATTCATTGGAAAGATTAACCCATTTATACATCAGTGAGATTGTGAGGTTACATGGTGTACCTACATGTATAGTTTCTGATAGAGATTCGAGGTTTACATCGAGGTTCTGGCGAAGTTTACAAGCAACCATTGGAACTAAGTTGCGGTTGAGTTCGAACTTATCATCATGCAAACCGATGGTCAAACAGAGAGAACTATACAGTCTTTAGAAGATCTGTTGCGTGCTTGTGTTTTGGAGCAACGAGGAAGTTGGGATGAATTTTTATCTTTGATAGAATGCACCTACAACAACAGTTTTCACGCAAGTATAGGGATGGCACCCTATGAGGCGTTGTATGGAAGGCGTTGTCGAACACCATTGTGTTGGTATCAAGATGGGGAAAGTATGACTATTGGACCAGATCTTGTACAACAGACTACAGAGAAGGTAAAGATGATACAAGAGAAGATAAAAACAACGCAAAGCAGATAGAAAAGTTATGCGGATAAATGAAGACGACCTCTTGAATTTGAGGAAGGTGAGCATATATTTCTAAGAGTGACTTCTACGACCGGTGTCGGAAGAGTTATTAAATCTAAGAAGCTTACTCCTAAGTTCATTGGACCGTATCAGATTATCTGACGTATAGGTCCTGTAGCGTATCAAATTGCTTTGCCGCCTTTTCTATCAAATCTGCATGATGTATTTCATTATCTCAGCTAAGGAAATATGTTCCCGATTCGACGCATGGTATACAACCAGACGAAGTGCAGCTGAAGGAGAATCTGACTTATGAGACTTTACCTATTAGAATAGAGGACAGAAAAGTAAAGCAACTTCGAGGGAAGGTGATCGAGTTGGTGAAGGTCATATGGAACGATGTGACGGGTGATGCTACCTGGGAGCTCGAGGACAAAATGAGGGAGCAATATCCCCAAATGTTTGATGAATAACAAATTTCGAGGACGAAATTTTTTGTTTGTTGGGGAGAGTTGTAACACCCTAAACTTTTGGGTGAATTACCGTTGTGTCCCGAATGTACTGTTTGATGTTTTTCAACTTTAGGATAAATGACCGTTGTGTCCTTTTTGTATTGTTTGTTGTTTTTTTAGTATGAATTATTGTTTTATATTCTTGTCTGTGATTTTATTTGGACTTTTTGTGTGATTTGCTCGGGACGGAAAATAATATTTTTCGGGTAGGAAATCTTAATTTAATTATTCGAATTTGGAGGATCTTACTAAACCTAATTGAATGATACGGTTAGTAATCTTTTAATTTTTAGGATTTAAGCTGTAAAATAAAATAATTTTATATTATTATAATATTATTTTATTAGTCAGTACAAATAAGCGGTAATGGACCCGGAAATATTTTGCGGGACCCACGTTTAGTAAAAACTTAATAGGATTAGTAGCTTAATTAAGCATCATTAGTGGTGGAACATTCAAGAGCATGTGACAATGCTTAATTAGTGACAAGGCTTAATGACAAGGATTAGTGACTAGGCTTAGATTAACCAATGAGAGCTAAGCTTGGTGATCAAGTTTTAATCCTCACCATTGATCATTCCTAAGGCTTGGATGGAGCCAACCAAGTGGACACCTCCTTGCCATTGAAGTCCACGGCCATGCACCACTTTGGAGGGTAATTATCACTTGATTTTCTAACACTTTCTCTCTTCTCTCTCTTCCAAAAATACCAAACTCCATTGTTGTCTTCTTGAAGGTCCATTCGGCCAAACACCATTCCTTACCATCCATCCACCTAAAATTTTATCCAACCAACTTTTCTAAACCTAAACACAATTCTAAGAACATCTCTAGTTGAGAGTTCTTGCAAAATCCTTCATCTTGGGCTTGAAAACCTACTTGGGAGATTTTACCTAGAAGGTGAAATTTCTTGTTTTTCATTTCTAAATTCTTTTTCAAAGTTCTAAGCCATGATTGATCCATGGTTTAAGCTTTCTTTCATGTTATAACTTGTAGAATTTTGTTTAAGTTTGATAGGTGTCTTGGAGGGTGAAAACCGAAACCCTAGAAAGGAGTGAAAGAGTATTTGTCTTCATTTAAGGTAAGAGGAAGACTTTAATCTTATCATCCTTGGGTGGTGGTAAGAAGATGGAAATTGTTTGTGATTGTAGAATCCATAAGGATTCATTTGTGTGTTTGTTATTAGCTTTTCTATTTGTGATTTGTATTAATTTGTATGTCTACAAGCTTTGAAATATTGTATGTGTTAGTAGATGCATGTGTAAATATTAGGATGTGAACAACATGTCAAGGATTGCATGAGTGTTCCAAAGAACACACCATCAAGGCTCACGGCCTCAACCAAAAAGGAGAACCAAAATGTTCTCATTAATTTTCTAATATTGTGATTTAATTAACCTAGGAAAATTAACAAGATACAAAATGGTTTAAAGCAAGAAAAAAATGAATTTAGAGATCAAATTTCAAATCTAGGTATTTCGGCCAACATGCCATAACTAAATGTTTATGATTTTCTAAAGCTATTATCACGTAAAAAGAAGTAATAAATACTAAAAGAAATTTTTCTACAATGAGTTTTGAAGAAATAAATTAATTAGAATTAAATTTAAGAAGTTAAAACTAATGATTTTACTGTTAGAAGAAAATACAGTAGCTTTTGTAAATTTCTAACATATAGCTCATATTATATTTTGAAGCATGTTAGTGGTTTTCAAAAGTTAAATTATACGGTTAAAAATTAAGTAAAAGGAATTTTTACAGAAAAGTTAGGAAACCATTATTATAAGTTTCTAAACAAAATACTGTCAATTTTTAGTAAAAACAGACAAATAAGATAGAAAAGATGTCCAAAAAAAAGTATACAGTATGAAAAATATTCTACGTAGTTTAAACATACTAAATATTATTTCTGTTTATTTAAACAGTAATTTTAAGGAATTCGGACAAGAAAATAATTTAAAAACCTTACGCGATTGAGAAAACGTATTAAAAATTCTACGCGATTTTAAAAACAGTAAAATATATTTACGCGATTTAAAAACGTTTGTAAAAATGACAGAATTGTGAAAACGCGATAAAATTTCTACGCGATTGACGAAAACAGTGAATTTTTACTGTCGGGCTAAGTGGTGAACCCGAACAGGTTGTGAAACAGTATTTGTCTGGTGGGACTTACTGTATTTATTTCTGCCATGAGGGCATGAGTTTCTGCCATGAAGGCATGAGTTTTTGCCATTGAGGGCATTTGCGTAAATATGCATATTTGTACCATTGAGGGTATTTTGGTAATTTTTCTATCATGCATTGAGTTAATGCCAATTTTTGGTGGATTGATTGACGAGGTGAATCACATTGTATTGTCGGTGTGATAAACGTAGTGTGGTTCATTTTCTTTATGGACTTGGAGACGTTAGTGTGCGGTATCCCATATGTGGACAGTTGGTCGTTCCTCTGGGCCGTGGTAACTGGCAACACACTAATGGACTCGACACATATTATATTTAATCAAGATCTTGTAAAGTCTAACAGTACATTGCCTGTAGTGACACGGCGTTAGACAGTGTGCTACACCACGCCATGTGACTGTGGGCTATAGACGCAACGTGAGACCGCGGAATAGTTTGGTTGGGCAGCCGTGGTACTAATAGATTTTGCGGGTCATTCTCTCTCGATGTCGTATGTGTTTAGCTCCATGGAGTAGGATCGTGTCATATTGCATATGTATCGTGTTGTACATCATTATATTTTTATACGTGATATCATATATATTTAATTCTTATATTATATCGGGATATCTTGTATTTATGTTTATGTTGCTATGGCATTCTATATTGTATGAAGCTGTTTTATCCTTTGTATTGTCGTTTTCTTATTTACCATGTTTGTGATGATTTAGATTGTCTTACCTCTTTCTTGTATGCGTTCTCTGTATATTTTAAATTATGTGATAAAGAGTTTGAGGAAGAGGAACAGCCTCTTGAGTGTTAGTATCCAGAGGAGGAGGAAGAGCAGCAAGCCGAAGATCAGTTCTACGAGCAAGAACCATCCGATCATCCATATCCATTAGATTGATTGTGTAGATATGACGCTACCAGGTTTCTTTGGGTTTGTGAGACTGGAGTTCCATGGAGGCTCTGAAGCCTGGCGTCTGCGAGAGGATCGTGATTCGGTGACGTACGTAGGGCGTCTGACTGTGACCATACGTACGGAGTTTGATGGAGTGCCGATCTTTTCTACTTTGTTATATTTACATGTGGAGTTGCCGCTATCTCTTAGGCGTCATTGGGGCGGTATGTTTGATGCGCCTAGCGAGATTAGCAGCGTATCGACTGCACGGACCCGTGTCCGTAGAGGGTCGAGGCATCCTGGACATCTATCACTGAAGTTTCATCGAGAGTGATCCTTCGAGGGTTAGATATTTATGATGTGTACTTGGGCGCGTCTGCGTTTGTATATATTTGACCTTTTACTGTTTTGTTTACTGTTTTAGTTTAAATATAGATAGTTATAAATTATTTGTATAACTTATAACTAGAACCATATGTATATTATGTGTGATGTTAGTTTGTTTATTTTGTGTTTCTGCGCTATTTTATTTAATACTATTCTGTTTAACAAGAAGAATTTTTACAACCGCAATATTATATTACAAATGTTTTACAACTTAGGTAGATTTTATTTATCTTTCTGTTATTTTATTTATAAATGTGACATTCCCACAAAGGTGTTACATAAGGCGTCCCTTAATCATCACATTATGACCACAATAATTTTAATTAAGACGTCCTTTAATTCTCTCATCATGACCACAATCATTATTAATGACTAAGGCATTCTTTGATTTTCTCATCATGGTCACAATAATAATCTCTCATTGAGGCATCCCTCAATTCTCTCATCACAGTTGCAATAATTCTCTTTTGCACATTGATTCATTTTTATCTATGGAATTACTTAAAAAAAAAATACTTTCTTCGTAAAATAACTTGTATCATCTTAAACATTATTATAATAGGAATAATTTTAAAGAGTTCAAAAATTATTCTTGCTCATCATTTAGAACAATAATATATAAAAACATGAATGAAAAATAATTTTAAAAAAGTAGAGTATAAAAAAAGGTTGATAAAGAGTAAAGTATGATAAAAGTTGAATAAGAGAACTTAAAAGTATGATAAAAAGTTGGTAAGAAAAATGATTCACGCTCAAAATTAACTTCATGAAGAAGGTTTATTCTAATAAGCAAAACTCTTATTCAAATAGATTTAAAAAAAAACAATTTGTATTGTTCCATTAAGGTTTATTCAAATAAAATAAAATTTATTCAAATAAAACTATCAAAATCCCAATTTTAAAGCTTTTTGTCAAATTTTATTTGAATAAGGAAAACTTTGTTCGAATAAGTCATTTAGAAAACAACTTTTGAAAGTGTTTTTAAACAAGGTTTATTCTAATAAGCTAATGCTTATTTGAATAAATCATTCAAAAACCAGGTTGTAGAAACCAGAAAAATCATTTCTTGCTAATCTTTCTTTCTAGCAAAAATAGGGTAAATGTCATTGGTTGCAAAAGACATGAACTAAAAGATATGGGTAAAAGAAATAAAGAAAAAAGAGTGGCGTTTTCGCTATTTCTTACCTTGTTTTTTCAAGAATTGGAACAAGTAAAGGAGTGGTTGAGGACGGAGGAATTGATTGGTAGTAAAACAAAGCTTCCTATTTGTAAGTTGGGTGTGGGTTTTCTATTGGTGAGGAGAAAAGAACTTATAGGTTTATAAAGGGGAATGGCTTCTTCAAGAAGCCTTGAGATATTTCTTTCCAATGGCTTCTTCAAGAAGTCTCTAGTGGCTTCTTCAAGAAGCCTTGAGATATTTCATTCCATTGACTTTTTCAAGAAGCCTTGAGATTTTTATTCCAATGACTTCTTCAAGAAGTCTTGAGATATTTTTTTCCTAATGACTTCTTCAACAAGCCTCTACAATTGGACTGCCTTATGTATGAAGGATGCTAGGTGTCCTAAGGAGGTTTAGTCTTATCAAATTCTTCCTCTATAATCTTTTTTCCTTCTTAATGTGGAATGGCTTGTGAGTTAAGTTTTTCATCCATTTTCTATTCATTCTTTGACAATTGTCCTATTGACATCATAAGCTTACTTCACTTATAATTAGTATTTTGAACACTTGGCCTTAAGTCTTCATCTTTTCCTTCTATTTTCTAAGCTAACATGCATCTTTGTGCCATTTGTTTCGTTCATTTATTTCATGTAATCATTACCATGATTCTATAAGCTTCCCTTCATGACACTTGTCTATGCTTATTTCATAAGCTTCCCTTCATCATTTTTGTGACACTTGTTCCATATAATCATTGCTTCAAATCCAACTTGACACATGTTGTGGTTAATCATAGTTTCTTCGTTAGTCAAGATGACACTTGTCCCTTGTTGATCTCATCTTTCTACCTCATCAATCTTACTACCTCGATTTGGTTTCATTGAAACTAGTTGAATTGAATCTTCATGAGAGAAAGGAACTAGATAAAAACTAAGATTTCTATTTTGTTACAACGTAACAAGTTTTCCATTTATACTGAGGTTTGCTGGTTTATTCGAATAACAAGAATGTTATTTGAATAATATGACATATTTCTTCTTGTATTTTAGCACAACAGAAACTTTTATTTGAATAACTATCTAGTTATTCGAATAAAGGGTCTTTTATTTGTATAATTTGGTTGCTATACTATACTTAGATGTAATATTTTTTATTATTTATTTTAGGGATGTTACAAATATCCCCCACTAAAATCAATTATCCTTTCTTGCAGCAAACAATGTTAATAATGTAGTCAACTACACTTGCTAAGTATTTAACTCAATCTCAACGCTCCAACCAATTACTTTACCAAAATGGGTTATATTATTTTAATGGGTCATTATTTTAAGGAAACTAAAGCTAAAATGTCATGTATTTTTTTATTTTAAATTAATATAAGAAATAAAATAATTATTATAATGGTATTCATGCTTATAGTATAATTAAAAAGTAATGGAATATAATAAAAAAGAACAGTATAGATAAATTACATGAACATATATTAAGTTTTTAAATAATTAAAATGTTAACTTAGATTATACTATTAGATACTAACCAACAACATTAGACCTTTGATTATGCATGGGTTACAATATTAGACATTAATAATGAACATTGGGCTCTTATTTAAGTAAGATTATACTATTAGACACTGATATTGAACATTGGACCAAGTCTTAAGCTCATATTATACTATTAGACACTAATTCTAAACATTGAGCTCTCACTTAAGCATGAATTGTACTATTATATACTAATAATAAACAATTGGCACCTACTTATACTAATATTATATTATTAGACACTAATAATCAACATTAGGCCTTTACTTAAGCATGAATTATACTATTAGACATTAATCATGAACATTTGGCTCATGCTTAAGCTAAACTTATATTATTGCATACTAATAATGAACATTGGACCCTTATTTAAGTATATATTATACTATTAGACACTAAAAATGATATTGAGCTCATGTTTAAGCTAAGATTTTACTACTAGATATTAATCATTAACATTGGACCCTTATTTAAGTTAAGATTATACTATTAGACCCAAATCATGAACTTTGGGCCCTTATTTAAGCATATATTATATTATTAGATACTAATTATGAACATTGGGCCCTTGCTCAAGCTAAGATTATATTATTATACATTAATCATGAACATTGGACCCTTAACTTAAAAAACTATAAGAAGTTCATCAATAAGGATAACTTGTTCCCTCCAAAGTAACCTTTTTATAAATACACATAATCTTTTCTTACAAGAGTATAACAAAACTCAAAAACATCATAACTTTATAGCTTTCTCGATAAACTTGTAAGAAGCTTATCAATTGGAGTAACTTGTTTCCCCCAATGTAATCTTTTATCAATTGCGTGTTAAATCTCCTTTCGAGAGGGTAACAAAACTTAAAATAATTATGATGTTGAAATTTGTTTTTGGGTAAAAAAAATTAACTAATTATTTTTAAAAATCATTTTAATAGTTTGGTAATAACATTAATATGTAGCTAGTTTGGTAGTAACATTAATATGTAGCTAGGGTCATTGTAAGTAAATAAAGTCATGTGTTATTTGGGGACTGCAACTATCATACCATTTACATTTCTTAAATTAATTTTATAATACAACAATCTTTAAAAACTTATGCTTCATAGACATAGTATTTTTTATTTTATATTTTTTAATTGAAAAAAGGGTACAATAATAATATTAACATTGATTGATTAATTATATATTTTATTTAGGGAACTTTATTATCATTGATTAGTTAATTATATATCTTATTTACATGAATTATAGGCTATTATATTTTATCTTTTTTTCTTAATTTCTCTTGTTGATAGGTGTCACTTTCTTTATTTAGGCTTTTCATTATCGTTGATTAAATTATATATTTAGTTCATTTTTTTTGTCCCCAATATCAATCAAATAATCTTGATTAATTCCAAGCACTTATATTTTATTGCTATTTTATTTTTATTTTTTCTTCTTGTTTAATTTCTCACATTGACATGCAACACATTTTTTTTTCTCTTGATTTCATGTATTGACATGTGTTACTTTTTTTTCATCTATCACTTCTTCTTATACATACATAGATAGCTTTGAATAATTATATTCTAAAATGAAACTTTAAAGCCAAATTTGAAAAAAAAATGATCTTCACACATAATTATTACACATGCCTAAAAATGTTCTTATTAGCTTAGTAAAATTTGCAAACCCTAATATTTTTTACATAAATTCTATGCAACAACACATGTGTAGCTGTGTAGTACACAATCGTGTAACCAACTATGATTGCTTTTTGTTTGGAATTTTATTTCTTTCTCCGTGTGAAATTGTATTGTGTACTGTTGTATTCGACCATAGCTTCCTGCATCCAAACCTCACACCAATATAGAGCTTCTAGCACATAAACACTGCAACAAACCCCAACAAATCCATGAACCATTCCCACAAATAGAGTCATTAAACAACATCCTCAACTCATCAAACCACCAAGAATAAAAGAACCAATAAATTATTTCATCCATCAAACACCAAATCTCACCCCTAAATATTGAAACAGGGCACTCTAACACCCATTCTTCCATATACAAGCTCCATTTTTCTCAGAAATTCATCACAAAACCAAAACCCAAAAGTTTCCAAGCATCCATGGAAACTCGTCCACAACCACCAAAGATGCTTCATTGAAAGTCAGTCTTATCCCCTATATTGATAGCCACTACGTCGTCTTGCTCCATCGTTGACTCAAGTGTGCTCCACCATCAAAGTTGTAAGCTCTAGCCTCAAGCTTTTGCTTAATAAATGAGATGATGCACCACAAAAAGGAGGTTCCGCTCTTTGACAGTGAGTTCCTCGTTGTTGGCAGCAAAGAAGACTATCTCCATAAACTCTACCATCTCTTTGTAGTGCATCTTAGGTTGCTCTATATCTCAAGTTCATTCTTTCTCCTCACCCTTTTTCTCAGACGAAGGATGAGATGCAGGAGATGATGGCTAGGGTTAGTTCTCTTCCTTTCTTCCTCACTTCTCTGTTAGGAACCAAGATGTAATCTTCCTTACTTATCAGGGACCAAAATATAATAAAATTATTTCTTTCCTCAACTGGTTACCCGTTACCATATTTTTTATCATTGTTTATTTTCTTTCACCATGCTATAAATGTGTGGCTAAGAGTGGTTCAAAAGAAATATTAAGCTACAAGTATTTTTAGAGGTTATACCGAAGTGTTCACCCTAAAACAATTAAAACTTTGTAGAACATCATTATGCGTCTTTTTTTTTGTTTATTATGCATCAATTTGTGAACCTAGATAAAAAGTATATTTTGGAAATGATAACACAGGTAACTCAACAAGAATAGAGGTAGGCATGGGTTGTGTTGGGTGAGTTTCAAGGAATTTTGGACCTTATTTGCTCATTAGAGCAGAGGGTTGGGTTGGGTTTAGTAAAACATGTGAGTTTAATATACATTAAAAAAAATCACTTGCTAAAAATACAAGTAGATTTTAGCTATGCATATCAAGTCTCTAATTAAAAAAAAATAACAAGTTCTTAACGGAGACTAAGCTATCTAGTTATAAGTTTGAGAGAGTGCAGTGGTGTCTTGGCTTTCAATTTGGTTTTGGAGTTGACAGTGATGATAGAAAGGGAGTTCTAGGTTTTCTTTGGAGACAAGACTTTGACTTGTCTGTACTATCATATTCCAAGCATTTTATGGATGTGAAAATCTCACACCTAGATGATGAAAAAGTTTGGAGGTTCATTAGTTTTTATGGGCCACCTTTGGTATCTGATAGACACATTTCTTGGCAGGTTTTGAAAAACTTACACACAAATGATAATTTATCTTGGCTCTTAGGAGGAGATTTTATTGAGATTCTTGATCCTAAAGAGAAGGAAAGAGGCCTTCCTAGACCCAATTGGCAAATCCAAGCCTTCAAGGAAGTGATGGATTTCTGTGGCCTTCGTGATCCACGGGATACCACCTCACTTGGAGCAATTAAAGGGTAGGTGATCAAATGTGCAATGCAGGTTAGATCGGTTCCTTGCAAATTCGAGTTGGCTAGAGTCTTGGAGAAATAGTCGAGTGACTAATCTTTCTTCTCCCTATTCTGACCACTTACAAATTCTACTTGATCTAAACATTGATGTGGTGGGCATTGATGAGCAAAGGAAGGAGAAGCCATTCCGCTTTGAAAAAATATGGACCTAGGATCTTTAATGCCATGAGATTGTTTCGACATCTTGGAGGTCAATGGGGGAAGTCTCTTCTTTGTCACATGTGGTAGATTCAATAAATCAGGTGAACAACCATTTAAAATTATGGAATAAAACCTCCTTTGGAAATGTTAATAAGCAAATTGAGTAGATGCAAAAAAAAAAACTCCATATTAGCTAGTAAAGTGCCATTTAGGAAGTTGAAGAAAAAAAAGAAGGATCTCAAATTATTTCAAAGGAAGGAAATTATGTGGAGTCATAGATTAAGGGTGGAATGGCTTAAAGAAAGAGACATGAAACCTCGAGACAAAAAAAGAACAAAATATCAAGGTTGCAAGATGACAATGGAAACTTGGTGCATAGTTATTCTATGTTGGAGAACATTACTAATAGTTATTTCCTTAGCCTATTCAGAACTTCCAATCCATGTGGTTTTGCAGAAGCTTTTAATGGTGTGTAGCCAAAATTATCAGAAGAGATGAATGAGTTTATTTCAATATCGTTCACTACCCTTGAAGTCAAAAAAGCTCTTTTCTTAATAGGACCCACAAAGGCACTAGGACCAAATGGTATGCCAACATTATTTTTCAGAAACATTAGCATGTGGTTGGTGAGAGTGTAACCTGAGTAGCTTTGTCCTTTTCTGAATATAGGTAAGTGTTTAGAATATTTAAATCATATTTTTATTGTTCTGATTCCCAACATTAAACCTCCCTACAATATGACTTTATTTAGGCTCATTTCTCTCCACAATGTGATGTATAAAATAATTAGCAAGGTCATAGCTAACATATTGAAGACTATTCTCCTAAGCATATTTTTTGAATCTCAGAGTGCTTTTGTGCATAATAGACACATAACAGACAATGTCGATATTGTCTAAGAGCTAGTTCATGCTTTAAAAAGCAAGAGATCAGATAGGGAAGGTTATCTTACTATGGAGTTAGATATGAGCAAAGCTTATGATAGGGTAGAATGGGCTTTTCTGGAAGCTATAATAAGAAAGTTGGGCTTTAATAACCAATGGGTCAATTTGATTATGAAGTGTGTATTCTCTTTTTCTTACTTTGTGTTACTCAATGGTTACCTAAATGAAAAATTCATTCTTCAGAGGGGTCTTAAACAAGGGGATCCTCTTCCCCCATATTTATTTGTTATATGTGTAGACGGCCTTTTAACTTTATTATAGAAAGCTGAGAAGCTTAATGTGTTCTTAAGGGTGAGATAATATAGAGTTGCTCCAAAAGTATCCCATCTATATTTTGCAAATGACAACCTAATTTTCTCCAAGGCCATGATGCAGGATTGCCACACTACTCTAAATATCCTTAAACTATATGTAAGTACCTTAGGCCAGTGTGTTAATTTTGATAAATCCTCCATCCTATTTAGTCCTAATGTTGACGGAGAGTTAAAGTTACAAATTTGCCAAGCATACAATATCTACTCTGATGTCTTTTCGAAAAAATATTTGAGGCTTCCATCTATGGTTAGAAGATCCAAAAACTATGCCTTTCAATCTTTGAAGAATATGGTCTGGAAAAGAGTACAAGGGTAGAAAGAAAAATTATTATCGAACAGAGGAAAAGAAATGCTCATAAAAGTAGTAGCATAGGTCATTCTCATTTACTCCATAGCCTATTTTAAAATTCTTTTGTCTCTAAGCAATAAGCCTAGGTTAATAATTAGAAAGTTCTGATGGGAAGATCAAACTGACGCCTGAGAAAATCATTGGGTGAGTTGGGAAAATGTGTTGGCCTAAGGAGATAAGAGGAATGAGTTTTAGGGATCTACACACCTTTAATCTTGTAATGTTAGAAAAGCAAGGTTGGAGGATTATAAGATTCCCGAATCTGTTGGTTTCAAGAATCCTTAAGGTGAGATATTTCCCCATAAGTGATTTTTTAACAGCACATCCTGGCACTAACCTGTCATACACATGGAGAAGCATCATAAAAGGGTGAAAAATCTTGAACATGGGTGCTATGTGGCGTAAAGGTGATGACTTAACTACAAAGATCTATAGTGGCCTATGGGCTCCCCACTCTGAAAATTTTAGAGTAAATATACCTCAAGTCAGTACACATGGAGATCCATGGGCTTGTACTCGGTCAAAAGTGGTTATAGATTGGCATGGAACAAGAGAATTAGGGACATAAATAAAGAGGTGGAGGGTGGATCTAATTCATTTGTTTTTCTCTCTAGTTTTAAGGAGCTTTGGAGGAAGATTTGGAAGCTTCATGTGCTTCCTAGAATTCATATCTTCCTATGGATAATGTGTAGAAACATCCTCCCAACTAGAAACTGTCTCAGCCTCAAAGGCGTAAACATAGGTGAGGGTTGTTGTTTATGTGGAGGACTTTCTAGGCTGCATGGTGCTTGTTCAAAGAATGCCGATTTTTTATAAAGGCTATTTATGCTTGTCGAATCACCATTTCTATTACTGGATGATAAGCATATATTTTATATATTAATAAACCCTTATTTTTAGTCATTTACACTCTTCATGTACTTAATTGATTAAGCCTGGTTATGTTTTGTAAGATTGGACTCAAATTGGACTTAATTGATTTTTTTCAGCATTATTTGGGTCTTACACTGTTTCTGTACTTTGGTCATATCTTGAGTTCTAGATGTTTAGTAATTATGAATTTTACCTTATAGGAAAGCTGAGAGAAAACTCTACAACTTTCATGAGAGCTCCAGGTAAAATATGGACATCTAGAAGAGCTAAATGGGCTTGGAAGACAAAACACGAGTTTTGTGTCTGGAACCTGAACAGTGTACAGTAATCAGAGCATAACTCGGGCTGTAAGAATTATCTTAGGCTGAAATTTGGACATTTGAAAGTTAAGATCTAGATCTACAACTTTCATGAAGATGACTTTTCTATTTGATGACGGAATCCATGACTTAAGTAATGAATGATTTCGGAGACAAGAAATCTCAATGATTTTTCACTCTTATCCTCACCATTTGGCATTTTCCACTCATTCATCCACTTATCCACCTACTCTTAATCAGCCTCCTTGTCATTTTGTATCCCTAATCCTCTATAAAAGGCACCATTGGCTGACCATTTAGAGCATTTGGTGTTAGGCTTAGTTTTTTACAAGTTGTGGTTATACTTGTTTATTGTTTTCTTTTGTTATAATTTTTTCTTGTTCTAAATTGAAGCTATGTTCATCTTTCTCTTCTTCTCTCTTTCTTTCTTCTTATCTATGAGTAACTAAATCTTCATCTTGCTTGGGTGAAAGAGTGAAGCTCTTGGTAATGAAAGAAAGTTAGATTATTCTATTTCTTGTGCTTAAAAGAATTATTATGAAATTGACATTATATGTGTTGTATTTTGTTTCTAATTAATTTAGAAACCTTCTTTGTATAATGGAGATCTTGATTTATTGTAGACAATAGGATTGGTACAGTGAATGCTTGAACTCATTTACAAATGTTGGTAGATAATTAAAGGAATCATAATATGATTGCATATATAATTGAACTTTGAATGTTATATTTTCCGATTGGAACCTCCGTTGTGTATGGATTTCAATTGAGTTATAAAGAGAAATAATCTTGCCTTTAATTTATTACCAAGAGTGGATCTTCTAACCCAAGCAAGTTCTTAAATTCATTTGTGAACATTTTCTATTACTTTTGGTGTTGTGACGAATCCTTTCCTACCTCAATTAATTTTTCTTCATCAATTCCTGTAGATCGACCTCGGACTCCCGAGAAATTTATTACTTGAGACAACCTGCACTTGGGTTTGCATCCTTTAAATCCCACAATCAAGTTTTTGGCACCGTTGTTGGGGACTTGATTTGAAGTTTTAATTTATTGAGGGTCGTATTCTTTAATAAAATCTATTCTCTCTTCTCCCTCACAGGAGCAAAAGATCGGCTTGCCGATCCTTCGGTTTCTTTACTAACTCTTTAACTTACTAACTATCTAACTTATTAACTTGCTAACTTGCTAACATACTAACTTTTATATTTATGTCATTTATTTTCTATTTACTAACTTTTAATTTATATTATTTTTTGCTTATTAACTTTTAATTTTCTGCACTCTAACTTTTAATTTATGTTATTTATTTTCTCTTCTTTACTTTCGCACTTTCTAACTTACTAATTATTAACTCTCTAATTATCTAACTTTTTACTTTATCAGTTATCTAACTTTTTACTTGTTAATATTTATTGGATGGTTAGTTTATACCACATCCTTGTTCATATTTAATGGTGGGTTACACCGCCAGCTTGTACATTATTTTTGTTTATTTATTTTAAGTTATTTATGTATTTATGCTTAATTGCTATCGTGATTTAAATTCTGGTCATGTAGTTAAAATTAATCCTAGTACTTTATATATTGATTTGTTTGAATCACAATCACACACAATTGACACAATGACTGACAATAAAAGTGTACATGATGAACTTGAAAATCAACCGTTGCGAACCATACATGAATATTTGCAACCACCTCTAAATTCTAGTCCATCATGTTTTATCTTTCCACTCAATGCCAACAATTTTAGATTTAAGCCAGGTATGATTT
Source organism: Ormosia emarginata (assembly GCA_029884605.1). NCBI lineage: Eukaryota > Viridiplantae > Streptophyta > Magnoliopsida > Fabales > Fabaceae > Ormosia > Ormosia emarginata. Next base: position 7,447,471 of record JAQQTP010000051.1, read on the forward strand.
CTTTACTTCCTAATTTTCATGGTTTAGAATCTGAAAGTCCATATTTACATCTGAAAGAATTTGAGGAAGTATGTATTGCCTTCAATGATCAAAATTGCACTAAAGAGATTGTTAAGCTTAAATTGTTTCCTTTTTCTTTAAAAGATAAAGTAAAATCTTGGCTTAACACTTTGAAACCAAGATCAATTGACACATGACAAGAAATGCAAGGTGAGTTCTTAAAGAAATTTTTTTCAACACATAAAACCAATGCTATGAAAAGACAAATCCAAAATTTTTCCCAAAATTCGAATGAAGCATATTTTCAATGTTGGGAACGCTTTAAAGATTTGTTAAATTCTTGCCCACATCATGGTTTTGAAAAATGGTGCACTATAAGCTTCTTTTATGAAGGTTTAACTCCTGAAACTAAATAATTTATAGAAACAATGTGCAATGGTGAGTTACTTGATAAAGAACCTGATGAAGCTTTAGACTATTTAAACTAGCCAGCTGAAAATTCTCAATCTTGGCATAGTACTAACCTTTCTGAAAATTCAATTAGATCTAATCTTGCAAGTGCTAATAAAGGAAAATATCACCTTAGTCAAGAGGAAGATCTAAATGCTAGGTTTGCTAGTTTGGCTAGAAAGGTTGAAGCCATGGAATTAAGAAAAGCAAAAGAAATCAAATCTATACAAAATAAAAAAATTTGTGGCATTTGTAATGATTTAGGACACTCAACACATGAATGTCCTAATATTCTTGTTTTTAAAGAAGTTGTACATGAGCAAGTAAATGCACTGAATAATTTTAAAAAGTCATTTACTTCTTTTTTTTCAGATACATACAATCCAGGATGGAGAAATCACCCGAATTTCAGCTGGAAGAATAATAATCAGTCATAATTCGTGCAACCACCACCTCCTCAGGCACAACAGGACTCTCAAAATTGTCAAAGATATGCACCTTATGTCCCACTATATAGGAAAAACCTTGAAAAAACACTGCATGCGTTCATAGAAAAGCAAGAGGCCGTTAATAAACAAAACAATCAAACCATAAATGACATAAAAGACACTCTTGCTAAACTTTCTTCTGCACTCACCATTCATGAGAAAGGAAAATTTCCCTCTTAACCTCAACCAAATCCTAAGGGTCAGTACAGTCTAAATGAGGGGAGTTCAGAAAAATAACAAATAGATCAAGTCAAGTCAGTGATAACTCTTAGGAGTGGAAAGGTTGTTGAAAAATAAATTCCTGAACCTTGTGAGAAAGAAAATGAACCAATTCCCCAAGAAAATGAAGAAGTTGACCAAAAGGAGACTAAACTCTCGCCTTCACCCCCATTTCCTCAAGCATTGAATAATCCAAAGAAATTAGACAACCACACTGAATTTTTTGAAATTTTGAAATAAGTGAAAATCAATATTCCTTTGTTAGATGCTATCAAACAGATTCCTTCTTATGCCAAATATTTGAAGGACTTGTGCACTATTAAAAGGAAACTAAATGTGAAAAGAAAACATTTTTGGCTGAATAGGTAAGCTCCATTCTTCAAAATAATAATGCGTTGAAATATAAAGACCCTGGTTGTCCTACAGTTTCATGCATTATTGGAAAACATAAAATTGAAAAAGCTTTACTTGATCTTGGTGCTAGTGTCAATTTGCTTCCATATTCAGTTTATCAGCAACTCAACTTAGGTGAGTTAAAATCAACTTCTGTAACTCTTCTACTTGCAGATAGATCAATTAAAATTTCAAGAGGAATAGTGGAAGATGTGTTAGTTCAAGTTGATAAATTCATATATCCTGTGGATTTTATTGTCTTGGATACTAAACCTATGGTTGATAGTTGCAAGTCAATTCCTGTTATTTTAGGCCGTCCATTTTTAGCAACATCAAATGCTTTGATAAATTGCAAAAATGGAGTGGTGAAGCTAACATTTGGAAACATGACACTGGATCTCAATGTTTTTAACATGTGCAAGCAACCACAGGAAGTCCTTGATGAAAAGGAGGAAATTGAAGAAATTGAAGTCATTATAGATAATCATCTTCAAACAAGGAGTTCTTCTGACCCACTAAAAATTTGTTTAGTCAATTCATTTGATTCAGGCATGCAATTAGAAGATGATATCTCTAAAATATACTCTTTGCTTGATTGTACACAGGCAATGGAGTACAAGGGATGGAAGTCAAGATTTGAAGAACTAAAACCCATGAATGATAATGCCCATGAAGAAGTACCAACTCTAGAACTAAAGCCATTACCTGCTGGGTTGAAGTACACATTTTTGGAAAAAGAACAAAGCTTTCCAAAAGTAATTTCCTCAACTCTTACTGGAGAACAAAAAGGAAAGATGCCGCCTCAATGGACGCACCAAGATAGAAAAAAAATTTTGACAGAGGTGAAAAAATTTTATTGGGATGACCCATACTTGTTCAAATATTGTGCTGATCAAATCTGTCGAAGATATGTGCCCGACAGTGAGGTAGGTAGTGTCATTAAATTTTGTCACTCAGAAGCATGTGGAGGTCACTTCTCTTCAAAGAAAACAGTTATGAAAATCTTGCAGTACGGATTTTATTGGCCCACTTTATTTAAGGACTGCTATACTTTTTGCAAAAGTTATGAAAATTGTGAAAAGTTGGGCTCAATTTCAAAAAGAAACATGATGCCTCTGAACCACATCCTTGTCATTGAAATTTTTGATTGTTGGGGAATTGATTTCATAGGTCCATTTCCATCTTCATTTGGATTTGTGTATATCTTGGTTGCAGTTGATTATGTCTCAAAATGGATTGAGGCAATTCCATGCCGACACAATGATCATAAAACTGTTCTCAAATTTTTAAAAGAAAATATCTTGTGTCGATTTGGAATCCCTCGAGCTATCATAAGTGATGGGGGAACACATTTTTACAATAAACCATTTGAATTTTTAATGAAGAAATATGGTATTACACACAAAATTGTCACCCCTTATCACCCTCAGACAAGTGGACAAGTTGAATTGGCAAATAGGAAGATTAAACAAATTTTAAAAAAAACGGTTAACCCAAATCGTAAAGATTGGTCTTTAAGACTAAACGATGTACTTTGGGCTTACCATACTGCTTTCAAAACATCTTTGGGCATGTCACCCTATCGGTTAGTCTATGGAAAACCTTGTCACTTGCCTGTAGAATTGGAACATAAAGCATTCTGGGTCATTAAAGCTTTCAGTCTAAATCTTGATGATGCTTGCAAGATACGCAAATTGTAATTAAATGAACTTGAGGAATTGAGAAATGATGCATATGAGAACTCAAAGATTTATAAAGCCAGAACAAAAGTTTTTCATGACAAGACAATTTTGAGAAAATCTTTTGAAATTGGTCAAAACGTTCTGCTTTATGATTCTCGTCTGCACCTATTCCCTGGAAAATTGAGATCTAGGTGGAGTGGTCTTTTTTTTGTTAAACATGTGTATCCTCATGGGACTATAGATATTAAGAATCCTAGGAATAGTAATGTGTTTAAAGTCAATGGACAAAGGCTTAAACTATTTCTGGAAAACCAAGTTGATGAGGTAGAATTCATCTCTCTTTCTGATCCTTATTATGAATAGAATTTATTCTAATTTTGTTGCCTTGTTTTTACAGTTCTTTGTGATGCCGGTTAAGTGGCGGATACGGTACTTCGTGACTCTCAAGTCGGTTTATTTTTTAGTTTTCCAAAATAACTGAATCCTTCTTCTCCTTTAAAATGGATGTCATTCTTTCAAACCTGAGAAAACATTTTCCTTCTCTCCCTCAAAATGCTCTGAAAAAAAATCTATAAAGTTAGATGTGAAAGATTGAGACTGTTATTGCACAAAGGTATGCCAAAAGATGTGCACTGGATAATTGAAGCAAAGGTCCGACTAGCAGGTGAGTCTTCAATTTTATTTGACTCATACATGCCAGGTCTTGGAAGAAGTTTGTATTCTAAAAGGAGAAGAGCAAAAAGGTTACAAGTCTGTTACAAATGTGGACGATGGAACTGTAACAAGCGATGTCATACTTTGGGGATGGTTTCCGCAAACAGAGAAGATAAAATTTTCTTCATTAAGAATGGACTGAGTAAGAAGTCATTAGATGATATCTTATTGACTCTTGAGACGCATTCTTGTGGATTGGTGCATCGTGAAATTCTTAATTTGTGGAATCTCTTCAAGGATGAAGAAAAATGCTACAATCTTGGGAATCTGACTCTAAAAGACCCTGTTTGCCAATTTATAAGAAAATTGGTTGGGAAGTTTATCCTCGACTCATAGAAGGCGTTGAAGCCGTTATTGGACGTGAAACCAGAGGCAGATGTGAGTCATATCCACAAACAATCTGTACATATCATCTTTTTCTTCTTCATGTCATCTTTCAAAAAAAAAGAGAAAAAAAATAAAAAAAGAAAAAGAAAAAAAATATTTGAACAAGGGCGATCCGGAAGGAGTACCATGGCTTTAATTAGTTGTGGAGCCCCAGCCTTTGGCTGACCTATCATTGACTCGGGTGGACCTTTACACGCTAGTCCTTAAAAAAAAAGTTCATGTACCATGCTCTGAAGAGAGCCACACTCCATAATCCAATGTTTACCATCTAGGCACTGTGGAGTTGATGGACAGGCAGAAGCGTCCCACTTTGGTTATTAGTGAGAAGTAACCCGCGGCTGCCAAAGCGTATGAGGCATCTGAGCTTAATCCTTTCTTTTATTAGAAAGGGCTCTCAGTGCCCTGGGATGAGATGTTTTGGATCTTGGACATTACGGGTTTCAGATTTCAGCATCTTTGTTGATGTTACGAGCCCAAGTGTGAGCGCTCCAGGTTCCAAACCCAAGATGGAAACCCACGATGGTTTCTTCTTTTTCCTTTCTTCAAATAAACGGACGTGAGTGTCTACTGTACTAGTGACACGCAGTATACAGATATCTCACTACTGCACTCATGACACGCAGTATAAAGATACGCCATGAAAGCTGTACATACAGGTATGTCATCATTTGCTATTATATTTCTTTTATCTTTGTATGATTTTGTTGTATTTTGGTTTTGGATAGACGATCCTTTGAGCAGGGTCCTTCAGGGGTATCTAGACTTCTTTACCTTGATGGTTTTCTTGAAGTCAAAAACAAAAAAACAAAACAAAATAAAACAAAAAAAACACAAAAAAAAACATAAAAAAAAGCAACAAAAAAAAAAGATTATGTATTTCTTTATTTCAAACTTTTCTAACAACAACCAACCTACCTTTATAGGTGCAATTATTACCCTTTATGTTCTTTTTCCTATTTAAATACTCCATTTTCTTCACTTTCCTCTAACTCAGAATCATTCAAAGGGAAGGTAAGAATAGAAATGGAAGGTGTTTCTGTTCGTCAACTTAAAAATATCTATGTATTTTGTGGATCTAAGTATGGGAAGGGTTTAGAGTTTGTAAACGCAGCTACCACTCTTGGTCGATCACTTGCTGCGAGGAATATTCATCTTGTATATGGGGGAGGTTGCCAATGGTTAATGGGGGGCTATATCACTTGCTGCATATATAGGAGGCAGTCAGGTTTTAGGTGTCATTCCTGAACCTGTAGCTCAACAGAACATCACTGAAAAGATAATTAGAGAGGAACTTAAGGTATCATCAATGCATAAACGAATGAAGATAATGCTTGAAAACTCTGATCCATTCATTGCCTTACCAGGTGATTTTGGTACCTTGGAAGAAGTTTTTCAAATTGTCTCTTGGGCCCAACTGAACATCCACCATAAACCCATAGGTTTGTTGAATGTAAATAATTTCTTTGATATTTTGTTAATCTTTCTTGACTATGCTGTAGAACAAAAATTTATCACACCTTCGGCAAGACAACTTCTTATCTCTGCTTCCACTATTGATGAGTTGATTAATAAATTACAAGCTTTTGTTCATAAACATGACCCAGCAATAGCGCAGATAGATTGGTCAACAGGAAGCAGTGAGGGACACATGATGAAAAAGGAGCCAGATTTGACACTTCATTTATAGCTTTTCTTTACTCTTGATTTTATTTATCATACTTTGTTTTTGTTTAAATTTGTGTTAGATTTCTCCAACAAGTAATATCTTCTATCCTTTACTCATCTATATTTTAACATTGAGGACAATGTTGTGATCTAGTTGGGGGGAAGGATAGTTGACTACTAATTTCTTTTCTTTTCTTTTTTGGGAAGTATGATATGATTGTCATGGACTTATTAAACCAATGAATGATGGCAAAGTAAGGAGTAATTTTACTTCTGAGACGTATCTAAATTGGGAAGTATGTTTAAGGATATGACTATCAGAAACTTATTCGTAGTAAAACTAATTAAGGATGATAGAGTAAGGAGTAAATTTTGGAAACAATTTATTACTCTTGAGACGCATCTTAGTTGAGGAAATAACTATTTTGTGTAGAAGTAGCAAATGGATTCTTGGATCTTAGCATAATTATCTTCTTTCTTAAAAATCACAAGCTTAGATATGAATGTTGATATGATGGATTGAGAATGATAGAAATATGCCTTGTGAGATTTTGAGCCTATTGATGAATGGGTTGAATATCTGTACCATTCTCTTCTTTCTTGTGTGATTTTCACTCATGGAATTGTTACTCTAGAAGTTGCTTTGATTCTTTTTGAGGCTACATTTTCACATGCATACATTAATATGATTGAGGTATTTTGAAATAGCTACTTTGACCAAATAGCCATCCTTGTATATTTTCCATTGTGTAACCCCTTTGAACTTGTTTGACCATTCCTTGTTTTAAGCTCATTTCATCCTTCAAAAAAAAGAGAAAAAAAAGCATATTTTTACCCAACCTTAGGGAATAAGAGAGCATTGACCTTGTTCTTGAACAAGTGTGGGGGTGTGTGTGCAAAATGATCAAAAAATTTTTTTTTTTGACTACCGTTGCAATCAAAAGATTATCAGAATAAAGGTGGATGCTTGGAAACAACAGGAAGAAAAGGAGAATATTCAAGTCTAACAATGAATTCAATTCACCAATTTGTGATTGATCTTCAACAAAACATTAGTCAAATATTGGTGATTATCCTTTATAATGAATGTTCTCAAATATTTTTTCCACTCTAACTGTACCATAATACTCTTTTATTCTCTTTGGTATTTATCTTTTCATATCTATATTATCTCATCTCCTTTATCATGACCCCATTACAACCTTGAATAAAGTCCTTTTGATTTTTGTATGCATGTGTTTTGAGTAGCGAAGAAGTAGAAGATAAGCAAGCTTATGGTAGTGCAATTCTTTATGGGTTGAATAGAGTGAAATACTTACTTTTTAAACACTTAAGAGACTGAGAGTGAATTCTGTGAGGATCTATCATTCTTGATTCATTCTTTTCAACTGAAGTTTCCTGGTTTGTTGGTTCGAGATGTGAAGAAATATTACCTCCTTTATGCTTTGATCCCTTGAATTTCTTGTTGCTTTTTTTGCTTCATCGAGTCTTTTAGAGTTTTTAGCTTTTGAGTCTGTGTCATTTCTCTTTGTCTCCTAACTTTGGTCTTATGTGTTTTGCCTAAGAGTGCAAAAAGCTAAGTGTGGGAGAATTTGATAAGCATATATTTTATACATTAATAAACTCTCATTTTTAGTCATTTACACTCTTTAGTCATTTACTTAATTGATTAAGCCTGGTTATGTTTTGTAAGATTGGACTCAAATTGGACTTAATTGATTTTTTCAGCATTATTTGGGTCTTACACTATTTCTGTATTTTGGTCATATCTTGAGTTCTAGATGTCTAGTAATTATGAATTTTACCTTGTAGGAAAGCTGAGAGAAAACTCTACAACTTTCATGAAGAGCTCCAGGTAAAATATGGACATCTAGAAGAGCTAAATGGGCTTGGAAGACAGAACACGAGTTTTGTGTCTGGAACCTGAACAGTGTACAGTAATCAGAGCATTACTCGGGCTGTAAGAATTATCTTGGGATGAAATTTGGACATCTGAAAGTTAAGATCCAGATCTACAACTTTCATGAAGATGACTTTTCTATTTAATGACGGAATCCATGACTTAAGTAATGAATGATTTCGGAGACAAGAAATTTCAATGATTTTTCACTCTTATCCTCACCATTTGGCATTTTCCACTCATTCATCCACTCATCCTCCTACTCTTAATCATCCTCCTTGTCATTTTGTATCCCTAATCCTCTATAAAAGGCACCATTAGCTGACCATTTAGAGCACTTGGTGTTAGGCTTAGTTTTTTACAAGTTGTGGTTATACTTGTTTATTGTTTTCCTTTGTTGTAATTTTTTCTTGTTCTAAATTGAAGCTATGTTCATCTTTCTCTTCCTCTCTCTTTCTTTCTTCTTATCTATGACTAACTAAATCTTCATCTTGCTTGGGTGAAAGAGTGAAGCTCTTGGTAATGAAATAAGGTTAGATTATTCTATTTCTTGTGCTTAAAAGAATTATCATGAAATGGACATTATATGTGTTGTATTTTGTTTCCAATTAATTTAGAAACCTTCTTTGTATAATGGAGATCTTGATTTATTGTAGATAATAGGATTGACACAGTAAATGCTTGAACTCATTTATAAATGTTGGTAGATAATTAAAGGAATCATAATATGATGGCATATATAATTGACCTTTGAATGTTATATTTTCCGATTGGAACCTCCGTTGTGTGTGGATTTCAATTGAGTTATAAAGAGAAATAATCTTGCCTTTAATTTATTACCAAGAGTGGATCTTCTAACCCAAGCAAGTTCTTAAATTCATTTGTGAACATTTTCTATTACTTTTGGTGTTGTGACAAATCCTTTCCTACCTCAATTAATTTTTCTTTATCAATTCCCTATGGATCGACCTCGGACTCCCGAGAAATTTATTACTTGAGACAACCTGCACTTGGGTTTGCATCCTTTAAATCCCGCAGTCACTGGACCAATCCAAGACATTACGAGTTGCTTGAAACATTTCCAACAGGTGGTTAGAAACCTTCCTCTAAATATGTTGGAGACAGCAACAACGGTGCAACAAGGAATTTGGAATGTGTGAAATGAAGGCAAGCCAAGGCATTGGCATTGGTCTCCTAGGTAGGTCTCCAAGCGAACTTGAATATGTGAGCCTTTCAATCTACAAAAGCTAATGAGTTGTAACATCCTCCTACCCTAATGATCCTAATCATGGTTATAGAAGCTCAGTAATAATGATAAGAATTATCTGTTAATTCGGGTAATTTTCTGAACTAATTTGAGCATAATTCTATAACAATGAATACAATATAATAACCACAGTTTCTACGTAAGTAACTAATATAATGAAAATAAGCATGAAGAATTTATTTCCTAATCATAAATGAATGATAAAAGCTATAGTAAATTTTTTAGAAACATTTGAGCTAGTTTGATATTTTTAAGGATACAAAAGAACAATTAAGGGAACAATAATAGAATAACTAAGTATCTCAGAAAATTTTGAAATTTTATGGAGATGATAAGTAAGATATGGAGAATAATTTGATATAAAATACTAACCAAGATAAGTATTAGTAAGCATATTCACTTAATCCATTAGTTTAATTTAACTCGGGATTGAGTAATGAAGCTTAACTGATAAATAACAGTATACAGAAAATTATGGAAAAATGGATCCATGGACTAACATGGATTCTAAAATTTTTCATAATACTTATGGGCACTTGAAAATTTAGTTTTGAAAAATTAAAGTGTATTTAACAGATATAAAAGTTACAGCCTTAATATTTGATCACACTTTGACCATTCCATCGCCCCACCTTTTGTGTCTAGAATGGTCTACCATTTTCTCAACTTCTCTTCACATTTCTTTTGGCAAAAACAGAAGCAACAAGGCTTAAGGAGGAAAAACAAGAGAAAAAGCAAGGAAGTTCAAGGGCTTAAGGCAAGGAGTAAGGTAGGGGTTCTTTACCATTATCTTACTCTTCTTTTCATACTGTTTTTGTGTCAAAAATCTGGTCATTGAAGCTCATGGAGGTCATGGCCTAACCAGAGAAAAATAGCATGTGTTTTGAGCATTTTTGTGCATTTCACCTTGTTCTAGTTCTATTTCTTGTATAAAATCTAGAACAAAAGCTTGCCAATTTGATTGGTATATGGATATCTTATGACTCACGATCAAGTTGGAAAATGAGAGTGATTGTATTCTTTTAAATTGTACATCTATTTTCTATTGATATTTGTGTTGAATTATGATATGGTATTGATGAGAGACTAGTTAGACTTTGAGGCTAAATGTCACGGTTGAGTATGTTCTATTTTTTAGCAGAATTGTGATGCTTCTATGTCATAATTTGTGGCTTGAATTGTGCTAGAAAATCATGGCAAAGTGTTTCCCTTTTTGTTGTTGAATTGTAATTATTTTTGGTACTTGAAATGGAGCATTGAATGATGATTCATAACAAGGGCAAAATGCTGCCCTGTTTTAAACTTGTATATGGATGTTTTTAATATGTGAAATCATGGCTTGAATGGTGTTAAATTTTCATGACAAAATGTTGCTCATTGGTGGCTAAAGTTTTGATGAGTTTTGCATAAAAATGATGCTTGAATAATGTTGAAAGGTCACGGCAGAATAGTGCTTTATGTGACTAGAAATGTTATTTTTTAGCATGAAATTATGATATGGATGATGATAAAATTTTATGGTAGAAATGTAACACCTTAATACAACTATCTCAATATACCTTAATTATATAAAGATATACAACATTAAACTTGTTACTTCTATTCTTATTGTGCTCCTCATTCCATATAACTAAACAGGTAAATATGGAAAGCCACGATAAAAGTAGGTCATACATATATACATCAAAAACTTCTAAGGTCAAAGTGTTATATATACAACAAAACCAAAACTCAGAGTAAAAAAATATACAAGAGTTGTCAATACAACAAAACTACAACTATCCAATTCTTGTTACTCTTTCTTTGATTTCTTTAACCCTTAGCAAGGGTCTTGACCTGATTTTATCATGGAAACATGGAAAAGGGTGAGAATATAAAAATTCTCAGTAATGTACATGTATTTCATGGTATTAATTATTATAAATTCTTATAAATATAATTGATAACCACATTATATTGTGACTCATACAACTCTATAATGTATAGAAATCTAATGTATCTCAGTATTACACAATTGCCCATACAATTGTATAACATCAACTAAACTTGACAGATTACTTGTCTCGCTTTAATGTCTAACTTAGGACTTAACTCATCCCAAGACTCGTGTTAGTAAGTTTGACTCACTTTACTACGCTTACATAAGGTTGATCATATCCCTCATGTCACTTGACAAATAGTTTAGCTCACTGCTTTGTCTTAAGTAAAGTGTTGAACTGACACTTTCCTCTCAATTTACCTTATAATTAAAGAGTTTAACTCACTTTTTTAATAAGGAGAATTGTATTATGGATTCACATAAACCTGGTATAGAAACCAATTCTTAACTAACATATCTTTTCAAGCAATCCTTAACTCTAGAAAAGCTTAAAACTTAAACATGTTTTTATATATTGGATGGTTATTTCCTTTGTGTAATATCCCTAAAAGTGTCTTAACACACTTTAGGAAACATATATAAATGATTTCATCTAGTCAAGAACTTGAAAACATCAAAATGACATTTTTAAGATTCTGGGCCAAAAACATGAGTGATGTCTAAAAACACCACCCCCTGTGTCTGAAGACACAAGCTGTGTCTAAAAACACTCCCCCTCGTGTCTTGCTCTGATAGCATAATTTCACGAGATAGAACAGGCAAAGAAGGATACGCCCCCTCCCCCAGTGTCTGAGGACATAGGCTGTGTCTCTTATTCAGATGAAATTCTGCAGAACGAGCCACTGTTCTATTGGTTCTTTTCTTGGATTTTGGCTGTTCCAAATCGATTTCTAAGTGATTTCTAACATCACAAACAACCCTAAAAAATGTTGTAATACTTAATTTCATAATTATATTACTTAAGTAGGAATTTGTGACAAAAATCACAATTCCCATAACCCAATTTCTAAGTTCAAACTTAATGAACTAATCACTTTGTTTGATAACCAAAACTAATTCTCTTGCATTCAATAAGAAAAATTATCTTAGTTCAGTCAAAGAACACAAGTACTAACAAGAAAAAAGATCTTTGCTATTTAAAACTCATTTTCCCTTATCTAATGACCTAACATCTAACTTAAAAGAGATGAAGAAAAAGGAATAAGTTTTAGGTTAGAAACCCTTACCTCAAAACTTTGATGATGGTGGATAATCAAGCTTGGCCTTGCCCTTGGATTTCTTACTTTTTTCTTCCTCTTCCTCCTCCTTAACTTTCTTTCTTTTTCCTTCTTTGTTCCTTTTGGCTGCTACTGCTCAAGTTTTCGTGAAAGAGAAATGAGTAAAGATAAGTGAGAATGGAATGAAATATTAGGAAACGAAAGTCAAGTATATGGGTTGCCAATTCATGACCTTGTTTCACTTAAAACTCAACTGTTACCAAGTGGCCTCAAACTCAAGAGGAGGGTGAATTGAGTTTGTGAAATATTTTCGCAAATCTTTCACAAAGCACTTATTTATCAAATTTTTATTGAAGCTATTGTTTAATTGAAGTGAATAGATAAATGCGATCAAATGAACCACTTACAAATAAACAACCCAAGATAGAAAGTATTCAAACAAAGCTAAATAACAAACTCAACTCAAGCATATATAGTTAAAGCACAAAGTAAAGAGATAAAGTTTAGAAGAATAAACATAAGGATTTATCCTGGTTCAGCCACCCCTTGTGACCTACGTCCAGTCCTCAAGCAAACCACTCGAGATTTTCTACTAAACTTCAAGCTTGAACGGGTGCTTGAAAACCTTTACACAATAGAGCACTCACCACACTTTGGGATACCTCACCCTTTGTGCTTGAGCCTCAAAATCGGGATATCTCACCCTTTTCACTAGAGGGATACCTCACCCCCTTTACAACCTTTGAAGGATGTCTCACCTTCTTCACCACAAGGGATACCTCACCTTTTACAATCTTTGAGAAATACCTCACTCTTTTTTCTCTAGAGGGATACCACACTCACTTTACAAAGAATCAAAGTGCTTACAAGATGAAACTCTCACAATAGTGGATTACACAAATTGAAGCCTTATAATGCTCTTCAAGAATATCTCAATTATATACAAAAAAAGAGCAAATGAGATTTAATGATGATTCTAGGATTAGAATAATTGAATGATGTTTCTCAATTGTTGGTTAGCCACAAATGATGCCCTAAGAAGTGTATTTATAAGTTTTTAGATCAATAGAGCAGTTGGAAGCTTTTGTGGCAACATTAAATGCCAAGAAAATATAGTCGTTGGGCATGTCAGAATGCTGGTAATCGATTACAAGGTTTTAGTAATCGATTACATGGAAGATAAAACGTGTTCTTAGCTTTCTGGGCTTGTCATAATCGATTACATGACTTGTGTAATCGATTACACGCCCTCTGACTTTATGGTAATTGATTACAATATTGATATAATCGATTACATGGCCCTTTGAACGTGTTCTTCCCTTTCTGGGCATATGGTAATCGATTACAATATTGTGTGTAATCGATTACACATCATCTGACTTGCTGATAATCGATTACCAAGAGTGTGTAATCGATTACTTTCCACTTTGAACATATTTTTCAAGCCTAAATGAGGATCCATGCCATTTCTAACTTTAAGAAACTTGGATTGATTAATATTGGTATATGTTTAGCATGATCCAAGATTAAAAACAACATCTTTTTAGAATATGAACTTTGAAAAACAAGTTGATTGAAAACATCTTTAAAAAACCATTTGAGATATAATTGAGATACCTTGAGAGCATTTCACATTGATGTTCTAAGACCTATATCTAATATATCTCTTTTGATCTTGGTCTTCTTCTTTTGGTCTTGGTCTTTTCCTTTGATCTTGGTCTTCATCATGACTTTGTTATCATCAGAAACTCATTTGATATGCTTCAAGACATAAGCATTCACATTCTCTCCCTTTTTTATGATGACAAAATAAACATTGAAAAAAGAGAAATATTTGCATTTTATTCATCAGAGATTTAAGCGCAACTCTCCCCCGTAATATATGCATGAGATAAGATAAATGATTTTCATGTAAAAGTGCAAAAGCTCCCCCGTACGCATGCAACATATTTCACTAATCTCTCCCCCGTTGGCATTATCAAAAACAATATAAGCATTCAGCATTGTATAATCATTTCAGCCCAACAGGATCAATATCAGAGTATAAACAGTTTAGCACATCAATATGTGATACCAATAGCAAATGCATATGAAAAAGAAATCGTAGATAGTATTTATCATTTATGCCAAAAGAATTCAAAGTCATATACAAGAGCCAATGGGGTTAGATAAAGATTAGGCATAAGGAAAGCATCATGAAAGAATAGAACATCAAGATTAAGCACGATTGTGAAAAATAAGGCTTTGAAATCGATTACACGTGTTCTGTTTTCCTTGTAATCGATTACAAAGTTTGTGTAATCGATTACATGCTCTCTGGAAATGTTGTAATCGATTACATTGGAGGTGTAATCGATTACCTGCTTTCTGACTTGGCTTGGAACACATGGCAGAGCCTCTATAATCGATTACAAAGGTCTTGTAATCGATTATCAGATTACTAAAACTCAGTTTTTGCATTTTAAACAGTAAATGACCAATTTTAAACCTTTCAATTTTGTTCCAAAGCATTCCAAATCAATTCCAAACATCATGCAAGCATAGAAATTGATCAAATTATGATCCAAAACACATAATCATGCAAATTTGCTACTTTTACCAAGAATTACATCATTTTGATGGATTGGTGAAGTTTTTGATCTTCTTGGAGGTCTTTGACATGATGAAGTACCTGCAAAATAGCTAAATGGGAACCTCTGACGCTCAAGTCAGTATTGGATTCAAAATTGATTAAATCAAGGTAGTTGTGCAACAAAAACACTATATTATGCAGCAAATTTCAGATTATGCAGCAAGAAGACAGATTATGTAGAGGATTGTGACTTTATACAGCAAGAGAGACAAGGTATGCATCATTTTGCAAAAGATCATAGATTATGCGGTAAAATCATGCATGCATTATGGAACAAATTGGTGAATTATGCAAAGATTGCATTTTATGCAAGAAATAAGTTCATTATGCTATGGAAATGAAGATTATGCATTACAATATGAGACATTTTCAAGAGTTTAGATGCAAGTTGATTGATCTAATAAGCCAAGTTCAAGGATGATCTTTTTACATCAAATATGTTATTACAACAAACAATTTTTGAAGTGAACTTATCCTTGTGTGTTAGAGTTAGGCAAGATATTATCACATTTTAGTTACCTTGGTGTGAGATATTTTCAAGCAAGATTTTTTGTTGGTTATGGAACCTCTAAACCCATTTTTGTATATAAAGCTAGAAAAGTACTACTTCAAAGCAAGTAAAAACATATAACAAATCTCTACTTATCCTTCCTAATGTAAAAAGGTTTCAAGTCATTTTCAAAGCTTCATGATGGAGACAAGGAAGAGAACATGTTTGCATGAGGAAGTATTTCCAATAGATTTTCAATTTTAAGTTCCTGCTTGTTTAAAATAGAGATTTTGTTTTCCAGTCTTAGATTCATTATGAAATTCTTCAAAAGTCTTGCAATTGGCCTATAGGAAGCACATAATTTGATTCAAAATTTGAGGATGTCATCTTCATCTTCCTCTTCTCCTATTGCCATGAAACATAGATTGGCTTTCTCATTATCCGAGCTATTGGTTGAATCCGTGTCATTATCATCACAAGCTATGTAGGCTCTTCTTTCCTTCCTCTCCTTTGAGGATCTTTTCTCATATTTTTCCACTTTTCTTTGATAGATTAGGCACTCCATCTTCATATATTCCAATTCTCCACATTCATAGCATTCAGGAGTGGATGAGGTTCCTTCCCCTTTGTGATAGACATTCTTTTGGGGAAAGAGAGGTCTTCTTTGAACTTCATTCTTCTTGAAGAATCTTCCAAATTTCTTTACTAGTAGGCCAAGATTCTCTTCACTTATTTCCAAGCCATCTCCATCATCTTCATCATCATCATTGATCAAAGAGGAGGTGGTCTTGAGAGCAATTCTCTTCTTTTTCTTGTCAAGCTCCTCATTTTGGTTGAGTCTATTCAATTCCAATTCATGTTCTTGAAGCTTGCCAAAAAGTGTGGCCAATGTCATTGTTGCTAGATTTCTTAATTCTGAGATAGCCGTCACTTTAGGTTGCTAATGCCTGCTCAAACATCTTAACACTTTGTTAATAAGATCTTCATTAGGAAAAGTCTTTCCCAATGAAGCAAGATGATTTGTAATATGTGTAAATCATTTTTGCATTTCTTAAATGCTTTCACCTTGGTTCATTCTAAAAAGTTCATACTCATGAGTGAGAGTATTTATCATTGATCTTTTCACTTTGCTAGTACCCTCATGAGTTACTTGTAAGGTGTCCCACATTTCTTAGGCAAATTTATAATTTGAGACTCTAAAGAACTCATCATACCCCAAAGCAGTGGTAATGATGTTTTTGGCTCTCAAATTATATTAGACCTTCTTTTTATCATCATCCGTCCATTCACTTCTTAGTGTATTAATTCTCACACCATTTACAACTTGTGTGGGGACAAAATGATCATTTTCAACAGCATCCCACACATCTAAGTCAATAAGCTTTAATAAAAATTTTCATTCTTTCTTTCTAATAAGCATACCCATCCCCATTGAAAAAAGGAGGTCTATAAAGAGAAGAACTTTCAAAAAAACCATTTGAAGAGGCCATCACTTTCTCTTGAAGCTGCTAAGCTCTTTACACAAGAGCCTAGCTCTGATACCACTTGTTACCAAGTGGCCTCAAACTTAAGAGGGGGTGAATTGAGTTTGTGAAATATTTTTGCAAATCTTTCACAAAACACTTGTTTATCAAATTTTTGTTGAAGCTATTGTTTAATTGAAGTGAATAGATAAATGTGATCAAATGAACCACTTACAAATAAACAACCCAAGATAGAAAGTATTCAAGCAAAGCTAAATAACAAACCCAACTCAAGCATATATAGTTAAAGCACAAAGTAAAGAGATAGAGTTTAGAAGAACAAACACAAGGATTTATCCTGGTTCAGCCACCCCTTGTGACCTACGTCTAGTCCTCAAGCAAACCACTCGAGATTTTTCACTAAACTTTAAGCTTGAACAGGTGCTTAAAAACCTTTACACAATAGAGCACTCACCACACCTTGGGATACCTCACCCTTTGTGCTTGAGCCTCAAAATTGGGATACCTCACCCTTTTCACTAGAGGGATACCTTACCCCTTTTGCAACCTTTGAAGGATGCCTCACCTTCTTTACCACAAGAGATACCTCACCCTTTACAATCTTTGAGAGATACCTCACTCTCTTTTCTCTAGAGGGATACCTCACCCCCTTTATAAAGAATCAAAGTGTTTACAAGATGAAACTCTCATAAGAGTGGATTACATAAATTGAAGCCTTATAATGCTCTTCAAGAATATCTCAAATATATAAAAAAAAACAGAGCAAATGAGATTTAATGATGATTCTCGGATTAGAGTAATTGAATGATGTTTCTCAATTGTTGGTTAGCCATAAATGATGTTCCAAGATGTGTATTTATAAGTTTTTAGATCAATAGAGCCGTTGGGTGGCTTTTATGGCAACATTAAATGCCAAGAAAATATAGTCGTTGGGCATGTCGAATCTTGGTAATCGATTACACACTTTTAGTAATCAATTACATGGAAGATAGAATGAACGTGTTCTTGGCTTTTACGGGCAAGATGTGAATCGATTACATGACTTATGTAATCGATTACACGCCCTCTGACTTTATAGTAATCAATTACAATATTGATGTAATCGATTACATGGCCCTTTGAACGTGTTCTTCCCTTTCTAGGTATATGGTAATCGATTACAATATTGTGTGTAATCGATTTACATTTCCTCGTTTAGCTTATAATCGATTACAACAGTGTGTAATCGATTACTTTCCTTTGAACATATTTTTCAAGCCTAAATGAGGATCCAAGCCATTTTTAACTTTAAGAAACTTGGATTGATTAGATATTGGTATATGTTTAGCATGATCCAAGATTAAAAACAACATTTTTTAGAATATGAACTTTGAAAAACAAGTTGATTGAAAACATCTTTGAAAAATCATTTGAATATAATTGAGATATCTTGAGAGCATTTCACATTGATGTTTCTAAGACCTATATCTAATATACCTCTTTTGATCTTAGTCTTCTTCTTTTGGTCTTGGTCTTTTCCTTTGATTTTGGTCTTCACCATGACTTTGTTATCATCAAAAACTCATTTGATATGCTTCAAGACATAAGCATTCTCATCAACTGATATTTCTTGATCTGTTAAAAACACTTAGATTTTGCTAAATCCAATTTTTTAACTTCCAACAACTTTGAAATAAATACGAAGATTCATCAAAATTATTATTTCAACAATATCTTAATTTGGGGCATGGTACCGCTACTAGTCAACTAGCATTACAATACGCCTAGGCCAGGGGAGGCCATGCTGAGCCATGGAAAATTCTAAAATAACTCTGATTATTCTTAAACTTTAAATAAATCCTCTTACACCTATTTGTGACTCAAACAAATTCTCTTGATTTATTTCCCTTTACTTAGCCATTTATGCTACTATCTGAGTCATTTTAAGCTACTTTTCACACTCTAGGTTGCAACAAAGTGCCTAAACTAACTCAGTTTATCACAAAAACAAACAGACATATAAAACAAGTGTTATGCTACATTTGTAATCATAAATTAGTCTAACATGCTAAAAAGAGGTTGTTACATTATAAGCTCACATTTTTAAAAATTTTGAAACTTAAGATTACTTAATCTAAAAACAACATTAATAATCTATTTCTTGGGACTCTAGATCCCATCCTAGCTTTCTTTGAATGATGGGTGTCATCACCTCATATGACCTTCAAGGAGGTATGAAGTCATTTATCTCTATTTTTTGATATTTGCAACTACAATCCTTTTTTTTTACTACATAAGACAATAAATCATAAGTTGAAACTTTATAAATTCATTTAAATAATAAATGTGAATGAAGGATGGATTGTACTTATTACAAAATGGGATACATAAAGACATCATGAAGGTTTGAATAATTGCTTGGAGTGGAAGGCTATCAAACTTATTTGGTAATCTGAGCAAAAGACTCTTTTAGAATTTGATAGGGACCAACGAAATGAGGATATGAATATTTAGGTGGGATGTTTTACCAATTGATTAATATATGACCTTATAAAACATGTTATCCTCCCTCTTTAAACTCTAAAGGATCTCTCCTTCTAGGCTCTTGGGAGTCATAACGATCTTTTGAGGCCTACTGTGGCTTACAAGCCATCCTATGCCTAATTATCTACCTCGATTTGGTGGTAAAGTTTGTTGTACTTGGTTGTGGCCCTAAAATAGCTTAATCTCCCCGTACTAACATATGGGGACCTAACACTTCCTACCATAAATTACCCCATACAATGCCATTCTTCTATATTGGTATGATTATTTATTTGTTATCCAGACAAATTTCACATTTAAAGGCAAAATTTTAAAAGTTAACCCAACTATCATGCTGATCTAGAATACATGCTCTAAGCATATCCTTTAGGGTTTGGATAGTTCTTCATCATGATAACACGTCACAAAGCGTTTGTGGATGGTATATTGTTAAGATTAGCCTAATTGAAGGCCTTTTGAACAAAGGAAGCTCCCTAAAATCTATAGTAAATCTAGAACTATATGAAATATCGCAGACAAGAAACTCATGCAACTTAACTATCACAAGGTAAATATAATTGGGAAGTTTATCAAGGAGTATGTTCATTCTGAGGAGAGAGATTGGAAAGAAGGGGAGAAAGAGGGACTTGGTAGATGGAAACATGAAAATTGTATCATATCCTAATTGAGCTATAGGCAAACTTGTTGTAAAATCCATTGTGATTTCATTTAAACGTCATTTACTTCCATTCGATGGAATATGCTAAATATTTGGAAAGGTCCTCAAATTTTTTTAGTGTCCCTAATCTTGATTTTCTTGCATACCAAGCACCTAGACACAAATATGTTATTTCTTTCTTCATACTAGCCAAAAACATTATTTTTTAAATCTTGGTACATCTGATGGCTTACGGGATGGATGGTGTATTCAATATCGAAATGAGCCAACCTCTAAGATTTTTCTTTGACTTTTTGGCATCTAACTTGAATGCAAAGTCTATCTCTAAACTTAATCATTCCATCATCGTTGCATATCAGACCATTAGTAATTCCCCAAAAGATATTGTTCTCTTATATCACTTAGGGATTTCATCCTGCTATCGAGCGATTTTTTCTAAAATTTAGTTCTCTCGGTGTTACTAAGTATGTCCTTAGTCAAACCCTACATATAGAGACTTTGTGGTGAATCTCAAAAATTAAGTCCAATGTTCTCAAAATACATTGACCTTCTTGAACCATCTTTCGAGACACATCTAAAGGGATTTCTTCATCTACTTAATGCATCAACTACACCAGTTTGGCTTTACCGGGTGATACCTAAGCTCAAAGGTAAGTCGTAATTTATAAAACTTCATGTTTTCTTCTTTGTCTCATGTTTAGCTCCTTCGATCAAACAAGTATTTTAAACTCAGTGGTCCCGAACACTTCAAAATGAACAATATTAAAAAGGTAATACCTCCTATCTTTAAAAAAATAATTCACTATAAAAAAGTTCTAGATCATAAAAGATAGTTCTCATATGAAATAAAGTATTATATGATATAATCAAACTATGTTGATATTAGTAGTCCAAAATTATTTTTGAAGCATGGATTAGTTGGAAACACCTATAAAGTAAAAAAATTGAGATATAATCAATAAAACTAGTGATTGTAGTTAACCTCATTTTTAAGATTTTGGAAACTATCCTCACACTCTTAAGTCCAATCAAAACTACTACATTAGCCTAGTTAATCTTGTCAAAGGTAATGTTAGCGAGAGAATCCAGATAAATCTCCTGAGTTGGACGTTAAGCCTATAAAACTCCTTGAGTTTGACATAGTGGTGGGATTGAGAAAACCTATCATATGTATGAACTGAACCAACCTAAAGACTAGGTCGCGAGCTTCCTAGTGAGAGATCACATGCCCTAGTTAAATGAACTATCTTTAAGCCAAAACTTACACTTTGATAACTTGGCAAGATAGCTTTCTTTCTCTTAAGGATGAAGATCTATGACTTTTCTTGGGTGGTTCATGTTCTTAGAATTGTTGGGAATAGATTAGGATATCATGATGAACAGATTACAGAGGAAGCATGGTCTAGGTAGAAGGAGTGTAAAAAGGATTAGTTCATATAATCCATGAAGATGAAGATAGATGATTAAGTGAACATGAGGACATTATAAGATGTATAATATGATACCTAGTTAGAAAGTTTAGGGAAAAGTAGTTTTAGGAATATCCTCATTCCTAACCCTTATTTGATGGTATCCCGATCATAGATCAATCTTTGAGAACATTGATGCTCCTTTGCGGAGATTAGGATGGCATCACAAGATGTTATCCATCATTAGAGGCATGAAATCACTTGGCCAAGGTCTTGTAAAAATACATCCTTCTTGTTTACTAGTAACACAAGTACTCAAGCCTATAACTCGGTCTAATGAATTGTCTCTCTAACAATTCCTTTATTTTTTCAATTAAAGATCTACTAGTTCTAGAGGTGCCTACTATCAAGGTACTATAATTATAGGTCATCAATTTCAATTCAATATTCAATGAAAGTAAGGTTCAATCATGTACCAATCAATTCAAGTAAAAACATGTATCAACCATTCGTGCTTAAGGTTCAAACAAACTGGATATCAATGCCAGCATGTATAATTTCCAAACACAAGCAATCGAGATAATGATTATTTGCATGAGCAATTATAAACTAGAATACCATAAAAAAAAAAAGAAATAAGCAAGACAAACAAATAAAAGAAAGTGAAATAAATAGGAGAAGTTTAATAGATCAAATCTAAAATTAGGGTTTTATTATTTTTGCACAATTTCTAAAAGCGCTACATGGTTGTTGTTCTTAGTCTAATCCATGTCCTAAGAATAACATCAATATCTGACTAGGAAGGCATTAAACATATTTGGACAAAGAAAATCCTGATGCTAATTTTATACAACAATCTAAACAAACTTATTAATGTATGATTGTCTTGGTGGGAGTGGAAACAAATAAATTAAAAGGAAGATGCAAGCAAATTAAGCTTTTGTTATAATTGCAATGAAATTACTAGTGAGATGCTCTAGATAATATCTTCTAATGAAGCTTTGGCATTGGATGGATTTGATTGTTGACAAACAAGGAATGACTGTTGTGGCTTTTAAAATCCTTGCAGTTGAGTTGGAGTAAATTTTGAATTCTTTGCATAACTAAGATTTGGGTTGTTTCTCTAACATGATTATAAGTGTTAGAGAATAGACCATATTTCCTTTGTTGTCTCGAAAATCCTCCAATGAGATTAACTTGTTCTGAGCTTTCTTCTTAAAGTTTTAGGCATATATAAGTAGGGTGACCCACCATAAAACAAATTCCACAAGGTCATGGCTACACATTAGCAGATGTCGCTTGTTGAATAAGAGAAGTAAGTTTGGCTAATTATTGTTCAATGGTTGTTGTGTTTGCCTCATTTACTTGCTTAACTTGAGCTTGTTCTTGTCTAATATTGAATTATTGAGCATTAGTAGCCATATTAGAAATAAGATTTCTAACACCATAATTAATGCAGAGCTCCTCATGCACATCAACCATACTACATTCTAGAGATAAGAAATAGACAACATACATATATAAAAATATTGAATCAAGAGTAGTTCACTTATTTGATGATGTGGGCATGATGCACAAAGCTTCTTGAATCTTTCTTGATATTTGTGAAAAGTCTCTCCATTTAGTTGTCTAAACCACAAATTTTCTTCATTAAACATGTTACTTGGATGTTGGCTCCTAATTATATAACTAAACGTAGTAAATAGAAACTTCATTTAATTCCAAGAAGATATGTATCAAAATGGTTTATAGGTCAAAGTATTAGCGGATGGTTTTGATATATACAACAAAATTAAAACTCAAAGAGAAAAAATATGACAATGGTTTTGATGATTAACAAACAAGAAAGGAATAGTTGCACGAAGATCAAGTTCTAAGTTTCATCAAGATTAGCTTATAGGACTTAGATTTGACACGTAAAGGTAAATAGGAAACATACGAAGCTCAAACAAGTTTTAAAATCTTTAAATGTGTTTCTTGGTTGATGAAATGGCCAAACAAACTGTTTTGAATAACTAGTCTTAATGATAGTTCATTTGGAAGAAAATTTTATCAAGATTACGTTTTTGAACTAACCTTTAGTTACTCTTTTGACTATTTCTTTCAAACTATTTTGAGTCTTGATTTGAAAGTTATTTCATATAATAGTTGACTCAATGATCATTCTAATGAGTGGTCATTTGTTTTAAATAGATAAGTAACAATGGAGTTATGGTCTTTTACTACACTTATATAAGGTTGAAATAACCAATGTCATGACAAATCCAGTTTAGCTCTTCACCAAATTAGACGCACACAATTTTATTTTTTAAAAGACCATAGGTAAAGTGTTGTACTGATACTTTCCTCTCAATTTACCTTATAATTAAAGAGTTAACTCACTTCTTTAATAAGGAGAATTGTATTATGGCTTCATGTAAACCTGGTATAGAAATCAATTATTAACTAACATATCTTTTCAAAAGCTATCATAACTCGGTTATGAGATTTCTAAACTTGTTTTTATAAAGTTGGATGGTTAAGCAATAACAATGTATGGAGTGTCTTAACACGCTTTAGAAAACATGTATAAATTCTTCCAACGACTTTATTGGAGCATTTAAAACATCAAAAGTGACATTTTTAAGATTTTAAACTTTATGCTATAAATAAAAGTGTTTGTGTATTAAAGAACAGTTGAAAAACATTCTGATAATCATTCTTGAGCATTAAATATGAGTTTTATCATCATTTCAATCAATACTCTATTTTGAGTTTCAAAGTGTGAATCCTTTATACTCATTGTTCTTCAATTTGTATTATCCACTCTTGAGAGATTTTTAATTCATTCATACTCTGTATAAACTGTAAAAGAGAGGGTGAGGTATCCCTCAAAATTGTAAGAGTGAGATATCCCTTGAAAGGAGGCTTAAGCACAAAAGGTGAGGTATCCCAAGGTGTGTTAAGTGCTCAACGTATTTTGTAAATATTGTCACACGCACCTAGGAAGCTTGAAGAGGTACCCAAAATCTCTGGTGATTACTTGAGGACTAGATGTAAGCCGCTTAACAATGGAGTTTAATGTTCTAGGCTCAGAAAAAGCTTATGTGTTTGTTTTCCTTTAAAACTCAACTCCTTTACTTCACGGTCTACAATCTCTCTTTTATGCGTAGTTCATTTGGTACTTGAATACCATCTTCCTTGGTTTATTTATTTATGAGTGAAAGCTTTCTATCTTCTTTATCCATTCATCTCTAACAAATAATAGCTTCAACGAAAATTGATAATCAAGTGTTTTGCGAAAGATTTGCGAAAGATTTTTATATACTCAATTCACTCATCTCTTGAGTATTGAGGCCACTTGGTAACAAGTGGTATTAGAGTTAGACTCTTGTGTAAAGAGCTTAGCATCTTCAAGAGAAGTGATGATTTCAAATGGTTTTTCTTCTGAAAATTCTTCTATAAATAGACCCTCCTATTTCAATGAGAATAGTTATGCCTATTGGAAAGAAATGATGAATTTTTTTTTATTGAAGCTATTGATTTAGATATGTGGGATGCCATTGAAAATGGTCCTTTTGTTCTCACACATATTATTGATGGTGTAAGAACCAATACCCCAAGAAGTGAATGGACTGATGAGGACAAAAAGAAGGTTTAATACAATTTGAGAGCCAAGAGCATCATTACCACATCCTTAGGATATGATGAATTCTTTAGGGTGTTAAATTGTATGACCGCTAAAAAAATGTGTGATTGACGAGCGCCGAACTCAATCAAAATTATAATCGAAGTTATTACCTAAACTTGTAGTATAGTGAACAACACCGGATCGTCTCCTCAAGGATCGTAGATGCAATTTGATCAAATCAAGTGAAAGTTAGAAAAAGGGGGGTTTTGATGGTTCAAGGATGCAATGAGGATTTAAAGAGAAATAACAATTAAAAAAACGGTCAATTCAGAAATCTATCCGAGATTGGGTTGATTCAATCATAGACCTTTCAACAAACACCTGAAATACATTTGAATGGTTAACTTGGATCTAACCGAGATCTCGCATCGATCCAGAATTCATACTAGACAATCGTCAAAATTCAATTGACAAGTGATAAACACAAATCTATGCAATCGCACCATTCATGTAAATATATGTCAATTTAAGCACCGAATTCAATTAACCTAGGCACAAATCAGTAACCTAACCTCTTCAATTACGTGATTAGTTTAGATCAATCAGTTCTAAGTTTCATCAAATCTCAACAGTTCATACTTAATCTTAAACCAAGATCAAATCGGATCAAACATAAAAAGAATCACCATTCATGCATTCAAGATCAAGAGAGAACAGAAGAAGAAGAGAAGAGGAATTCAAATATAAATCAAATACATTACATAACCAAGGTCTCAAGAATCCAAGCCACAATCTCTTCAAGAGAGTCCCGAATTGACTAGAAGTGACTTAGCTCTCCATTACAATGAAGGAAAAATATACAAGAACTATGAAAAACTATCTTTAACACTAAGTGTATGTTGTGTTTAGAGCTCTCCATATGCTTTCTTTTATAGAGGATTCAGAGTAGTAGTAGATGGGTAGATGAGATTAGTAGGTGGAATTAGTAGGTGAACTTAGTAGGTGAACTTGGTAGGTGAGCTTGGTAGGTGAGCTTGGTAGGTGAGCTTGGTAGGTGAGCTTCCTTGTCTCCGAAAGTATTCATTGCTGAACTCATTGATTTCGTCATTTTTGAGCCAAATGGTCTTCATGAAAGTTCTAGGAAATTGTCTAAGCTTTCCAATGGCTCTGGAAGCACCCAAAAATTCGTCCTACAGCCCAAGATATGACCCAATTACTACAGACTGCTCAGGACCAGTTTCAGCACCTCTGTTTTGACTTTCAGACCCAATATCTCCATCAAGGAGCCCGAATCAAGTTTTGTGTTTGTCATGAAAGTTGTACATATGGGTCTTAACTTTCAGATCACCAATTTTCAGCCCATTCTATAAACCCAAACTCGAATTATGTTTTGGTTACTACACACTGTTCGGGTTCCAGTCACAAATCCCGTATTCTGATTTCCATGCCCAATTAGCTCCACTAAATGTCTGAATTTGACTTTGAGCTCTTCATCAAAGTTGTAGAGCTCTCTTTTATCTTTCCTACAAGGTAAAATTCATAATTATCAGACATTTAGAATTCAAGATATGGCCAAAATACAGAAACAGTGTAAGACTCGAATAATGCTGAAAAATCAATTAAGTCCGATTCGAGTTCAAACTTACAAAACATAATCAAATTCGATCAATTAAGTACATGAAGAGTGTAAATGACTAATAATGAGGGTTTCTTAATGAATAAAATATGTGATTATCAAATTCTCCCACACTTAGCTTTTTGCACTCCTGGGCAAAACATATAAACTAAAGTTAGAAGACAAAGACAAACGACACAAACTTAAAAGTTAAAAACTCTAAAGGACTCAATGAAGCAAGAAGAGCAACAAGAAATTCAAGGGATCAAAACATAAATGAGGTAACATTTCTTCACATCTCAAACCAAAATGCAAGGAAACTTCCGTTGAAAAGAATGAATTAAGAATGATGGATCTTCACAATATTCCTCTCAATCTCTCAAGTGTTTAAAAGGTAGGTATTTCACTCAATTCAACCCATGAAAATTGCACTACCATAAGCTTGCTTATCTTCTACTTCTCCACTACTCAAAACACATGCACACACAAATCATGAGGACTTTATTCAAGGTTGTAGTGAGGTCAAGGTAACAGAAGAGGATAAAATGAATATGAGAAGATAAATACCAAAGAGAATAAAAGCAAATGAGAGCTGAGTTCAAATAACGAGCATAAAAGTTCATCTCAACTCTAATGTATATCCCTTTACATATTCATTTCCCAATCCTTTTCTCTTTTTTTTTTTTTATATATATGAACATAACTATATACATACATTTTTCTTTTTTTTTTTTTTTCTTTTTTTTTTTTTTTTTTTCTTTTTTTTTTTTTTTTTTTTTTCAACAACCATTTTGTACACACACCCCACACTTGTTCAAAAACTCATCCATTAACCAGGCTAATGTTCTTTTATTCCCTAAGGTAAAGTAAGAACACGATTTTTCATTTAAGGCACATAATGAGCTAGAAACAAGGAATGGTCAAATAAGCTCAAAGGGGTTAAGCAAAGGAAAATATACAAGGTTGGCAAGAATCAGAGAATTTTCGAGAGGTCAAAAGAGTGCTTGATATTATATTGAAAACAAGGTTGGCTATTTGGTTAAACTAGCTAAGAAAGAGGGCCTCAATCATGTTCATGCATGCAAGTGAAATGTAGCCTCAAAAAGAATCAAAGCAAGTTCTAGAGTGGTCATTAACATGAGTGAAAATCACACAAGAAAGAAGAGAATGACATAAATGTTGAATCCATCCATTAGGCTCAAAATCTCACAAGGTATGCATCCATCAAACCCAATTCATCAATTTAATCATCCATTACCAAGCATATCAGTTCAAGAAGGGAGAAAAATTATTCAATCATGCAATGAACCTCTTTTTTTTTTTCTTTTTTTTTTTTGAAATTTTTTTGAAATTTTTTTTTTGATTTTTTTTTTTAACAAACGAAAAGAAACAGAAACATGCTAAAATCTCTCCCCCACACTTAAGATAAACATTGTCCTCAATGTGAAAGAAAGAGATAGAAAAGAGCAACACAACTGATAAGAAGTGAATCAACGCTAAGCGAGAAAAGAAAACACCTTTGTCGGTCCGCATCGAGACACGAAAAGAAATCAAACAAGAAAACGTTAGTACTTCCACAAGTCAATACTAATTAATTACTACCTAAAAAAAAAAACTCCTCAAGAGTAAAATTACTCCTTACTCTGCCATCACTAATTAGTTTAATAAGTCCATGACAATCATATCATACTAAACAAAACAACAACAAATTTTTATTTTTTTAAATCAAACCTATTAAAGAGAAAGTTTCAGATCGGGCTCTTGTTTCTTGTTACTTCCTTATTTGCTTCTGTTGACCAATCTATCGAGCTAATACGATCGGTACATACTCAAAAGCTTCTAATTTATCAATGAGCTCATCAATAGTGGAGGCGAGAGATAAGAAGTTGTCTTCTTAGAAGGAGTGATAAATTTTGTTCCATGACTTTGTCAAGAAAAAGAACAAAAGATCAAAGAAATTATTAACATTCAACAAACCAATGGGTTTATGGTGGATGTTCGGATTCGCCCAAGAGACAATTTGAAAAATTTCTTCCAAAGTACCAAAACCACCTGGTAAGGCAATGAATGCATCAGAGTTTTCAAGCATTATCTTCATGCGTTCATGCATTGATGATACTTTAAGTTCCTCCCCAATTGTCTTTCCATTGATGTTCTGTTGAGCTAAAGTTTCGGGAATGACACCTAAAACCGTTGTCTCTTACAAAGGCGCAAGTGATACAACCCCCATTAACCCACGACAACCTCCCCCATATACAAGATGAATATTCCTCGCAGCAAGTGATCGACCAAGAGTGCTAGCTGCGTTTACAAACTCTAATCCCTTCCCATAACTCGACCCACAAAAAACACAGACATTTTTGAGGTTACGAATAGAAGGCCCCATTCTATACTCTTCCTCCCTTTGAGTGTTTCTGAGTTTGAAGGAAAATGGAGAAAATGGAGTGTTTAAATAGGAAAAAGAATGGAAGGGGAATAATTGCACTTATGAGGGTAGGTTGGCGGTTGTCGAAAAGGTTGAAATTAAGAGACACGAGAATCTTTTTTTTTTTTTTTTTTTTGACTTCAAGAAAACCATCAAGGTAAAGAAGTCTAGAAACCCACGAAGGACCCTGCTCAAAGGATCGTCTGTACAAAATCAAAATACAACAAAATGATACAAAGATAAAAGAAATAGAAAATGATGACATACTGTATATAGTCTCCATGGCGTATCTTTATCTTTGCGCGTCATGAGTGCGAGAGACATCACGTCCTTTTTTTTTTTTTTTTTTTTTGAAATTGTTAGAAAAACTTGATGAAAGATGAGTGTATACTTACTTAAGATTGGGATGGAGGTAGTCTGCTCTTTCGGCTTTGTGCCAAAGCATTGTTGACCAGTATTCGACCCATTCAAGACTAGCGCAACATAGGGCTCCCAGAAGGGACAAGTGACCATAATACGATTGGCTGCCTCACATGTGGGATACAATCTACCTTCTTTGTTTTTCAATTAAGAAGGCTGGATCAGGATGCATGCATTTCCCCATTCACGGTTTGTGTTACCAAAGCCAACCCTAAGAAGTATACATTTTTTTTTTTCATTTTTTTTTTTTTGTGTTTTGTTTTTTTTTTTTTTTTTTTTGTTTTGTTTTGTTTTGTTTTTTTTTTTTTTGAAAAATGACATGAAGAAGAAGAAGAAGATGATATGTACAGATTGTTTGTGGATATGGCTCACATTTGCCTCGGTTTAACGTCCGATGTGGCTTAAACGTCTTCTATGAGTCGAGGATAAGCTTCCCATCCAATTTTCTTATAAATTGGCAAACAGAAGTCTTTTAGAGTCGATTCCCAAGATGTAGCGTTGTTGTTCATCCTTGAAGAGATTCTACAATTTAAGAATTTCACGATGCACCAATCCACAAGAATGCGTCTCAAGAGTCAATAAGATATCATCTAATGACTCCTTACTCGATCCATTCTTAATGAAGAAAATTTTATCTTCTCTATTTGCGGAAACCATCCCCTTAGTACGACATCGCTTGTTACGGTTCCATCGTCCACATTTGTGACGGACTTGTAACCTTTTTGCTCTTCTCTTTTAGAATATGAACTTCTTCCAAGACCAGGGCATATATGAGTCAAATGAAATTGAGGACTCACTTGCTAATCGGACCTTTGCTTCAATTATCCGGCGTACATCTTCGGCATACCCTTGTGCATTAACATTCTCAATCTCTCACATCGAACTTTGTAGATTTTTCTCGAGCATTTTGAGGAAGAGAAGGAAAATGTTTTCTCGGGTTTGAAAGAATGACATCCATTTTGAAGGAGAAGAAGGGTTCAGTTATTTTGGGAAAGCGAAGAATAAACCGACTCAAGAGTCACGGAGTACCGTATCCGCCACTTAAGCAACACAAAGAACTCAAGAACTTGGTTTTCCGGGAATGATTGAGTCTTTGTCCATTAACCTTAAGCACATTACCATTCCTAGGATCCTCGGTATCGATCTTTGAGAGAATACGCGTGTCGACAACAAAAGAATCGCGCCACCTAGATCTCAATTTTCCAAGGAGTAGGTGCGAGATGATAATCTCAAAGCGAGAACTTTTTGACCAATTTCCACGACTTTTGCAAAAGGTGTAACAGACCTTTAATAAAGTAGGCCAATAAAATCCATCTTGCAAGATTTTCGCAGTTGTTGTCATTGAAGAAAAAAATGACCTCCACATGCTTCGAGCGACTCTACCTACCTCATTGTCGGGCACACATTTTTTTTTTTTTTTTTTTTTTTTTTTTTTTTTTTTTTTTTTTTTTTTTTTTTTTTTTATTCATAATGCGGATGGAGAAGGTTCATCACCTCCACTTCGCATTTCTCGGAAGTTCATGATAATCTTGTTTGAGGCGGTGTCCATTTACGATGAAAGCTTTGGCGGTGACCTCACTTTTAATCCGAACAAACGACACCGGAAGGAAAAACATTAGTAACAATAAATGGTCCATCCCATCTAGACCTTAATTTGCCGGGCATGAGTCGGAGGCGGGAATTATAGAGGAGAACTTTTTGACCAATCTCAAATGTTTTCCTCGGAATCAACTTATCATGGAAGGCTTTGGTCTTCTCCTTATAAAGTTTGGAACTTTCATAAGCCTCCAAGCGGATCTCCTCCAATTCTTTGCAAGCTGCGGCTTCCTCTCCATACCGCTTGATCTAGGTCCAAGTTGCACCTTTTCACCGAGAATGCTCGATGCTCAATTTCCACTGTAGGTAGGTGGCAGGCTTTTCCAAAAATAATCCGATACGGAGACATCCCGATTGGTGTCTTATAAGCAGTCCGGTAAGCCCATAAAGCATCCTTAAGCCTCTTGCTCCAGTCCTTTCTGTTAGGTTGAAGCTGTCTTATGGAGTATCTGCTTAATTTCTCTGTTGGAGACCTCGGCTTGTCCATTGGTTTGGGGGTGGTAGGGTGTAGAAACCTTGTGTTGGACTCCATACTTCTTCATCAAAGCCTCCATGCTTCGATTGCAAAAATGTGAACCTTGATCACTAATGATGGATCTCGGGACTCCAAACCTACGAGAAAATCGTGATCTAATAAAATCCACAACAACTTTAGAATCATCGGTCCGAGTGGCCTTAGCCTCCACCCATTTAGATACATAATCCACACAAGCGAGAATGTAAACAAAACCAAATGATACGGGAAAAGGACCCATAAAGTCAATACCCCAAACATCAAAAATCTCACAGAATAATAAGGGTTTCGGGGCATTTCATTCCTACGAGAAGTATTCCCTGTTCTCGGCATTGATCACAAGATTTGCAAAACATATATGCATCATGAAATAGAGTGGGCCAATATAATCCGAGTCTAAAACTTTCCTAGCAGTCCGTTGAGGACCGAAGTGGCCGCCACATGCAAGTTTATGACAAAAGCTAAGAATGGAATGGAATTCATCATCAGGCACACACCTCCTAATTACTTGGTCACTGCAAAATCTCCATAAGTAAGGATCATCCCACACATAATACTTTGACTCACTTTTAATTTATCAATCTTAGCCTTAGTGAAATGTGCGGTATTGCTTTAGCAACCAAGAAATTAATCAAATCAGCAAACCAAGGGATGTTGCCTTGCAGCTTGAAAAGCTGCTCATCAGGGAAAACATCATGGATGGGAAAAACATCTGTCTCCCTTTCAATTCGACTCAAGTGATCAGCCACCAAATTCTCCGCTCCACTCTTGTCACGGATCTCAATATCAAACTCCTGGAGGAGCAACATCCACCTAATCAACCGGGGCTTGGCATTGGGCTTCTTCAGGAGAAACTTCAATGCTGCATGATCTGAAAACACAACCACTCTGGAACCAAGCAAATATGATCGAAATTTATCTAAAGCAAAAACAATTGCTAAAAGTTCCTTTTCAGTTGTGGTGTAGTTGATTTGTGCAGGATCTAAAGTTCTCGAAGCATAGGAAATGACATGAGATACTTTACCAACCCTTTGTGCAAGAACAGCTCCCAATGCATAATTAGAGGCATCACACATCAGTTCAAATGGAAGTGTCCAATCCGGTGGTTGGATGATAGGTGTACTGGTCAATGCCATGCTTCAATTGATTGAAGGCATCCGGCACTTCTTGTCAAAGTGAAACTCCACATCTTTTTGCAGTAAGTTGGATAGCGGAAGTGCAATTTTCTTTGAAATCCTTTATGAATCGCCGATAGAAACCTGCATGACCAAGGAAAGAACGAATCTCCCGCACGCATGTGGGGTAAGATAGGCATGAAATAACATCTATTTTTGCGGGATCTACCTCAATACCCTCACGAGATATCACATGCCCTAAGACTATACCTTGTTCTACCATGAAATGACATTTCTCAAAATTTAGAACGAGGTTAGTCTTAATGCATCTATGCAAGACACTGAGCGGACTATCTAAACATGCATCAAAGGAAGATCCATAGACAAGTAAAATCATCCATGAATACGTCCATGCAATTTTCTAAAAAATCGAGAAAAGATACTTACCATACACCTCGAAAGGTGCACGGAGCATTGCATAGACCAAAGGGCATCCTCCCGTATGCAAATGTGCCAAATGGACAAGTGAAAGTAGTCTTCTCTTGGTCTTCGGGGCTATATGAATCTGAAAATAGCCCGAATATCCATCCAGGAAACAATAATGTGACTTGCCGCCTAACCGCTCCAACATCCGATCAATGAAGGGCAGCGGGAAATGATCCTTTCTGGTAGCCTGGTTGAGCCGCCTATAATCAATGCAAACTCGCCAATTGTTTTGAACTCGTGTGGGCACAAGCTCATTGTTCTGATTCGCAACCACTGTGACCCCAGATTTCTTGGGAACCACTTGCACGGGGCTCACCCATTGGTATCGAGATATGGGATAAATAATGCCGACTTGAAGTAGCTTTGTAACTTCCTTCTTCACCACATCTAGAATCGGGGATTTAGTCTCCTTTGGGGCTGTCTAACTGGTTTGATCCCTTCTTCCAATAAAATCTTATGCATGCATGTGGAGGGACTAATACCGGGAATATCGCAAGAGTCCATCCGATGGCTTGCCTATTACGCCTCAAAATCTGCGAGTAATTTTTTTCTTCTTGATCGGGTTATAGGTTTTTAGCAATGATCACATAGGAAGTGTCTCACCATCTCCCAAATATGCATATTTAAGATGGTCTGGTAAAGTCTTCAACTCCAAGGATGGAGGTTGTGCAATGGAAGGTAACAAGTGATCGAAACATTGACTAACTCAAGCAACATTAATTTCAAAGCATGGTACCGACTCTCATTCTCAATTATTGCATCATCGGCGGTGTATCATTACTCATGAGAATAAATCTCAAGCACATAAAGCACATGGTTCAACATCACAAGTGGCACATGTATCACAAGAAACAGAACCAAGATAGTCAACAATATCGGGAATTCAAAGCATATAAATCGGTATAGACATCATCAACCAAAGATCTCAATCATATCAACATGGAAAACAGAATGCTCCTCTGGGGGTGTCTCATGGCATCAAAAATGTTAAATTGTACCAAATCGTCGCCAAACTCCATAGAAAGGGTGCCAAGCATGCACGTCTATCTTGGTCTTGGCGGTCTTGAGGAATGGTCGCCTAGAATCAATGGAGCATGGTTTGTTGGAGACTCATCTTCCATGTCCGAGAATGTAGAAGTCTCTTTGGAAAAAATCAACTCATTCACCCGAACTAACACATCTTCCAAAGACACTGCAGGATGAGCGGTGGCTCTATTTGCCAACCGAATCACGATACCGAGTGGGTTGCAAAGTACCAATGTTTGAACACTTATACACTGACATGGGCATGACATTGATCGAAGCACCCAAATCTAGCATTGCATGCTCAAATCTAGAGTTGCCAATTGTGCAAGAAATTGTGAAAGTTCCAGGATCTTTGCATTTATGTGGCATGCTTGGCAGAATCATTGCGAAACATTTCTACCCATGCCGATCTTCTCATCCCCTTTCAACCTTCTCTTATGAGTGCACAACTCCTTGAGAAATTTAACATATTTTGGAATTTGCTTGATTGCATCTAGGAGGGAATATTGATTTCCACTTTCCTGAATGTCTCCATGACTTCTTTTTCCATTTACGCTTGCATTGTTCTCTTGGATTGTGTGATCCTATTTGGAAAAGGTAATGGAATGGTAACATCCGAATTCTCTGCAATTTTCTTGGTGTACGTGATTTGTGGACTGAATTATCCATTTCCTATTTTTGGTCAATTTCGATTCTTTGTAAGGTTGGAACATCAACTTCTTTGCCACTTCTCAAGGTAATTGCACTTACGTTGCCTCTTGGATTGTTGATTTGTTTGTGAAGGCAATTGGCTAGAACCTTGACTCTTTAGCTCGCTCACAGTGGTTGCCGGTGCCCGATTTGAGTTTGTAAATTCTGAATGTTGGCACCGACGTTCTGCTGAACCGAATGTTATTTGTGGCCATTTGTTTCATCGGTCTTCCAATGATGGCTCGGTGGAGTGGATTGAATGAGGCTACCGAGCAGTGTTCTTGTTGTCCGAATGTAGGGGTATTTGTTGGTATTTGTTGCTTGGACCTGCAGCTTGGTATCTAAATTGTTGTTCTGCCGTGGCTGTTGGTGGCCATTGTTGTTCTTTGGCTAGGATTCCCATATCTCAAATTGGGATGGTCTCGCCAACCAGGATTATAAGTGCTAGAAAATGGATCATATCTAGATTGTTCTTTGTTGTTGCGATATTGGGGTCTACCGGGAAAAACACCACCTGCAAAGCAACACATTGATCTGGAAAAGCGGAACCATCTTCCCGAAGTGTAGGGCATGAATCGGTAGGATGAGATGAATTAGAGCAAATTCCACACACCGATGCGGTCATCGCATGGGTGGTTGTTGACCCACTGCTATCTGTCTTACCAAAGAAGTCAATTCATCTAGTACGTGTTCCATTCTTTGTTGGTCCATATGAGATGCTTGAATTTCATTAACTCCTCTGGTTGCGGTGATGATCCGCGAGCCAAGCTGTTGGGTATGTTTGCCATGTTTCTATCGAGATCTCTTGCGGCGGTAGGAGTTTTGTCTACTAAGGCTCCTCCGAGCGCAAAGCATCGATCATGCTTCTATCATTTGGCAAACAAACCCTCATAAAAGTATTGAATCAAGAGTTGGTCACTAATTTGGTGATGAGGCGGCTCGAGCTCGAACACAACTTCTTGAATCTCTCCCAAGTATTCATGCAAAGTCTCACCGGACATCCGTACGATGCCACATATATCCTTCCTAATTGCAGCGGCTCTCGAGGCGGGGAAGAATCTCTCCGGGAACAACCTCTTCATGTCATTCCAACTTCGACCGAACCTGGTGAAAGATAAAACAACCAATCTTTGGTGCATCGACAAGTGAGAAGGGAAATGCCCTTAACTTGATGTGTTCCTCAGAGATGCCTTGTGGCTTCATGGTTGAACACACAACATGGAACTCTTTCAGGTGCTTATGAGGATCTTCACCCGCAAGACCATGAAACTTTGGTAACAAGTGTATCAAACCAGATTTCAACTCAAAATCTGCATCAAGATCAGGATATTGAATGCACAAAGATTGGTAAGATACATCAGGAGCAGCAAGTTCCTTAAGGGTTCTATTATGCATGTTATCAGCCATGATTTCAGGATTACTTAAGTTATCAGGTTCACTCCCAAAATTTGGTTCAGAATTAACTCTGGAATTTATCACACGAGCTCTAATTAATCTATGCAAGGTCCTATCAATCTCAGGATCAAGATCAAGCAAGATATCAGGATTGGACCTAGTCATGCATCAACTAAAGCACAAAAACACAAAAACTGCAACTAAGCAAAATACACTAAACAACACTCAAAATATGCAAAAATAAATCTAGTTAATATGTCTAAACATTTTTAAAAATTATGGAATCAACACAGAACAAAATCTACATAAAAATGAAACTAGAAAATGCAATAAAAAATATTAAAAAATTAAAAAAGTGGTCTAAATGATAGAATTTCGAAAAACCAGGGGTGACCTCACAGTTTACTGTGAGTCTTGTTTATCAGGCTGTTTTCCTTCAACTGACCAAGTTTCAGCTCATTCTGGGCATGTTGCAGTTCGAAAATTGCAATAGTTACCGTAATCACTGCTTTTTCCGTCTTTCCTAAATCAGAAAAATTCAAAGCTAGGATAAAAATGTTAATATGGTATGAACAATGTTAGTAAATGAAAAATAACTGTTAGAATAGGTAAGAAAGAACAAAAATTAGTAAGGTTACTCAAAATGAAAAGATTACACCTACGAAGTCCCGACACGGCGCCAAAATTTTGACGAGCGCCGAACTCAATCAAAATTATAACCGACGTTATTACCTAAACTTGTAGTATAGTGAACAACACCGGATCGTCTCCTCAAGGATCGTAGATGCAATTTGATCAAATCAAGTGAAAGTTAGAAAAAGGGGGTTTTGATAGTTCAAGGATTGCAATGACAGGATTTAAAGAGAAATAACAATTAAAAGAACAGTCAATTAATTCGTAAATCTATCCGAGATTGGGTTGATTCAATCATAGACCTTTCAACAAACATCTGAAATACATTTGAATGGTTAACTTGGATCTAACCGAGATCTCGCATCGATCGAGAATTCATACTAGACAATCGTCAGGAATTCAATTGACAAGTGATAAACACAAATCTGCAATCGCACCATTCATGTAAATATATGTCAATTTAAGCACCGAATTCAATTAACCTAGGCACAAATCAGTAACCTAACCTCTTCAATTACGTGATTAGTTTAGATCAATCAGTTCTAAGTTTCATCACAAATCTCAATCTTCAGTTCATCACAATACTTAATCTTAAACCAAGATCAAATCAGATCAAACATAAACAGAATCACCATTCATGCATTCAAGATCAAGAGAACAGAAGAAGAAGAGAAGAGGAATTCAAATATAAATCAAATACATTACATAACCAAGGTCTCAAGAATCCAAGCCACAATCTCTTCAAGAGTCCCGAATTGACTAGAAGTGACTTAGCTCTCCATTACAATGAAGGAAAAATATACAAGAACTATGAGAAGCTATTTCTAACACCAAGTGTGTGTTGTGTTTAGAGCTCTCCACATGCTTCCTTTTATAGAGGATTCAGAGTAGTAGTAGATGGGTAGATGAGATTAGTAGGTGGAATTAGTAGGTGAGCTTGGTAGGTGAACTTGGTAGGTGAGCTTGGTAGGTGAACTTGGTAGGTGAGCTTCCTTGTCTCCGAAAGTATTCATTGCTGAACTCATTGATTTCGTCATTTTTGAGCCAAATGGTCTTCATGAAAGTTCTAGGAAATTGTCTAAGCTTTCCAATGGCTCTGGAAGCACCCAAAAATTCGTCCTACAGCCCAAGATATGACCCAATTACTACAGACTGCTCAGGACCAGTTTCAGCACCTCTGTTTTGACTTTCAGACCCAATATCTCCATCAAGGAGCCCGAATCAAGTTTTGTGTTTGTCATGAAAGTTGTACATATGGGTCTTAACTTTCAGATCACCAATTTTCAGCCCATTCTATAAACCCAAACTCGAATTATGTTCTGGTTACTACACACTGTTCGGGTTCAGTCACAAATCCCGTATTCTGATTTCCATGCCCAATTAGCTCCACTAAATGTCTGAATTTGACTTTGAGCTCTTCATCAAAGTTGTAGAGCTCTCTTTTATCTTTCCTACAAGGTAAAATTCATAATTATCAGACATTTAGAATTCAAGATATGGCCAAAATACAGAAACAGTGTAAGACTCGAATAATGCTGAAAAATCAATTAAGTCCGATTCGAGTTCAAACTTACAAAACATAATCAAATTCAGTCAATTAAGTACATGAAGAGTGTAAATGACTAATAATGAGGGTTTCTTAATGAATAAAATATGTGATTATCAGGACCCTTCGCCTAGAAGCATGCCAGGAGCCGCCCATTGTACATGCTTCTCATGCACCGGCGTCCACTCCCCGCCCTCATCAACCCCGGGACACCACAGATACGGCCATGTCTCTTGTTCAGACGAAATTCTGCAGAATGAGCCACTGTTCCATTGGTTCTTTTCATGAATTTTGGTCGTTCCAAATCAGTTTCTAAGTGATTTCTAACATCACAAACAACCCTTAAACATGTTATAATACTTAAATTTCATAAATATATTACTTAGGTATGAATTTGTGACAAAAATCACAATTCCCCTAACCTAATTTCTAAGTTCAAACTTACTGAACTAATCACTTTGTTTGATAGGCAAAACCAATTCTCTTGCATTCAATAAGCAAAACTATCTTAGTTCACTCAAAGAAAACAAATACTAACAAGAAAATGGATCTTTGCTATTTAAAACCCATTTTCCCTATCTAATGACCTAACATCCAACTTAAGAGGGATGAAGAAAAAGGAATAAGTTTTAGGTTAGAAACCCCTACCTCAAAACTTTGATGATGGTGGATGATCAAGCTTGGTCTTGCCCTTGGATTTCTTGCTCCTTTCTTCCTCTTCCTCCTCCTTATTCTCAAACTTTAAATACATCTTTTTACACCTATTTGTGACTTA
The DNA here is from genome assembly GCA_029884605.1 of Ormosia emarginata. Taxonomy (NCBI): domain Eukaryota; kingdom Viridiplantae; phylum Streptophyta; class Magnoliopsida; order Fabales; family Fabaceae; genus Ormosia; species Ormosia emarginata. The sequence goes on from JAQQTP010000051.1 coordinate 7,486,774, forward strand.
GAAACAAATTCTCTAGATTTATTTCCTTTTACTTGGGCATTTATGCTACTATCTGAGTTATTTTAAGCTACTTTTCAGACTCTGAGTTGCAACAAAGTGCCTAAATTAACTCAGTTTGTCACAAAAATAGACAGACATGTAAAATAAGTGTTATGCTACCTTTGTAACTATAAACTAGTCTAACATGTTAAAAAGAGACTACTACAAGAAAGCAGCCTTTGAAACTAGAATTTTAATGTTAATGTGTTTGAAATTATGGCTTGAATTGCACTTGAAAAGTAAGGTTGAATATTACCATGTTAAAACCTTAATTTGAGTGTATTTTTGGTATGCATTCAAGCTAGGTTTTTGATTGAAAATGTGACTTTGAGATTAGATGGTAGCCATAGCCAAATTTGCCATAATGAGGAATTTGTTGATTTATTGAGTAGCCCTTTGTATTTAATATGGCCAAAGAGTGAAATAGGAAATGATCTCCATCATTAGTTTGAATGGAAATGTGAGGATGAACATTCCCTCCCTTCTGGAGTAGTTGAGGTTGAGGATGTACATTCTATCACCCTTTACTCAAATTCTTCATAGGTGATGGAGGTGATCCTAGTTTGTGGATAGTGTGAGGATGAACATTCACTCTCTAATCAGAACTTTAAGTTCAGGATGGACATTCCTTCACTAAGGGTGGTATGGGTTACTCATTATTCAAAGTAGTTCTGTATGACTAGTGAATGGTCATGAATAGATTGAAGTGCACAAACCTGAAAGCAAACTACTACCAAGTAAAAATGAATGGTATTGTGAGAATGGACATTCCCTCCATACATTTTGAATAATGATGAGAATTGTTAAAGAATGAGATATGAAGATTAGTTACGCATAAAGATATGGTAATTAATACTTGAGATATATTGAATCAAGAAATATAAAGTATGATATAATAATTTTTCGGACTTGAAGAATGTTATTTGATATCTGAAATATAATGATGTTGGAAATATGTATGATGATTATGAGATAGATGATATGTGAATAATGATAATAAATAAGTGTTACCGATATATGACGAGATATGAATTAATTGTGTAAATGAATGAGATAAAGTCTTGATTTGATACTTTATGATTTACTGATTTGAAATATTTAATGAATAGTGATATTTGAGAAATAATAGGAATTATTTGATTGTACAAATGATTTTATAAAGAATAATAATTGAACCTCTGTTTCGGGAAGAGAAAGGACTAGATTTGACATTTTGTCACCTTTCTAGCTTATATAAATAATTTGAGATATAAATTGTATTTTTCCCTGAAGTAGCTAGAAGTATTACGATGACACATTTTTAATAAAACTATTGAGAATTCTTTGAATTCTCATCCTCGTTTGTTTGTATTTTCCATAATATTTTTAAGAACGACGAAGGCACCAGCAAATAAAAGAGAAGATCAGAGTCATGAAAGATTAGTTTAGTTATAAATGCTATATAAAGTTTTGTATGTATTTTGTATGAGTAGTGCCTTAAAGGCATATAATGTAATATTTGTAATTTGATTAATATATTTGTATAAAGATCCTTCTGATATATGTATATTATTACTCTTACATCAGGCTCATATTTTCATATAAGTTATAATTATTTTTTCAAATTTGTTATTAGTATAAAAGTGACATACCTAATCCTAACTACTAATGCATGGTCCTGGACATGTCCTTAGTACTAGTATTAGGATGTTATATTTTGGTATCAGAGTAGTTCATCTTGTGGAGTCGAGGTATGGACTAGCTATGCTTTGTTATGCATTTGTCTTGTCTTAATGATGAGATGCTTAGGTAGAATTGCATAACAGCCTTGAGTTTGTATGTTTATGGTTAACTATCACACTATTACATAATGTTGAGTCTAATCAACTCAATATATAATGTGTTGTGTGTATAGGAAACTATGACATCAACTAGGCGCACCCGTGGCTGAGGTAATATGTAACACCCCAAATTTCCATATCCCTTAAACAGTAATTTTGACAGTTAATAGAATTTTACTGTTTAGTAATTTCTGTGCACTGTAAAATTATTTTGTTTATTCCATCAGCGTATTTGATCTTTTTGAGTGATTTACTCCGTGTCAGGAAAATAAAAATTTTCGGACCGGGGAAAACTTTACGTAATTTAATTTTTATCGTTAGGTAATTATTTTACGTAATTTGATTTAATATTTGTGCATTTTATAATTTTTGTGATTTTTGTGGATGATTATGAAATTTTTTACTGATTGTGAGCCCAGGGGTGTATGTGGGCTCAGGTGGCCATATGTGGGCCCAGGTGGGTCCCGCAAAGTAAAAAGTTTTCTACGCATAGAAAAATTTGTACTGTTTAGACGGAGACAGGGGATCTTACTAAACCTGAATCTGGAAACAGTTTTAGAAAATTTATTGTACTATGTTTTGTACTGTATTTATTTATCAGACGATAAAAATACAGTAAATATATCCTTTCGTGGGGTTTTAGTAGATAAAAATAGAAATTATATTGCTTAAGTCAACATTGGTGGTTTGGATATCCACCATTGATTTAATTAACGATGGAGACTTGATCTTGATTTAATCAACAGTGGAGATTTGATCTTAAAAGTGAATAAGATCATTTATAACCATTAGATGGAGATTAAATCAAGGGTAGAGATTTGGTCATATAAAGTGACTATGACCATTTGTAACCATTGGATATAGAATTGATTAAGGGTGGAGATTTGGTCTTGTAAAGTAACAAGGACCATTTATGACCATTGGATTTAGATTTAATAAATGGTGAAGATTTAGTCTTAAAAAGTGACAAAGACTAATTATAACCCTTGGATTAAAAGTAAGAAGGAGTAATCTTAACCCTTAATTTTTGGAGACACATCTAATGGCTTAGATTTAAAGGAGAAAGATCCAATGGCCTAGATTAAGTCTTCTAACCTACCTAAGTCTACCTAAATTCTAACCATTGATCTAATCAATGGCTTAAATGGCTCTAAATGTTGGCTTGAAATTATTGAATGCATTATGAAGAGGAAGGGGACGGTTTTGGCTTGTTTAGAAGACAAAGAAAAAGCTTTATGACCATTATTTGATGCTTTCTGTCAATTATGATTTGCTTTAGTCAATTTTGTTTCATTATTGCTTTGTTTGCTTCCTTAGGAGAATGCTTGGAGGGGGGTACGGTTTTGAGAAGCCCTAGGACCATAGGAAAGTGTTTCATTCCATTATTACTCATTCTTGGTCATTATTGATCAATTTCAAGAAGCTAAACTTAGAAAATTTCCTCTCCATCTCTTCTCCAAGTAGGTTTCGGCCAAGCACTCCAAATCCATCCTCCATCACTCTTTAATTTCACCCAACCTAGTTTCTTGAATCCTTACATCATTCTAAGAATATCTCTAGTTATGAGTTTTTTCAAAATCATTCATCTTGGACTTCAAATCCAAGCTTCAAGTTTCTATCAAAAATCAAAAATTCCATCTTTGTGCTTCAAGAGGAACCATTCGGTCAAGACCCCTAAAACCACCATCCAATCTCTTTTAATTTCATCCAATCATAGATCTTGAATCTACATAATGTTCTAAGCAACTTTCATGTTGGAGATTTTCTCTAAATCATTCATCTTCATGGACTTTCTTCAAGATCAAAGTTATTGGATTTTTGAGGTTTAGTGTAAGGAAACTTCATTTCTTCTTTCTTTTTCATGATCTAAACCATGTTTGATCCATGGTTCCTCTTAATCAAGCTTAGTATACTAATTTTTATGTAATTTGTTTTGTATTTGAGAAGCCCTTGGTGATGAAGGACTTGGAAAAAGAAGCAAAACAAGGAGTTTTTGAGGATCTTCAAGAGGTAAGAGGGAGATCCATCTCACCAACTAAGCATGGTAGTGAGAGATGGTTATATATTTGATGGATATTGAATCCATGTGAGGATTCATATCCATGGTCTTGTAATTTATTTGTGGGTGTTTATGTGCTTTAATTATTTGTCTATGCTTGGTATGCTTTGCATGATTTTATGACTTTGATGGTATGCTTATAATATGCATGATAAGTATATGGCATGCTTGTGGAATTTATGATGGAATATGTATATGTATGTCATGATGTGAATACGGAAAGAAAATAAATTTTTGGCTTCAATGGCCAAGGAGAGGGCTACGGTTTTGATGCCCATAATGAAGATTCATGTTGAAATTTTTCAAGAACAAGGAAATTGATTTGTTTAATGAAAATTATGAAGTGGAGAAAAATGAATTTTCTTGGTTCTAAAGGCTATGGGATTTTCGGTCAAGACACCTCAACATAGGTGTTTATAACTTAAGATTTTCATGAAAGATTAAAAATTGGATTGATTTGAAGAGTATGGAAAATAAACAAAGGATATGTTTTTTTTCAAGAGAACAAGAACATGGTTTTGAAGGATCTTTATTGATTTTTTTGTGTAAAAAGATCCTAAGTGTTTTTCTAAACATGAGTTTTGAATGAAACGGGCAATCGTTGATTTTAAGAATTTGCAAAGAAAGTGAAAAAGAATTTGTAAAGAAAGTAAAAATGAATTTGAACAAATGGGTTTGGTTTTATAACCATTGGTATTTCAGTTTGAAAATAAAATTTTAATGGTTCTGTTTGTGTAAAACCATATCAATTTAGAAGGAAAAATATTTGATGGTTTCAAAAGTCATGTCCATGTTTTTAAAGGCTTGTAATGCCTTAATTTTTATGAACAAAGTGATTTTCAAAGTGGAAACGTAACTTCATTTAATACAAGGAATTTGGAAAGGGATTCAGAGTGTTTTATCACTTGAGAGAATAGAAATTTTTGTAACAGAAAACAAAGAGGGGTTGAAAATGTTTGAACTTCAATTTATTTTGAGGAAGGTTGTGTTTGGAAATGATTTGGAAAAAATGAAGAATATAATGGTATTTTAAAAATTTACTAATGTATAACTTATTTTCAAGTTTTGAAATACGTTAGAAAATGTTAAGTTTTGAAACGTTGATTTATATCAATGGAAAAGTGATTTTTGTGGACTATATTTTGGAAAAATATTTTCTTGAGTAAGAAAATGTAAAAAAAATGAAATACAAAGTTATATTATTTTGAGAAAAGTTGAAAGGAATTTTTGATGGTTAAGAAATATTTTCTGTAATGAAATTGTGATGAAAAATGTTTTACGTATCTTAAAAATTTGATTTTTAAGCTACGCAATTTGAAAAAACGTATTGAAAATGATATTATTTTATTTAAGTCCAAAATAGTGTTTTGGAATATTGAGGAATATTTTACGTGATTATAAAACATTGAAAAATATTTTACGTATCTTAAAAACGATTTGAAATACAGTAAAATATTCCTACGCGATTTGAAAAATGTTTAAATATTTCTACGCGATTTGGAAAGCGTTTAAATATTTTACGCCACTGAAATATTGTTGAAAAATCACTACGTGATTTGAATAGTGATAGAATATTTTTACGTGATTGTGAAAATGACAGAAAATCGTTATGTGATTTGGAAAGTGTTTTAAATATTTAGAGAATGATGGAAAATAATTTACGCGACTTAAAAGAATGATTTTTAAGTTATGCGATTTTGAAATAGTAGAAAAATACTATGTGATTTGAGAAACGTATATTTCTACGCAATTGAAAAAAATGTTGAAAAATTAGTACGTGGTTTAAAAGTGTAACAAAAGAGTTGCGGTATTTTGAAAACGTAATAAAAACGTTTTGGAATTTTAAAAACGTAACAGAAGTATTACGGTATTGTGAAAATATAACTAAAACGCTTTGGAATTGTGAAAACGTAACAGAAATGTTACGCGATTGTGAAAACACGACAAAAGTGTTTTATGACCATAAGAACATAATAACATGATGATTACTGTTGAATCAGTGTCCATACACTGTTTGTGAAAAACAACGAGTTTTGTCTATTATTGGCACGTGGTGCATTTTAGATGCATTGGAAAAAAAATAATATATACGTTTGAGGCATATGATTTAATTGAACAAATGAATTTGAAAAGAATGGCCCTTGTGGTTGGACTTGCACTGATATATTAGTGCTTTGTATAAACTATATATGAAAAATTATGATATATACATGTGATTGGTATTTGGTGCATTATACATGCATTGGAATGGTCCGATGAGGACTGGATATGGCTGATTGCCTAGGAGAAACACACCTCTTGAGTGGGTGCGATATGCGTAGTGTAAGTCACTTGTTGACCTTGGGGGCATCGGGGTGCGGGTTGCTTACACGGGTGGTTGGTCACACTTCTTCCCGTAGGTTAGACCGATGCAACACACCGATGATCCTGACCGTGACACTATTCTTATTCAAGATCTGATAAAGACTGTCGTGTATATGCTAGATGTGCAAAATCAAAACGAGGATTATAGCACGTGGTTTGAGGCATGTGATACCGACAAATATTTTCGATCATTTCTCCAACTTGAGTTTAGCTCCATGGAGTAGGAAATCGAGTCTTGTGTACATGCATAATCTGAACACTTATATCTGTATGATATATTAATTGAGGAATATTGGCTATGACAACTATTTTGAATACTTGGATTGATATATGATTGGATGATGATAGTTTATTAATATTGAATATATTATTGGAAGTTTGGTATGATATCCCTGTATGATATTGCTATTTGTGTTATCTCTGTGCTGCCATGTTGGTATTAGCGTAGGTGATCTCACCTCTTTGTTATGTTGTTTTGCTGTGTCTGTACTGTTAAAATCAAATAATAGAAAGATCGAGTTTCTTAGACATAACGGGCGATGGATACTCAGAGATTGATGAAAACATTGAAGAGTGGTTGTCTCAAGTTCGAAGGTGTTCTGAGTAGACAAGGAGTAGAGTTCTGATGCAACAAGCTGGATACAAGATAAGGAATGAGTATGTTAAGTTTTATCGTTAGTGTTATACCGTGCTATTTAGTAGGACCTGTCATGGGGTTTGCTACTGTTAAAAAAAAAGAGTCTGTTAATTTTATATTTCTCTTTAAATTGTGAAATATTAATTGGTGTCAATATTGTATATTAATCAGTTTAAATATATTTTCAGTAATACTTATGAATTTCAGTAAGTTTATGTTTCAGTAAAGAAAGAAATTTTAAAACCCATCTTTTTATAACTCAAACCTTGTGTGAACTTCTTTACAGATTTTGAGTCGGGAGTCAGACATGTGATACCCTAGGGAGGGTGTTACATAATAGATCCCCAACTGAAGATAGAGGTAATACACCAGATATGTCTGAGGCTTTTAGAGACATAGTTGCTGCAGTTAGAAAGCAAACAACCATGACAAGAGAACAAGCAGTTGTGACAAATAAAATTTTGGAAGAGATAAGGGCCAACACATAACCAGCACCAATGCAGAATGTGTCTTTGGTGAAAAATCAAGATTTTCATGATTTGTCTGAATTCAGGAAGGCCAACCTGCCATCATTCCGAGGCGAGTATGATCCAACAAAAGCAGAGGAATGGTTGTGAGAGTTGGAAAAGATTTTGTAGCAATGAGGTGTAGGGATGGCCAAAAGGTTTCTTTTGCTTCCTACATGTTAAAGGGGGAAGCTGAACATTGGTGCAGCGATGTTAGAAGATTAAAGGAAGCAGCTGGTATTGAAGTGACTTTGGAAGTGTTCAGGACAACCTTTCTAGAAAAGTATTTTTCAAGAAATTTGCAAGAAACAAAAGAATTAGAGTTTATAAAATTGAAGCAAGGTGATATGTCAGTGGGGTAATATGTTGCAAAGTTTGAAGAGCTATCAAAGTTTTCTTCTTACTTTTGGTATTCGGATGAGAATTAAAAATGCGTCAAGTTTAAGGATGGGTTAAAAGATGAAATTAAGAGAATGGTAAAATCATTGGATGATACCTCAATCCAAAGTCATAATCCTTTAGGAACTCCAACCACTTTCTTTGTCTCATATTCAATTCTTTTTTGTCAAACAAATATTTCAAACTCTTATGATCACTAAAGATGTAACACCCTCCATAGGGCATTACATTTCTGACTAAAAAATTTAAAACCTGAAATCATTTCATAAAAGCTTTGAGTTCTAAAATTTGGATTTTTAAAATTTCTTTTCGCAGAAACATAAACTTACCGAAATATAAGTAATACAGAAAATAGACTGAACTGATTAATACACATATTAATTATACCACATAATATTAAACAACATTTAAAACATAAAACTTATAGACTCAAAGAAACAGTGGCAAACCCAATGACGGGTCCTACTTAATAGCACGGTAACAACACTAACGAGAAAATTCAACATACTTGTTCCGTTCTTCCACCAAATTGCACACTATCGAAACTGAGAAGATCGCTCCTCGACGTCGTCACCGAACTCAGAACATTGCCTCCAGTTAAGTCTAAGGAACTTGCTTCGCCTACTATACAAATTTTGACAATATAAAAACAACGAGCAATACAGCAAAGAGGTGAGATCCCCTTTCATCAATACTAGTATAGTAGCACAGAATTATACGAATGACAAAGTCATTCCATACACACAAATATCACAAGTATAATCATGTTAACAAATTATCATTATATTCAAAAAACATATATCACAATAATATAAACATCAACAGTATATCAACAACATATATCAATGATATATATTTATGCCACCATGATATGTACCTTGACAATACCACAATAATATGTACACAACTATGCATATGCACAATGCATCATATTTCTACTCCATGGAGCTAAACAAATTCGAATATGAATGGCCCAGAAGATCTGTCACCCATAATGACAATCTAAGCTAGATGCGAGACATAAATAGTGTTTGTCGGGACATACGCCAGTGCGTTGCAATGGTTTATCATGGCCAGGTATATAATGTAACAAATAAGTCACTATGAATCACCGCACTCTGACGTCCCCAGTAGATCCCCCACTGGATCACACTATCCAGCTCTCATTCATTCCTAAACAACAAAAGTCATCACAGCCATCGATTATGAATGACAACCTAATGCATAACTCAATCCACCATAGTATTGTTCACAATAGTATTAGAACAACTGCTCATTCAATTGTTTAATATCAACAACATCAATGATATTATATAACTGCTCATTCAGTTTACATAATATCAATGATCCACCAGGGTCTAGTACGTCAGCTCAACAGTAATTCACTGTTTTCTCAATCGCGTATCCCTTTTTATAGCATTTTCACAATCGCGTAAAAATATTAAACGTTTTCAAAATCGCATAATGTTTTTAAATCATTTTCTCAATCGCGTAGTTTAAAAATCATTATTTTAAATACGCGTACGCTATTTCTAATATTTTTCAACTACGTATAATATTTTCTTTGTTTTCTACTTCTTGAAACTTCGTCCATTAAATAATTATTTCTAGCTTTATTTACAACATTCCTTTAATAAAAATCCTTTACCTAATATTTGCTATTATTTCCTTTGAAAGTCTCTAAAATAATTTTACTTTGATTTATTCTCTAAAACCCATTAAATCAAGTTTTTCTTTAATGTTGTATAATTCTATGCTTAGGAAATAACTTTGAATTTAAAAATATTATAAGTAGGCATATTGGCCCAAAAATCATTTATATGCTTTATAAATCATCTTTAATTATTTCCTATGCATTTAACCTTTTATAAAAATTCTTAATCTACTTTATTATCATTAGATCATATAATCCATGATTAGAAAATAATTTTGGATTAAATGGCATGTTGGCCGAAATTTACTTTGTCTTTTATAAATCACCTTTAAATTATTTTCCATCTTCTAAATCGTTGTAAAATTCATTTATTCAATTAAATTAATTAATCTTTGCTTTGAAAAATATTTGAGAACATTTTGGCCCTCTTTGGGGTGATGAAGCCGTGAGCTTCATGTGTTCTTTGGAACACTCATGCAAATCCTCAACATGTTATTCACATCCTATTTCATAAGAATACTATCATGCATCCATAATCACATACCAAAATATATATTAAAGCTATAGACATATTTGCATCAAAATCAATCACAAATAGGAAAAGCTTTAAACAATCAAGTGAATAAATCCTTATGGATTTTTCACTACACATAAATCCACTCCTCACCACCAACACATGGTTGATGAGGGTAATCTCCCTCTTGCCTCTTGGAGAAACCTCCAAAGCTCCTTGTTATTCTTCTTGAAATAGATCTACTCCACCAAGTAGCACTTAAAACAAAGAAAGACATACAATATTAATGTTCAAGATTATCAAAAGTGACAACAAGCCAAAATATGGTCTTAGAAACTTACCAAAGAAAAGAAAGATGAAGAACACAAATCTTCATCTAAAAGCTCTTGATCTTGAACTTGAAGATCAAGATTGAAAATGAATGATTTGGAAGATAGTCTCAACATGAAAGTTCCTTAGAATTGCATGAAAATTCAAGATCTAAGGTTGTTTAGAATTATTGAAGCTTGGAAGGCATTTTGGAAGGGTGTGGTCGTGAGCTTCCTTTGAAGAACAAGGATGAAGATTGATGATTTAGGCTTAGGTTTCTTCTACAAAGTATCTTAGAATGAGGTAAGGATACTAGATGTAAGGTTGTTTGAAATTATAGAAAAGTGGAGGGTGGTGCAAGGTGGTTTGGCCGTGAGCTTCGTGGGAGAGAAAGGTAGGAGTTTTTGTGTTCTTTGGTTGATGGGAAGATAAAGATGAATGAATCTTGAGAAATTCCTAACATAAAGTGTCTTGGATTAATGAGAGGATTCAAGAAATAAGGTTGGTTAAAATTATTGGAGAGTGATAGTAGGAATTTAGGCCTCTTGGCCAAATCTATAGAGGGAGAGAAAGTGAAAGAGTTTGGTGTATAGTTTTTGGCTTCATGTATGGAGATGAATAAAAGATGAGCAAGTGTAGAAATTTAGCCTCCAAAGGTGTTTGGCCGTGGAACACAAGGAGAGAAAAGGGGGAGAGCTTCATGCAAAAGATGTAAATGACTCAAAGCCCTCCTATTTATAGATTTCATGAAAAAGATGAATGCTTAGGATATTTTGATCAAGATATTTTTTGGTATACATTAAGTGATGAACAATAATTACTGCTTATAAAGTCAGTGTCTATTATCCAATGGATCATAAAATATACCTAGATTTTTCTCGTTTTAGCTGGGTAGTAACTATTGTTGATCATTTTTCTACTGATTACCCTTGATGAGTCACAGAGCGAGTCATCGAAGAGAAGTTTCTAGAACATGTGACTCACTACGATGAGTCAACATGATGAGTCACCGTAGAGATTTCTAGAACAGCTGAGTCAGCATGGTGAGTCGTAGCGTTGAGTCAGCATGGTGAGTCGTAGCGCTGAGTCAGCATGGTGAGTCATAGCGCTGAGTCAGCATGGTGAGTCATAGCGCTGAGTCAGCATGGTGAGTCATAGCGCTGAGTCAGCATGGTGAGTCGTTAGGGAACCTTCTGGAACGTGTGACTCACTGCGCGGCGAGTCACAAGGTGAGTCAACGTTTCTACACTCTTTTAGAATGTGGCGAGTCAGCATTCTGAAACATGGCGAGTCATCACTTCTGGAACATAGCGAGTCATCGCTTCTGGAAGCTTCCCAAATATGTTAAGTCACAGGTGCTGATGTGTCACATCACGTGTCAAGCTTCTATTGGTCTTCTTCGATGAGTTATAGCCGCCAACTTTGACTTGCTCCTCATTGGTCCACATGTAAAGCAAGTACTCAAGTACTTGATGACTAGTCGCGTGACTAGGCATTTTCTAGAGTCTTCTAGAATAGTCTAGAACATTTGAGTCACTAGGCTAGTCATCTAGGTGAGTCACCAAACGATGAGTCATCGTCTTAGAACATCCTAGAGTTGGTGACTAGGCTTGCGTCTAGAATCATCCACTAGATATTTCTAAGAAAAATATTATCCAATAGATAATAAAACATACCCTGATTTTATTTGTTAGATAAAATCGTAGAAAAACAAAACTTCAAAAATTGTTTTTGGTTTCGGATTTAGTAAGATCTCCCGGCTTCGAATCAACAGTACAAAATTTTCTAGCTAAAGAAAATTTTTATTTTCGACGCCCATACCGAGCCCACACACACGACACAAAATATCTAGAATATATTAAATATTCAAAATATTTCAAAATATCAAAAATATAATAAAATATTCAAAATATCTTAAAATATCTCAAATATATTAAAATATTCAAAATATCTAAAATATATTAAAATATTCAAAATATCTAAAATTTCACAAAAATTCACAAAAATCATAATAATTGTGAAACTCATGAAAATTAAATCAGATTAGTAAAAATAATTAAGGATTGACAAAAATAAATAAAATATGAAGGCTTATATACAACCCAAAAATAATATTAAAATAATCAAAAACGTAAAAATTCTAAAAAAATCCTAAAAATCACAAAAATTATAAAATTCATAAAAGTCGAAGTCGGATTACTCAAAATAATTAAGGATCAACCGAAATAAATAAAATATGAATTTTTGGGGTGTTACAAAAAACCTCAAATTTAATTCCATACAAGTAATGCCTCCAAATCTTTAGAGCAAAAACAATTGCTACTAGTTTTAAATCATGGGTTTGATAGTTTTCTTTATGGGATCTTAGTTGCCTAGAAGTATAAGCAACTACTCGCCTATCTTACGTTAAAACACATTCTAACCCTTTCGTCAAAGCATCACAATAAACTTCAAACATTGCTAGAAATTTGGGTTTTAGAAACCGATTTAGAGACCGATTTAGAGACCGATTTAGAGACCGAAATAGAGACCGATTAAGAAAAAAAATCTAATTTTCTACCAAAATAAAATTGATCTCTAAATTTTTTAGAGATCGAAATTATGTTATAAAAGAAATTAAAAAAATTAAAAATGTGTCTTATTATTAGAGACCGATATTTCGGTCTCTAAATAAAAAAATTTACAAAATAAATAAATATATAAGTAGTGACCGCAAATTTGATCTTTAAAAAAAAGAGATGTTAGAGACGAATATTTCAGCCTCTAAATAAAAATAATTAAAAAATAAATAATTTCGGTCATTATAAAAATAAAATAAAATAAAAAAGAAGAAGTTATTAGAGACCATTTATGCATCCTCTCTCTCTCTCTCTCTCTCTCTCTCTCGCCCTCTCTCTCTCTCGCCCTCTCCATATTAACCCTCACAAAAAAAAAAAGAGTATTTTGTTTTGAGACTTTGGAGTGCACTCATTTTTCCTTTTCTACCTTGTGCTAAATTCTGAGTTTTGCCCAAGGACGTGCAAAAGAGTAAGTGTGGGGGTATTTAATAATTATAATTTTTATCGTATTTATTATCTACATAATTACGTTATTAATGATTTCCAGGCTGTAATTAGGTGATCTAAACACCTATTTTAATCATTGGGTTGAATTGGGTTTTAAAGCAAAATTTTTGGATTTTTATGCATATTGACATTGATTTAGTATTTGGCCATAACTTGAGTTGTAGATTTATGATTTTGATGTTCTTTATATGCTAGGAAAGATGAGAAAAAGATCTACAAGTTTTGTAGAATGTCAAATTGGCAAATTCGAACATTTAAGTGGTCAAAGACAGCCTTGAATTTGGATCAGTGGTGTTGTCACGTATTTCTGGACATACCTTCACTATTTTAAGCATATATCACTCATTTCAAGCCCAAATTAAGCATATGAACACTCTTTGAAAAGCTTATTTCATGGGCTATCTGATGGGCTTGAGGTGGGTTCGAAATTATGACAGAAATTATGAATGGAAAAGTGGAAATTATTGCAATTAGGTGTAAGAATCATTGACATAATTAATGGAAAAATGGAAATTATTGGAATTAGGTGGAAGAATCATTGGCATAATTAATAGAAAGTGGGAGACATACTTTAGACATACTTTCATAATGGATAATAATGGTGCAACCACTTTCATAATGGAGATTTTTAGTGGATTGTTACGAAGAATTGTAATTAGATTGTATTATAGGAGGAGCTTCTACATTTTCATTTTTTTTCATGTTGTAGTCTTGGTTTTTAGAACCTTTCTTCTCCTCCTCTCTTTATTACTTCATTTTCTGTATTGTTCCTGAAGCTTCTCCAATGGTGATGGCCATGGAAGGCTAAAGACCTTGTCAATCTAAGGGATCCAAAAAGTGTGGTTTGAATTTTGAGTTCCTATGCTTAATGGTTATTTTGTATGCATTTTCTTCTTCTATATCTCTTCAATTATGTTTTGATCTAATTCTGATTACATTTAGATTTTGTGTTCATAATTGAAGTGACAGAAAGTAAGATTGATAATCCGAAATCAATTAAGGCTAGTTTTATCGATTTGTAATCTAGGTTAAGTGAATCAATTTAAAATCAATATTAATTTATGGATTGTGATTGTAATCTTGTTTGTGTTGATTGGATTCTAGGTGATTACCTAGTTAAATTTCAAATTTAACAGAAATTGTATGCAGAACATGTCACTTTGAGAACTATGATAAATTCTACCACATGAACTTGAATGCTTTGGATTGATGTTTGCTCAATCTGAATTCTTCTACTACATTTGATTTTTATTTCGAATTGAATTGCTGAATACAAAAACCCCATGCCTGCTACCTCTTAATTAGATTAGAAACATCTATGTGTGTCCTTGGAAAAATGACCAAGGTTGTGCTTTATACTACATTTAATCAAGGAACCTAGTTGTAATTTGGCCTGAGTGTGACCAAAAATTTGATGCGGATTAAAGGATGTAAACCCAAGTGCAAGTTGTCTCAAGTAATAAATTTATCGGGAGTCTGATGTCAATCCATAGGGAATTGATGAAAAAAAATTCTTTGAGGTAAGGAATTGATTCGTCACAACAATAAAGATAATAAAATTTGTTCACAATTAAAAAAAGAACTTGCTTGGGCTAGGGATCCACTTTTGGTAATAAATTAAGGACAATATTAATTCTTTTTTTATAACTCAATTGAAATCCACACACAACGGAGGTTCTAATAAGAAAATCAAACATTCAAAGTCTATTTACAAGTGTTGGTGTTGGTAAATAATTAAAGGAACCATAATATAACTACATATATAATTTTAAAGACTATCGATGTCTAAGTATATTTCACATCAAAGACCAACACGAAAAGTGCTACAGCTTAAAGACTGTATTACGCATCCTCTCAAAATAGATATGAAAATCTCTCTCATATGCAAGACCAACAAGATAAGAACAACTACAAGGGAAAACTAAAACACCAACAAAATGGACAACAAAAACAAAATAAAAATCAAAAGATCTGTTATTGAGAGAAGCAGATCTAGATAAATATGTTCAAAATTTAATAGATTTGAGTCACTTATTGAAAAAATACACGAAAACAAAAGAGGAGATGGTGGGACTGCCACCAAAAAAGGAAAACGGTAGCTCCCACTCCTACACTCTCGTGAAAGAGAAGATCAAAACAAGAAAGAAGAGATAGAAAGAGAGGGGGGGACTAGAGCAAGAGATTTATCTTGTTGTATCAATGAATGTATGACACATCAACTATAATATTAAAAATATAATTAAAATGAGAGATAATAATAACTTACCAAACTGATATGATACAGATTTAATAGTTCATAATAATAAAAAAGTCGTACGGAGCACTTAAAATTTTCTCATCTAAGCTTGAGGCTTAAAATGTAACAAATCGAAAAAGATTAAGCCTAAGTTTTGTAACGTTGTAGTTTATAATTATAGATTTTTTTTCACCTTTTTCGGTGGGAAGAGAAAATATTACCTTTTTATTTGACTTAATTAATACAAAATATTTTGGATAAATTAATGTTCATTTTGATCTTTTAATGGTATACTCGATATTAATATTAGTTCTAACTTAATAAGCAACATCAAATTTGTCATTGACCAATAATATCATCTGTTCTATGTTTTATCTATGGGAAAACTAATTTCAAGAATTGCTAAAAAGGAATATTTAATTTCAAAGACATGAAAAGTTAAATTATTAAAAAGAACCATATGAAATTTATTTAATGAGAAGGATCATTATATCTTATTTAATGGACAAAAATACCTTTAATAAAAGTAATATAAAACTTCATTTTGTAACTGTTAATCACCTAATAGGAACAAATAATCTCTCAACAAAAAACAATACTATTGGCAAAATTTTTCCTAACTTCATGTATCTATTATATAACTTTACTAGTGCTTCCTCTCGTGAATTTCACAGGAAAGATCCGAATGCACACCAATCCAACGGTTATGCATTAGTCCTGCTAAAACCTCAAAAAGGAGAAGTTTATTAAAGTAGATGATTTACAACTATTAACCTCTCATGAGAACAAATAATTATTAATTAACAAGCACTAGCCATTCGCAAATTTACAACTATTAATGTTCATTTATAATTGTTAGTCATGGGAACAAATAACCAATGAACAAAATGTAATAATTATTTGTATTTTTTTTCTAATATCGTGTATGTAAAATATAACTTTATTTATAACAATTAATCACCCAATAATAACAAATAATTACTCGTCAACAAGTAATAGTATTAACAAATATTTTTAGAAGGGTATTTTTTTTTTCCTATTATGTGAAATCTAATGATCCTTCTCTTTAAATGAATTTTGTGTAGTTCTTTTTAATAATTTAAACTTTTATGTGTCTTAAAATTAAATATTTCTTCTTGTCGATCGAAAATTATTAGATAGCCAATTTTTTTAATCATATTTTGATATTATTATGTATTGAATGAATGAGTGCTATATCATCACTTGAATAAATTATGAGTGCTAGGGGAGAATATACTAATAGTGTTAGAATAGATACCTTAAATACCTAGTTAATCTTTATCATTGACAACTTACTACATTTGGCTTCCTTTACTAAACCCACGTATCTAATCGCTTTTACATACATTATTTAATAGAAACAATCAAACTTACGGTCTTCACGCGTTTTTATCAATCTAATTTTATTTTGTGTCTTTCCTTGATTTCATCACCAATAAACTTCTTTTTCTTGGGGATAGATTTCACATATCCTCAAGCAACCTATACATTCATCGCATTGCCTCTCTCGCCCTCTGTGTCTTCGCTTCTCTCTCCCTCTTTCTCTGGAAATATCATCATTGGGAGAGAGGGGGAAGAAAAAAACAAGAAATCACATGGCTTCGTCCAACCACGGAGGAGGAGGTTCCCAATCAGAACCACCACCATCTGCCGCCCATTCCTCAGACAAGAATGCGGACCCAACATCACCGCCGCTGCCGTCAACCACCAGTTATCCCACCCATCCGCCACCCGGATCGACATACCAGCCGCCATACGCGACGTATTACCCGCCGGCGGGTTACCCAGCCGGCCAAAACCCCCACGCATACCCGCAAGGTTACGCTGCATACACCGACGGATACCCCGCCGGATACCACAATTATCCCCCCGCCGCTCCCTACTACGGCCCCCCTCCCACCTATCCCACCGCCGGCGCTGGCTCCAGGTTCCTCCGGAGCTTCATATTGTGTTGTTGTGTAATATTGACGTTCATTTTCCTTGCGAGCCTTATTATGGCTTTGGTGCTACGTCCAGAACTACCCGTTTACAAGCTTGTGTCCATGTCCGTGGCGAACTTCACCACCACCCCAGCCTTGGCCGGAGAATGGGATACCAAGATGACCATCGAGAACCCCAACGAGAAGCTCAAGGCTTATTTCTCCGACTTCAGGGTGGACGTGTTTTACAAAGATGGCGTGGTGGCGGTGAATTATGCACCTGGTTTTGCGTTGAACACGAAGGAGGTGAGGGAAATGGACGTGAAGGGTTCGTCTAGCCATGCAAATGAAATGATGTTGGATAAAACGACGAAGGATGACATGGTGAAAGAGCGAGCCACTGGCTCCGTCACCTTCACTTTGAGGGTGGCTTCCATAAACGCGTTCGAGTCTGGGTCGTTTTCGACGAGGAGCACAGAGGTAGTGGTCATTTGCGAGGGGCTGAAGCTTGTGTTTCAGAAAAACAATGACACCGGGACGTTGGACAATGGAGGCATGCCCGTCGTATGCCAACTTTATGTTTAATCACCATGCGTGCGTGTTATTTTCCTTTGTGTTCTGTTTTGATTAATTTGGGGGAGGAAAAAGGTTATTTATGTAGAATTGTATTTGATTTGATGCCATTTTCTTATTTGGGGATCAGGGCTCCAGATGAGAACAAGCTTGTGCTTGTAGATACATAGAAAATTTTGTTTGCGACTTCATTTTTAGCTTTCCTTTTTCCTTTTCCTCTATCTTGTTCTTGCATTATCATAGTTTGGTTTCTGGGCAATTGAGTATGATGAACTATATGAAGAAATGAATGTACTGTATGCTACACAGCTTGCACGTAGCACCGAAAATGAGTCTAATTCAAACTAATATAAATGATAATTCACATAATTACTTCTTTATCTTTAAAATTAGAGTATGATGATAATAAAATCGGAGTTTGATTCTCATTCTTTACGAGATCACTTATATCATCTCTATATATATCATCTCTGCTTAGGTGCTGTACCAAAAACAAGAAGAAAAAACTCAAATAAATTAAACTAAAATCCTAGTGAAAATATATACATCAACATTAACTTTCGATATGCAACATAAAATTCATTAGACTTTATTGCAAAAAACAAATTTAAACTATTGAGTTAATGTATCTTATAAATTACAAATTCATTTGACCAAAAGCTCAATGAAACTTACAATTTCAATAAAATTAATAAATTTATTAAGGAAGAGAATATAAATATAATTTTCACCTAAACCCATGATATATAACTTTGCTTTGGGTCTAGAGATTATCGATGACGACGCATTCTTCCATATAGAGACTGACACATAATGTTCTATTACATGAAGAGAGTATCGCATCTCTTGTATCATTAGTAGATCTGGAGGTCTTATTGTTATATGTAAGGCCAAATCATAAGATTGGCTTGAAAAAACTAAAATTAAAAATTTAAGATCTATCATAACATGAAACAAATATAAGAAACTCAAAATCAAACTCTTCATATTTATTCCAAATGTAATAGATCTGAAAAGTTTGAATAATTTTATTGGAAAAAAAAAAATAAAAAAAAAAAAATAAGAAAAAAAATGAAGAGGGTCGTAGTCAAGAGATTGGAGCGACAATCCCCGTTAAACGAACATTCAAAAAAGGAAACTAAAGCAAATAAAGAAAACACTATTGGAGAAGACAAAATTAGGGCCAGCTCTAAACATATCCAACTATATGAGTTAATCTATCTTTGGTAAAATGAATTTACCACAAAAAAAATCTCTTTATAAGCCTCAAAATTAGCTCAATCAACAAAGATGTTATAAAGTTAGCACAAAAAAATAAAAAAAAAAGTTGTTACAAAGAATAATTTATAAAGAAATGACATTATATGAAATGTCATTGTTTCTTCTTTCTTTTGTCGTAATATACATACGGAGAAGGGATTTTCAGTTTGATGGCCATAGCCCCATAGCAAAGACACACGAGCCTACCACCATGAAAAACGGATTATACTTACAAACCAACTTGTAATTTAATTGGCAAATACCGACGATTTGAGTGTGAAGTTGATGTCGGAATATTTATATAGAAAAGTTCATTTGATTGCATGGGATAATATGTGTAAGCTTAAGAGTGAAGGAGGTCTTGGACTTAGTTACTCTAGTAGCATGAAACAGGTAGTGACAGTCCCAGAAATTTAGATAGCGGGGATAAAGGTGTTCTGGATCGATATCCAGAATTTAGGCCCAACATAAGCGGCCTAACAATGTTGGCCTAGTTGCGACCTCAAGTGATACAAATGATGTGTTGCAAATCCAAGTTCAGGTTGTTTCAAGTAATAAATTCTTGGAAGTTCGAAGTCGATCCACAGAAAATTGATGAAGAAAAATTCTTTGAGGTAAGGAAAAGATTTGTCACAACAATAAAGATGATAGAAATTGTTCATAAATGAAAAATAAGTTGCTTGGGTTATGAGATCCACTCTTGGTAATAAATTAAGGACAAAATTATTTATTTTTATAACTTAATTGAAATTCACGCATAATGGAGGTTCCAATAAAAAAATACAACATTCAAAACTCATTTAAGATTATATATGTAGTTATATTATGGTTCTTTTAATTATTCGCTAACACCAAAACTTGTAAATGAGTTCAAGCATTTGTTGTGTTAACCTCTTGTTTACAACAAGTCAAGATCCCCACTTTACAAGAAGAGTTTCTAAATTGATTGGAAACAAAATAAAATACTTATAATGATCACTTAATAATATATCATTCAAGCACAAGAAAAAGATTAATCTAACCTTATTTCATTACTAAGAGCTTCACCTTTTCACTCAAGCAAAATGAAAATTAGTTACTCATGAATAAGAAGAAAAAAAAAGAGAAGAAAAAGATGAACATAACTTTTATTTAGAACCAAAAAAAAAACTACAATAAGATGATACAAGAACTTGGTCTTAATCTCTCAACCAAGATGCCTCTAATGAGCAACTAATGCAGCTTTTTATAGAGCATGAAAAGTACAAAATAATAATAGACTTGTTTAATGAGTGGTTGGATGAGTGAAAAATGACAATAGTTGTTTATTGAGTAGGTAAATGAGTGGGTGGATGAGTGAAGAATGATAATGAAGTTATTTAATGAGTGAGTGGATAATAAAATTGTTTAATGAGTGGGTGAATGATGGGCAGATGAGTGAAAAATTATTGTCATGTTTGTCTCTCCACTTGCACCAACCAATTCAGCTATCTTCACATGATTATAACTCTATTAAAACATCATTATCTTAAAAAGTGGTCTTCATAGGAGTTGAAAGATGTTGTCTTAGCTTTCCAATATCACTGGTTTCAGCTCAATCAAACTCCTACAGTTGAACTTATGACCCAATTTTTGCACATTGGTCAGGTTCTAGCTACAACATCTCTATTCTGATTTCCAAGCCCAATCTAACCTACTAGACATCTGATTTATCTCTTGTGTTCTTCATGAAAGTTGTATATTTGGGTCTTAACTTTCATCTGGTTTTAGTCTGGTGTCATTTGAACTCCTATAGCTCAATAAATGGGCTAATGAATGAACAGAGGTCAAGCTGTCAGGATCAACACTCTAGTTCTTACTTCAACTCCAATTTAAATTATCCAAACGTGTGATTCAACTCTTAAGGTTTCATGAAAGTTGTAGATAATTGTCTTAGTTTTCTTACAAGACCAAAATCACATCAATCAAATATTTGCAACTCATATTATAGTTAATTTACTAAACATTGCCAAATAGACAAATTAAGGTCAATTCATGCAATAATTCCTTCAAAAATCCAACTTGACCCAATATTATAAAATGTGAAAAAACCAATTTAATTAAGCCTAATTGAACCTTAAGAAGCCTAGTGAGAGGATTATTAAATGAATAAAATATATTGCTATCAAATTCTCCCACACTTAGCTTTTGCACTCCCAAACAAAACACATAAAACTAAAACTTGGGAACAAGGAAAAGTAACACAAACTCAAAAGTTAAAAACTCTAAAAGACTCAATTTCCAATGATATTCAAGAATGTAAAAGTTTATAAACAATGCTACTAGAAATTTGGATTTTAGAGATTGAAAAATCAGTCTCTAAATCAAGAAAATCGGTCTCTAAAATAGTTAGAGGCTAATTTAGAGATTTATTTAAATCGATCTCTAAACCCCTTGTCGCTAAATATTAGCGATTGATATTGGTTGGTCGCTAAATTCAGAGACCAATTATTTAAAAATATTAGTTGCTAATTTTCGTTCAAATATTAATTAATTATTTTTCAAAAAAGTACATTAGAGACCAATTTAGAAACTGATTTTTTAGAGACCGATTAAATCGGTCATTAAAAGCATGAATATATTATATATTTTATAAAATTAGATGCTAATGTGGTCTCTAAACTAGAGACCAATTTATCAGTCTCTAAACCGATCTCTAAAACTTTGAATATATTATATATTTTATAAAAACGGTCACTAAATCGGTTTTTAAACTAAAGATTGATTTATCAGTCTCTAAAAGGTTGAACATATTACAAGACTGATTTATTAGTCTCTAAATTAGTCGCTAAATGTCTTTTTATATATATATATATATATATAGTTATTAATTCGGTTTCTAATTTGTGATATGAATTTGTAATTATTTTTAAATTTATTAAAATCTAAATTTTTAAAACACCTAATAAACAATAGTCAACAATATCATATATAACCAAACACATAAATAAAAAATAGCGTAAACTAAATTAATTCAGTCTGTAGAATATCTCGTTTAAATATTAAGACATTCTATAATAAACTAAACTAAGCATTGTTTACAATATCTCATTACTACAATATTTCAAATGTAAGAAAGTTGAACGTAACATAATTAAACTATAATCATAAAAACTCCTCATCTTCCTCGTTCTTGTCCTCCTCCTCTTCTACTCCATCAGTCATGGAAAATGTTTGAGAAAGCTGAAAGTTCATCGACTGCATCATCTCTCGTACCAACTGATTTGTTTCCTCAATTTGTCTCATATTATCTGCCACTTAAGCTCGAAGCTCATTTCTCTCACTTCTTAATTATTCAAGTTAATCTCTTCGCACCCAGTCAGATGATGAAGAACTTGTTGACTTAATTCCAAGACCATATATTTTACCCTTTTTTTTCACTTCAGCCACATTGTGCCACACATCCAACTCATATAGGGGAGGAATTCCCTGCTCTGATGCTCTTTGGGTCATTTCTTGCATTTCTTTTGCAAATTGGTCTGTCAATACAAATATGACACTAATTAATACAAAAATTTAAAGCAGCATATAAGTCTAACGTTGTAACACCCCTTTGGGGATGCCACACATATAAAGAAAATTAAAATAAATAAATAAAATCTACCCAAGTTATAAAACATTTATTACATAATAATATGGGTCGTAAAGTAATTCCTGATAAACAGATTATTAAAAATAAAATATTTCGAAAAACATAAAATAAACAGAACAACACTACTCATAATATACATATGTTCCAAGTTATAAGTTATACAAATAATTTACAACTACAATTATAAATATTTAAAAATAGTAAATAAAAACAAGAAAAGAGTCAATATATCGAGTATATGCAGACACGCCCAAAAAAAACATCATGCATATTTACTCCTCTGAAGGATCACTCTCAACATGAAAATGATCATCAGGAGACAAATATCTCGGATGTCTCGACTCTCGGCGATAATGTGATCGCGCAGTCGATACGAGTGTCATCTCACTAGGCTCAGTGGATACACCACCCCAATGACGCCTAATGGATAAGGGTAACTCTAAATGCAGAAACACCGTCGTCATCATCAATGGCTCGTTGTCAAATCTATGGCGTAGGGTCACCGTCATCCGTTAGTCTCTATCTCCTCTCATGTGCCACGATAGCGATCCACCGTGAAACTCGAGAGTCACGAACCCCAAAAATCTGCACCGCCATACCAAAACTAATCAATCCAATGGGTATGGATGATCGAGATGGTTCTTGATCGTAAACCGGTCGTCGATTTTCGATCTTCCTCCTCCTCCCTGGGGTACAGGATCTCAAGAGGCTGGTCCTCTTCCTCAAAGTCTTTACCGCGTAAAATAAATTTAAATACATACAACGAAGAGGTAAGACAATCTAAAATCACCATAAACATGGCCAATAAGAAGACGACAAATAAGATATACAATTCATGCATTATGAAAAGCTATAACATTATCAAGTAATGATAGTGTAAAGATTCAAAAAGATTTAAATATCCCAACAATATACCATCACGAGATAAAATAAAACAAAAACAAATGATACAATACAACAATAGATAAAACAAATACAAGTAAACAAATAAATCAATATCAATATAATAAACAGATAAGACAAATATAAATAGATAAGACAAAATAAATAGATAGATCCCAATAAATAAACATAAGACACACCCTACTCCATGGAGCTAAAAAACACAAAGATATCGAGAGAATGACTTGTAAAAATCTATTAGTACCACGGTGCCCAACCAACTATTGCGCGATCATCTATAGCCCCACGACACAGAATCCATCATCCAGGCGTGGTGTAGTTCACGGTCTCATGTGGCACTACAGCAAATGTACTACTAGACTTCACAAATCTCAATTAAATATAGTGCGTGTCGAGTCCATTAGTGTGCTATCGGTTTATCACTTTACCAATCTGTCCACATATGGGATACCGTACACTAACGTCTCCAAGTCCATTAGAACAATGAACCACACTACGTTTATCGCATCGACAACACGATGTGATTCGTCTCATCAACCAATCCACCAAAAATTTGGCATAAACTCAATACATAATTCCAAAAATATGAAATTACGAAAATGCCCTCAAGATAAGAATATGCCTCAACGGCGAGAAAAATAGAAAGCTTGTACGGTCACATTTTCCCGAACAAAAAAAATCCTCAAAAGCTGTACAGGTTCACATTTTCCCGACAAAGATAAAATACAGAAAATTCCAGGAAAAATCTTGTTTCGTTCAATCGCGTAGAAATTTTATCGCGTTTTCACAATCTCGTCATTTTTATAAACGTTTTGAAATCGCGTAAATATATTTTTCGTTTTCAAAATCGCGTAGGATTTTTAATACGTTTTCTCAATCGCGTAAGATTTTTAAATTATTTTCTTGACCGAATTTCTTAAAAATTCTTGTTTAAATAAACAGAAATAATAAATAATACTTTTAAGCTACGTATAATATTTTCCATCGTAGTATCTTGTCTTTTGGACATCTTTTCTATCTTATTTGTCCGTTTTTACTAAAAATTGATGATATTTTGTTTAGAAAATTATATTAATGGTTTCCTAATTTTACCGTAAAAATTCTGTTTATTAAATTTTTAAACCATATACTTAATCCTTTAGAAAACTACTAACATGCTTCAAAATACAAAATTTGAGCTATATGTTAGAAATTTTCGAAAGTTCTTGTATTTCATTTCTAATAACAAAATCATTAGTTCTAAGTTCTCAAACTTATTTCTAATTGATTCTTTTCTTTAAAACTCATTTTAGAAAAATTCTTTTTAACACATATTGCATCCTTATACTTAGAAAAGGTTTGGATTTAATTTTAGAAACCATGGATACTTGGTTTGGCATGTTAATTTCCTAAATACTTTGAAATTGATTTCTAAATTATTTCTCATCTTCTAAATATATGTCAAACTTATTGTATTGTCTAAATTCATTTGACCATTTTCTAAAACAATGGTTTTTGAAATCAACACATTCATTTTAGGCATGTTGGCCGAAAATACTAAGTCTTACCATTTGATTTCTAAATTCATTTTTTTTTATCTAATCAACTTGAAACCTTCTTAATTCTCCTACGTTAATTAAATTACCTTTTAAGAAAATTAAGAGAACATTTTGGTTCTCCATTTGGTTAGTGGCCGTGAGCCTCATGGAATGTTCTTTGGAACACACATGCATTTCCTTGACATGTTATTCACATCCTATACATTATCATGCAATTCTATACTTTATCATGCAATTCTAACACATGCAATATTATCAAAGCTTATAGACATACAAGTTAAAGCTTGTAGACATGCAATTAATTACAAACCACAAATAGAAAAGTTATTAACAAATACACAACCACATCAAATAAGCTACTAACAAACACAAACATGAATCCTTATGGATTCTACAATCACAAAATCAAACTCCATCTTCTTACCACCATCCATAGGTGATAAGATTTGTCTTCCTCTTACCTTAAATGAAGACAAATGGATTTCTTTCACTTCTCCTAGGTCATGGTTTTCCTCCTCCAAAACCTAGCAAGCTTAAACAAAAACTACAAGTTACTAACCATTAAAAGAGAACCTAAACCATGGATAAATCATGGCTTAGAACTTTGAAAAAGGATTTAGAAAAGAAAAACAAGAAATTTCACCTCCTTGGTACAAACTTCCAAGTAGGTTTTCAAGCTTCAAATGAAGGAATTTGAAAGAACTCTCAACTAGAGATGTTCTTAGGATTGTGTTTAGGTTTAGAAAACTTGGTTGGATAGAATTTTAGGTGGTTGGATGGTAGAGTATCCGAATGGTGAAGAAAGAAAGCAACAATGGTGGCTAGGGTTTTTGGATGAGAGAGGAGAGAGAAAAGCATGAAAGATGAAGTGAAGAATGGTCTTCCAACCTTCACTTGGCCGTAGACATCACTTCATGCAAGGTGTCCATGGCTTGGCTTCATCCTAGCCTTAGAATGCATCAAAGGTTAAGATTAAAACTTGGTTAGCAAGCTTGTTTCCTATTGGTTGGTTCAAGCATAGTCACCATGCTTAGTCATTAAGCTTCATTAACTCTTAAGCCTAGTCATTTCGAGTCACCATGTTTCTTGAAAGTTCCTTCACTAATGATGATTAATTAAGCTACTAAGTTAATGTATTAGCTAAACGTGGGTCCCGCAAAACATTTCAGGACTTGTCACTAAATTAGACTAATAAAATAATATTATAATAATACAAAATTATTTTATTTTTACCTAAAAATTAAAAGATTAATTTTAGGCTCATTCGAAATTGGGTTTAGTAAGATCCCCCTACGAATAATTAAAAGCAGATTTTACCGGTCCGAAAAAATATTATTTTCCAGTAGCAAATCACACAAAAAGTCCATATAAAATCACAGACGGTAATATTGGACACTAAATCAAGTAGAAAACAATTAAAAGCAAAAAAACAAGTACAAACAAAGACGTTCGGGACGTAATGGTCATTTTTCTATTTTTTCCCACAACGTAGCTAATCATCCAAAAAGTTCAAATAAAATTGCGTAGTATTAATTGTCGTATATCTTCGAGAAAAAATTGATGGCTGGAAAAATTTTTATTTTACCGTCTCGAAATAAATTACGTAAAGGACCAAATAAAATTTGAGCTGTATAAACGTATTTGTATTTCATGCAGAAATCGAGAAACAGTAAAATAGGAACACAACGGTCATTCTCACAAAAACTTGAAAAACAACAAACAGTACATTCGGTACATTTTCTAAAAATTGGGGTATTACAAACGTAATATAAGTCATGACATAAAGTATAAGAATAAACGTGGTTTCAATAACATGTTAAAAGCTGTAAGCTTGTTTAATTTCAATTTGAGATGATAGCATAGTTAAAATATTCCTCTTTGAAAATAGAATAGGGACTTTTGACATGTAATAAATAAATATCATAACAAGTCAAAAAATAGGTCAGCATAAGAATAAACATGAGTTCAATCACATGTTCAAAGTAGGTTCCAATGATTTATCACCAAAAAGACAATCAAGAGGAATCTAAGCATGATATTGCAAGCACACACATAAAAAAAATATGACTTATATTTAGAGTTCCCTTTAAACATCAAGATAGCAACATGAATATAATTACTGAACATCATTATTTCAAACCCAAGAGTTTGAATTAGATAAAACAATTGCTTACAACTATATGTTCTGATCTCCTATCTACCCATGTGTGATCCTTACGTTGATGTGTGTGATGAAATATTGTTGGTGCTGATGGACTAACACCATTCAACTTAGTTTGCAGCAATTGTAACAAAACCATATTGGTAAATTTAACCATATTAGACAACTTCGACAATAATGAAAGATAATAGTGAACTTAACCGAATTAGTTCTATGTTGAGATCAGGTAATAGAGCCAATGGTGTGATATAAAGCTCCATATCCTCCACAATCAGATGCCTGGTTGGCTTTTGCATTGCACTTTTTTTCTTGAAAGCCTCACTTTCCCAATGTGTACACCATGTGTCCCATATCTCATCCCCAAGCTAACTTGGTCTCTCCATTTTCTTGCGAGCCTTTTCCATAACATTCTTCAACAATGTTACACCCCGTTTCTCAAAGTTTCTTCGAGCCCAATAATTATCTGGTGGAATGACAGTATACTTCCTCTGCAATAAATATGAGTAAGCAAATTGTTTATGACCAAAAAAAGTCTATCAAATTTTAAATTAGTAATAAAAATTTGAAAATTACCATAAACTCTGTAAACCGCATATCTCTTGTGGTATCACCTATCCTTTTCCATGATGTTTGTGCCCTTCAAATGTTCGAATCCAATCTCCAGTCTCTTCATTTCTGAGCATAGGACTAGAATCTGAAGACAAGCAAAACTCAAATATCACACCATCTTCCATATAACAAAATCAAAGAAACAAACTTAGTATGTTAGTGCATATATGTGTGATTTAACTATGCCTTATGGTTGCAACAATATCCTAAAATGTTTTTTTAGAGCTAAACAATTATAGTAAGTAACCTAACAAGTCATCCACTGACGTTGATATGCATTTTGGAATCAAATTTTGAGCCCCGAGCACCAAAACAATCCGAAAGTAAGTCAAATGAGATCCATAAAAAAAATAGACAATCATTATTCCTAACTAAGACATGCGCAACAAATTGAATACCCTGAATTTAGAGGGAAAAAAATGTGAAGGTGGTGGCGATTGGCAAGAGAAAGAGGAGAGCGTACCCTTGCTTGCACTGATAAGGAAGAACCCATCGGGCGTAACAAGACTATAGAAAGGATCGATCACTGGACGAGAATGACCATAGCACACAAGTGGAACCTCCATCTCACCCACCAAACTACTGCACAGAACTACCAAGCTAGACAAAGATCAAAGTTGACTCCAGTTAAATGGAGAATGGCACAACTATGGCTGAGACCCAAACATTTATGAGTTTGGGTTTGGGTCTGGAGATTGAAAACTTTTTCTGTAGTAAAAAAGAAAAATTGAGATTCCACTAAAATAAAAACAAATCAAAAGCATATGCAAGTTAATCTAATCGATTCAAAAAAAAAAAAGAGAAAATGAAACAAGCTGGTAACAAAAATAAAATGAAAATTATTCTAAAAACTTCAATCAACAAATGAACCCAAATTGAATTGGAGACCTAAAAAAAACGCACTGGAGATTGAACAACAACAGCTTCACTCATACCTTATTTCAGATCAATGGAAAGAGATCTAAAAATATCAAGTGTAGAGAGAAGAAAAATCAGAGAAAGAAGAAAAGCATTGGTTACCATGGCAGCTGCAGCTTCTTCTTCTTCTTCTGCACGACTGAAGTAGAATAGGGTTCTTCTTCCCAACTAGGGTTCAAATAACAATGATTCACGTTATATAAGGGAGAACGATAAGGGTGACCGAGCGAGAAAGGACAAGCGGTGGCAGGGGCGACGAGCAAGTGGTCTGCTAGGATTCAAAATGGGGGAAAATGAAATGAATAGAAGAAAGGCAGAGGGAAAGGGTACGCAGAAGGGTTAAAATGAGAAAAGGCTTAGCGACTATATTTTTAGTTGCTACATATATATTTTTTTGTAAATTCTTTTATTTAGAGACTGAAATTTCGATCTCTAACACTTTTTTTTTATTTTTTTCGCGACTGAATTTTTGTCTCTAATTATTTATTTTTTAATAATTTTTTATTTAGAGACTGAAATATTAGTCTCTAATAATAAGATAAATTTTTATTTTTTATTTTTTAGAGACCGAATTTGCGGTCATTAACTATTTTTTTTTGTAAATTTTTTATTTAGAGACCAAAATATCGGGCTCAAATAATAAGACGCATTATTTTTTTTTTTTTTAGCTACCAAATTTGCGGTCGCTATCTATTTATTTTATTTTATATAATTTTTTTTTATTTAGAGACCGAAATATCGGTCTCTAAAATAAGACACATTTTTATTTTATTTTTTATTTTTTAGCGATTGAATTTGAGATTGTTACCTATTGATTTTTTTTTATAATTTTTTTTATTTTAAGACCGAAACATTGGTCTCTAATTCGATCTCTAAAAAATTTAGAGACCGATTTAGAGACCGATTTTATTTCGGTAACAAATTAGATTTTTGTTTCTTAATCGGTCTCTATTTCGGTCTCTATAGAGACCAAAATAAATCGGTCTCTAAAATCTAAATTTCTAATAGTGATATTTTATACATTAATAAACACTCGTTTTTAGTCATTTACACTCTCCATGTACTTAATTGATTAAGCATAGTTATGTTTTGTAAGTTTGGATTCAAATTGGACTTAATTGATTTTTTTAGCATTATTTTGATTTTACACTATTTTTGTATTTCGGACATATCTTGAGTTCTAGATGTCTTATAATTATGTATCTTATCTTGTAGGAAAGATAAGAGAGATCTCTACAACTTTCATGATAGTTCCAGGGAAAAATCGGACATCTAGTGGAGCTAATTGGGTTTGGAAGTAAAAACACTAGTTTTGTGACTGAACCTGAACAATGTGTAATAATCATTGCATAATTCGAGTTGAAGGAACTGAAGTAAGCTGAAAATTTGGCATCTGAAAGTTAAGACTCATATCTATAACTTTTATGAAGAACATAAGAGCTCATTCAGACAGCATGAAGGTCATATTGGGTCTGGAAGTCAAAATAGAAGTGCTGAAACTGGACCCGAGCAATCTGTAGTAATTGGGTCATATCTTGGGCTGTAGGACGAATTTTTGGATGATTCTGGTGGCATTGGAAACTTAGACAATTTCCTAAAACTTTCATGAAAACCACTTTGCTTTGTTCTAACGTTATCACTAAGTTCATCACTGAATGATTTTGGAGACAAGAAATTTTAATAATTTTTCACTCACAAAAGTTCTTTGGCATTTTTCACTCATCCACCCACTCATTTACTCACTCATTAATTAATTCCCTTGTCATTTTGTATCTCTAATCCTCTATAAAAGGGACCATAGGCAGATCATTTGGGGAATCTTAGTTTTAGATTAAGTTCATGTTATTATGTTATTTACTTGTAGTAATTTTCTTTTGTTGTAAATAGAAGTTATGATCATCTTCTTCTTCTTCTCTCTTTCTTTCTTCTTGCTCTCTTTCTTTCTTCTTGCTCATGGGTAACTAATCTTCATCTTGCTTGGGTGAAAGAGTAAAGCTTTTGTAATAAAATAAGGTTAGATTAATTTTCTTCTTGTGCTTAAATGATATATTATCAAGTAATCATTATACGTATTGTATTTTGTTTCTAATTAATTTAGAAACCCTCCTTGTAAAGTGGAGTTCTTGATTCATTGTAGACAAGTGGTTTGACATAATGAATGCTTGAACCCATTTACAAGTGTAGGTATTGGTAAATAATTAAAGGAACCATAATATAACTACGTATATAATTTTAAATGGACTTTGAATGTTATATTCTCCTATTGGAATCTCCGTTGTGCGTGGATTTCAATTGAATTATAAAAAAAATTAATTTTGTCCTTAATTTATTACCAAAAGTGGATCTCCTAGCCTAAACAAGTTCTTTAATTTAATTGTAAACAAGTTTTATTATCTTTATTATTGTAACAAAGTCTTCCCTTACCTTAAAGAATTATTCTTCATCAATTCCCTATGGATCGACCTCGGACTCCCAAGAAATTTATTACTTGAGATAACCTGCACTTGGGTTTGCATCCTTTAATCTGTATCATGGATCTTTGTAGATCATATGTTAAAGCGTATGTGATTTGGTGAGAAATGGAGAAGATAGGTGTCTCAATGAATTTCAACATCATCTATGTTAATTTTGGTGAATGGTACACCAACAATGCCATTTAATATGCAGTGTGACCTAATACAAGGTGATCCTCTATCCCCTTTCTTATTTGTCTTAGTGGTGGAAGTGTTTAATCAGATTATGTGGCGAGCCAAGGAAGCTGGGTTGATAGAAGGTGTTTGCATAGAGAAGGATAAGGTGGAACTATCTCACCTCCAATTTACAAATGACACAGTAGTCCTTTGCCCTGCTAAGGAACGAGTTATCATTAATTATAGAAGATTGCTGGATTGTTTTGGTGTCATGTCTGGGCTAAACATAAACTATACAAAGTCGGCATTCATTCCTTTTTCTTGCTCGCAACAGTGGGTTGATAGGATATGTAGTAAAATAGGATGCTCAATTGCTTCCTTACCAATAAAGTATTTGGGAATTCCTCTTGGGTCAAGTCCGAGAAAACTGGACACATGGAGGCTGGTTGTGGATAGGATTGAAAAGAGACTTGCTTCTTGGAAGGCGAGGCTTCTGTCTAGATCAGGTAGACTTGTACTGATTAAGTCTGTACTTAATAATTTACCTTTGTATTATCTGGGGCTCTTCAAAATTCTGGTGGCAGTGATAAAAAAAAAGGATCCAAAGCAGGTTTTTTTGGAATGGTGATATTAATAAATGAAGGCTGCCACTTATTAAATGGAGTGTTATTCAAAAGCCAAAAATGTTGGGAGGGATTGGAGTGGGTGACTTGATTATTAAAAACGCTGCTATGTTATTCAAATTGTGGTGGCATTTTTCAGCTAAAGATAAACCCTTATGGAAGTGGATAGTTTGCTCTAAGTATAATCTGGTAATGGATAAACCGCTTCTTGATCAGCAAATATCTTGTAATATCTTATTTATAATATTATAAATTCTAGAAAAGAAATAAGTAAAATAATTCAGCATGATTTTTGGATGAATGTGGGAAATGGCATGAAGTCTTTGTTTTGGGAAGATAAGTGGATTGGTGATGGGTGCCTCAAAGATAAATTTCCAAGGTTGTTTGCAGTCTCCTTACAAAAAAAAAATAAGGTAAGGTATAGTTGGAGGTGGAACTTTATTTGGAGACGTACATTATTTGTATGGGAGTTGTAGCAACTTAATGATTTGAATATTTTGCTATCCCAAGCCTCCTTTGATAAAGACACTAAAGATAAGCTTTTTTGGAAATTTGACTCTAAAGGGTCCTTTTCGGTTAAATCGTTCTTGTTTGTTGAAGCATCTCTATCAGGTTCCATGTGTCTTTCTAGTAATTTTACAAAAGGTGTCTGGCAGGGTCTAACTACTCCAAGGGCTGAAATGCTTGTTTGGTTTGTGTTGCTGGGAAGGTTGAACACTAAAGATCGCCTTAGAAAGTTCAACTTAATTCAGGTTAGTGAGGAAGGCTGCCTATTTTGTATTGATGGTAAGGAAAGTATTGAACATCTCTTCTTCACTTGTTTTTTTTTTATGGTGTTCTTGTTTGGATTGGTGGGGCTTTTATTGGTCTTCCCCCTTTGACCCACGCACTTTCTTTGACTCGTGGGTGGACATTGGTTTATCTGGTTTTCAAAAAAAGTTATGAGTGACTTTATTCTTTGTTGCTATCTAGTCGATTTGACAAGTAAGAAACATGATGGTGTTTAATAAAATTGAACCAAATTGGGAGTAGATCTACTCTGAAGTTAAGTTAAGACTTGGTTTTAGGACTAAGGGATGGTACTCTGGTTTTTCATTTTCACCAGAGTTTTTGAAGACTAATTTGCAGGATATTAGAAAATGGAAGTTCCCTGGCTCAGTAAGTCAGCAAGCTGTTAAAGGAACACCTATGTCTATTGGTGTACTTTATTGGAGTTTAGAAGGTTAGACTAGAAATATTATAGGGAAGTTTATTATTGGATGTACTCTTAAGGATGTGTGTGGGAAGATTGTGTGTCATTGTGCTAAAGTTGTGGATTGTTGTGATGTTAATGAAGCTGACTTTATGACCATTGTCTTAGCTCTTGAAGTGTCTCTTCACAAAACATGGGTGTCACAATATCCGATCTTGATTGCTTCTGGCTCCTTGCTTGCGTTGTCGTGGGTGGGTGATGACAAGATGGTCCCATGGAAGATGCACTTCCTTTGGAACAAGTTCCAGTCTATTAGGAGGTGTTTCAAGGACTTACGGTTCATGCATAAGAAAAGGTTAGTTAGGCCTCAAGAATCTTTCGGGTTTAATAGTGATACTATCTTTGAGGAGTAGAAAATCTCTTGGTTTTGGTCTTGAGTTATGAGGTTTTTTTTGCCTTTTCTTGTTTTTTTTTGTTTCTATTGTTCTTCTTTATGTGTTTTATACACTTGATTGTTTGTTGGTTCTTGCTCCTCTCTTTTGAGAAGAGTCTTTGAGCGTTGAACCTTGGTATCTATCAAAAAAAAAAAAATAGAAGTCAATCTAAACATATTGTTGATACTCAAATTTGTCTAGGTGATTTTTAGACCTTGTATTATAATTTTTGGGTTAGTCAAGTCTAAGTACAATGAGTCAAAATAAAAAATAAAAGAGAGGGAGAGAGAAGAATCCAAGACCAATGCTCAAAAAGAAAAATAAATTAACTTGCGTCAAAAAAATAATAAATGAAATATTTGGACATGATTTTTTATGGAATATTAAAATAAATTTGAGGATAAAGATTTCAATTAAATCTTAATACTAATTAAAAATATTCAATTTGAGATTTTAATAATTAAAAAGGTTAACAAGAATGATTAACACTTTTTAGACAAGATAGGTGCTAAATTTTTAGCAGTACCATGTCTTTAAATCATTAATTTATTATTGATTTAATTAGGATAAAGTCACCAATCAGTGAATAAGAAAAGAATTTTAATTTTAAACTCAAATAGGAAAAAAGGATACATGTTTAGATTTTTAACATCACTAAATCAAATTTCACATCACTTGAGATTGCTCTTTAATTTATATATAATCTACAAGTGATAATAAGAAAAGAAAAGATTTGGTAGATCGAATGTTTCTTTCCCATTAAGTAATTGAGACATCACTTAACCTGTAAAGAAGAAAACATCAAAATCACAACTCTACATAGTTCTTTTCAAATACAACACAACTTTTATGAGCACACTTATTGGGGAGCTTAAAAAAACATAGGTTGATAGAGAAATAAAGATAGGGGTGCCTTGAAGAGAAGAGGGCACGGAGCACTACTGAGAGAAGAAAAAAGTAAAGCTTTTTCTTGAGAGTCTTTTGGGTAATATCTTCAACCTCCTGCATTTTTTTATTTTCTTATGGTATGGTTGCTATTTGTCTTTCTCTATGATTGACTAACACGGCACCACCCTTTCACAAACTATTGAACTTCCAAGCCATGAAACACATATTCCACACGTTGCACGTCAAAGCACCAGACCTTAAAACAAACACCAAGCTTCAAATACAGCTGTATTTGATACTCAATTTGCTTCTTGCATCATCATCATCATTCTTATTCTTATTCTTATTCTTGCATATATTCTTATTATTATTATTCTTATTCTTATTCTTGCATATATCACTTGAATTAACTCACTCTATTGATTGGGTTTCGTCTTCTCATTGACAAGCTTTAGGTTTGTTTATTAATCTATTTTTGATTTAGTTTAAACTGCTAAATCTTTTTCTTTGAGGCTTCCTTGTCATGGTTAAGACCTGGCAACAAAATACTCAAAATTAGTTAAAGTGATAGCAAAATTTTGACTTTTTGGAAGTGAAGAGCATTCCCTAGATTTTGTTAGAAGCACTAGCAGGACCTTATATGATCTCTAATAAAAATTCTATTCCAATCATTAATCTTTTCTAATAAAAATCTTTTATACAAACAAACTAGAACATTAAAACTCGGCTAATGATATAAAAATTAGGAGAAGAATATTGAAGTGCGATCAATAAAACTCTACTTGATACTATTGAGTCCATTTCATTGGATTTTGTCAGAAATGCTGATGAAGTCTAATTTTCACACTTAACATAAATAAAAAACTTTTTTATAAAATTAAAAAAAATATATGAACAAATTCACATATCCCCAACTTTTTTATTGTGGTGGTTAAAGTTTTTTTTTTCAGAAACTTTCTTTGGGAAACACTTCAAAAATTTCATTCTTCCTAAAAATATTTTCTTGAATTAAGATTTTATTTTTCTTGAAATAAGGTTTTATTTGGTTATTTACTTTAAAAAAATATTTTATTGAAATAAATCTTTTTATCTGGGCATTTATTTTTGAAATATTCTCCTTGAAAATTAAAATTTTGATTCACTACTTTCATATCATGTATTGTAGAGTTTAAATTTATTCTATAGACTAATAATTATTTAGTCACTCATTCTTTGTTTTAGTCATATATCATTTTTTTAACATGAAGACGTAAAAAAATAAATAAAACCTTTTTTTTTCAAATATAAATAATATAGGACCAATTCGATTAATTTAAAAAATAATTTAAAGTAAATATGTAATCATTCTTAAAATAGATAATGTAGAGTGTTAACACTTTCTCTATATGTAATTAACCCTTGAAATTGAACTCTGGAACGTAAATCACTTTTAAAATTTTCAATTGCACAATTCCATTCGTATAATGAAAAAAGTGATTGTTAACAATCAAACACTTCTTAATTTCACCGATTCTCTTTAGGACGGTTGCGATACACAATAATAAAGATGGAATAATTGCTACCAACGATAAATACCTGGTAGAGTACACCTCATACTACGGAACGAAGTGGAATAAGCTTCATTATCTACAATTGTTTTCTTACTCAATATCTCAATCGAGAAATAAAGAAAGAACCAAAAGCACATATAGAATTTCATCAACATAACATCAAAGCATTAAATGGTAGAGCTCAAATTGTAATTGTAAATTAGCTAACATGCCTGCATTCTCGTCTCCCCCAGTCTCCTCTTTCCTCTAATATATCTTATCCTATTCGTGCAGCTTTGGCATCCGATTCACATTTGCGGTCCATATCTTGGAATAGGATCTTCAAGACACATAAAGAACACATATAAGAACTCATAAATAACTAAAACCTAGAAGACAAATAATCCGCACCCTGCAATCCAAACGAAAGAATAATTCAACTAAAAATGAATGACATAGAGAACAGCAGCTTGATTCAACACAATGGAGGCTAATACAATTTCTTAAATACGACCAAGTACTTAAAAATTATTTTTAATTTTCAAATATGTTTTCAGTTTCAAGATATCTAAAATAACAGCACCTCTACCTATTTACATATCTAGTTACCTACCTACAACATAGGAAGTCATGCAAAAAAAGTTCACGTGTCATTAGTCTACTAATAACTTGAATGAATGAAGGAACATGTGTAAACGCATTTAGATTTAAGCCTTCAATATTCCAAAAGCAAAACATCGGATTCAACAAAAGGATAAATAAATTTAAAAAAAAAAATACCATCATTAGCATTCAACATATCTAAAAGCATAGAAAAAAAAAATTATAATAAAATATGATGATATTAAAAATCCAGCAATAGCATTAAACATTTCTATTATTACTCAATAATAAACAAAAATTTCAATGTGCCCACAAAAAGAAAAAAAGGATCCATAATTGCAAAAGTAATCCTTAGTTGCCCCTAAAGCTTAAGAAAAACAGATGCGTGAAGGAATGAAAACTAGCCTTCGGGTAATTGGTTTGCGTCATCAACTCCCAAAACATTAAGACTGTATTTAGTGGATAAGATAAGGAGGATTTGATAGTATTAACTAATACTATCAGACTTTATCAAATATTTGGTGAGTTAACCTGATAGTATAATGAAATCAGGTCAAGCATTTTTATCATATTCTGACTTGATTATTCTAGCATCTTCCCCACCCCCTGATTAGACCTTATAAGATATCTATTTCCACTCTGTCTCTCAACATCAAGTTTCTCCTTCTCTGCCGAACCCATAACTCTATGCTCCTCTATGTTCATCATTCTCTTTCAGCCTCTTCCACCACCAAGGCCACACATCCATACACCATCATCGGACCACCACCATTGAACCATTTAGCCAAATCACAACCACCAAACCACCATTCTCAGACCACCACTGCCATCGCTAGAGTTGTGAGAGGGCGTTGCAGCCGGGAGCTCCAGGGTTGACGTTGTCGCAGTTGTTAGTGGGGGAGAGAAATTAAGGTGGGGAAGCTATGGAGGTTGCAGAGGAGGGCGATCTTGATGAAGAGGACGGTGAAGAGTATCCATGTGCTTGAGTTTTGAGGGGAGAGAAGGGGTTGTCATAGCACCCTTATTCAGTTGTCACGCTCCACTCGATGCTGGCCTTGCTTGACTCGTAGCACTCCGTTATTGGCAGTGTCGTGGATATACAAATCTCGATGCGGTAATGGAGAAGCTCTCGATCTCGAACAAATTGGAACTCGCATCGCTTGCCACATCATCATCGACGATGGAGGCGAGTGCAGTGGAGGCCGAATCGCGTTCAAGGGAGGCTCGATGCGCAACCTGTGCTCCTAGCGACAACGCTCGACTGTGGCTTCTTCGATGGAGGAAAACACAAAGGAACGATTTTGGGAGAGGCGGAGAGAGTGAGGGTGGGGATCTTGGTAGTGGTGGACGAGGGTTGCAGAGGTGAAGGAACGACGAAGGGAGCGGAGGAGGCGGTAAAGTAACGTTGTTTGTTGCAGATGCAGTGCAAAGGTATTAATCAATGAAGTCATAGTACAAGCTACTATGTTAGAGGGTGAGGAAGATGAAGGATAGTGTGGTCATAATAGATAATTACATATACTATCAAGTTGCTTATATTATGTGTATCAAATATTTGATAGTACAAGAATTTATCAGTTTGTTTATACTATCAAACTTTATCATATTGTCTTATACTATCAAGTGCACTAAACGCACCCTAAATGCCATATAAAAGGATGGGGGAAATAATATCAATAAATAAAAAATAATAATAGAAGAATAAATAACTAAAAAAGAAAAACCAATTTCTTATCTCATCATAAATATATAAAATTAGTCCATCGAAATGAGATAGAAAAATAACTCATCATGCTGATTCTGTCGAATTTTATCAATTTCGTCGATAGAGTAGTTTCAGAATCTCAATCTAGGGAAGAGAGTCGTTTCCTCTTGTGGACTTTATTTTCACATAATGTCTATGCGTGCAAGTGTAAGTATCGAAGTACAACATGCAACAAGCAAACCAACAATATATAATATATAGGTTTTATATTATAAGAAAAAAATGACAGTACAATTTATAGAATTACAAAGGCAAAAGTGAAAAGAAACTAAAATTACAAATGACAAAGGAAAAATGCTAGAAATGTAAATGCACTTGAGTGACTTTATTCTTACTGTATATGTCTAAGGAGTCCCGAGTGTCAAGCCACCGCACAAGTCCCAAAATTCTCCATTTATAGTCCATCAATGGTTACCTTCTTTGTTGCCTCAATTTGAATTATAGAACACATGCTTTGAGTGCCAACTTCAATGATTGCAAGCCATTCCTTGGTAACCACCTTGAGTGCCTCTTTCCACTTAGATGCTTCAAATATAGCCTAATACAATGACCATCACCATGTTTTGCATGTGCTTTTTCCATGCGATGTCGTTTCATAAGCTAATTTTTCCTTATTGTCTCTAAATTAGCCAAAATATAAATTTCACCCCCAACATATAGCCCCCAAGTGTTGCCTTCGATTGAGCCAATGAGGGCATCACTTGTTCATGCGTTAATGGCTTCGTTTGTTGGCGCCATCCAAATAAATGTAATCCCCATGCAGCTACTAAATGGGCATTTTTTCTCCACCAATAACATCATTCTTACATCAACTTTCATCTTGGATTCACTAAAGCCTTGTTTACTTTTGGCCCAATTCTCACAGCATTTGATGTTGCAAATAGCACTTTACAACAACATCAGTAACTGTCTCTCACATGTCAAGAGGTTTTGAATGATGTGACTGTTAGCCAACAATGACAGAAGATGGTACAAGCTTAAATTGCCTCTGCCAAATCTCAAGCAACTAAATTATAGGCCCAAATTGCCTCTTCATCTCGACAGATTGAATCCCTAGAAGCACAATTAAAGAACGAACAAGTCAATCTAGCCAAATTGAAGAAGGAACACAAGGCATGCCAAAGTCAACTTTATAGGTGTCAGGTTGAATTTGATTTCTTGAAGCAGCTTGCAGATAAACTAAGGGCGCAAGCAAATGACCTAGCTGCCATGCGTGCTCGTTTGACCCCAAAGACTCAAGTTATTGATGAACGTGAAAAAGCCTTGAAAGCTTATGCCGAGCTACTCAAGAAGGTGAAAGAACTGCGATGCATGTTAGGCTAGAATCTTTCAGTACAATGACTCTTAGACATTTGCCATTTTATATTAATGGTTGTATTTTTTTAAAATACTTGCAATTTAAGATTCCACAACTCCTTCCTGTTTTATTTTCCTTTATAGCATAACATTGCCATCGTACTTTTGTTCTATCTCATAAGGTCCCTCCTAATGACGGCTTAATTTGCCAAATGCTCGTGACCTTTGATCCATTGGCAGAGTCACTTTCCATACTAATTCCCCAACTTGGAAAACTTTTGGTTTCACCTTTTTGTTATAAACCATTGATATATTTTCTCCTTATAACACATCAAATGGTTTAAGGTGCTCAACTTCTTATCATTCATATTATCAATGTTATCATGCATCATCCGCCAATAACTTTCAATAGGCAGTTTATTCCAATGTAATATATGTTCCAGCTAATCCTATTTCGACTGAAAGCATTGGATCGCAACCATACACTAATTTGTACAACGTAATACTAGTTGCCTCGTTTGGAGAGGTTCGACATCCCCATAAAACCTGACAAAGCAAGTAATGCTAATTTTTAGGGTACTGACCAACACTCTTTTTAATCAGATTTATGACGATCTTCTTCATAGCCTCTATTTGTCCATTAGCTTGTAGCCTCCAAACTGATTGAACCATTGAGTAGATAAAGTGAGTATTTTATGGTTTAATTAGTTTAACCGATTTAACTTGTGATTGGACCAAATAATATAATAAATATACTTACAAGATATATATTTGCATATTATTATTATACTAATTACTTTTTATTGATATTATTAATATACACATTTTATAAAATCAAAACTAAGTCTTTTACCTAAGCAAATCTTACTATCAAAGTAAAGATTTTAAAAAGGTTAAATTTAAAATGCAATTAAAAAATATATTTAAAACTAACATGGACTAGTCCAAGAGGCTAACTGGTTTCTCTATGACTCGACAACAAAGATCTAACTCCTTGATTCAACACAGTTCAGTCCAAGTGGGTTGTTCATTGCATTCAAGATTAAGCGATAAATGGGGTCGAAACCCATGTTAGGCCTAAAGGCAAGAACCCAACCTATAGGCATAACACTGGTTGGGTATGTGTAAGTAGCAGTGGTTATCGAAATAGTGCTACAGATCCCAGCAGTTACTAGCATGCCACATATAGGTAG
Organism: Ormosia emarginata; assembly: GCA_029884605.1. Lineage (NCBI taxonomy): Eukaryota > Viridiplantae > Streptophyta > Magnoliopsida > Fabales > Fabaceae > Ormosia > Ormosia emarginata. The sequence goes on from JAQQTP010000051.1 coordinate 7,528,041, forward strand.
GAAATCGGGAGGAGAATTATAATTTTGAAAATCCATGCTACCCATATACCCCCAAGTGTTCAACCCATGATTGGATACAATGGTTGTAACTACTTCGCTCGACGTTTGCGTCTTTTTGGCCTATAGTATAACCAAAGCTGCATTCATAGGATCAGCGCTCACGCTGTTAGGATTTGACATGCTTGGTGTTCTAGTACCACTTCTTAATCATGGCATAAGATTAGACACTGTGATTTCAATAGGTCTTACTAGGCATGTGTAGGGGTGAAATAAACAAATTGGCAAATTGGCAAATTGGCAACTCGACAGTTGGATGATGATATTGGAAGAATCTTTTAAATATTGAGTGATAATCACATATTTTATACATTAATAAATTCTCATTTTTAGTTATTTATACTCTCCATGTACTTAATTAATTAAGCCTGGTTATGTTTTGTAAGTTTGGACTTAAATTAGACTTAATTGATTTTTTCAGCACTAGGTTGGTCTTACATTATTTCTGTATTTCAGTCATATCTTGAGTTTTAGATGTCTTATAATTATGTATCTTATCTTGTAGGAAAGATAATAGAAAGCTTTACAACTTTCATGAAGAGCTCCAGGGCTCAATTGAACATCTAGTGGAGTTAAATGGGCTTGGAAGTCAGAACACAGGTTTTGTGACTAGAACCTAAATAGTGTGCAGTAATCAGAGCATAACTCGGGCTGTAAGAACTTCCTTAGGTTGAAATTTGGATACTTGAAAGTTAAGACCCATATCTACAACTTTCATGAAGAACACAAAACTTAGATCGGACTCCTTGAAGGTGATATTGGGCTTTGAAGTCAACAAAGGTGTTGTACTTGGGTCTAAACACTACTCAGTAATTGGGTCATATCTCAGGCTGTAGGTGGCCTTTGGAGCTGAAACCAGTGCCATTAGAAATATAAGACAAAATGCTACAACTTTCATGAAGACCATGTTTTATAAATCCGATGACATCCATGAGATCAGCACTGAATGATTTCAGAGACAAAGAAGCTCAATAATTTTCTACTCACTAACTCACCATTTGGCATTTTCCACTCATCCACCTACTCCTCACCCACTCATTAATCAATTTCGTTGTTATTTTGTATCTCTAATCCTCTATAAAAGGCTCCATTGGCTGATTATTTAAGAGACTTTGGTTTTAGGCTTGGTTAGGAGAAATTATGTCCATGCATGTATATTGTCTTCCTTTGTTGTAATATTCTTTTGTTCTAATTTGAAGTTATGTTCATCTTTCTCTTCTGTTCTCTTTCTTTTTTCTTGATTATGAGTACTTAATTTTCATTTTACTTAGGTGAAAGAGTGAAGCTCTTGGTAATAAAATAAGGTAAGATTATTCTATTTCTTGTGCTTAAATGATATATTATAAAGTGAACATTATATGTGTAGTATTTTGTTTCTAATCAATTTAGAAACCTTCCTTGTATAGTGGAGATCTTGATTTATTGTAGACAAGAGGATTGACACAGTGAATGCTTGAACTCACTTACAATTGTTGGTAGATAATTAAAGGAATTATAATATGATTGCATATATAATTGAACTTTGAATGTTATATTTTCCAATTGAAACTTCCTTTATGTGTAGATTTCAATTGAATTATAAAGAGAAATAATCTTGCCTCTAATTTATTACCGATAATGGATCTCCTAACCCAAGCAAATCATTTTTCATTTGTGAACAACTTTTATTACTTTTGGTGTTGTGACAAATCCTTTTCTTACCTCAATTAATTTTTCTTCATCAATTCCCTGTGGATCGACCTCAGACTCCCGAGAATTTAGTACTTGAGACAACTTGCACTTAGGTTTGCATCCTTTAGTCCGCATCAAGTTTTTGATGCTGTTACCGGAGATTTGATTTGAAGTTTTAATTTATTAAGGTTATTTTTCTTTAATAAAATCTATTCTCTCTTCTCCCTCATCGGAGCAAAAGATAGGCTTGCCGGTCTTTCGGTTTCTTTACTAACTTTCTAACTTTCTAATTCTCTAACTCTCTAACTTTCTAACTTGCTAACATACTAACTTTTTAACTTTTATATTTATGTCATTTATTTATGTTTACTAACTTTTAATTTATGTCATTTATTTTTTCTTACTAACTTTTATTTTATGTACTCTAACTTTTAATTTACATCATTTATTTTCTGCTTTCTAACTTTTTATTTTTTATTATTTATTATTACTTTATAATGTAATGAAATAATCTTTCTTCTTTTCTTCTCTTTCGCCGGCTCTGGTGGGGCTCGCTTCTCTCCGATTTTCATATTTTAAATTTATTTTCTACAATTTACTTTCTACACTTTATTTTCTCGTATTTTACTTTTCGCACTTTCTAACTTACTAATTATTAACTTTCTAATTATCTAACTTTTTAATTTATCAGTTATCTAACTTTTTACTTTATCAATTATTTAACTTTTTACTTGTTAATATTTATTGGGTGGTTGGTTTATACCATATCTTTATTAATATTTAATGGCTGGTGTAAACCGCTGACTTGTACATTATTTTTTTTATTTTAAGTCATTTATTTATGCTTAATTAATATCATGATTTAAATTCTGGGCGTTTAGTTAAAATTAATGCTGATACTTTATATATTGATTTGTTTGAATCACAATCACACACAATTGACACAATGGCTGAAAATTAAAATGTACATGATGAACATGTAAATCAACTATTGCGAACCATGCGTGAATATTTGCAACCACCTCGAAATTCTAATCCATCATGCTTTATATTTTCACTCAATGCCAACAATTTTAGGTTTAAGTCAGGTATGATTTCTTTACTTCCTAATTTTCATGGTTTAGAATTTGAAAGCCCATATTTACATATGAAAGAATTTGAGGAAGTATCTATTGCCTTCAATGATCAAAATTGCATTGAAGAAATTGTTAAGCTTAAATTGTTTCCTTTTTCTTTAAAAGATAAAGCAAAAACTTGGCTTAACACTTTGAAACTAAGATCAATTGACACATGACAAGAAATGCAAGGTGAGTTCTTAAAGAAATTTTTCCAACACATAAAACCAATGCTATGAAAAGATAAATCCAAAATTTTTCTCAAAATTCAAATGAAGCATATTTTTAATGTTGGGAACGGTTTAAAGATTTGTTAAATTCTTGCCCACATCATGGTTTCGAAAAATGGTGCACTATAAGCTTCTTTTATGAAGGTTTAATACCTGAAACTAAATAATTTGTGGAAACAATATGCAATGGTGAGTTTCTTGATAAAGAACCCGATGAAGCTTTAGACTTTTTAAACCAGTTGGCTGAAAATTATCAATCTTAGCATGGTACTAATATTTCTGAAAATTCAATTAAATCTAACCTTGCAAGTGCTAATAAAGGAAAATATCACCTTAGTCAAGAGGAAGATCTAAATACTAGGTTTGTCAGTTTGGCTAGAAAGGTTGAAGCAATGGAATTAGGAAAAGCAAAAGAAATCAAATTTGTGTAAAATGAAGAAATTTGTGGCATTTGTGATGACTTAGGACATTCAACACATGAATGTCATAAGATTCCTATTTTTAAGGAAGTTGTACATGAGCAAGTAAATGCAATGAATAATTTTAAAAAGTCATTTACTTCTTCTTTTTCAGATACATACAATTCGGGATGGAGAAATCACTCGAACTTTAGCTAGAGGAATAATAATAAGTCACAATTTGTGCAACCCTCACCTCCTCAAGCACAACAGGACTCTCAAAATTCTTAAGGATATACACCTTATGTCCCACCATATAGGAAAAATCTTGAAGAAACACTGCATGCATTCATATAAAAGCAAGAGGCCATTAATAAACAAAGCAATCAAACCATGATTGACATAAAAGAAACTCTTGCTAAACTTTCTTCTGCACTCACCATTCATGAGAAAGGAAAATTTCCTTCTCAACTTCAACCAAATCCCAAAGGTCACTATAGTCTAAATGAGGGGAGTTCAGAAAACCAACAAATAGATCAAGTCAAGTCAGTGATAACTCTTAGAAGTGGAAATGTTGTTGAAAAACAAATTCACAAACCTTGTGAGAAAGATGATGAACCAATTCCCTAAGAAAATGAAGAAGTTGACCAAAAAGAGACTAAACTCTCGCTTGCACCCCCATTTCCTCAAGCATTAAACAATTCAAGGAAATTGAACCATAACACTGAAATTTTTAAAATTTTGAAACAAATGAAGGTCAATATTCCTCTGTTAGATGCTATCAAACAAATTCTTTCTTATGCCAAATATTTGAAGGACTTGTACACTGTTAAAAGAAAACTAAATGTAAAAAAGAAAACATTTTTGGTTGAACAGGTAAGCTCCATTCTTTAGAATATGCGTTGAAATATAATGACCCTGGTTATCCTACAGTTTCATGCATTATTGGAGAATATAAAATTGAAAAAGCTTTACTTGATCTTGGTGCTAGTGTCAATTTGCTTCCATATTCAGTTTATCAGCAACTCAACTTGGGTGAGTTAAAATTAACTTCTGTAACTCTTCTACTTCCTGATAGATCAATTAAAATTCCAAGAGGAATAGTGGAAGATGTGTTAGTGCAAGTTGATAAATTCATATATCCTGTGAATTTTATTGTCTTAGATACTGAACATATGGTTGATAGTTGTAAGTCAATTCCTGTTATTTTAAGTCGTCCATTTTTAGCAACATCTAATGCTTTGATAAATTGTAGAAATGGAGTGGTGAAGCTAACATTTGAAAACAAGAGTAGTTATGATACAAATTGAAGCTCTAATAATGTTTCACAAAAGATATCTCAAAGAATAAACACAATGATAACTTTGGAGCTCAATGTTTCTAACATGTGCAAGCAACCACAAGATGTCCTTGATGAAAAGGAGGAAGTTGAAGGAGTTGAAGTCATTATAGATGATCATCTTCAAACAAGGAGTTCTTCTGACTCATTAGAAATTTGTTTAGTCAATTCATTTAATTCAAGCATGCAATTAGAAGATGATATCTCTGAAATATACTTTTTGCTTGATTGTACACATGAAATGGAGTACAAGGGATGGAAGCCAAGATTTGAAGAGCTAAAACCCATGAATAATAATGCCCGTGAAGAAGTACCCACACCGGAACTAAAGTCATTACCTGCTGGGTTGAAGTACACATTTTTTGGAGAAGAGCAAAGCTTTCCAGTGATAATTTTCTCGTCTCTTACTAAAGAACAAGAATGTATGTTAACAGAAATACTTAAAAGGCATAAAAGTGCAATTGGATGGACATCAAAGGACATAAAAGACATTAATCTATTAATTTGTACACATAGAATACATTTAGAGGATAATGCTAAAACATCTCAACAACCTCAAAGAAGATTAAATCCACACATGAAAGAGGTAGTTATAGCTGAAGTCCTTAAATTGCTTGATGTTAGAATTATTTATCCTATCTCTGATAGCTAATGGGTAAGCCCTACACAAGTTGTGCCTAAGAAATCTAGAATAACAGTGGTTGAAAATGATAAAGATGAATTAATACCTATGCGAGTCTCATCTAGTTGGCGTATATGTATTGATTTTAGAAAATTAAATGCTGCTACTAGGAAATATCATTTCCCTTTGCCATTTCTTGATCAAATTCTGGAAAGTGTAGCAGGACATTCATACTACTGTTTTCTTGATGGTTATTCATGTTATAATTAAATATCAATTGCATTGGAAGATCAAGAAAAGACCACTTTTACATGTCCCTTTGGTACTTTTGCATATAGAAGAATGTATTTTGGCCTTTGTAATGCTCCAACAACATTCCAAAGATGCATGTTAAGTATTTTTAGTGACATGATTAAGCATTATTTAGAGGTTTTCATGGATGATCTGATAATTTTTTGAAGTTCTTTTGAAAATTGTCTTGAAAATTTGGAAAAAGTTCTTAAAAGATGCGAAGAAAAAGGATTTGTACTAAACTGAGAAAAATGTCATTACATGGTTAGCTCAGGGATAGTGTTAGGTCATGTGACATCTTCTAAAGGAATTGAAGTTGATAAGGCCAAAGTTGAATTAATTGCCTATTTGCCTTCCCCAAAAATAGTCAGAGAAGTTCGTTCCTTTTTAGGATATACAGGATTTTACAGAAGATTCATTAAGGGCTTTAGTGTCATATCTAGACCATTATGCAATCTTCTGTTGAAAGATGCACCATTTGATTGGACTCAAGAATGTAAAAAATCTTTTGAAAAATTAATTGGTCTTCTGACATTTGCTAATATCATGCAATCTCCTGACTGGTCTTTGCCTTTTGAGTTGATGTGTGATGCTAGTAATTTTGTTGTGGGCACTGTTTTAGGCCAAAGAAAGGATGGTAAGCCTCATGTGATTTGTTGCGCAAGTAAAACTTTAAATAATGCACAAATGAATTACACCATTACTAAAAAAGAACTACTTGCTATAATTTTTGTACTGGATAAATTTCAATCTTACTTTATTGGTTCTTTTATTATGATTTTCACCGATCATGCTTCTGTTAGATATTTGATGTCTAAGCAGGATGCCAAACTAAGATTGATACGGTGGATCTTGATGCTTCAAGAATTCAATATCACAATAAAAGATAAGAAAAGAGCCGAAAATGGCATGGCTGATCATTTGTCCAGACTTACAACAGACTCATCTTTTGATAGCACACCCATCAATGATTCCTTTCTTGATGAATTTTTATTTTCTGTCAATTCCATGCCTTTGTTTGCTAACATAGTCAACTTTCTTGTAACAGGAAAGATGCCGCATCAATGGACATACCAAGATAGAAGAAAATTTTTTATAGAGGTAAATTTTTTTTATTGGGATGACCCATACTTGTTCAAATATTGTCCTGACTAAATTTTTCTTAGATGTGTGCCCAACAGTGAGGTAGGAAGTGTCATTAAATTTTGTCACTTAGAAGCATATGGAGGTCACTTTTTTTCAAAGAAAATAGCTATGAAAATCTTGCAGTGCAGATTTTATTGGTAGGACTGCTATACTTTTTGCAAAAATTATGAAAATTATCAAAAATTGGGTTCAATTTCAAAAAGAAACATAATACCTTTGAACCCTATCATTGCCATTGAAATTTTTTATTATTAGGGAATTGATTTCATGGGCTCATTTCTATCCTCATTTAGATTTGTGTATATTTTGGTCGCAGTTGATTATGTCTCAAAATAGATTGAGGCAATTCCATGCCAACACAATGATCATAAAATTATTCTCAAATTTTTAAAAGAAAATATCTTGTGTCGATTTGGAATCCCTCGAGCTATCATAAGTGATGGGGGAACACATTTTTGCAATAAACCATTTGAATCTTTAATGAAGAAATATGGTATTACACCCAAAATTGACACCCGTTTATCACCCTCATACAAGTGGACAAGTTGAATTGGCAAATAGGGAGATTAAACAAATTTTAGAAAAAAAGGTTAACCCAAATCGTAAAGATTGGTTTTTAAGACTAAATGATGCATTTTGAGCTTACCGTACTGCTTTTAAAATATCTTTAGGCATATCATCCTATCGGTTAGTCTATAGAAAACCTTGTCACTTGCCTGTAGAATTGGAACATAAAGCATTTTGGGCCATTAAAGCTTTTAATCTAAATCTTGATGATGCTTACAAGATAACAAATTGCAATTAAATGAACTGGAGGAATTAAGAAATGATGCATATGAAAATTTAAAGATTTATAAAGCAAGAATAAAATCTTTTTATGACAAGACAATTTTAAGAAAATCTTTTAAAATTGGTCAAAAAGTTCTGCTTTATAATTCTCGTCTGCATCTATTCCCTAGAAAATTGAGATCTAGGTGGAGTGGTCCTTTTGTTGTCAAACATGTGTATCCTCATGGGGTCATAGATATTGAGAATCCTAGGAATGGTAATGTGTTTAAAGTCAATGGACAAAGACTCAAACCATTTTTGGAAAACTAAGTTGATGAGGTAGAATTCATCTCTCTTTCTGATCCTTATTATGAATAGAATTTATTTTAATTTTGTTATTTTCTTTTTGCAGTTCTTTGTGTTAACGGTTAAGTGACGGATAATGGTACTCCGTGACTCTCAAGTCAGTTTATTTTTTAGTTTCCCAAAATAATTGAATCTTTTTCTTTTAAAATGGATGTCATTCTTTCAAACCTGAGAAAACATTTTCCTTCCCTTCCTCAAAATACTCTGACAAAAATCTACAAAGTTAGATGTAAGAGATTGAGATTGTTAATGCACAAGGGTATGCCAGAAGATGTACGCTGGATAATTGAAGCAAAGGTTCATCTAGCAGGTGAGTCTTCAATTTCATTCGACTTATACATGTCAGGTCTTGGAAGAAGTTCGTATTCTAAAAGGAGAAAAGTAAAAAAGTTACAAGTCTGTCACAAATGTGCACAATAGAATTGTAACAAGCGATGTCATTCATTAGGGATGGTTTCTGCAAATAGAGAAGATAAAATTTTCTTCATTAAGAATGGACTGAGTAATGAGTCATTAATTGATATCTTATTGACTCTTGAGATGCATTCTTGTGGATTTGTGCATCGTGAACTTCTTAATTTGTGGAATCTCTTCAAGGATGAAGAAAAATGCTACAGTCTTGGGAATCTGACTCTAAAAGACCCTGTTTGTCAATTTATAAGAAAATTGGATGGGAAGCTTATCCTCGACTCATAGAAGGCGTTTAAGCCATTACTGAACGTGAAACCAGAGGCAAAAGTGAGTCATATCTACAACAACCTATACATATTATCTTCTTCTTCTTCATATTTTCTTTAAAAAAAAAGAAAAAAAGTCTTTTGAACAAGGGCGATCCAGAAGGAGTACCATGGCTTTAATTAGTTGTGGAGCCCCAGTCTTTGGCTGACACATCATTGACTCTGGTGGACCTTTGCACGCTAGCCCTTAAAAAAGGTTCGTGTACCATGCTCTATAGAGGGCCGCACTCCATAACCTAATGTTTACCATCTAGGCACTATGGAGTTGATGGATAGGCAGAAGCGCCCACTTTGGTTATTAGTGAGAAGTAACCTGCGACTGCCAAAGCATATGAGGCATCTGAGCTTGATCCTCTCTTTTATTAGAAGGGTGTCTCAGCGCCCTAGGATGGGACATTCTAGATCTTGGATATTACGAGTTTCATATTTTAGCATCTTTGTTGATGTTACGAACCCAAATGTGAGCTTTCCATCCAGACCCAGGATGGAAACCCACGATGGTTTTTTCTTTCTCTTTTCTTCGAATAAATGGACGCGAGTGTCTACTGCACTGATGACAAGCAATATAAAGATATGCCACTACTGCACTCATGACGTACAGTATAAAGATACGTCATGAAAACTGTACATAAAGGTATGTCATCATTTGTTATTATATTTCTTTTATCTTTGTATGATTTTGCTGTATTTTGGTTTTGGACAGACGATCCTTTGAGCAGAGTCCTTTAGGAGTTTCTAGACTTCTTTACCCTGATGATTTTCTTGAAGTAAAAAAAAACAAAAAAGCAAAACAAAAACAAAAAAAATTAAAAATTAAAAAAAAAGTTATATGTTTCTTAATTTCAAACTTTTCTAACAACAACCAATCTATCCTTGTAGGTGCTATTATTACCCTTTCCATTCTTTTTCCTATTTAAACACTTCATTTTCTCTACTTTCTTCTAACTCAAAATCATTCAAAGGGAAGGTGAGTATAAAAATGAAAGGTGTTTTTATTCGTCAACTTAAAAATATCTGTGTATTTTGTGGGTCTAAGTATGGGAAGGGTTTAGAGTTTGTAAACACAGCTGCCACTCTTGGTCGATCACTTGCTGCGAGAAATATTCATCTTGTATATGGGGGAGGTTGTCATGGGTTAATGGGGGCTGTATCACTTGCTGCATATATATGAGGCAGTCGGGTTTTAAGTGTCTTTCCTGGACCTTTAGCTCAACAGACAATCACTGGAAAGACAATTGGGGAGGAACTTAAGGTATCATCAATGCATGAATGAATGAAGATAATGCTTGACAACTCTGATGCATTCATTGCCTTACCATGTGATTTTGGTACATTGGAAGAAGTTTTTCAAATTGTCTCTTGGGCCCAACTGAACATCCACCATACACCCATAGATTTGTTAAATGTAAATAATTTCTTTGATATTTTGTTACTTTTTCTTGACCATGCTGTGGAACAGAAATTTATCACACCTTTAGCAAGACAACTTCTTATCTCTGCTTCCACTATTGATAAGTTGATTGATAGATTAGAAGCTTTTGTTCATAACCCTGACCTAGTAATAGCTTAGATAGATTGGTCAACAGGAAGCAGTGAGGGAAGCAGGATGAAAAGAAAGCTAGATTTGACACTTCATTTATAGCTTTCCTTTACCTTTGATTTTATTTATCGTACTTTGTTTCTATTTAAATTTGTGTCAAATTTCTCTAACAGGTAATATCTTATATCTTTTACTCATCTATATTTTAACATTGAGGACAATGTTGTGATCTAGTTGGGGGGAAGGATAGTTGACAAAACAAAATTCTTTTTTGGAAAGTATGATATGATTGTCATGGACTTACTAAACTAATGAATGATGGCAGAGTAAGGAGTAATTTTATTCTTGAGACGCATCAAAATTGGGAAGTATGTTTTGTGATATGACTGTCAGAAACCTATTCGTAATAAAACCAATTAAGGATGACAGAGTAAGGAGTAATTTTTTTCTTGGAGCTAAGTTTACTCTTGAGATGCATCTTAGTTGAGAAAATAATTATTTTGTGTAGAAGTAGCAAATGGATTCTTGGATCTTAGCATAAATTGTCTTCTTTCTTAAAAATCACAAGCTTGATATGAATGTTGATATGATGGATTGAGAATGATAGAAATATGCCTTGTGAGATGTTGAGCCTATTGATGAATTGATTGAATATTTTTATCATTCTCTTCTTTCTTGTGTGATTTTCACTCATGGAATTGTTACTCTAGAACTTGCTTTGATTCTTTTTAAGGCTATATTTTCACATGTATACATATATATGATTGAGATATTTTGAAATAGCTACTTTGACTAAATAGTCATCCTTGTATATCTTCCCTTGTGTAACCCCTTTGAGCTTATTTGACCATTCCTTATTTTTAGCTCATTAAGTGCCTTCAAAAAAAAAGAGAAAAAAAAATATGTTTTTACCCAACCTTAGGGAATAAGAGAGCATTGTCCTTGTTCTTGAATAAGTGTGTGTGTGTGTGTGCAAAATGATCAAAAAAAGAAAGGAAAAAAAAAAGAAAGAGCTGACCATCGCTGTAATTAAAGGATTATCAGAGTCCCCTGATACACCATGTGACATATCCATACCTAGAATAAGATGAATGTTTGGAAACAATAGGAATAGAAGGAGAAAGTTCAGACTTAACAATGAATTCAATTAATCAATTTGGGATTGATCTTTAACAAAACATTAGTCAAATATTTGTCATTGTACTTTATGATGAATGTTCTCAAACATCTTCTCCACTCTAACTGTACCATAATGCTCTTTTATTCTCTTTGGTATTTTTCTTCTCATATCCATATTATCCCCTCTCCTTTACCATGACCCCATTACAACCTTGAATAAAGTCCTCTTGATTTTTGTATGCATGTGTTTTGAGTAGCAGAAAAGTAGAAGATAAGCAAGTTTATGGTAGTGTAATTGTTCATGGGTTGAATAGAGTGAAATACTTACCTTTTAAACACTTGAGAGATTGAAAGTGAATTCTGTGAGGATCTATCATTCTTAATTCATTCTTTTCAACTGAAGTTTCCTTGTTTGTTGATTTGAGATGTGAAGAAATGTTACCTCATTAATGCTTTGATCCCTTGAATTTCTGATTGCTCTTCTTGTTTCATCGAGTCTTTTAGAGTTTTTAGCTTTTGAGTCTATGTCGTTTTTCTTTGTTTCCTAGCTTTGGTCTTATATGTTTTGCCCAGGAGTGCAAAAAGCTAAGTGTGGAGAAATTTGATAATCACATATTTTATACATTAATAAACCCTCATTTTTAGTCATTTCCACTCTCCATATACTTAATTGATTAAGTCTGGTTATGTTTTGTAAGTTTGGACTCAAATTGGACTTAATTGATTTTTTCAGCACTATTTTGGTCTTACATTATTTTTGTATTTTGTCTATATCTTGAGTTCTAGATGTCTTATAATTATGTATCTTACCTTGTAGGAAAGATAATAAAGAGCTATACAACTTTCATGAAGAGCTTCAAGGTTCAATCGGACATCTAGTGGAGCTAAATGGGCTTGGAAGTCAGAACACAGGTTTTGTGACTGGAACCTGAATAGTGTGTAGTAATCAGAGCATAACTCGGGCTGTAGGAACTTCCTTGGGTTAAAATTTGGATACTTGAAAGATAAGACAAAATGCTACAACTTTCATGAAAACCATATTTTATAAATCTGATGGCATCTATAAGATCACTACTGAATGATTTCGGAGACAAAGAATCTCAATAATTTTCCACTCACCAACTCACTATTTGGCATTTTCCACTCATCCACCCACTCCTCACCTACTCATTAATCTGTCCCCTTGTTATTTTGTATCTCTAATCCTCTATAAAAGGCTTAATTAGTTGATCATTTAAGAGACTTTAGTTTTAGGCTTGGTTAGGAGAAATTATGTTCATGCTTGTATATTGTCTTCCTTTGTTGTAATTTTCTTTTATTCTAATTCGAAGTTATGTTCATCTTTCTCTTCTACTCTTTTTCTTTCTTCTTGATTATAAGTACTTAATTTTCATTTTGCTTAGGTGAAAGAGTGAAGCTCTTGGTAATGAAATAAGGTAAGATTATTCTATTTCTTGTGCTTAAATGATATATTATAAAGTGGACATTATATGTGTTGTATTTTATTTCTAATCAATTTAAAAACCTTCCTTGTATAGTGGAGATCTTGATTTATTGTAGACAAGAGGATTGACACAGTGAATGCTTGAGCTCGCTTACAATTGTTAGTAGATAATTGAAGGAATCATAATATGATTGTATATATAATTGAACTTTGAATGTTATATTTTTTGATTGGAACTTTCTTTATGTGTAGATTTCAATTGAGTTATAAATAGAAATAATCTTGCCTCTAATTTATTATTGAGAGTGGATTTCATAACCCAAGCAAATCCTTTTTCATTTGTGAACAACTTTTATTACTTTTGGTGTTGTGACAAATTATTTTCTTACCTCAATTAATTTTTCTTCATCAATTCCCTGTGGATCAACCTTGGACTCTTGAGAATTTATTACTTGAGATAACCTGTACTTGGATTTGCATCCTTTTGTCCGCATCATTGAGCCGACGGAAATGCTGAATAGTCAGAAGATCCAATGTAGCAACTAGATATTGATGTCGGACAAGTGATTAAATCGACAGGGTTGCATTTCCCAAGTGATTGAACTGATGAAGAATGTTTAAATGATCAAGAGTTAGTTTTGTCAAAAGATTGTGGAAATATTAATGGCATAACTATCATATGCATGTCAAATTCCTAAGAGTCAGTTATTTTTATAATTTGCCTATAAATATTGGTATTCACAATGTAAAAAATGGAGGTTATTTGCTGATACACAATCCTAAAATCTCACTTGAGCATATTAACGAATTTGATCCAAGTATGTCTTTCCTTTTCATTTCAAGTCATTTAATTTAATGCAATGTTCTTTTAAATTCCTTTACTTTTTAGTCTTATTCTTTAAATTTTTTTATATGTTATTGCACTTATACATGCTTTCTATTTAAATTCTGCACTTTAATTTCTTGTACCAGTTTTCATACTTTCTTTGAAACTTTTCAAAGTTTTCTTTAGTAAATTTTCTTTTTATTTCGTGCTTCTTGCTTTAAGCTTTATAAATTCTTGTTATTTGTTTTAAAATCATTTTACTAAGTGAGATTACCACATAACTCTGAACCCATATTCGGCTGATAAAATATATTTGTTTGTTGAAATTTGTCTTAACCAAATTTACCTAAAAACAAATTGGCACGCTCAGTGGGACGAGTTCAGAGTAACTCGTAGTGTCACAAGAAATAGTTTTATGTGTTTAAGAAGTAGAAGATTTATCTACTCTTCTCAAAATATGCAAACCATGAGTAATGTAAGTAGTCAGGCGTCGGATATACCTTTGATAGCCGTTACTGTGCCACCCTTAATCGTTGCTTGTACTAGTCTGGTGGATGATGCTATAACAATTGGTCCTCTCCGGAGTAATCCAGTGTCAGAACAAGTGTTTCCTAGAATGACTCGGTCATCGTCGAGTTAGCCAAGTAACCACAACATAATGAATTCAAATTCAAGGTTTGTACCACAATATGGGTTGTCTCCCAATTATGTGCCTCCTGTGATGGCACAAATGGGACTTAGCTCTATGTTGGCTAATACTATTGGCCAATCAGTGGTTTCACAAGGCCAACCATAGATAAGTTCAGCCTTGGTAAGTTTTAATGGCCAGGGAGTAGGGGTTGCATGTACAAGTAATCCAACTCTTTTTCGATAGGAGAGATTGAATTTAGGACCGATTTTCCCAAGTATGTCGAGAGACACTCCTCAAAATATAACAGGGCCAACTATGAATTCTTTGGTCAGCTTTCGACAACAAATGGAAGAAAACAACCATGAAATGGTGCATATGTTCACACAGTAAATGGGTGTTGTGATTAAACCAATCATGAAAAATACAAATAATGCTTGCAACGCATTGTCCCAACAGACGGCAAGGCTAAATCAAGCCTTGGGAATAGGTGAATTAGCCAATAAAAATGCTGAAGGAACCCAGCCTGGGGTAAATAGAGAAATTGTTTTACCTCAGGAAAATGGGACACAAAATCAACAAAACCTGGAACAACCTAGGCAAAATGATTAGCCACGCTTGGAATATGGTAATGTCCCGTCGAAGTGATGAGGATCAAATGGCTGGAAATGATGCAGCCATGAGATTACTTTGACAAAATCTTGAGGAACACTAAGTAATTAAGCAAAATGTAAACCAAGTAGTGGAACAAGTGCTGAATAGGTTTGGGTTCAATGTTGGATATGTCAACCAACCCTATTTTGTTTCAGCGTTTCCTGAGTGGGTGCAACAGGCAGAGTTGCCTAGAGGAGTTAAAATTCCTAAACTTTCTAAGTTTGTAAGAGAAAGTAGAGAATTGACCGTTGAACATATTGCACAGTATACTATAGAAATGGGAGAAATGACCACTATTAAAGGCCTTAAAATGAGATTTTTCCTGAGTTCTCTCACCAAAAATGCTTTTTCTTGGTTCTCGACATTAAGACCAAATTCAGTCCATTCTTGGGCTCAGTTAAAAAGAAGCTTTCATGATCAATTCTTTAGAGGAGATTTGAAAGTGGGACTTACAGATCTTTTCAATATCAAAAGAATGTACAATGAAATTATGGATGACTATCTTGCTAGCTTTCGACAAATGAGGAGTAGATGTTTCACTTCCATATCTGAGGTCGAAATAGTAAAGATCGTTGCAGGAGGCTTAGACTATTACATAAGAAAGAAATTAGTGAATAACATTTAGTTGATCTTGCCCAACTAGGTGAAGGCAAATAGAGCATCTGAAAGCCGAAAAGGTTTAAAAGCAAAAAAGATTCCTTAAAAGAGAGAAGGTAGCATTCGTCGGATTAGGTGAATCCGACAATGAGACTGAAGATAGCAATGATGAGTTCGAAGTTAACATTGTTGAACTTCAGAATGGTCCTCCTTATGTTTGTCAGACTTTACAGCCTATAAGAAATAAGGAGAAAATGAGTTATATCAATAGAAAAATTTATACATTCGACGTAACAAAAGCCAATAAAATCTTTAATTTATTGTTAAAAGATAAATAGATTAAATTGTCAGAAGGTTATAAGTTATTAAAACTTGATGAAATAAAAGACCAAAAATATTGTAAGTTTCATAATAATTTAGGTCATGTTACTAAGAATGTATTCATTTCAGAGACATAATCCAGAAAGCAATAATGGATGGATGTTTAAAATTTGCTGACAAGCCTAAAACGGATATGAAATTTGATACAGATCCGTTTCAGGCTGGAGTGTCTTATGTTGATCAGCAGGTTCCTTTGAATGTTGGAATGCTCAACATAAGAAATTTGCAAGAATTCGACGCCGACACAGAGGATGCAATGGACATCTATCCGAAACCAGGAGAAGCTCTTGAAGTATTTCTTGAGAGGAAGAAAGAGAAAGGCAATGTAAGATTGTGCCTGAGATGTAATGCAGTATACGATGAGTTTGCTACAAAAAAAACTGGTGAGGGAAAGCCAAGTGACCCGCAGAGTAAGAAAAAGCTTTTCAACAAGAAAGCTTGGAGATCACAAAAGCCTTTTTATACTCCAAGGCTAAGGCCAGTCTACACGCCTAGGCCTAATATGAATTGTTAGTTGGTTGAATCATCTGGTGGATCTGTGGGAAGTAATTCATTTTTCAGAGGTCATGTCGGGCCAGCCAAGACCAGAGTACCACCTGCTAATATTGTTGTGGATAGATGGGTAACGAATTCTGTAATGGCAAGTCACACGTATTTTCGATGAAATGTGACTGCTAGGAAGAATAAATTTTAAAAAGATCAATCATTTTGGAATGAAGATTACAAAAATGGTAGGATCGATCAAGGTAAAGCTATGATTGGCCAAAATATAGCAGAGCCATCAAAGTCTTTACTAATGTCGAAGAGTAAAAAATGGAGACTACAGAGATTAAGACAAGCACAGAAGAAAAGGGACATGGCTGAAGGATTAGTTATCAAGGAACAGCCCACGGAAACAAGATGTTTAGTAGTCGAAAACAAGCCAGTATCGAATCAAAATGAAGATGGTAAAAAGTTGAAAAGTACTGTCACAAAAGAATTCTTGGATACAAGGAGATCATTTCCAAAGGAGCCGACAACAATTACAGTTAGACAACTTAACATGGATGATAATCTCTGACAAGAAAAGTTGGCAGAGATAAAAAAGGACAAACAGGTTCAAAGGCCTATTCCAAATAAAACTAAGAGGAAATGACTGATTGGATTAATAGCAGCAGAAGAAGAGGTAAGGAAAAATAATTTACCAGTCAAGAAAGATAAGGAAATGACTAGATCAAAAGTTGAAAAGGTGATAATGGGAAAGGTCGAGACCAAGGACTTTGAAATTGAAAGTAGTAAGGATGTTGAAGATTAGTCGAAAGAAGAAATCAGGAAAGTCCTAGAGGATCCTGATCAAGATGTTGAGTTGAGGAAGAAAATGCTCTGCATAATTAAAGAAAGAGAAAGATTGGCGAAGCCTGATTGCCAAGATATGAACTTAATGACTGATGAAGTTATTGAGGCCTTAAATGATCCAGATTATCTTTTAGGCCTTAGTGATGATGAGTAATTCGACATGGATTTTAATTTGGACAAAGATTTGGATGATGTTATAACGGTTATGGGTAGTAACTTGTTGTCGGAAGATTATTTCAGAATCGGAAGGTACAGAAGTGATGAGGAGTTGTCTGAAGAAGAAGAATTTCTGAAGACAATGAATATAAATATAAATTTGACTTCAATATTACTTGCCGAGTTCGAGAAATATCATGAGGTTGAATATACAGGGAAAAATGAAGAAGATCTAGATGACCTAGATGATCAGTGGCTTCTTTTTCAGGACAACATGGTAACTGTGTTCGACAATACAACGCAGTTTGAGAAACCGACAGAATAGCAAAAGGCTCATTTGCACCCATTACACATCAAAGCTCTGTTGGAAGGTAAGCCCACAAATAGAGTTTTGATAGATGGGGGGCAACTATTAATTTAATCCCAAGAACAATGCTTAAGAAATTTGGGAAAAATGAGCCTGATTTGATGTCGACCAACATGATTGTCACTGACTTTAGTAGCAAAACTTCCCTGTCAAATGGAGTAGTGATACTAAACGTACAAGTCAGATCTATCGAAAGGCCGACATTGTTTGTAGTAATTCCAGCCAAATCAAGTTATAATCTTTTGTTAGGAAGAGATTGGATACATGCCGTTGGAGCAATACCGTTAACGGTTCATCAGAAGCTTATTCTATGGAATGTGGACGATCAGGTAGAGATAATAGAGGAAGATGATAGTCCTTGTTATCTATAGCAACTTCATGTCGATTTTAAAATATATGCTCCAAATGTCAAGCCAATCACAACAATTGATGGAGTCATTAACAAAGATGCATTTGAAGTTTGCCTGATGGACCAATTTGGCATTCAACTGGTGAATAAGGCCGAAAGGGTTCGGCCAAGCACTAGTTATGAGGGTTAAGGATTAGTTGGATAGGTTATCGACCTATTTGGCCGATAGAGCAGTATGCACCACTGAAGGTATGCTGTCAGATTGTGTAATAGAGGATGGTCCATTAGGTTTTGAGAAAAGGACTTAATGAAAAACAAGGTGTAGAGGTGTAAGATCCTTTGGAAGAGATAAACTTGGGCAGTAAAACAGACAGAAGGCCTATATTTGTGAATTCATTTCTGCCAAAAAAGTTCAAGGAAAAGCTTGTCGAATTAATTAAGGAATATAAAGATTGTTTTGCGAGGGATTACGATGAAATGCCTGGATTGAGTAGAGATCTTGTCGAGCATAGATTGCCATTGAAAGAAAGTTGAAGACCTGTCAAGCAAGCTAATGGAAGATTTGCACCTAAGGTGATTTTGAAGATAAAGGAAGAAGTCGAAAGATTGCTCAAAGCCAAGTTCATCAGAACAACCAAGTATGTCAAATGGCTTTCTAATATTATTCCAATAATTAAGAAAAATGACAAGTTAAGAATATGTGTAGATTTTAGAAATCTAAACACTGTTACACCTAAAGATAAATATCTAATGCCAATTGCGGACATGTTAGTTGATGCCGCATCTGGACATGAATTGTTAATTTTTATGGATGGCCATGCAGGTTATAATCAAATTTTTATAGCTGAGGAGGACGTGTCGAAAACTGTCTTCAGATGTCCAGAAGCTATTGGGACATATGAATGGATAGTCATGCCTTTCGGTTTAAAGAATGCAGGGGCTACCTATCAGAGAGCAATGAACATAATTTTTTATAATGTCATTGGAAAATTTATGGAGGTGTACATCGATGATGTCATTGTCAAGTCAGAAATGAAGGAGAGCCATTTGACAAATTTGAGGCAGGCATTCAATAGGATGAGAAAGCACAACCTCAAGATGAATCTAGAAAAATGTGATTTTGGAGTGTCGGCTGCTAAATTCTTGGGTTTTTTAGTCCATAAAAAAGGTATTGAAGTGGATAATAATAAAGCCAAGGCAGTTCTGAAGGCCACACCACCGACAAACAAAAAGGAATTATAATTTTTTTAGGAAAAGTGAATTTCCTGAGAAGATTTATATCCAATTTGTCGGGAAGAACTAGAGTTTTTGCTCCGTTGATCAAGTTGAAGGCTGAACAAGAATTTGTGTGGGAACCTTGCCACCAAGAAGCCTTCGACCAAATAAAGCAGTATTTGACAAATCCACCAGTCATGATGTCTCCAGTGCCTCGAAGACCGTTGAAGTTGTATATTTCAGCATCAAAAGAAACCATAGGAAGTATGCTGGCTCAAGAAGATGAAAAAGACGTCGAAAGAGCCGTGTATTATCTTAGTTGAGTTTTGAATGATGTTGAGAGGAGATATAGTGCAATAGAGAAACTTTGTTTAGCATTGTATTTCTCATGTACTAAACTTAAATATTATATGATGCCTTGTAATGTATTGGTTATGTTTAAAATTGATTTAATAAAATATATGTTATCAAAACTAGTGTTAAATGGACGTATTGGAAAATGGACCATTGCTTTGTCGAATTTTTTTTTACAATATGTTCCAATGAAAGCTGTGAAAGGCCAAGCAATTGCTGATTTTTTAGCCAACCACCGTTGTTTGGATATGGATAACATAAATATTGTCGGTTTAAAACCTTTGTATTTATATTTTGACGGTTCAAGGCATCAAAATGGAATTGGAGTGGGGATTTTAATTGTTTCTCCTCAAGGTACTCCAATTAAGTTCATGTTTGAACTTAAGTATATCTGTTCCAACAATGAAGCTGAGTATGAAGTCTTAATTGTCAGATTAGAGATACTAATAGAAATGAAAGCACATAGTGTGCATATTTTTGGTGATTCACATTGGTTATCATGAATCGTTAAACATAGTTTCTCATAGCTTTTGTATTTCCCCAAGAATATAAATGTGTCAATGAAAATCGATTCCTCTTCTCTTCTTCTTCTTCTTCTTCTTCTTCTTCTTCTTCTTCTTCTTCTTCTTCTTCTTCTTCTTCTAAGTTACCAAATAATTATATGATACTAATTGGAAACGAAAAAGCACATTTAAGCATATTTTTGATGCAAGTAAGTTAATGAAGAAATTGACGTAATTAAGTAATGCCTAGGTTAATCGATCACATTTCCAAAAGTTTAAATGAAGAGGCTAATGAACTAGCACAAATAGCTTCTGGATATAATATTTC
The DNA here is from genome assembly GCA_029884605.1 of Ormosia emarginata. Taxonomy (NCBI): domain Eukaryota; kingdom Viridiplantae; phylum Streptophyta; class Magnoliopsida; order Fabales; family Fabaceae; genus Ormosia; species Ormosia emarginata. The sequence goes on from JAQQTP010000051.1 coordinate 7,548,577, forward strand.
GTCTAAGGTTCTAACAAATCTAATAGAAATAAGAGAACTCTTATATCCATTAGAAGAAAGAGATATACTACAAAATGATGTTTCGACAATTGATGACTGGAGACAACCAATACTAAGTTATTTGGAGAATCTGAGTCAAAATATAGATAGAAAGCTTAAGTACAGAGCATCGAAATTTGTAGTATTAGGAGGGGCCTTGTACATTAGAAGAAAAATACATGATGGAAATTTAGAGGTTTTCCGAGTCAAAATGAGTGAAGCAAGTGGCATCAAAATTTGATATTGCCTTGGTAGAAGTCCACAAAGGAATTTGTGGAGCTCATCAAGCAGGTAATAAGATGAAATGGGTCCTTCAACGTCAAAGATATTATTGGCCTATACTGGTTAGGGATTGTATAATGTTTGCTAAGTCTTGTGAAGAGTGTCAAAGACATGGCCATATACAAAATGTTTCTGCTAGTGAATTACATTCTATTGTTAACCTTTGGCCCTTTAGGGGATGGACTTTGGATTTAATTGGCCAAATTCATTCTACATCGTCGAAGGGACATAAATATATTTTAGTAGGAGTCGATTACTTTACCAAATGGGTTGAGGTTGTGGCCTTAAAGGATATAACCCAACAGGATGTGATTGACTTTATTGAACATAATATAATTTGTCGATTTGGAATACCACAAACTTTGACAACCGACCAAGGGTCAGTATTCATTGGAAGGAAAGTTATCGAATATGCTAGTTCAAGGAAAATTAAAATGCTCACGTCGACTCCATATTATGCTCAGGCAAATGGCCAGGTAGAGGCCATGAATAAAATAATTATAAGCTTGATTAAAAAGCATATTGGTCGACAGCCTAGAAATTGGCATAATACCCTTAATCAGGTTCTATGAGCATATAGAAATTCACCAAGAGAAGCGACAGGCACATCACCATACAAGTTGGTATATGGCCATGATGCAGTATTGTATGTCGAAATTAATTTTCAATCAGTTCATATTCAAAAGCAAGAAGAGTTACCAGTTACGCATTTTGGGACTTGATGTTTGATGAATTAAACGAGTTAAGTGATGAAAGATTAATTGCTTTGGAAACTTGATTCGACAAAAAGAAAGAATTGCCAAATTTTATGATAGTCGAATTAAATACAAATCTTTTAAAATTAGTGATTTGGTTTGGAAAGTGATTTTGCCCATGGATAGGAATTGTCGAGAATATGAGAAATGGTCTCTAAATTGGGAAGGACCATTTAAAGTGACCCAAGTATTTTCAGGAAATGTTTATGCACTTGTCAAAATTAATTCTGGTTTAAGAATTAAGTCGATTAATGGCAAATATTTGAAGCCATATAGACCGATAATGTGTGAAGTAAAAATTGACAAAGAATGAAGAAAAAATGATATTCATTAATGTATTTGGCGATTACAAGTTACACTGTCAGAGTAAGAATGGTAGACAAATTTTTTAACTTGATTATATTGTCAAAACTTTACAAAAGAATAAACCGACAAATATCTAAAATGGAAGGAAAAAGTTACACTTTAAAATTTTTGCAGAACCTTCCAAGAATCTTCCAAAGATTATTTGTTGGTACAGGCAATTTGATATTCCGCTTTAAGGGAATTTATTTTTGCTAACACAGCTTTGGCTTCGACAGCCCATTGTTTCGTATTGTTAGCAATACTTTGCTTCCTAGCGACCCCTTGTTGCAACGCTATTTGAAGTTTTTGTTTACAACGTCGGGCTGCTTCAAGTTTTTTCTCTAAGTCTTCAATTTCTTTGTCAAGTTCTGCATCTTTGTTCTTTCCTTTAATAAGATTTTCCTTCAAGTTTGAATTCTCGCTCTTTGCATTGGTCAACTGCTTCAAGATTCTAGATTTTTCATGAACTTCTTTTGTGTAAGCAAGAATGACTCGACAAATAGTAGGCATCTTTGCTATTAAGCTCTGAAGAAAATCTTTAACAGTCGTAGGTAGAGCTTGACTAGTTATTGGTAGTTGTTGGGCGAGGGGTTCAAGTTCAATCACGATGGCCACCATCCTTTCTTGGAGAGGTTGATCAGAGATCAAGTACTCAAAAGAATAAGTGAAGGCATTCTTCAATTTAGCTAAGAGTCCGGTGACATGAGAATCACTAGAATCTTGACCAAGTTGTGTCGAAGAACGAGCTAATTGTGGTGAGCTTCTGTGACTGCCCAATAGCATTGTTATTAGTTCATCCAAATCTTCCTCCATGTCTTCAGTATTTTCTGGCCCAGAAGAAATCAAGTTGGTTGAAGGAGATGGAGGTGGGTCGATTGGAGCAAATTCAGCCATAAGAGTCTCTATGTCGAATTCTTCTGAGAGAATTTGAACAGGATTAGCTCTGTCTGTTTGAGGAGAACTCTTAGTGCCTAGACGGATTAGAGTTTTTCCTGAGGTTATAACAATCTGAGATTCTGTCGGAGTCGGTGGAGAAATAACAGGTATTGTAGGGGTCAGAGAAGTTTAGGATTCTTGAAGATTCTTGGTTCCTAACCTTTTTGGACTATTGGATACAACCAGGTTTGCTGAATTCTATGGATAAACAAAGGAGATTTCAGAATAAATAACATCATGAAAACAATTGAGTTTGTTAAAGTATACCTTAGGAGACTGTCGAATTGGTTCTTCAATTCTTGGTTTAACATTGGGTTCTAGAGGATGACCAGTAGTTTGCTCAGCCTCTAGATCCTGAAATGATGGAGTCAGATATTGAATGAAAGACAAATATAAAAAATTTGAGAGAAAGAAGTATATTGATTAAAATTTACCTCGGATGAAAGAGAGATGGTTTCTGTCTCCAATTCGACAGTGGGTTTCAAAGTGGAACTTGAAGATTGAGTCTTCTTCTTTTTCTTCTGTAAAGGTAAAATAAAATGAGATTTTACCAAATGATAAAAAGAGGAAATAATAGAAGACTTACCTTTAAAGGTTGTTCAGAATATGAGTTTGGAGACGTGTAAGTATGACAGAAGTGACAGAGGTAGAGTCACCAATCTGTATTCGACACCAAATTTAGTTTGATCAAGTTTGAAAAACTAAGTTTGAACATTTGGTTGGAAATTATGTATACCTTAAGGGTCTTTTGCTTTGGAGGTTTTGTAGCAACATCATGCTTTGAGGAGTGTTTTGTCGAAGTTGATATGGTCAATTTGGCCTTTGGAACCTTAGGAATGGGAGGATTTTGAGTTTTCTTGCTTTTCTTCTTCTTTTGAGGAGATGGCTTCCTTTTCTTCCTCTTCATCTCCTTCTTGAGGTTGCTTGTACTCCAAAGGTCTTTTCAATGGAAGTGCTGCAAGAAGGAAAATATATTTAGTAGATGGGATAAAGAATCAAAATAACATAATATAAGGAAAAATACCTTCTGGTATTTCAGTGATGACTCAGATATTCGTGGCAAATTGTTCATATGACAAGGCAAATCGATGAGTAAACTTGACTTCTGGAGTTTTTATAAGAAAGATATTACTCACAAAATAAATCCTATCTGAAATAGGGAAGTTACCAGCCTTTGTAGGTTTACTTGGGAATTCGTCGGCCAAACCCAAACGAGCACAAGGAAGAAGCACTGGTTTTGGAAAAGGAATTTGAAAAGGTTCAAGCCATGCTAAAGGGTTTTTTTATGGAAACTGAAAGAAAGTTAGTGAAGCATTTTTCCTTGTGTGCTTGTTTCAGTTTGGCCACGACTGCTTCGTAGTGTCGAACAATTAAGCTAGGAAACCTGAAGTCCCAATTTGATTTTGTAATATTTTTCAAAAGCCTTGATATCTTGAATATGCTTACCTTTAGTCTTTGTCGAAGGATCCTGACCCTACATAGGAACCAGAATTTCAATAATGCAGCTTCGACAGATTTCAATATCGACATGGTAAGGACTATAGTATTTAGTCCACCATTCGACAAAATCTTTGGAGACTCCTCTGTAAGGAGTAAATGCAGAAATCTTGAAGTGTTGCTTGTGCCTCTCATTCCTCGAAGCCACTCGTACAAGATTCGACATGCTTTGCAAATGGCCATTGATGAGATGTTCTTTGGCTTTTTACGAAAATAGTGCTAGAATGGCTTGACAAAATCCCAGTGATCAAGCTACCATGTTTGGTAGACACATTTCTAAGGATTTGTCTGTCAAACCGGGAAGACCAGTAACCAGAATTTATCGACAGAGAAAGTTGGACCAAATGGAAATATTGTTAACTTGAGTAGAAGGGTCATTAGAAAGAATTGGTCGGGTGAACCACTCAGGACCAAGGGAATGATCAACAAAGGGATCAAAATATATGTCTTCAGTATTAAAGGAGATGAAATGAAAAATACTGAAGAAGTGCATGAAGTTTTCCAAGTTTTGTTTGTGAACTTTTTCGTGTTTTACATGGCAAAGTTTTATGCCATATGTAGCAAGAGAGATTGCTGGGGGAGAAGTGTCGACCAAAAAATCTCCTAATATGGCATTCAAACAAAGCTGGAGTAGCCACATTGGGCCACCTGAGTTAGTTTTCTTCACCTGAGATCTAATGCTTTGGACAATTTCACCTATGTTCAGGTAGAGGTTAGCAAGGAGAAATTGACCAAGAGCTAATTGTCGACCTTCATGAAGAAGGTTAGCAAGCTAAGAAAAGATTTGGATATCTGAACTGACCTAGATCTTAAAGCATAAGCTAATAACCAGAGAAGAAGGAAAGCTATATGTTCTTTGTCGGTTACAAGACCTAATCCAGGAAGGTAGAAGTTGATGAAGTTTGAAAAAAAAGTTGGGACTTTTGAGTAAATGTCAATAGTGTTTGAAGGTTGAAGGACAAATTTGATAATTTCCCCATCTAGTCGAAGACCAGTTATAGCAGCTACTTTGAAAAGCGTAAGACTCATCATGCCATAAGGAAATTAAAAAGAATTTGTGGTTTTGTTCCAAAAGAAAAACGAGGCACCCAACATGCAAGAGTCCATTTTTATGGAATAACAGGAAAGTTGGATACAATCGAAGATACATATTTCCCTCCATAAACCTTCTTTAGAGGCTTGAACTCTATCAAGCTACTCAAGATAACCATTAATATGGGTAGGGGGAGTTCTGAACAACTTTTAGACTTGCTGAAATAACTAATAGGATGGAAGGAAGGGAAGCCAAGATAGCTTCTTGAGAATTCTTACAAGGAAAGAAGGAATGTATTTCATCGGTAATGAATTCCTTAGGCAAAACTGGGCCTAAGAAAGTAGCCGGAGGGTCTAAAGAAAGTAGAGAATTATTGATGTGGAGAATTACCTTCGAGAAGTGCCAAAGTTTGGATTTCTGAAGGGTTGGGTCTTGAACAATAGCATGATTTCCTAAGTCCACTGTTGGTGCGTTAGGAGATTAAGAGCTGGAAGCCATGAAAAGAGGTAGAGATTTGCAGAGAGGACGTGCGAAAGTGAGGTTGAAGGTGATGAACAATAAAGAAAAGTTGAAGATGATGAACAGTGAAAAGACATGTGAATTTAAAAAGCTATTTTCTGCGAAAATAAGGGTAATTATGGTCCCTATTTATTAGGAACAACTATTTAATGTTTGCAATGATAAGTTTAGTTGTGACTATCCAAATATTTACGGAAGATTTTATTGGATTATTTTTTAAAAAAACTCCATTTAAAAGGACTTTGATTGAAAATGTTATAGTCGAGATTGGATTAAAATATATCGTCCTCCTATCAGTATCGAAAGAAAAATTTTGGGGGGCATTTGTTAGGGGTGAAAATAAACAAATTGGCAAATTGGCAATTCGACGGCTAGATGATGATATTGGAAGAATCTTCTAAGTGTTGAGTCGACGAAAGTGCTGAATGGTCGGAAGATCCAATGTAGCAACTGGATATTGATGTTGGACAAGTGATTAATCTGACAGGGTTGCATTTCCCAAGTGATTGAACCGACAAAGAATGTTTAAATGATCAAGAGTTGGTTTTGTCAAAAGATTGAGGAAATATTAGTGGCATAACTGCCACATACGTGTCAAATTCCTAGGAGTCAGTTATTTTTATAATTTGCCTATAAATATTAGTAGTCATAATGCAAAAAAGGGAGGTTATTTGCTTATACACAATCCTAAAATCTCACTCGAGCATATTAACGGATTTGATCCAAGTATGCCTTCTTTTTTCATTTCAAGTCATTTAATTTAATGCAATGTTCTTTTAAATTTCTTTACTTTTCAATCTTGTTCTTTAAATTTCTTTATATGTTATTGCACTTTTATGGACACTTTCTTTTATTTTCTGCACTTTAATTTCTTGTACTAATTTTCTTACTTTCTTTTAAACTTTTCAAAGTTTTCTTTACTAAATTTTCTGTTTATTTCGTGCTTCTTGCTTTAAGCTTTATAAATTCCTGTTATTTGTTTTAAAACCATTTTACTAAACGAGATTACCACATAACTCTGAACTCACATTCGACTGATAAAATATATTTGTTTGTTAGAATTTGTCTTAACCAAATTTACCCATAAACAGCATGTCAATTTGTTTTTGTCGAATTTTGTCATTCTCATCAACGGTGTGATTCTAGGATCTCAATTCAAGGAAGGGAATCACTTTCTATTATGGACTCTCTATTTTCTCACAATGTCTATGTGTGCAAGTGCAAGTGTCAAAGTACAACATGCAACAAGCAAACCAATAATATGCAATAAATAGGTTTTATATTAAAAGCAAATGATAAGAGTATAACTTACAGATGAAATAAATGTCATCAATGTAAATGTGCTTGAGTAACTCAATTCTTGCCATGTCTGTGTCTGTAGTCTCGAGTGTTAGTCCCTACACAAGTCTCAAAATCCTCCATTTATAGTCCATCAATAGTTGCCTTCTTTCTCGCCTTTGTTTGAATTCTTGAGCGTATGCTTTGAGTGCCAACTTCAACAGTTGCAAGTCATTCCTTGATAACCGCCTCAAGTGTCTCTTTCCACTCCGATGCTTTGAATAATGGTCCACTATGACCATCTCCATATTTTACATGTGCTTTCTCTATGCGACGCCATTTCATAACTCATTATCTTTTTCTTATTGTCCCTAAATTAGTTGAAATCTAAATTTCACACATCCATATAAATTAACTTTTTAGTAATACAGTCTAAATCAAATGATAAAAAAAATCCAACTCAACATTTTAAAAAATCTAAACAAATCAATATTAGCTTTTGTAAGTTTATAACTATAAATATGTGCTTGCGCATATGAAATTGAGTATTAGGACAATTAGCAAGAAAATAAAATGTATAATTGACATTAGCATGTTAAAATTTTATTATTCTAGAACAAAAGAAACACTTTGTTTTTTCCCAAAAGTTTTTTTAATGAACAATTATTTTTTAATCATAAATAGAAAATAAACTCATACAAACACAGGCATATATGGACACAATTAGCTTGTACACACACCACATAGATCAAATTTTTCATAAAATCATATTTTCAAATTACCACATAAACAAATAAATCAAAATTTTAATTTAAATAAATTTGAGTTAAATGTATAGCTAATAAAATTTATAACATTGACCATCGTAAAGGATTTAAAACAATAAAAGATGATACAAATCAAAATATGTTTGTTTCACTAAGATGTAAATCCACTTAGTTATGTAACATTTAATTTTTTTAAGAAGGTATGCAAAGGCATCACTGTAGGAAAAGGCATCCCAGCTATGCTAGCACCTCAAACCCAACTAATCATTTGCAACATACCAAAAATTATATTAAAAAAAGAAACAAGAATACAAAAAACATGGGAGGCATAAACCAAACTCATGCAAAAGAGAGCAATTATTTAAACCTATAGTGATGGAGACCAAACTTATTACGGTTAAAGTCCTCACTAATAAAAACAGGGATTGAATCCCACCAAAAGAAATCTTGGATGGTAAGGCCATGAGAGGCTAATTTATCTGCACAAGTATTGCCTTCTCTAAAAATGTGAGAAACAAAAAAATTCATTTGCCTAGTTAAAATTAAGCAATTGTTCCATCGGTTTCTAAGCTTCCAAGGAACTCCTTTGGCATTTTTGAATGTATTAACTACAAATTGAGAGTCACATTCTAACCATAGGTTATGCCATCCTTTTTAAAAGGCCAATTCAATAGCCATCATTGCACCAATTAGCTCTGCATGTAAAGAGAAAGAAATACCAAGATTAGCTACAAAACAACCGAGTATAGCAGCTTTATAATCTCTAAAGAGACCCCCACAGGCTGACCAACCCGAGGCCCCTCTAGCTGCCCCATCCGTATTGCATTTAATCCAATGACAAAGAGGAGGAAACCAGTTCACTTGCTTAATGCTTGGGGCATTGCAAGGATGACCAACGACAGAAAAAGCCTTCAGAATAGTGAACTCAGAAATAGAAGAATGCATGGACCCCTATGTAAGATTTCCTATTAAGGAGGTAACTACTATGACCAGATTGATAGCCTGAGAGCAGGAAATAGTCTTATTACCAAATCAAAACTTATTCTTACAATACCAAATGACCCAAATCACATTGATAACAGCTGCCAGAATGATGTCATACAACTAAGAGCTTTAGCTTCTGTTGCACACTGATAAAATGGACTCGAATGTGGCAAGATCAATAGAATAATGTATGATGTTGCTAAGCCAACTCCATATGTCCTTAGCAAATTTGCATTGCAGGAAAAGATGATTAGAGGTTTCATAGTCCATTCTGCAGAGGCTGCACATTGAAACCGTAACACAACCTCTAGACTATAAATTATCATTAGTTGGCATTTTATTTTGAAGCAACCTCCAGAGTAAAAAAGATTTAGAAGGGGGATGAATTGATTCCAGAGAACTTTGCACCAAGGGTCAACCTGCCTTTTAGGATTTAGAAACATGAAAGCTTCTTTGAAAGTTAACAACCTTGTATCCGAGTGAGTCCAAACAAGTTGATTAGGCACAGAAAATTTTGGAATAATTATCTGCTCAATATTTGCAACAATAGTAGGATATTTTAAAACTAGAGAAGAAGGGAGGGACCATGAGTAATTTTCAATGAAGTCGCCTACTCGAGAATGAAGAGATTGATGCAAATTAGCAGGAATATTCAGAGAATTCACAATAGTGCTAGGAAGCCATTTGTCAGTCCAAAAATTTATATCGAAGTCATTTCCTAGTTGCCAGGTAGTGTTATCCAGAACATTTGGCAAGCATCTTTTTAAGGCGGGTCAAATAGAAGATTTTACATAAGATGATCTATGTCTTTTGTTTTTCATGAACCTAGCTCTAAGAAAGCAAGCCCATTGGCAATTAGAAAAAAGGAAATCCCAATAAAGCTTCAATGCAGCAGCTTCATTGACAACACGAATAGGTCTGATGCCCAAGCCACCTTCTGAAAAAGGAGAGCAAACTTTATTTCAAGCTACAATCACAACTTTCCTAGAGAGAACATCCCCAGACCAGATAAAATTTCGAGTCCATTTGTCTATGGTTTTTAGCAGAGAAACAGGCCATGAGTAAACATGGAAACTATAAATAAGAGAACCATGGATAACAGATTTAACAAGTTGAGTTCTTCCCATAATAAACAGTAAGGACCCTTTTCAGGCTGCCAACTTGGCTTTAATCTTATCTGTTATAGGCTATAAATGAAGAGCTTTTGGCTTACCCTTGAATATAGAAACACCAAGGTAAATAAAAGAAAGTCTCCCAGCAGAAAACCCAAGAACAAAAGATATCATAGCTAATCTTCTGGAAGAGACTAATCCAGCATAGAACTTATACTTGTCAAGACTAATGACTTGACCCGAAGCCTCTCCATAGTCCTTAAATAAAGTCATGATGTTCTACAAGTTCTGCTTTGTCCCTCTGGAAAAAATCATGATGTCATTAGCAAAAAGAACATGGCTTTGAGTATGGAAGCCCCATGGGCCTGACATATGTTGGAGTTTCCCATTTTGCAATAGTTTAGATATGCCTCTACTAAGAACCTCTTCAGTAATACAAAAGAGAAGAGGAGACAATGGATCCCCTTGTCTAACCCCCCTCTTACAGCTGAAGTAACCAACGGTGTGACCATTGATAGAAAAGGTTAGCGTAGCTGAATGCATAATAACCTTGATCCAATTATAGAACCTGTCTGCAAAGCCAAATGAACTTAGAACTTTGAGCAAGAAGTCCCAGTCCACTATATCGAAGGCCTTTTTAATGCCTATCTTCAAAGCTAAATTACCTCCAAAAGCTTTGTTGTCCGATATGTTAATAGCTTCAGAAGCTATGCAAACACATTTTGTTAATTGCCTCCTATTTATGAATCCTCTTTGATTTTCAGTGATGATTCTAGGAGCCACAACAGCTAATCGATCTGCTAGCACCTTAGCAATGATCTTAAACTGAAAATTAGCCAATGCAATAAGCCTATATTGTTCAATTCTGTCTACATCATTGAATTTAGGAATTAATACTACCAAATTAGAATTCAAGCCTAGCAGGATCCAACCCTATATAAAAAATTGGGTAACAGCATTGAAAACATCATCATCAATAAGGTCCCAATAATGTTGAAAGAAGCAACCCCCAAACCCATCAGGACCAAGAGCACCACAGGAATTCATAGAAAAATAGCATTTTTAACTTCCTTTTTGGTTGGAACATTAGTGAGCATGAGGTTGTCTTCAACAGTGACCATAGGAGAGAAAACAGAATCTATCAAGTCATTTGAGGTACAAATATTTTTAGAAGCAAATAGGTTCTTGTAATAGTGCAGGACATGATACTCAATATCGTCCTGCTAATCTAAAATTTGGTCACCCTGCTTAAGCATGACAACTGCTTGGAGGCATTTCTAATCTTGGTAACTGTGTGGAAGAAGGCAGTATTTCTGTCACCAAAAAATGCCAATTAAATTGAGACTTCTCCCTCTAGAACTCATCTTGATATTTCAAAGCTTTCTACAACTCCATTTGAGCTTCTTTTTCTTGAATAATCAACTCTTCAGAAAAACTAGATACATCAGCTTGCAGTTGAATCTGATCAACAACCTTCATAGCTGAATCAACTCTTTGATGAGCATCCTCAAAAATATCTTTATTCCAAGATTTGAGTTCCAACTTTAGAGCTTTGAGCATTTGAGTAAGAATGGACATTGGACAACCGGTAAAAGGCTTATTCCAAACCTCTAAAACCAATCTATGACAATCTGAATGTTCAGTCCACAATTTTAGAAACTTGAAAGAAGAGGGACAAGTATGAGTTCCTCTTCTCAGGTTCAGCAAGATAGGAAAATGATTAGATTGCATTCTAGTCAAAGTACAATAGGATATACTATTCCAGAAAGAGAACCAAGCATCATTGCAAACAGCTCTATCTAGCCTTCTTTAAGAAAAAGCACTTCCTCTTCTGCGATTGGACTAAGTGAAACTAGCTCTCCTTGTTAATAAATGAGTAAGATTGCAGCAATCTGACTAGACCCGAAATTCATCACAAGAAATTCTCAAAGGCAAATTACCTCCTCTTGACTCATGAGCACCTAAAATTGCATTGAAGTCACCAATGAAGCACTAGAGCCTAATGTGACTTTGTTGTAAGCTAGCCAAGTCAGTCTATAAGGACCTTCTTTGCTGATAAAAAGTGCAGGCATAAACTGCAGAAATATAAACCACCTGATTCTCCTAAGTTGTTGAAAATGAGACTTGTTGATTAGAAATAACAATCAACTGAGGGAGAAGATTAGTATCACAAAAGCACCATAAATTAGGAATGAGGGAGGGTCTATTATTTACAGCAAAAGGCTTCAAATTTAAAAAAGACCATAAACTAGTAGGAACTTGATCAAGGGGAATCCAGGGTTCAGAAATGAATAAAAAATTAGGTTTGTTTACAAGACAAAGTTTTTTTAGCACAAACCTAGTTTCAAGATTGGCCTAATCCTCTGACTTTCCAATAAAGGAGCTTCATTAAGCAAGATTCTTGGGGCCAACCTTAGAGCAGGTTTGATAGACATTTGCTTTAGATGTTTGTTTCTTTGTCTATCTCAACTTTTTCTTCTGAGATTTTGACAAAACAATTGTAAATTGCTTTCCTACATCATCAGCATAAAGATCACCTTGCTGATCAGAATCCAAATTAGTTTCAACCAATTTGTCTTCCTCAACATCTGCCTAAAATTTGGATAAAATCCTAAGATCTTGTTGAACAATTAGGTTATTTGGAGTCTTAATATTAGTACCACTGATTGTAACTGAAGCAAAATTAGTCTCAAGAGAAAGGCAAACATGTTCTATCTCGGGAGTATTCAAATTTTCTTGAGAAGATTTAGGAGCATAAGATGGAGACCCAAGATGCAGGGATTCATTACAAATCGAGTCTGCATCCTCCTCAACAGTATTATTAGCCAGTTTCACAATCTCAGAGGAACTTATCTGCTGCAACACATAATCAGAGTTTTCCTTTTAAGGCACATTGATTGTTGTAATCTCTACATCAACATTGACTATATTTGTAGCTGCCTTATTTTGCACAGCATTCCATGAACTGGATCCTCAAGAGCGAGCTCTGTAACTTCATTAATTGCATTTTCATTAATCTCAAGATTCACTACATTAACATTAACTTGGTCCTCAACAACCACTGTTTCATTGGCTTGAACTATTTCCATTCATTTAGGAACATAAATAGTCTTACCCTTAAGATGAGACTGTTCTTTGTGATTCCTATTGTCAGAAGTACCTCCTTTCTTTCTACATTGATCAGTAGAATGGCCAATTGCTTGACAAAAGCTGCAAAAACTGGGAAGCTTCTCATATTCAATACCAATAAAAAAAGCATAGTCATTTCTTTCCACCATAATTTCATTAGGCAGTTTGCTAGTAAGGTCAACATCAACCAAAATCCTTGCAAAATGTCCAAAGACTTTGTTTCTTGTGGCTTCATCCTAAGAGATTAGAGTGCCTATACCACTAGCTATTCGAACAAGATTTTAGGTCTCCAATACTCCTGCGGCAGATCATGAATTCTGATCCATGATTGGACGTGAATATGTTTTTTATTATTAGGACTAAAATCAGGGCACCATTGTGAGAGTCTTAAAAAACCAAGATTAAGGTTCTATGAGCCTACTGTCCAAACGCAACGAAGGTCTTCTGGGGAAGAGAAATTAAACTCGTAATAGCCATTTCACAGAAGGATCATTCTCCACGGGCCTATAGGTTTCCACAATTTGGAGAATTTTTTTCTAAGATCTTGAGTTTTGATAGGAGAATTACCCTTTGCTAATAAGAGTCTTCCATGTAAATTGTTCTTACAACCTTCAAGCCCTTTTTGATATTCATCTTCCGAAATCTTTATCGAAATTGAATCACCCTTGATGCAAGGCCTTGACAGTTGACTTAAAGGTATGTCAAAAGAATTACTCAAAGCTTGAGCAAATGTTCTGTTTTGAGAAGGAGGATGAAGGGGAGAAGAGGAAGGAGGAGAAAGAGGAGAATTAAGAAACTTCCATGGACATATAGGATTGCTTACGGTCGAAGCCATGATATATAAACCCTAACCTACCATGCAGAGATAGCAGAAGAGTTCAATAATTTTGAAAACTCCTTCAATTAAGTTTAAGCTAATTTAAATTTGATAGGGAGATTAGTCTAACTAAATGAAAAGCCACAATCGGTATTATGTGCATTCTTGTTTTCTATTCATTCTTTACCTATCACAATATTCATGATACCATTTGAATTCTCTAACTCGATATACTCGTTTCTTCATGTTTGAATCAATCCTTATCACCCTCTTATATATTTTGAATTTAATCAAGTATATTGGACTATTCATATTTGTCTTGTCAAACAAAATATATTATAAATCCTCAACAAAATAAACAAATACAAAGTATTCAGGCAAATAATCTACATATCATAGAAATATCAAAATTCCTTGAAATATCACCCCGATTTTTTATTACATATTTCTACTCTCATGCAGCACATAGAAATTCTGGAATCACACTCAAACATGAAGAAGCTACATAGAACTTCACACACTATTGCATAGAGTTTTCCACATCCATGTAATTAACCCACCCTCTCAAAATAGAATTACACTACTAGAATTTTTGGATTTAGAGACGAAACAAATTCCGTCTCTAAATATATAAATTTTCGTCTCTAAATATTTAGAGATGGAATTAGAGATAGAAATTGTTTCATCTCTAAATCTGGCATCTCTAAATATTTAGAGACAAAAAATGAGTTTTGTCTTTAAATTAGAGATGGAAAATGTCTATCTCTAAATAAAAAAAAATTCGTATCTAATTAGAGACGAATTGTCTTTTAAATATAATAATGATTAAATTTGAGATGATACTATTCCATCTCTAATTCTGTCTCTAAAATTAGAGATGACACTATTTTGTCTCTTAATCTGTCTCTAATATCTTAAAAAATATTTAAAAAAAATAGGCATCTAGATAATTAATTATTTAGTTGTTTCAAACATTGATTTGTTCTCTAGTATCTTCACGGGTTGGGATTTGTCATAACTAGATGCCTTCATTTTATAAAAAAATCTATTTTCTTATACATATAATTATCCAAAATAAAATTACCAAAAATCACAATAAATCATCAATTATAATTATCTAAGTAACTATAAAGGATATCAAAATAGTTAAAAGTATATAAAATAGTTGCAATATCTTATGCATACTATTAGTTGCCATGTAATATACAAGGATATGTTTAGGTAGAGGATAATGGAGGGCAATACAAGTCATACAATTACATACTACCTCAATCAATGAAATACATAAGAAGTCCAGAGAGTGAATATAATGCACAAGTATAGCAGCAACCCTTGCCCAGCAAGCTAACGATACCTTTGGAAATACAAAGTATGCAATGCGCTTCTTATTAAGACCAATATCCTATCGAATTGTGACATTGTCCTTGCTTTGGGATTCTTTCATCATCTACCTCAACATAGCACATATAAAAACCATTACACATTTTTAGAAGATGAGGGAAAAAGAAAACAGAACTTAGGGATGTTTTCTACAGTTGGAGTTAGAGAAGATCCAAAAGTACATATACAGAAAAGAATAAGCTGACCACTACAAAATATTTACTAAAGGAGCAAGGGAAAGCCATTACCTTATCATAATTAGCTTCAAGCTTAATAAGTGGTGCAAATACATTTTGATATTGAGACAAGAAGGGAAACAAGAAACATATATTAAATAAGACTCAACTATAAACCAATGTGAATTATATTCTAATCCACAGAACAATTATGAATCAAATCCAATGTGAAAATCTCGAGAGTTACATTTGGAAACTCAAGATAGGACAACTAAGTTGGCATTACAAGACAAATTTGTGTAACAACTATATTGCCCATAGAATAAATGCATAATAGATGTGAATTATATAAATATATGCAGACCTGGTTGTGCCCCCAACTCAATAACATGCAACTTAGATATAACTTAACCAACATTAAGTGTCTTTGAGGCAAAAGATATCAAAATAGAAGGATTTTCATTCCCAAGAACCTGTCCAAAATACACATTTAAATTTTGCCTAACATGTGGTGGCATAGTATGGTATTGTACAATTAATCACAAAATGAACACATAATCATGAGAAAACACACTTTAAAATTGGGCAAATGATCCAACATGAGCTTCAAGAGCCTGACTGCGCTACTGATCCACAGAGAAAAGTTGCTTGTTTCCTTTAACCAATTGCGGCCTCTATAACACAAAACAATATGGAGAAATAAACCAACCTAAAGTATAGTTGAAATGTATTTCACCATGATAGCCTACTTTAATAGCCTTAATAGGAACTAGAGATATACCTCATGGGAACTAGGAGCGATACCAATCAAGACCAACCATTTTTCAATAGGGTCACATCGATAATTAATTATTTAGTTGTTTGCCAAATCCGTTGTTCTCTCAAATATCTTCACAGGTTCAGAGTCACCTACAAGTTACATATATCAAGGACCATATACCAGTCAACAATTTGCAGATGAGCTAAAAGCACATTGAACAATAAAGTGTAAAGTGGAAAATATAGTGGCAAAAACATATTGAGTTAAGCATATTATCATTATCTTACCTTCTATTGACCAGTGGCATACAAAGGTCTGTGTTACAAGACCCAACATCTTGGGGCTAATCCACTTCCAAAAAACTACCTATACATGAAATAAGGGCACTCCACAACGATTAACAAAGTCATCCTTAGTTCCTTATAGAACCATTATGTTACAGTACATCAATACATGTATCCTTGTACATAATAGTTACCTGCTCAGGCATCTGATATGATTTCATCTTTGCTTTCAGCTCAACATTAAATATTTGTAGGTGATCTTGAGTTGTTCCTTGGAGTTGGGCTTCAAGAGAATGATGTAGCTTGTAAGTAAAGATAATCCAAAAGTAAATAATATTTGAAATGCAGCATCAATAGAGGCACATGGCATAATCAATGTGACTTGATTACCAATTCCAAAGGTAACTCTCAATAGCTTACTAACTAGACTTAGGCTTAGCTAATCTGTAATTACTTAAAAAATAATGTGTTACTTGTTGAGCTTATTGGTTATTGAAATTCAGTTTGCTTGAATGGGTAAATAACAGGAGTTTTGATGTCCTAAATTTGAACCTAAAAATACCCAAATGATTAACGTCCCAATTTTTTAATAAATCTGCTAGAGAATATGAGGTCATGCATAGCAAAACAAGAAAAGAGAATTAATATTCTTGAGACCTGTAAGAAATAGACATATATTCAACAAAATTGCACAAAGAAAAATATCTGGTTTAGAACAAGAAAGCAAGGGCTTTCTGGTTCTATATCATCTTCTTCAAACTATTCAGATTTCAGACTCTTAAAGTTTATGATTTTATATTCTATGTGATATAATATCCATCACATTTACAAAATAGTAAAGTCTTTTCCAAAGAAAGAAAATCAATAAGAAGCGGCATGGTTTGTGCATGTGCCATTATAAAAAGTCAATGTAGTACAAACTAGTCTAAAATTGATTTAGGAATTGATTGAGTTAAACTGAACATGATTATAAATTTCTAAATTTTTTTAATACACCTATAATTGTGTTTGGTGTCCTGCCTATTTGATGAATTCCTAATATTAAAAATGCTAATTACCTTCTTCAATGGAGATCACTAGTTTAAGTGTTACATAACTTTCTACATTAGTTAACATTTGGGACCTAAAGTTTACATAGCATCTGAACAAATTGTAACAAAAAAAAACACATGTAAACAAATTAAATAATAAAATTAAATGAAATTGAGATTAATTTTTAAGAGATAAATCAACAATATTGGACACAAACGCCCTTATAATCGTCTGAATTGCACTGTTGATCTCTTAAATTAGATACTTAATAGTTTAAGTCAACAAATTGAACCTAATAGAGGAAAAAACACTAACTTCACTTCACTACCTGTCGTAATAGAATAGAAGCATGTAAGAAAGTTTTAATAGCATAAGTAACTTATATAAGTATAATTAAATTGGATCGCATTGAGGGTTTTCAAGCTTCACAAGATCACGGTCCAATCAACTAAACTTAAAAAAAGAAGAGGACAAAGAAGATCACAACAAAAACAAACATAAATCACCCAACACAATCCAAGTGAAGTAACAATGTGCAAGTTTTTTTAAGCAAAATGATTAAACGAAGAAGCAAGAGAAGAAAAGGACCTCTCCTGCCCGGTGGTGTCCTAGATCTGACCTCTCCTGGCCACAACAACAAGGAGCAAATTCATGAGGTAAATAGAAGGCCCAACTTATTACAACATTCTCATACTTGTTAATCATAACAAAGCACTATAATATTAAAAATTAAGCATCAGTACAAACTCCAAATGCCCACATTACAAAAACTCAGTTCTATGACCCCCTAGTTCATATAAATACAAAACTCCAAATACACACACCACATTACAGAAACTCACGGCCATTACCTAACCAAAAAAAATAATAAAAATAAATAAAAAACTCACCTCCAAGAAACCCAGTTCAAATTTTTTCCTAAAAACAAAAATCAACACAAAACACACTGTGCATGGATCCATGTACCTGGGAAGAACTATGCAGATCGAGCAAGCAAGAGTGGACACGAGAATGGTGGGAGAAAGAGCAGCTACGGGGGAGGAATAGGGTGCGCGAATGGTGAAAGAATGGTGCGAAAAAATAGCTATGGATGAAGGCATTGGGTGCGCGGGACGGTGAGCAAAATGGCTATAGAGGAAGGCAGAGGGTGCGTGAAACGGTGAAAAAAAAAAAAGGTATGGGGGAAGCAACAGGGAAGAAGACCAAGAAATGGTGACAAAATGGTGACCGGCAAGGCAGACAAAATGGTGGTCGACGGCAAGGCAGATGGCTGAGCACGATTGAGAGAAAGGGAAACAAAGAAGAGAGGGTCGAATTTAGGAACTAGGGATTCTGAGAATGAAGATATAATTTTTATGACATTAGAGACGGAAACACATTTCGTCTTTATCTTTTATAAAAAAATTTATTATTTAAGCTATATAAATTAGTTAGAGACGAAATACACATATAATTAGAGACAAAAAATTTAGAGAGGGATATATCCTGTCTCTAAATTCCGTCTCTAAACATACTTAGTTTTTCATACACCACATTGATAAATTAGAGACGATATTAGAGACGGAAAAATCTAAGACGGGTAAATTCTGTCTCTAAATTCTGTCTCTAAACATATTTGACTTTTCATTGACCAATTAGAGACGGAATTAGAGACAGATTATTTTGAGACGGATAAATTATGTCTCTAATTTTTAAATTTTATGTTTCCTTTCTAAATCATCAAATTTATCTCTATTTTCGTTTCTAATAAAGACGGAATTGTTTCCATATCTAAATTATGTCTCTAAATCAGAAATTTCTAATAATATTAATTAGAATTAGATTAGCTTGGCAGAGTAAGAATATATATAAGCACACATGGTAAATATCTCAATAGTTATATAGAAGTAAACAATATTCTTTTCTTAATTTTCATGTTAATAAAACTTTTGTATTCCTTATTTGACAGTAATACTTTAACAATTCTCATAAAAGAAACCTAAAATATTTGTATCCATAACTTCACTTTAATGTACTCTGTCGATGCATAAGCACTCAAGCGTAAGGTTCTATTTAGTTAACTATAAAATATCATTCAATTATTAGAAAGGAATACAATACTGATTATTCGAAATGACTGACAACATTTAAGCTAATTTACTACATTCTATTATAAAGCATCGTTTACTTTAGGCTACACAATCATATGGAACGATCATGAACTACTAGTTTGAAAAATATAATTTAAACTTGCCCCAACAATATCTAATATATATTTACTCATAAAATTGCACCCTTCAGTTATCCTCATTAACTTCGATACTGCATAAAATGTAACCTCATTATCAACGCAATATCATTGTAAATTAACCACTTAAATAATATAATTGAAAAATCAAATAGACTTAACTATACTAACTGCTACCCATCAAGCCAACATTGTTGCTACATAAAACCAAAATTTATTGTAGTAAATAGAAAAGCCAGGACATAAAGCATTGTAAAAGTGATTCATTCATCATTAGCAAATCGCAACACCACATTCTGCTAAAAAAGAATTAAACCACCAGATTTTATTCACACCCTAAACCAAGTTACTGGACCAATAATCGCAACAAAAAACACATCCATATAGACCAGGTCCAACTATATACAACCATCCAAAAAAGTCCTTCGACCACATGTCACTCCTCTAATTTGACTACTTTCATTTCACCACATGTAGTAACACCACTCGCAGAACTTAGATCGTCCTCCAAGTTCTTTTTGTAGGAGTCAATTTCGCTTGGGAACAATCAGGAACAGACCCTAGGCAAGGATCATTGTCATTAACCTCGAGCATAAATGCCTGCAAAAAATGAAAACCATAAAACAAATATTACACATGAAGTAAATCTAATTCCCAGCAAAGAAAAATGGTGGAAATCAACCTTAGCATTGAGCGAATCCACATACGGTTCATTAGATCCAAGGCTGTAAATGTCAGGGAAAGGTTGAGCAAAAAGAACTTGCAGAAGACATATAAAAGGTGAAAAAATCCAACCAAATAAAATAATAATGGAATCTAAAATAAGCTATTACAAAGCTCCAAACCACCTATATTACACACTACAAAACAGTGTTTATCACCTTAGTTGGGGTAATGTCAGACCCATCCAGCTGGAACATAGTCAAGATAGTGTCATCATCACACACTCGCCTAACCTAGTAGGAACGCTCAAATTGAGAGGTTGAAACAGACTGGTTTCCATCTTGAATAGTAATTTCTTTCCTACCAACACATCAAACACAGCGGGGTGATTGGCACCACTTCCAGACTAACACATTAAAAATAATGCAATTTGGATTACTACCAAATTAATTACACAACATCAATAGTTTAAATCAAAGCATCATGATACACGTAACATCATACCTTTCACAACTCAAACCATATCAGCACAGGACTTCTTCAACAGATACTGACCATCATGGTCAAATACCACAAATATAGCATAATCAGCTTCATCCCCCACCTTCATTTTAATTCTATATCTGACAGCAAACCACCATAACTTTTAATAAAACAATCATTCAACCAACAACATTTAATGCGAATCAAAATTATCAATAGACACATATCTTGGTATGACACTAACAATATGACAAAAACATGAGTCACAGTAGTACATTCCACAATCAGGGGAAACTGCCTTGTTGCATTTGCAGGTCATATACCATTCCCCATCATTCACAATACACTTGACAGTAGCCATAATGAAAAAATAATCATGTGATTTCACATTAAAAAATGTAAAATATCAATAGCCATAGCAAAGTAATACAACATTATAAGTAAAAAAATGAAGAATCATTAGTTTGTGACTATAACAAGGATAATAACCTCATTGCTCTCATTCAATTGCGCTATAGTCTTCCTTGGTGTGAGCCACATAAAATCATCCTAGATTGAAGTCTTCAAACCATTAGAAATCTGATACGAACTTTAAGAGAACTACACCATAAAGCTAGTCATTGTGATTGGAGAGCTTAAGGCCATATAAATCTCATGCCAGATTCCCATACTTCCGATGTGAGACTCAAGTCCCATATCTTTCAATTGAATCTTAACATACCACCACGCTTCACGTGTTAGTGTGGAAGAATAATAGAAGAAACACTTAAAAAATTTTATTTCTTCTTATAAATCAACTTCAAAATACATAGGATACTTATAGAAGTGAAAGACATAACCTTACATATTTCATAACTCTCTCTAATTAACAATAGTAATTTTCTTTTAATTCATGAAATAATTCTCCCTAATGACACACCATAATTCTTCATTACTCATAGAATAATTTTCATAATTTTCATAACTCACATCCACATCAAAGGTCTCATAACCACCAAAATTCTATTAACCTCAAATTATTATTTTTAATCAACACTCCCTCTTAATTTGAAGTCTTCTTCTTCATTCCAAGCCTTACTCGCAATTTTTGAAATTCTTCAAACAAGAGAGACTTAGTAAAAATATCAACAATTTGATCTTGTGTCTTCACATATATAGGCTCAATCACCTTGTTGTCAACATACTCTCTAATAAAATGAAACCTTATGTCTATGTGCTTGCTTCGATCATAGTACACTAGATTTTTAGCAAGTGATAGTGCAGACTTGTTATTAATACAAATCTTTGTTGCTTCCTCTTGTGGAAAATAAATTTCTTTCAACAACCTTCTAAGCCTTATAGTATGACAAGTGCAAGAAATTGTCGCCACATACTCGGACTCACAAGTTGAAAGTGTGACAATTGATTATTTCTTAGAACTCCATGAAATAGCACAATCTCCCATGAAGAATACAAAATCGGTAATGCTCTTTCTATCATCAACATCTCCCGCAAAATCACTATCACAGTATCCCACAAGCTTGAAATCATTAGAGAATGAATAAAATAGCCCAAAATCAATTGTACCTTTTAGGTAACGAAGAATCCTTCGAGCAACTTTTATGTGGGTCGAAGTAGGTGATTCCATATAGCGACTCACTACTCCAACCGCAAAAAGAATGTTAGGTCTTGTCGAAGTCAAGTATCTCAAGTTACCCACAAGGCTTTTGAAAATGGTGGGATCTTCTTTCACTCTATCATCAAACTTTGACAATTTAACTCCACATTCCATGGGTGTGTTCACGGAGTTACAATCAAACATGTTGAACTTCTTCAAAATCTCCTTTGCATAGGCTTCTTGAGAAATAAAATCTTATCCTCCATTTGCTTCACTTCTAGGCCTAAATAATATGACATGAGCCCAATATCGGTCATCTCAAATTCATGTTCCAAAGCCTTCTTGAATCCTTCAAACAAAGTAGGATTAGTTCCGATGAAAATAAGATCATCAACATAAAGACAAACAAGCAAAATATCTTCCTTGTCATATGCTTTAGTATAAAGAGCATATTCATGAGTATATCGAACAAAGTCATTTTCTTAAAAATACTTGTCGATACGACTATTCCATGCTCTTGGTGCTTGCTTTAACCCATATAATGCCTTCTTCAATCTCAAGACTTTATCTTCATGCCCTTCTACCACAAAGCCAATTGGTTGCTCAACATATACCTCATCTTCTAGATAGTCATTAAGGAAAGCAGACTTTACATCAAGTTAATAAATCCTCCACCTCATTTGAGCTGCCAAAGCAATGATCAAACGAATTGTCTCCATGCGGCGACGGGTGCAAACACTTCTTCATAGTCAACTCCATGCTTTTGTTTGTAGCCTTTTATCATGAGTCTTGTTTTATATCTTTCTACATCTCCTTTGGCATTCTTCTTTATCTTGAACACTCATTTTACTCCAATTGCCTCATGACCCTTGGGAAGAGATGATAACTCCCAAGTGTTATTCTTTTCAATGGCATCAATTTCCTCTTGCATGGCTTGTCTCCACCTTTTGTCTTTGAAAGTTTCATCAAAGTCTAAAGGTTCACTGTCAACAAGAAGGCAAAACAAACCAAAAGACTCAGTTACATCCTTCAATACTTCTTATTTTTCTTGACCTTTCACTAGAACTTTCTTTAGAAGATGAGGATGCTTCATGAATGGGAGATAGTGGTGGAGTCTTTTCTTGGAGAGGTGTCATGGTCTCTTGCTCTTTTTCTTCAAAGTATGGAAAGAAATCATAACTTTCTTCTTCTTGTACTTCTCATCTCTAAGTGACTTTTTCATCAAACTTCACATCTCGACTCACAATTATCTTGCCATTGGCCAATAAAAACATGTTTCACACTTCAATCATCTAGCTTGGATCTCCTTTGATTGGGCACATGAACATAAACAACACTTCCAAAAACCTACAAATGATTGACACTAGGTTTGGTCTCACTCCATGCTTCTTGTGGTGTTAGATCATTCACATTCTTTGTTGGAGAGCGGTTGAGTAAATAAACTGCATAAGAAACAACTTCGGCCCAAAATTCTTTAGGCATATTTTTTGCTTTCAACATACATCTAGCCATATTAAGAATAGTTCTATTTTTTTCTCTCCGCTACACCATTTTGTTGTGGTAATCTAGGAACCGTTAGAGGGCAACGAATTCCATTTGTTTCACAAAATTCATTAAATTCTTTAGATGTAAATTTGTCTCCTCTATCAGATCTTAGAGATTTGATTACATAATCACTCTCTTTTTCTATGAAATTTTTAAAGGCTACAAATACTTCAGATTTTTGCTTTATAAAATTAACCTAAGTCTTCCTACTATAATCATCAATAAAAAGTAAAAAATATTTATTTTTATCATATGAGGAAGGATTGATTGGGCCACACACATCGGTGTGAACATTTTGCAATGGCTTGGTTGTTCTTGTAGTTGCCTCCTTTGGAAAGCTTTCTCTTGCATGTTTGCCAAGGAGACATGCTTCACATAATTGATTGGGATGGTTAATTGAGGGCATCCCTTTCACCATCATCTTTTCTTCTAAGGCTTTGAGTGCTTCAAAATTCAAGTGACCAAATCGCATATGCCAACACCATGCTTCATGTTCAACATTGGCCTTTAAGCACTTTGCTTCAATTATATTGAGATTCAACATGAACATTCTATTTTTTGTCATAGACACCTTAACCACCAAGTTAGCATTATAATCTCTAAGGCAAAGATAACAATCTTTCATATGAATTTCATATTCATTCTCAACAAGTTGTCCCAAACTCAAAATATTATTTTTTAATTTGGGTACATAGTAAATATTGGTAACTAACTTGTGACCACCATTTTAAAGAGAAATTAAAATGGTACCTTTGCCTTAAATTTGAACTTTTGAGGTGTCTCCAAATGAAACATTACCTTTCACCTTCTCATCAAGCTCCACAAATTTTTCTTTGTAGCCACACATATGATTGCTTGCACCATTGTCAAGATACCATGAGCTCTTGTCATCATTTTCATCATCTTTGAGTGCTAACAATAAGGTTGACTCTTCAACCTCTTCTTTGTCAATAAGGTTGACTTTTTCTTCAACATCATTAGTACCATAATGACATTCCAATGCAACATGTCCAAATTTATGACAATTGAAACATTCAATATTAGACTTGTCATACCTCCTCTCATTTGTTCTAGGATAGTTGCCTTTTCCTCTAGTAACTCTTCTTCCACGACCCCTAGTTGAATGATGGCTTGCCTCTTGATTGTTGAAATTGTCACGATTATCTCTTCCTCTTCCACCTTGGCCACGACCACACCATCTTCCTCATCTACGTCCACATCCTCTTTGACTTTTGTCTCTTCCATCATCTTGTAATGAAACCTTGGCTTTGAGGGCTTGCTCCAAAGGCTCATTTTGCCTTTTTAACAATTTTTCTTCTTCGGCTAATATAGCTCCAAACAATTCATCAATTATCATGGTGTCTAAATCATTTGAATTATCAAAAACACAAGTCACATAATCAAACTTTGGAGTCAAAGAGCGAAGGATCTTATCTTTCAGACAATCATCTTCAATGTTTTCACCATACATTTTCATTTGATTAACATTGGCCAACACCTTTGAGCTATAATCAGAAAAACTTTCGGATTCCGTCATGTGCAAAGCTTCAAACTCACGTCGTAAAATTTGAAGTCGTACCTTCTTTACCTTATCTGCACCTTAGAGAGACTTTTGTAAAATTTCCCAAGCTTCTTTTGCAGTGGACACATTGCTCACCTTCTCAAACATCAAATCATCCAAACTTTGATGGATGAGGGACAAAGCTTGTTAGTCCTTTTTCTTTGACTTTGTCAATGCTTCCTTCTCATTTTGAGACAAAGTGACCTCGTTTTGTGGCTTAGTGTAGCCACTCTCTACAATCTCCCAAGCATCTTGTGATCCAAGCAATGCTTTCATGCGATGAGATCAAGTTTCATAGTTATGTTTTGTAAGACGAGGGAATTGAAATGGAATCATTCCATTATTTGTCTTTACTCAAATCTCACTAGCTTTGATACCACTTTGTTAGTGTGGAAGAATAATAGAAGAGATACTTAAAATTTTTTATATCTTCTTATAAATCAACTCCAAAATACATAGGATACTTATAGAAGTGAAAGACACAACCTTACATATTCTATAACTCTCTCTAATTAACAATATTAATTTTCTTTTAATTCATGAAATAATTCTCCCTAATGACACACCATAATTCTTCATTACTCATAGAATAATTTCATAATTTTCATAACTCACATCCACATCAAAGGTCTCATAACCACCAAAATTCTATTAACTTCAAATTATTATTTTTAATCAACAGCATCCCCGGCGCCCACGCGAACAGGTTGTGCACTAGCCTTCTGACTAGTCTCAGGCGAACACTACAGTGTCGGCGTCACCACCCGCGCCGCTCATTTGCAACTGAGAGGGAATCCTATACTTCTGATGGAGAGCCCAAGGCCGTATAAACCCTATATCGGAATCTCATACTTTCGACGTGAGACTCAAGTCTCATACCTTGCAATTGGATCCTAACATTCCACCATGTTCATGTTCTGCAGCCCCGACACCCACGCAGGTTGGCTGTGCACTAGCCCTCTGACTAGTCCTGGGTGAACACTGCAGTGCTAGTGTCACCACTCGCACTGCTCGTTTGTAGTTGAGAGACATGGTGGAAGGTTTTTGATACTAATTAATACGAACCTTAGGAGAACCACATCACAAAAGCTAACCATTGTGGTTGAAGAGCCTAAGGCCATACAAATCTTACAACGGAATCCCATACTTCCGATGTAAAACTCAAGTCTCATACCTTACAATTGAATTTTAACAAAATCACACATATTGACTCGAAACCAACAACATTTTGATCAACAAGCATGAAAATTGCACAGACAATAAAACACGAGAGGAAAGCATTTTCCACTACTACTCAAATTACAAATGACAATGGTCACAAACTAATCAATTCCTAAACTCAACAGCCTTAGCTACATCAAGATTGAACATGAGCTTTGTGGCATGCATAAAATTTTGGATGACAATTTTTCTTATTAAAGAAATAAAACCAATTAAAGTGAAAAATAAATAATTGTCAAATTAGTTATTAGAATTAACATAATACATAAAAAGGATACAAACCCCCGAACGTCTTGATTTTGGCAAAATGAATCACAACACAACAAGTTGGTCCAAATCTCCAGAGGAAATGACCGCATTAAGTTAATCCACATAATCATCAAATAGGGCACATTCAAGGTTCTTCCTGTTCAGTATCACCATAGTGCTTTTAATAAGTTACTAAAAACAAATTTCTTACTTAGTAATATCATTATAAATACTAATAAATACTAATAACAATATTGGAAATAGTAAATTGTAAAATGTAAATTATACTTGAAAATATGAAAAAAGAAAAATAGTTACCGTTCCGCAGCAAGTTCAATCACAACCATCTTAGTAGCCTTTCCATCTATCTCATACTTTTTTCTCATTAGAAACACCAGACAATAATCCAATGATATCTGTAGAAAAGAATCACAAATAATTAAATTACTAAATATTAAGTATTAAATATAAAATATAAATTATGTTAACAGATATTTCCAAAAAGTACACATCCAAACATAGCTGTAAATGGTGTACACCAATTAAGGAATTTGATTTCCCATTAGATCTTAACACATCATCGAAAAGGGATTAAGGACAGTCCATGGAGAGGAATGACTTCAGACTCATGCAGAGTAATAGTGGTCTTAAACCGAAAGATCAATCTAAAATCATACTTGATAGTTTGAAAAACACCCACATTTGGAGCAACACTAAAGTATGGCATATGGACACTGTCTTCAACCAAAAATAGCAAAAACTTTTACACCAGTGTCTTCCAAACTGAAGCCTAGATCTACCCCCTGGAAACAGTTACAAATAATAACAAAGTATGGAATGTAACAATTACAGCTAAGAAAAATACAACATCATAAAATAACAACTCTTCTAATCAAGATTACAGAAATAAAGGTTTGTTCATTGGAAATAAATGCATGTTGCTTACAAACACATCCATCAGTACAATCTCAACAGAGCTTGGTATTAAGGGATTGTTAAAGGTGGGTAGGCATATAAGCGGACTTTCAGCCTCCATGCTTCACGGTAAGGGTAGATTTTGCTTAAGGGATCATAGGGTGGAGCCATAACAGCAAAACAGTCAACAAACTATCGATCAAAGAAAGGGCTGAAGAATAGCACACTTCCCCCAGGCAATGGCAACCCATGTATATATAACACTCTAGAAATTTGAATTTGAATTTTCACCCCAGTTTCGAAGGAAAACACAAACCTTCCATCATTACTGTAGCAGCCATCAACAAATCAATAGTCATTCAAAAATAATTAAATTTTCTTCATAAATAATAAATAATCATAGAATATCTGACATCTTTAAAAAATGCATGAAACCCTAAAAAACAGTTAATTCCAACGTCAACCAAAAACGATAAAAAATCACAACAGAACAGAAAGGTGATCAAAATATACTTTTTACAAATAATTTTCAGTAATTACATAGTAACTATAAACATAATAGCTATAATTTAAAACTTAAAATAGCAATTGAAAATCCATGATTATGTATATCTCTGAAATAAGGTACACCAAAGCAACAAAAAAGATCGTAACACGTGAATAATCGAGGACTCCGTATTCCAACTCTCCAAGAAACACAAACCTTGCTGGAAAAAAATACATCAACTCCCTCAACCATAACACGTGGGCCAAGACAAACAACATATATGCACTTTACCACTCTTAAACTAATTAAAAACCAATATCATTCAGGGAGTGACATGTGGAAAGCAACAACAGCATGTACAGAAGAAATGAACCCCTGTAGTTGGATCGTTTACAGATTGGATTTTATATTATTTTTTTCAGAGATTTTCTCCTATTTTATATTATTAAATATGTACATGTGTATCATTATTATCTTTTATTCTATTTATATTTTTAATATTATAACCAAAATAATATACATTTAATGATCTAAAGTAAGCTCTCTTTTTTTTAGTTTTGTTAACGTATATAAGTACATATTAAGAAGTATTTTTATTTTTATTAAACTATCCTAATTATTTAAGAATAAAGAATTAAATACTTTTTTAAATTTAAAATGTTTTTAGGTGTTTTTAAAGCAAAAAAAAAATCTTACTTTATACCTTTCAATGTGTACCATAATAATATTTATGTAATTATCACTATCTCTCACGTTAATAAAGATTATTACATAAACTTATTACATTTAAGTTAAGTACATTAGACTGATAAATTATTAACATATTATTAATTAATGACAAAATGTTATAGTTAATTAATTATTGTTTATCATAATTAATTATATAATTAACTTAATACACTTAACTTAAATACATTAAGTTTATGCAAAAATATGTTTATTTTAGTTATATTTTTAATCTTATAATTGAAGTGTCATACTTTGAATGGTACAAAACAAATTTCTTTTCTTGTTCTAATAACATTTAAGAATTTATTATTTCCTAAAAAATACTTGCATAAATATAATATACTTAAGTTAAATGTAATGAGTCAGTCACATCATTAACTATAATAGATTATGATAATTAATTATTAATTAATTATAATTATTAATATTAATTAATGATATAATTAATTTAGTACATCCTACTTAAATCACTTAGTTTATGCAAATATTTTTCTTGAGGAGTTACTATGATATCCTGATAAGTTTGTTATCCAAGATAAATTATTAGGTATTTATTATATATTAATTTCATAATAAATATTAAGACATGTGAAAGCTCGAGTGCTGCAACAATTCAACACTGAAGTTTATTTGTTGATTGAATAATTCTAATTTTTTATTTAATTTTTTATTAATTTTTTTAATTATTAAATAAAAAAAAATTAAATATTTTTATATTTTTAAAATATTAGATCTATTTATTTTTTATTTAATATTTTTATTTAACATTAAAAAAAAAAAATTAGTAAAACTCTTGTTTATTTTAATATTTATTGCAATGCACTGATCTAACAAAAGTTTGTTTCATCTAAACGGCCAGAAAATCGAGCTTTACGAGCGTTGCAAAGCTTGAGCGTATACTAAAAAAAATTTAATACCAAAACAATTTTCATTTTTCTCCTTTCTTTTTTGCTTTACATCAAATTGCTCACATGATTTTCATGATGGATTTTTATTTCTCTCGTTTCTTGTAAGCATCACTTTCGAACTAATAACGCAAGCCAGATCATGTCCACTTATCACTCTTCTCATCATAAGCCACGTGTACAACAGATTCTGTAAACCCTGTCGCGTACAATCATTTCCGCTTAAAGAGCAACGTACAAAACCCACTTCACTCTCACTCTCACAGCTACAGCAAAGCTTCTAGTTATTTGTTCCTTTTCAAAAATCAAGATGTCAACGGCTGCCAACTCCAAAACCGTCACCGGCTTCCCGCTTCCGCAGAACCAACGCACCATCGGTTACCCCGTCGCCGCCATCGCCGCCTACCCCTTCGCCGTTCCGCCACCTCTCTCCCCTTACTCCACCTTCTACGAACATCCCATGCTCACCACCCGCTTCCATCCGGCGAGGTCTTCCTTCCTCTGCCGCCTCATTCGGCTTCGCCATCGTCGGCTTCATCACCCTCGTCTTATGGCTCGCCCTCAAACCCCGCTTCCTGGCCTTCGAACTCGACTCTGCTACCGTCGCCTCACTCAACACCACCGCCACCGAGTTAACCGCCACATTCGACATCACCCTCGTTTTCCAAAACCCTAATCACAAGCTCACCATCTCTTACATAAACCTCGACGCCAGGGTCAGTTACGGGAATGACGATCGTACCCTCGCCTCTACGCGCTTGCCACCGTTCTCGCAAGGAGCCCAGAGCGAGACCAGGGTCCGAGCCCAATTCGCGGTGGTCAACGAGTTTGTGGACAGTGGTTTGGCTAAGGGAATCGCTGCTGAATGGGCTCGTGGTTCTGTCAATTTTGGGGTCTCATTATTCGCTTGGATTAGGTTCGGGTCTGGTATCTTGCACTCCGGGGTTCGTCCGTTGAGGGTTGAGTGCGACCCAGTGATCATTGCGTTTCCGCCGAACAACAACGGTACCGGGACTTCGGTGGGTCCTTCGAATTGTTGCGCGGTTTAATCTGTGAGTAATGTTATGCACAGGAGTGTGCTATGTAGATCGTTATTGTTCACCCTGTTTATGATAATAATCTAATAAAATTGATAATATATTGAGATAATGATGTTTTATATTAGTTTCGTGTCGATGCATTATAGTTTATAGCTCATTATAGTTTATAGCTCTCGGAATACGCTTGTGCCTTGTTTATTATGCTACCATGAGCTACTAATAATCTGCATTGCTTAATTAATCTGGTTTGGGGTTTCCTCTGGGGAATTGAGTTGGTATGGAACTGGAGGGTAGGCTTTCTGAATGGTTGCATATACTCTTCTTGCAGCTATTTTGGCAATTATGGTAATTGGTAAACAGCATTTGGCTATTATAGTATGCATTTACGGTGTGTGCTTTTGTTTCAAATTTCAGTGTTATCCTGGGTTCTTAAAGAGAACGTGTTTGGGTTGCATACTCTTTGTTGTCCACTTTTGTCATACCTACAAATCCGATATAGAAAGGAGAAAGATGTCCCACACTCTCTTTGTGTAATTTGTTTCTCAGTTAATTTTAAATATAAATGAGAATCAGGGAAGGGAATTGACATGAAATGTATCTGCATGTCAAGTCAAAACCTTAGTACACAAAATTGGGCATTATGATCAGTTGGATTCTAACGTATCAGGAGTTATTGTTTACTGAGTTGAGATAAAACTTAAGGTGTCGGGTTGACTTGAAATGCAGTCAATGTATATTTGTGTCTGGGTCAAACGCATCACAACAAACTTACTACACTTGAGCTGAGACATGAATAAGATGTGTCAGTATCTGACAGAATACAGAGTACAGAAAGTTCCGGAGAGCTCAGAAACAGGTTCGAGTATTTATCTAATATAATAAGTTGATACTACAATTTTTTAAAACGTTAGGATACGGGTACGGAAAGTTATAGTTGCATATGTGAAGAATATTGTATAATTCATAATCTTTCCTATTCCCACAATTCAAAATTAGCAAAATATGGTCATTCATCATTTTCTTCTCCCTGTCTTTCTCCCCTTATTGAAAATCTGATAAGGAACAGAGAAGTCCATCTGACGTATCCAAACATTTTCATGTATCCGCCAAAAATACGTAGCTGTTGTATTATATGCATATCCGGACACAGATAAACCTTTAAGTATCCATGCATCTTAGCCAGAGAGTTTTGATAGAGACTTGTGAAAATGGAAGATCTTTAAGAATTTCTTGCAAAGCATAGTGAGTAATTAATCGAAAGAGGAAATTACTTTTGTGCTAACATAATTGTGGAAAACATGTCCACCGAAAATATTTATTGCAAAGCTTTTGCCAACCACAAGAAAATGTGAAAGATGTTTGTTACAAAGTCAACCTTTTTGTTTTGCTAAACAAATGGCCTCTAATTTCTATCTTAGCTGTTTAATTGTTTTTTATATGTATTAATGAGTTTTGATTTCCTTTTCTTTATTCTTTTCAGTATTTTGACTATGCTGTTCTTGCTCTTTAGAGAATTTGGATGAAATAAATTGGTGAAAATATAAGGACAATAGTGTTCCATTTCAAATTCTTAAATATTCAAGAATAGTAATTATATTCTGTCCCAGTTTATGGTTTGACCTTATTTTGTCAATCTATTTTTAATTTGAGATTATCTAATTTTATTGCTTGGAGATTGTTGGATTTGTATGCCTAATTTGGAAGTCTTTTTCTCTACTCGATATAAAGGTTTTGAGAGTAAAAAGGATAATAAAGTGCTTTGGTGTTGTGCTCTTTTTGCTGCAGTGTGATCTATTTGGCAGGATTGTAGTTCCAGATTTTATAGCCATAAATTATAATTTTTTTCCTCCATATCATATAAGTCAGGCTTGTTTTCTTTGCTTCCTTGTGGGTTTCTGCAATTAGGTTTTTTAAAGGCTGTTTCTAATTCTATGTCTGACTTGCGAAGGGACTGGGTAGCTGATGTATTTTCTCTTTCTTTCTTTCGCTGTATTTCTTTGTTGCCTTGGGAGGATTTCTGATGCTTATGTTTTGTACTCTTCCAAACAGTTAATGTCTTATGCAACCTGTACCATCTCTCAAGTCCATGTCACTGTGATAGATACCCACCTATTAATAAGTTGCATGTTAGGAAGTGTTACATGAGCAGCAGAGGATCAGCTCCCCAAGTAAGCATGACTAGCAAGGGGAGTAACTAACATCCTAAACGGCATGGGTCTCATGTTGGAGAGAGGGTAAGCAGTGGAGGTAGCGTGGGTTATATGGGAAGGGAGGGAAAGAGAATATGGGGAAATGAGTGAGTGAAGGAATTCGGAGGGAGACCCAGGCCTCTTGAAAGCCTTGGGATTATCTTGTATCTTCTCTATTTCAATTCTGTTACTAGCTTCTCTTTATTATGTATTACTGATATTCATATCAATTTGATACCAGTAATAGAAGTAAGAATTCATAGCAATATATACCATATTTCTTGAGATTTGGTCCAACTTCTATCAATTGGTATCAAAGCTCCTGATCTGGGAGTTGTGGATGGTGAACACACGTATGGAGGCGAGACTGGAAGCAATCGATAGGGGGTTCGAACGATGGAGGGAGGAGCAGGATGCGAGGATGAAACGTAGCGAAGAGGTTCAGAACGAGTTGTTGCGGTTAATTAGAGAGAGATGCCTCGAGGAGGGAATCGCGAGACCAGGGACGAATCGGAGGGCGAGGTAGGTGGTGGAAGGTTCGCTGGGCTGAATCGAAACTCACCGACGAGAGAGATGGAGGATCGGTGGAGGAAGTTGGAGATCTCAGTGTTCTCCGGTGATGAAGCTTGCGGGTGGATCAATAGGGTGGAGCGATACTTCTATATGAGCTCCATGTGCAAAAGGGAGAAGCTACAAGCAATGATGGTAGCGATGGAAGGCCGGGCACTGAATTGGTTTCAGTGGTGGGAGTCGAGAACTCTATATGTGAACTGGACCGCATTTCGGATGGCGATTATACAACGTTTTCAGCCATTGATGGCAGAGAATCTGTACGAACTGCTCCTTGGCATGCATCAGACTGGAACTGTCAGCGAGTTTCGGGAGCATTTTGAGATGGTCTCAAGTCCGCTACGACACTCCAATGAAGAGATTCTTCTTGGAATTTGGATGAATGGCTTACGAGAGGACATTCAGGCTGAGCTGAAGCTTTACAGATTTGGATCCTTAGCTGATTTGATGGATCAGGCCCAACTCATAGCAGAGAAGAATTGAGGTACCAAGAGGTTAGGCCCAAATGTGGGAGTTAATGGAGAAACTCAACTGGGAGGCAACCAACCAGTAAAAACAGCCGTTATAGATTTTGGGCCTCGGCCCAGCACTTACCCAGAGCAAAGTAAAAACACTCTTGTGTCTGTTTCTAAGCCTATTTACAGTGGCAAATCGACTACAGAGAACAAACCAGCTGAGAGTTCATGTAGCACTAGGGTAGGAACAGGATTTAGGAGATTGTCCAATGCTGAATTGCAAGAGAAAATGAAGAAGGGCCTTTGCTTCAGATGTGACGAAAAATTCAACCCAAAACATGTGTAGATTCAAGCAATTCAACTTGATGGTTATGGAAAGTGCAGAAGAAATAGAAGGAATGGGAGGGGAAAAAACCTAGGAAGAAATGGAGTTGGAAGAAAAGGCCTTCCAATTATCCATCCATAGCATGATGGGCATGACTGCCAATAAGCCCTTGAAGTTTTGGGACATGATAGGAGAAAAACAAGTTGTTGTACTCATTGATTGTGGAGCATCCAACAACTTCATTGCAAAAGGCCTGGTGTAGGAACTTGGGCTCCATATAACAGAAACACCTGAATATTCTATGGAGGTTGGGAATGGTCACAGGTTCCGAATCAAGGGGGTGTGCAAGGGTCTAACCTTGCAGGTGCAAGGGGTCCAAATTGAGCATGATTTCTTTCTATTCGAGTTAGGAGGGATAGATGTGGTCTTGGGGTTGGATTGGCTGGAAGGCTTAGGGAGATTAGAGCAAACTTCAGAGATTTGACTTTTAAGGTTGAGGTTGCAGGGAAGGAGATACTACTGAAAGGGGAACCTTCTTTATCAAAAGCACTAGCATCACTCAAAACCATGTATAAAATCCTTCAAGTGTGTTTGGAATGTAAAAAAATGAGAAATGATTTCATTTGTGAATCAAATGTAATTAAATCTTGGGTTTGAAATATTAAAAAATAGGAAATGATTTCATTCTTTTTATTTTAGAAATTCCATCAAATTTGATAAGATTTGTTAGGATTTGATTTAATTTGAAATAAATAGACTATTTTACCCTTAATAACTACTTCTAACTACATCTCATAAGAGTTAAAATGTAAAATAATAAAATCAAATCAAATCAATATTCAATTCTCATTTTAATGAATTGCAAACACAAAATTTGAATTCTAAATCAATTCAAATCTTAATTTTTTTTTAAAGTTACAAACACTAAATTTGATTTTAAATTAAATCAAATCATTTTCTATTTTTATTCATTCCAAACACAATCTTCAAGATGCAGGTAAAGGTGTTTTTATTGAGTACAAGTTGATGACACATGTACAGCAGGAGGTTCAACCTTTTTGGGAAGAGTTGGAAGATGTCCTACATGAATTTGAAGATCTTTTTCAACAACCGTATGGGTCACCACTTAGCAAAACACATAATCATGCTATTGTGTTGATGAATGGAGCTCAAATTCCCAACATCAGGCCCTACTGGTTCTTCAAGCAACTATTGTTGATATTTTTATTGTACCAAATGGAAAATGCATTGTTTAGGTTCATTGCTGCAGTCTACAGCACTATGACCATCGCTTCTACTAGTGGACACCTCGCTCCAAGTTGCTAGGGTTGGGGTTATTGGGTTCCCCATGTGACATATGGTTTCAATGTTGTGGCTGTAAATGACATGTTTGCTCCTAGATGGATGAACACAAACCTAAAGAACACGAAGGAAGAACTATCAGCTCTAAAGGTGAAGAGTGGAGCTGGGAAGATAGCATTCATGGTTGTTCTAGCAGGAAGAAAACCAGGTGACTACATTGAAGATGTGGCTATAGCAGCTCTTGGTGTGGGACTGGGAGAAGGTAACTAGGACCCAAGTGACAATTCCTATGCCTCCTACATCACTTGGTCCTCGTGCTTCAAACAATGGGACCCTGGTGGAAGTTCTTTTAGCAGCTACCGGAACATTTACCCCAAGGTGAATCTTTTGGGGGAAAGTATTGATAGATTACTCACCTATTAATAAAGTTGTATGTTAGGAAGTGTTAGATGAGCAGCACAAGATCAGCTCCTCAAATAAGCATGACTAGCAAGGGGAGTAACTAACATCCTACGTGGCATGGGTCTCATGTTGGAGAGAGGGTAAGCAGTGGAGGCAACGTGGGTTATATGGGGAAAGAGAATAGGGGGAAATGAGTGAGTGAAGGAATTGGGAGGAAGACCCAGGCCTCTTGGAAGCCTTGGGATTATCTTGTATCTTCTCTATTTCAGTTATGTTACTAGCTTCTCTTTATTTTGTATTAATGATACTGATATCAGTAACAGGAGTAAGAATTCATAGCAATATATACCATATTTCTTGAGATCTGGTCCAGTTTCTATCACACTGTTTGTAGGTTTAAACTTTGAATAGTTTTGTTAGGTTATTTATCATAGAATTCAGGACTCATGGAACTTTTTTTTTTTTTTTTGTAGAATCTCTTGTACTACAGACTGGTGTTTATGTTCTCTTTTGATCTTCTCACAAATGTTTCCTTCCTTTAATTTTACTGTTTAGCCAGATTAAAAATCTTCATATGTTCAGTACCTAAATCTGTTAGAATGCTTGGATCCTCTGCCTACAATACAAATCTCTGGGAAATTCAAGTCTTTTCTCTTGTTCCTTGCAACTAATTTGTGCATTTCTGCATGATTTAACTCATTGGATTATCAATGGATATAGAAACTCAAAACAAGTTGATGCTATTGTTGCCAGCATTTTGTGTCTTCGACTTTTAGCTTGGATAAGTGACTGAAGTTGCTGCAGTCTAACTCTTCTTAGCAAAATTCCAAAATGAGATACAATATCATAATTCAGGTGTGATTAATACAGGCCAGTATGTGGCCAAGTTGACTGACCATCTTTTGGAAGCATATGAATTGATTAGTATTATGGAAAGACTGAATTTTACTTACCAAACGAAGAAAACAGAAAAGGAAATGATGATGAACACAACTTTTTTTCATTCAATGGATGAATAAAATAATTTGTTTTGGTAGGTTTATAAGTAGATAAATTGTCGGACAAAACATCAATGATGACCGAATGTGGGATTGATAAATAAACATTAAGGTATGTTTGGATGGAGGAGAATGGAGGGAAAGGGAGTGGGAGGGAAGGTTTTAAGTAAACCTCACCCTTGTTTGGAAGTTTTCTAAAATGAGGGGAGGACAACCCTCTAAAACCCTGCCTTATTATTTTTTATGAATATTTTAACGCTCCCCCAATTTGGAGGACTTTGGAGGATTTTAAACATCCAAACAAGGGGAAGGAAACTTAATATTTACCTCCCATACTCTTCCCTTCCCTTCCATTTCATTTTCTTTTGATTCCTTCACCTCCCTTCTAAAGGATCAAGCGCTTAACTCTTGGCCAAAAGCTATATCTGATGACAAGGGTGTAACTTTGTTTCCTTATAGCTTCTCAAAACCGCATCAAGTATTAAGGAGCTGGACCCATTACAGGCACCATCATCTGGGATATTAAGCCCAAGAATCCAAGGGAGTCATTCACCAAATAATGTCAACATCTTCCATTCCCAACTCCGAAATTACCCTTAGTTGTCAATTATGTGGCTTAAGTACAAGAACTTATTGTAGGGATCTTAAAAAGAAAAGAAGTCTTTTTATAGAGAAACTTAAGTCTCACATAGTTATCTGGTTTTGACAAGAGAAAAGAAATCTCGAGTGTAACTTTGAACAGAATGAGTTTTTATTGTAACATTTTGATCTAAAACTGACCATTGAATTTGTAAACTTGTGCTTTGAGAATCATGATGCGAGGAAAACCTGAATATAAAAGGAAAAAGGGATCTTGTTTGGGGGGGGAGGTACCAGTCATGATTTGTTACTGACCATAGTCAAAGTATTTCCTCTGCTGGTGTGAGGTTATCCTAACTTCTTTATGACATGGGTTACAAAACTGTCACTTATTAAATATCATTGTGGTTGCTAACTTAATTTAATGTGGGATATCTTCTTGGTTAATTATTTCCGTAGTAGATGAGTTGTCATCTAAGCATGATGTTCTGGTATATGAGGAAGTAATGCTTTTTTTCCATAATGGAAAATATTGTAAATCTTTCTGTAGAGGCCATATGACTATATATGCCTAAGTTGTGCACATCCAAGTTAGGGAAAGTTTAGATTTAGAAAGGAGAGGAAAAAATGTAAAGAGAAATATGATAAATGACCCATAACTTTGCACTTTCAAAATATTGACACCACCATTTGTTATCAGTAGGTACATTATCAGGTTAGAAACTGAAGTTTTGGCACAATCTTATTTTCCATGTAATTATATCGATAATAAATATTGGTTGCCACCACGTTTTCAACTTCCTGTCTTTTGTTTCTGAAAATTTAAGAAGGAAACGATGGAAGTGATTATTTGTTGTTTTCAGATTTGGCCCCATTTTAAGAAATGTTTCCTGAGAAATATTTCCATTAAAACTCAACCAAACATGTTTTCAAACCTATTTTCTGTTTTAATTGGAATTGAAAACAGGAAATACACAAACTAAGGGGGGTGTTTGGTTTGTTTTTTGTTTTCATTTTTAGTTGGTATGTTTTCACTTATAATTATAAAAATGCCACCTTATTTTAATTATTTCTTGTTTTCAAACTTTTGTGAAGAAAACGGTGAAAAAAACATTTTCTTGTCTTAACTATTTCATTCACAAAAGTTTGAAAATAAGAAACAAAGTAAAAACAAGGTGGTAATTTTATAATTATGAGTGAAAACATATCAAAAGGAAATGAAAACAGAAAACAAATTAAACACCATCTAAGCGTGCTCACTTTCTGGTTCTTTTCACTCCTTTGTCTTCAAAGGTTTATTAATACTCTATGTTAGACTTACTTGAATTTTGGAATAGTTTGATTTTTTTATTTCTAAATTTTCTATAATTTACAGCTGATGTAGATGTTGTTGCAGCTGTCTCTGGTAGTCAGCCCGCACTCAGGCACTCACGCATACACACAAATAAAGTTCTTTAAAATAAGTACTCATCACCAGGATTTCATTTTGTCCATTCATGTGGCTGACACTATACATGTAAGGCAATGATTTTGGGTGGTGATGTTTCAGGAGAAGAAATTGAACCACATAAGCTGGGGAAAAGCAAAAGTAATGAAGTAATTAATTGTCAGCATGCCATTATATGATTCATATCAGCATAGGATTCTATGATTAATAATGATCTGTATATTTTTTTGAGTTAAAAGAAGGGTAAGCAAATGACATAGTTCAAGGTTTAAAGGAAGTTGGCAACAAAGGGTTCTTAACTAAGGTGATACACTAATGAAAACTATCCCCGTTATTAGAATTATGAGAGAAAAGGTTTTTGAAGTTACACATTGTAATTGCGATGTAGAGCTTAGAATCATGGATCATGTAGAGTTTGACGAATAATGATGATTAAACCGTTGGCTACTTGTTTATATCAAATAGTACTTATCAGGCACATGCTGTACATTGAATGTAGCCTCATTCTGTAGCAGATTACCTATAATCTCTTGACCTTTAAACAATACATATGCAGCCTTATTCCTTAGTAGTTCACGTAGGTTTTGAGGAATAATGTGTTGTAGATTTCTAAGCCATCACTGTTGCTTTGATGCTACTGGTATAAAAGGCAATACATTGTTTTGGGTGTTAATGGCCAATATTTAATGCTAGTTAACAAGGAGGATTAATGGCCCTGTCTGTTTTCAGTCAACTTGATTCTTTTAAGTTAGCCTATCTTGTACTTG
The DNA here is from genome assembly GCA_029884605.1 of Ormosia emarginata. Lineage (NCBI taxonomy): Eukaryota > Viridiplantae > Streptophyta > Magnoliopsida > Fabales > Fabaceae > Ormosia > Ormosia emarginata. The sequence goes on from JAQQTP010000051.1 coordinate 7,588,358, forward strand.
CTAGTATTTATCTTGGTATATATTTTAGCACTGTCAGTTGAAATCAATTTCTCACTGGTTTCTTTTAATTTGTTCTTGGCATTTATGATCTGATAGTTAATGAAACTGTCATATCACAATGTTTATATGCATATGTCATGCCTTGATGATTAAGTAATGGTGCATTTCTCTAACAGGTTACGGGACGCAAGCAGTATTGTCTTCTTGTCAAAATACGTTTCTTTGGCTAATACAGGTAGACCATGACCTCCTGTTATATTTGCAAATTGCGATGTTGAGGGATACATCCATGAGTCTGCAGTTTGAAGTGCTGGAAAATTTATCTGATCATGCCATTGTTTGATGCGTCAACCCTCTGTTGCTGTTGTGCTGGAAGGCTTGAAAAAGAGCTTGCAAATGTCTTGTTTCAAAATGTGGCATACTTAACCCATCCTGCTCCTCCGGCATTGCATACATCCAATTTTTTTTGGTCAAAGATCAAGCAAGAAGTCCTTTCATGTGAATAATGTTGTCTCTGACAGTGTTTGCATGGGATCTGGCTCCCAGTTTCTTTTGCGCACCAACTTTTCTGCCTCTCATCTTTTGCTCCTTCAATGGATGGCATGAGGCTGAAAAGATGCGTATGTTTAGTTGACTCTTACTTTCTCTGGCACATTTTATACCGTAGTTAGTTGATTTGTAGGCTGAAGATTTTGAAATTTTGCTTACACAGGGCTCACAAACTTGGGCATATCGGGGTGACTCCTGAGTCCTGACTGGGCTGGAGATCCAGAGATGCAAAATGTGGGTCATGCAATGGCAGCTCACATTACATGAAGCTGAATGAGACACTCGCTAGTAATCATGATTCATGTAGTTTGCTTATTAGTTAGAACAAACTTCAACAGGTGGATGGCCTATGAGATGGTGGTGGTGAAGGTTTCTTTCTGCTTAAGTTTGGCTGTGGATTGGAGTACCTTGATGAGCAAATATCTGATCGAAATTTGCATGACTTTTGAGGCATATGAGTACGCGCCTTTAAATGTGCCTAACTTAATTTCTATACAAATTATTGTTGAACTACAATTCTATTTGGATTTTGCTAACAAGTGTTCAGCACTTGCTATAGAAGTCAAAATGATTTTTTTTTATTTATGAAAACAAGATAAATAGTATAGTTTTTTAAATTTTTAATGCATTAAATACTTTGTTTTTATCAGAAGCTTTCTATTTGAGTTTCCTTAACAGTGTCTTTAGAGCACTTGTTAGCAAAACTCATTTTATTTTTAATGTTTATACCAAAATTCTTGTTTGCTTATTATCAACTATTAATATCAAGAACAAGACATGATTAACTAAAGGGCCAAGAAAATTTCATGGTAAGAGTTTTTCTGTTCCTTCTAATATCTGAATTTTATTAAATAGAAGTGTGATCTTGACTCAAACAATTACAGACTTAAGGACCTGATCAATAATGCACACATTGGATGGTATAAACTTATTCGACTGACCCTTTTATTATTATTTTTATCATATGTTTGTGTATGGAATTGAGTTAAGGGGATGCAACTAGGCTGAATAAAATATATAGTGTTGGTGTTGTGTTCCTTAGGCCTTAGGCCTGTTTGTTCTTCCCTGCTGAATTAAAGAAAACAAAAAAAAAAACAAAACAAAAGTAAAAAAACAAAAAAGTACCATCGATTGCATGTACTGTTTATCAAATTCTGTGATATTATCTTACCCTTTTCAGTACATCAAACGAAGCTTAACAACATTAACCAGATATAAAAATAAAAAGACTCATGAAAATATAAAAAATTAAAAACAGAAGAAATGATGCGGGGGCTTTCATTGCTGCGTTTTCGGCCAGACTTGGGACTTGTACTATAACTATGGCTGAATTATGGGGAGTATTTTGTTTGAGTTACAGGCTGCTTTTGCTCTTGGGTATAGGAATTTGGTTCTGGAAGTGGATTCCAATTGTGTTTTGCAGCTGCTCAATAATGGATATGGGGCCTGGCATCCTTGTGCTCCATTACTGGATGCAATCCGTCATCTTCTTGCTAAGGATTGGAGGGTGCAGATTCAGCATATTTATAGGGAGGCCAATGCTTGTGCTGACATTTTAACAAAACATGGTCACAATATTCCTTTTGGGGTGCTTTCTTTTTCTCAGTTGCATTCTTTTCTTTCTTTTGCTTTTACAGCAGATTTTAGTGGTGTAAACTTTTATCGTTTTGTTGCGTCGTAGTTGGGCTTTGAGTCCTGATGTTTATAAAAAAAATGATGTTAAAATCAGCCTGGAGAATGGACTAATAAGATTTTTGGTTCAAGTTTAACCATTTCAACTAATTGAATTAGTTGGTCAAATAGAATGACGTCATTGAAATAATTAACATGAAGCAATATAAAATATATAAAATTATTTATGAAATATAAAAATATTAAGTTATTTCAACAGTGTTATAATATGTTTAGTAAAATTAGTTTTAACTTTTACACGAAATTTAATATATTATAAAAAAAAATTTCATGATGCTGAAAATTGAACTTTATGTGTGTTTGATTTAGTTGTGAAAATTTTGATTATTTCAATAATCGATTTGTATAAAAGTTTTTTTGTTATAATCGATTATAATTAATTCATTTTTATGTTTGGATATATCAACTGAAAGATAATTTTAAATTAATCTATTTTATTTGGTTGATATAAAAAAGAATCGTTTTTATGCATTAAATTACTAAAATAGGTATAGAATGATTAAAAAAATTATTTGATTGAAGAAAATGATATTTATATCTCAAAATGAAAGGAATAATCTATAAATTAATCATAAGTTTCAATCTTCAAAGATTATGAAAAAAAAAACTTTTATTTTATATTAAATTTCATACAAAAGATAAAACTAATTTTGTCAAATATGATTAAACATTATTACAACAATTTTTTCTCCAAAAAAAGCAAAAAAAAAAAAAAGCTAATAAAAGTGTTACCAAACATATATTATGATTCTAACTTATAAATTATTTATTACATTTTGATGTATAAATATTATTTTATCTTTAATCAAATAAATTTTTTAATTATTTAATATTTATTTTAATAATTTAATGCGATAAAAATAATTTTTTATATCATTTAAACAAAGCAGATTAACTTAAAATCACTTTTCAGTTAACATATCTAAATATAAAAATAAATCAATTATAATAGATTATAATAAAAAAATTTATATAATAATTAATTATTAAAATAATTAAATTTTTACAGTTATATTAACTACACACTAAAACTGACTTTAACCATCCAAAATAATCTAACTGTATTTAATTCTGTAATTGAACTAAAATTGGATAAGTGTCTGATTCATGGTTAGATATGTCGAACCACCTAATGTCGGATCAAAGACGTGAGCGTGGGCAATTTGCTTCTACATATTAAGAAATGAGTCAGGTTATATTTATAATCTTAAATCATATTTCTTTTTATATCTTTATAGATGGTTACAAGACTCATAACTGAACTAATAATTTTTCTTTAAGAAATTACATAGAAGTGATAATTTATCTTTCAATAAAAAGTTTAACCCTCCTGAGTGTATAATCATGTTAAGTGTTAATACGAAAATTTTTGAAGTTACTAATCAGTTCGAGATCATATAAATGACAACATTTTATTAGAAATTTCTTTCATCACAATTTTGTAATTAGTTATTAGCGGACTGGTGGTGGACAAGCTCATGAGGAATTAATGAAAAGACTACTGTTGGGCCGACCTATAGTCATCGCGCTATATGATAGGTTTGGTTGGTAGGGTTGTACTCAAGGAACGATGGATATAAATATGGATATAATATGCAACTGATATGTGAATATAAAAAAATTTAAAAATTATAAGATATCATACATTAAAATATAATATATAAAATTATTATAATATTAATATAAAAATATAAATTAAAATAAAAAAATAAAAAAATTAATGTTTCATAAATTAATTTTAATTATTATATACATAATAAAATATTATTATTTATTTAATTATTACCATAATCTATTTGTATTGATTAAAAAATTTTAAAAAATAATTAAAAAATATAAATTAAAAATATGAAAAATATCAAAAAATATTTAATGTAATATATATAAAATACCAATATGACAACTATTTTAAAATATGATCTTATATACATTATGTTACTGCTAGCTAGCGCTTGTTTTGGTTCTTTTCAATGATCTCGTCAATACGTGGAAAATGTCTATTGGAAAGTAGCCATTCCATCACATCCATATGATTATCGTTTAACCTTGCCTTGATGCCTTTTAATTTATCAACCAGATATATGAATGCAGTGAAACTTAAAAGTAAAAAGCACATAGAGAAGCAGGGGCAAATGGATGCTGATATGAATATGCAAAAGTGCCATCTTACTGAATATGTTTTGAATGTAAAAAAATAAGAATTAATATGATTTATAAATTTAATTTAATTTAATTAAATATTATGTTAAGAATGTTAAAAAATAAAAAATAATTTAATTTTTAAAATCTTATAAATATTATTTTTTATTTTAAAAATTTTATTAAATTTAATAAAATTTATTAAAATTTGATTTGATTTAAAATAAATAAATTATTTTATCTTTAATAATTATCTCTAATTATTTTTTATAAAATAAAAATAATAAAAATAAATTAAATCAATTTTTATTTTAATAAATTCTAAATACAAAATTTAATATTTAAATCAATTCAAATCTTATTTTTTTAAAAAAATTCAAACATAATTTAATTTTAAAACAAATCAAATCAATTCAAATTAAATCAAATTATTTTTATTTTTATTTATTTTAAACACAATAATTAATACTTAACTATGTAAGCATTTATATTTGTTATATATGATTGTGTCTAATTAAAAATCATTGGCGTTTGGACGAATTTAAAAGATATAAATTGAAAAGAAACCGTGAGCTATATTTTCTTTCATTATCCTCTAGCTTTCCACCTTTTAGTTTGGAGTTTTCTGCGATTCGAGAATTTCCCATCACCCACGTCTTCAACTTCAATGCTTGCCGAGTCAACAATGTTAGACACCCTTCCATATCAATTATTTCATATTTATATTGTATAATTTTTATTAATTAATTATAACTAAATTTATTTTATTTTTTATATACTTAAATTTTAATTCTATTACATATTAATATTTATGTGCTTGTAACATTTTTCTTAATGAGTATTTTTCTTATTGAGCAGCCCCCTAATGCTTTTCTTTCTGCTTTTACTTTTTTGTCTCTTTTCACATCACATGATGTGCCAACGAACGAATTGCTGAGAGTCAAAGAAAGCCAGAGTCTTTCAGCCAAAAAAAAAAAAGGAGAAAAAATAAAAGGATTTTTACACAAATTATGAGAAAACCTTGTGTCTCTTTCATGGATTTTTTTGATTAAAGTGTTATTTTTGGTAAAAAATATTATCAAAATATTATTTTTTAAATTAATTATCAAAATATTACTGTTTTAGTTACGGTGATATTTTTATTTTTATTAAGACACGTGGAATACGTCAGCGCAGCGTAAAATATCAGATCGTAGAAACGTCAGAGACTTGGCGTATCCTACGTAGGATACGCCGTCATTTAACGTATTTCACGTGGATACACCAAACGCTCTGACGTATTTCACGTAACCCAATAAAAAATAAAAAATATCACTGTAATTAAAATAGTGACATTTTGATAATTAATTTAAGAAAAATAATATTTTGATAATATTTTTTTAAAAAAATAACACTTTAGTCGAAAAATTCATGAAAGAGACACAAGGTTTTCCTCATAATTTGTGTAAAAATCCTTTTATTTTTTCTCCTTTTTTTTTTTTGGCTGAAAGACTCTGGCTTTCTTTGACTCTCAGCAATTCGTTCGTTGGCACATCATGTGATGTGAAAAGAGACAAAAAAGTAAAAGCAGAAAGAAAAGCATTAGGGGGCTGCTCAATAAGAAAAATACTCATTAAGAAAAATGTTACAAGCACATAAATATTAATATGTAATAGAATTAAAATATAAGTATATAAAAAATAAAATAAATTTAGTTATAATTAATTAATAAAAATTATACAATATAAATATGAAATAATTGATATGGAAGGGTGTCTAACATTGTTGACTCGGCAAGCATTGAAGTTGAAGACGTGGGTGATGGGAAATTCTCGAATCGCAGAAAACTCCAAACTAAAAGGTGGAAAGCTAGAGGATAATGAAAGAAAATATAGCTCACGGTTTCTTTTCAAAAAATTCGTCCAAACGCCAATGATTTTTAATTAGACACAATCATATATAACAAATATAAATGCTTACATAGTTAAGTATTAATTATTGTGTTTAAAATAAATAAAAATAAGAAATAATTTGATTTAATTTGAATTGATTTGATTTGTTTTAGAAATTAAATTGTGTTTGAAATTATTATTTGTGTTGACATCGTATGACCTTAACATATATATAGGTGGCATAAACATAAGGTGTTGATTGAGCATTAATCGATGGCAGAAGTCTTCCATATTACCGTCGATTTTTTGATCAGATGAAGAGTGATGAGATCGATATCTGTTGATAGTGATTTAAATAAGTTAATTGTCTTGCATTCTAATTCTTTATACATCTGATTGTGATTGCGGATAACATACTACGGCCATATATGACGGATGAGATTGTGGGCTTCACTGCCGGCGTTACGTGTCGCGGGTAGAGACATATATCCTGGCGGTGGTTCCACTTATCTTTTCCACATTGTTGAGTGGACCACCGTAGACAGAGGTGATGCGTCGGTTTAGTGACCAACCAATACCATCGCGGAGACCACACCAACCTGGACGAGTTGCACTCGATTACATTGGTCGGACGTCACGACGTGGATTGGCGAGCCACACACCTTGCACACATAGCCATCTGGGATACGCGGCGGGAACGATGTGTTGTTGGTTGGCCTTTGGAAGCTCCTCTTACTGCACAGTCTGAGTACATGCGCTGGTACAGACAAATTACCAGGCGTTGGATTTTCCGAACTGGTGCATCCATTGGGTTTGTGGTAAGCTTTTTACCAATATGTTCTGCTATTTGTTTTGAACTATTTGTATTTTATATTGATAATGACGTGTTATATTTGTATCTTGGTACGACATTGCAGTAACGTCTATGCGTTGGTAGAACCCTAATCGGGATTTAGTATTAGCCTTCAACAAATTCCCATGGAGGACATCTTATCTCGCAGTGAGGGAGCATGATCGCATCACATTAGATCACCTACGTCAAGCTCCTCCCCAGATGAGATTCTCGGACCATCCGAAGCGATCAGATGAGCGCCGACCACGCCATAGACGGAGAGGGTTAGCCAAGATTCGATCACGACTACGTCTTCCGGATGACTCGGTTCTTCTCGTCGTGCCTAAGTACTCGACCACCGCCCACTTCTACCGCTACTTACCGTCCGTCTCGCCCACCACCTCCTCTTGTACCCGCCATATCCGGGTTATCCACTATCTACATCATACCCACCACCTACTTACCCTTACCCATCATATCCTTATACTTTTATCCTGACACCGTCATTTCCATATCCACCGTATACGGGTTACCCACCATATCCTCACTCATCACAGGTAGGACCTTCTTCTGATCCCCATCACAGACCCCCACATTCTAACCTTGACCCTTCTCATTAATGTATATGTACTACATTTTATTACATTTACTTTATTAAGGATTACTGTATTTATATGTATCAGATTTTTCTGTTATGTTTATGCATCTTATACGTGTTTTCTTGATATGAATTGAATATATATAAATATGTTTCATTATACAGGATGAAATATTTTTGGGAACGTCTAATTTTTAGGGGAAACTCTGTCAATTTTTTTATAGAATCGGTTAAACTATTAAAGTAAATTAATTTTGTAGAGATAGGACAAATCAATTTTTATATCATGTCTGAAATTGTTGTTTGGTGAACCAGCAGGATAGAATAAATCAATCCTATCACATATCTTATCCTGTCTATTTAGTTCAAATTCTATCCTGAGGGAGAAATTTGGGTTAGAACTCAACACGATGATATGATAAGGAGATTTAAAGTATAATAAAATATAACATAGTTCTACAAAAAAATGTATAATAAATATAAAATATTTAAAATAATAAAAATACTAATAATTAATTTTAAAATTTATTTTTATTTTTTCTCAAGGCTAATTTTGTTATTTATATTATTTTAAAAATTTGAAAAATATGCCAAAAAGGGCATATTGGGTCGTCTAGTCCATTAGGGTTAGGCCACGGATCAATTATCATTACGAACCCTAGATTCAAGATATTCTATTTATCTCAAATTTATCTCGGGCCATTCGGGCGATCTAACCCATTCGAGTCGGTCAGTCTAACTCATTCGAAATGGCCCTAGCAGTCCATTCGGGTAAGTCCCAACACATTCGGGGTCTAACCCATTGGGTCATTTCAATCGATTCATTATAATGGGTCTCAACCCATCTCGATTTCACAGCAAATTTTGGTAGGCCACGTCGTAGAGATCGTGGATCTGTGCGAAGAGAATACTTAGCGTATCCACGAGGAATACGCCAGAGCGCTTGGCGTATCCCACGTGGATACGCCAAGCACTCTGGCGTATTTCACGTGACCTAACAAAAAATAAAAAATACCACCGTAGTTAAAATAGTAACATTTCGATAATTAATTTTAAAAAAAGTGATATTTTGATAATATTTTTTGTTAAAAATGACACTTTAATCAAAAAGTCCTCTTTCATGGCCATTGCAGTTTGGCTTTTTGAACCCGTTCTGTACTCGTTTGGTTAGGTGAATTTTACAGTCTTAATACTTTAATATAAACATAAAGGTTAATCAGTAGGCGAATTTATCAAAACAGCAAGATGGTGGGGAGCTCCACCAACCGGTGAAGTTTAGGAATTTGAGAGGTTCGAAGGATAGCTTGAAGGGATGTTTTAAAAAGGAATGTTATTCATATATTTAAAATATATATATTATATTTATATCGTAAATTTATGTAAAAAAATATTTAATTAAATTATATAGAATTATAATATTTTTATAAAATATAAAATAAATTTATAAATAAATTAAAAAAATTAAAATATTTTTTATTGACGAATAGTCCTGACGTTTTAAGAAAGAGTACAAATCTAAGGATAAGAATAACAATAACATCCTGAATGTCCGTGCAAGTGCATAAACGCATACCTTTGAGGATCCAACAATATTATTGGCGTACAAATTATTTTACATCAATTTTACATTATTATTGTTTTAAGTAATATGTCATGATAACTTAACAACTTCAAAGAAATATAAAAAATATAGTAATGAAACCACTAAAAATTGACAAAAATCAGACTACCGTATTATTAATATCTCAAGGGATAATAGACGTAGTGTTTATGGTTAACTTTTATTGAAGGGCAAATTTGATTTTAGATATCAATTTAGGGAAGGAAATTGTCTTTTTCTTGAAAATCTATAGTTTCAAGATTCATTTTTAGACAAGAATGTATTTCGAATGAAACACAAGATTATGTAAATCGAAATTGAGATATTAATGCTGTCACGACCAATATCGCAGTAAGAGCGGTGAACAAATAAATTATTAAGAGTCGTCATCAATTTTATTTGAAATAAAAAAAATTGAAAAATATTTCTTAAAAAATGGTCTTTGAAACTAAATTAGATTCAGGAGTTGGTTATGCGTAAGGAAGGGTGGAGACTTAATCCCACAACACCCCTAATACACTCGTCCTAAGACGGTACCTTAAATCAGTTGTGTAAAATTGATAATTTCAAAATATATTTGTCTAACCCCTTTTGTTAAAAAAATAAACTAAAAAATAAATAATTTGTGAAAATTTAATTTTTGACTTGACAAAATAGAAATTTCGCTCCTACGTACGTGCAATGAAGAACTCAAAGTCACGTAGTTTTGTAAGAAAATGATTGTGGATTGATTGTTTTTTAACTTTGAAAAAAATATTTTTATTTTAAAAATTCATTTGATTTCTTTGTTTTTATAAAAAGATTTGAATCATCAAGTTGTCACAACTCAGATGATTATAAAAGTTACAAATTAACAAGTTGTCACAACTCAATTAATCATATTTTATTCTTCTCAAAAAGTTTAATTATTCTTTTTATCATTTTTTATTTTATTTTTTTACTTTTCAACCCCAATAAGCCCTTTTTCTCTAAAAAAAACACTAACAAAACTTTTAAAAATCTAAACAACAAAGAGGCTTACAGAAAAAAAAAGGAAAGATCTGTTTGGGGTAAGTTGCAGAGACAAGAGTGACAAATATGAAGGTCGGTGGTGTGAAGGACAGTGGTGCGTCGGCGCGGCTAGATGCAGTTCGTATCCGGCCCGCGGGTGGAGAGGCAACGACACAGTTTCGTAGATCCGGGCCTAATCTGGTGGGAACGGTGGTGTGCGGCGATTCAGGCGACCTGAGTCTGGTTCGAACGGGGCATGCAGTGGCTCGGTTTCAGTGGCACGTGGTTGAGCTGTGCGACAGTTGGGACACTGGGTCGAGCGTCACGAGTTCTAACCAGTTTAAGGGAGCGGTTCGTTCGCATGGAGCGGTGTTGGTTCAGGGTTCGTTCGTGATAGATTTGTTCTGGTCTGGTTCGAGCGGCAACAACAACGCGAAGTGCAGGTCGCGATGGTGCTGGTCGATTTGGTGGCGCAGTGATGGCCTCAGTTGTACGGAGTTGCAGATCCGGTTCAAAGGAATGAGTTGAGGTGAGGTTGATGGTTACTTGATGGTGAAATGAGTAGTTTTGATGGTGGAGTGGGTAGTTTTAATAGAAGTTGATGGTGGATTTGTGGTGGTTATTTGGTTGAAGGTTGAAGATGAAGTGGTGGTTATGTGGGTGATAGGAGGTTGAAGAGGATGAAGGTAGATAATGAAGATGGTGAAGGCTGTTTATGTGATAGTAATTATGGAAGAGATTGGTTATTGAGGGTGATGAGAGGTTGAAGATGAAGTGGTAGTGTGGGTGAAGGTTCTTTGCAAGGATTTGTTGTTGGTAAGAGGCTACTTGGGGGGGCTAGGCTATTAACTCTAGGTTGTATGTTAATTTTAAGCTGAAGTCTAAAAAAATGTGTATGTTATGAGTTTTTATAAAAAAAAATTAGATTTGGAGAGTAATGGTGGTAAAGTTTAGGATAAGTTTGTTTAGCATGACTGTTGGGGTTTGTTTAGGATGAATTTGTTTAGGATGAGTTTGTTTAGGATGACTGCTAGGGTTTGTTTATGATAAGTTTGTTTAGGATGGCTGTTGGGGTTTGTTTAGGATAAGTTTAATGACATAGGTTGTGAGTTGGATAATGGGTCAATGGGTCAGCTTATGGGCTATTATGGGTTTTTGCCAGAAAATTAGGTCATTTAATATTTTCTCTTCTTTTTTTATATTTTTTATTTATATTTTTTTCTTTTTCTTTACCAAAAAGGTGTTGATGCCCTGAACAAAATTGAGTATTCACAGTTGTCCCTCTTTACTGATTTCTTACTAGATAAAAAGAATAACTATAGTTTTTCATTTTATCATTGTAAGAATCGAGTAAAGACATGAACTCGAATTTTGTTCGGGAGCATAAAAAAAATACGAAAACAATAAAATGCGAAGAAGCGATGTGCTCAAAAGTAAATAACAGAAATTTTAAATGCATAAAGTCGATGTGCTCAAAATAAATGACAAGAAAGAGTAAATGCAAGGAGCCGATGCGCTCAAAAGTAAATGACAAAAATTTAAAATGCACGGAACCAATGCGCTTGAAAAGAATTTAAAATGCAAGGAGTCAATACGCTCAAAATAAGTTACATAAATTTAAAGAAGCATTGAGCTGATGCTCTCAAAACAATTTAAAATGCATGGAACTGATACACTCAAAAGAATTTAAAAATGTAGGGAGACAATGCTCAAAAGAATTTTAAAATGCATGGAGCCGATGTGTTCAAAACAATGCATTGAGCCAATATGCTTAAAATGCATAGAGCCGATGGACTCAAAAACATAGAGCCGATGCGCTGATGATGCATGGAACCGATGCGCTCAAAAACACGGAGCCGATGCACTCAAAATGACATGAAATCATTTGTTCCAGTAAGACACAGACTTAAAATCTTCTTCTTCTCTATCTTTTTCTCTCTTTTCTTTTCTCTATTTTTTATTTCTTTTCTTTTCTCTCTTTCTTTACCAGCGACAACTCCAGAAAGCTTTGACCAATCAAACCCTTGTTGATGTGCTTTTCTTCATCAGACCCTTTGGTTGGCTTGGAATCCTGTTGACTTTCTCTTTTCCTTTCTTCATTTCTTCATCCTCTTCTCTCTCTTTTTTTATTACTTCGACTCCCTTTTCTTCTTGGCAACGAAAGCTTACATGGCTAGTATTGTAATCATTCCCAACAAAAGCTGCATTACAATCTGAGTTTCGAGCTACTAAGATCTTGTAATTCAACTCAATCATTAAAGGATTACTATAGAATTGTCAAATCAAGCTATTGACCTTAAATTTATCTCATTTGAGACATAACTTAATGAGTAAACATGCATTCATGAATGGATAGAAATTCATTGAATGAACAAACTTCCTTTTATTACTTTGGTAATCTAATCGTACATGAGCTTTTGGTAAGACACATACTTAAAAAATGAAAGCATAAAAATAAAAGAAAGTTGCAAGGATAATAAAAATTTGCCCTAGTATTGGTTCCTTCCCTGCAACTGCTTGATAATTCAACTGCTGTCTCTGTTGCTACTTTATTTAACACAGCTTCTCCTTAATCCTTCAGAAAATTTTTCCCCAGTATGACAAATTTAATGCAAACAAAAATTGTCCTAGTGTAACCAATCGGACACAAATAAAAATCGCCCTAGTGTAGCCAATCAAACGCAAATAAAAACTGCCCCAGTTTGGTGAACCCTTCAAGGAGTTTCAGATCATCTTTCTTTGAGATTTTGCTTATTTATTTTTCTTGACTTTTGCTTAGGCTGCCCTTTCAGGTTTTCAACCTAACAGGCTTTTATTTTTTTTATTTTTTTATTTGTTTGTTTATAAGCAAGAAATTGAAAACTCAAAAGAGCATGAATCTTTTGTCTCAAAATTAAAGTTAACAAAAATGGCAGCAACCCTTCATTGATCAAAATGAACTTTTTACGTGACCAAGGTTAAGGATTACAAAAGGAATGATATAAGACTCAAACAAGTGTTTAAGGGTTAAATATGACTAAGGATCCTTAGTAAGCTTTGGAAATTGTCTTTAGGAATTATCAAGAGCACCAACACTTTTTTTCTCACTTTTGTATTTTCCTTTTTCACTTTATCATTTGTCTTTGCTATGAGTCATTTCATCTTCTTTTTTTTTCTTTTTTTTTTCTTTTTTTCTTCTTTCCCTATTTTTCACAGAAATCAACTTTTTTTTTTACTTTATGGTAACCCCTAGTGTAGGGGTGATCCTTGTCCAAGGTTGTTTGAAGAAATTTTTTAAGCTCAAAAAAGGTAACAAAAGATAAAGATGATGAAATTCTGTAAAGGATTGAGAAAGATGATCAATCTTCATTTTCAAATCATGGTTGCTTATTTTGTACACACTAAGTGATTACTTATTTGTTTTTTTTTCAAAAATCCTGATTCCAATTGCTCGGCGACTTCTTCCTTGATCTTCAGGGATATATCAAGATGCATCATCCTTAACTTCTGCTTTTTTGTCTCAACATTCATGTTGATCACCTCTGTTATCTTGCTATTCAAGTCAAATCTCTCCTCTGAATATTTCTGTAATTTCGCAAATATTTTCAAAAAATTCTTCCTCTTCACCATATCCAGGATTTTCTATATCAAACATTGCAGTTGAATCAATTGATGAGTTTCCAAGGTCCCCTTCATGAGGCATACTTTTTACAAGACTCAAATCCTTGGAAAGTAATTAGTGTGGAGTTGGAAAGACAAAATAGAGTAGCAATGACAAAGCAAGAATTATATAAATGGACCAACAACAAGACATTATATAGAAATGTAACAAAGAAAACTGATAAATGCAAATGGATGAGCTAAAAGTGTAACAAGGAAAAATGTTGAATAAACATGCAGTTTTATTTAGTTAATGTCTCAAATAACATAAATATAAGCTCAAAACATAGCCGATCTAAATATCTGCTTAGTTCAGTATAACCAGACAATTACTTAGAAACAATTACATCAATCAATGGTTCGGATTGTCAGTTTTTCAGCGATTCCTCATCATTAAAAGGAGGGATTGCCTTGCACTCTTCTAGGCCTTCTTCATGCAATGCATGGCATCAGAGACGTATGCCTTCTTCAGATATGATTATCTTGATTGGCGCTGGGAATGTTTCCCTCAGGTAGGGAATATGTTTTATCATTTTCTTTTCCAAGAGTTATACTTCTCATTCTTTCCTCCAACTCTACATTGATCTCTTCAAAGGAAGCTACCTTCTTGTCTAACTTGTATTGCCCTTGAAGCGAGCAATTCTTGGATCCGAACCTTAAAGTCCCAACAGTTCTTGATATTATGCCCTATTCCTCCACAATGATAAGCACAACTTGACTCTTCATCCTGTTTCTCCTCTTCTTTCATCATTGCAGTCGATGCAATGATAATATAACCTGCTTTCTTCAACCCTTCAAATATTTTCGCCATTAGCGTACACAAGTTCATGACCTTTCTTATGAGTGATCATTTCATTTCCAAAGCATTTACCTTATTTCTTCCATCTTGATTAGGAATTAGGTTGTTGACAATAGTGGGTCCAGCCACTTCTTCAATGTCAAGCTTGCCATAAGCAATTAGATTCCTTACTATAGCCTTGAAAGATTCATAATCTTCAATTGAGTGCTCTGAGATGTTCATGTGGTATTTGCAAGTTAAACTTGAGTTATACCATGTTGGGAATGATGGTTCTAAGGAACATATAGGATTTTTGAAAATAAGGTGAGCATTAAATAGCCTTTGAAATAAATCTACATTTGAAATGGATAATCTTGAGAAAGTGGTAGGTTTTGGGGACGGAAGCAACCTTGATTTTGGAAGTTTGGCCGATGTTATAGGTGGCTTGGGTACTTTTGCGGAGATGTAGATAGATATCAGGTATAAGTTAGGTGAGTTGGTAAATATAATTGTGGTGTTATTAACTAAGTTTGTAGTATAGTGAACAACAGGATCGTCTCCTCAAGGATCGTAAATGCAATTTTATCAAATTAAGTTAAGTTAGAAAGGGGGTTTTGATTGTTCAAGGATTACAATGACAAGATCTGAAGAAAAATAACAATTAAAAGAACGAGTCAATTCAGAAATCTATCCGAGATTGGGTGGATTCAATCATAGACCTTTCAACAAACATTTGAAGCACATTTGAATGGTTAACTTGGATCTAACCGAGATCTCAGCATCAGATCCAGAATTCATACTAGACAATCGTCCAGAATTCAATTGACAAGTAATAAACATAAATCTGCTGCAATCGCCATTCATGTAGATATATGTCAATTTAAGCACCGAATTCAATTAACCTAGGCACCAATCAGTAACCTAACCTCTTCAATTACGTGATTAATTTAGATCAATCAGTTCTAAGTTTCATCACAAATCTTCAATCTTCATTTACGTGATTAATTCAGATCAATCAGTTCTAAGTTTAATCACAATACTTAATCTTAAAATAAACATAAACGAGAATCACCATTCATGCATTCAAGATCAAGAAAACAAAAGAAGAAGAAGAGAAGAAGAATCCAAATATAAATCAAATACATTACATAAACCAAGGTCTCAAGAATCCAAACCACAATCTCTTAAGAGTCCCAATTGACTAGAAGTGACTTAGCTCTCCATTACAATGAAGGAAAAATATACAAGAACTATGAAAAGCTATCTCTAACACCAAGTGTCTTCCTAGAGCTCTCCACATCCAGCCTTTTATAGAGGATTAGGAGTAGTAGGTGGATGAGTAGGTGAGATTAGTAGGTGGAATTAGTAGGTGGATGAGTAGGTGAGATTAGTAGGTGAGATTAGTAGGTGAGATTAGTAGGTGAGCTTCCTTGTCTCCGAAATTATTTATTGCTGAACTCATTGATTTCGTCATTTCCAAGCCAAGTGGTCTTCATGAAAGTTCTAGGAAATTGTCTAAGCTTTCCAATGGCTGTGGAAGCACCCAAAAAATCATCCTACAGCCCAAGATATGACTCAATTACTACAGACTGTTTAGGACCAGTTTCAGCACCTCTGTTTTGACTTTCAGACCCAATATCACCATCAAGGAGCCCGAATCAAGTTTTGTGTTTGTCATGAAAGTTGTACATATGGGTCTTAACTTTCAGATTACAAATTTTCAGCCCATTTTATAAACCCAAACTCGAATTATGTTCTGGTTACTACACACTTTGTTCGGGTTCAGTCACAAAACCCGTATTCTGATTTCCATGCCCAATTAGCTCCACTAGATGTCTGAAATTGTCTTTGAGCTCTTCATCAAAGTTGTAGAGCTCTCTCTTATCTTTCCTACAAGGTAAAATTCATAATTATCAGACATTTAGAACTCAAGATATGGCCAAAATACAGAAATAGTGTAAGACCCAAATAATCTTTGAAAAAATCAATTAAGTCGATTCGAGTTCAAACTTACAAAACATAATCAAATTCAATCAATTAAGTACATGAAGAGTGTAAATGACTAATAATGAGGTTTATTAATGTATAAAATATATGATTATCAGATTCCCCCACACTTAGCTTTTTGCACTCTGGGCAAAACATATAAAACTAAAGTTAGAAGACAATGACAAAGCGACACAAACTTAAAAGCTAAAAACTTTAAAGGACTCAATGAAGCAAGAAGAGCAACAAGAAATTCAAGGGATCAAAGCATAAATGAGGTAACATTTCTTTACATCTCAAACCAACAAGCAAGGAAACTTCCGTTGAAAAGAATGAATTAAGAATGATAGATCCTCACAAGATTCCCTCTTAATCTCTCAAGTGTTTAAAAGGTAGGTATTTCACTCAATTCAACCCATGAAAATTGCACTACCATAAGCTTGCTTATCTTCTACTTCTCCACTACTCAAAACACATGCACACACAAATCATGAGGACTTTACTTAAGGTTGTAGTGAGGTCAAGGAAACGAGAAGAGGATAAAATGGATATGAGAGGATAAATACCAAAGAGAATAAAAGCAAATGAGAGTTGAGTTCAAATAACAAGCATAAAAGTTCATCCCAACTCTAATGTATATCCCTTTACATATTCATTTCCCAATCTTTTTTTTTTTTTTTTTTTTTATTTTATTTTATTTTTTTTTTTTTTTTTTTTTTTTGGCACTTTCTTTCCTTTTTCAACAACCATTTTGTACACACACACCCCACTTTGTTCAAAAACTCATCCATTAACCAAGCTAATGTTCTTTTATTCCCTAAGGTAAAGTAGGAACACGATTTTTCATTTAAGGCACATAATGAGATAGAAACAAGGAATGGTCAAATAAGCTCAAAGGGGTTAAGCAAAGGAAAATATACAAGGTTGGCGGGAATCGAGAGAATTTCAAGAAGTCAAAAGAGTGCTTGATATCATGTTGGAAACAAGGTTGGCTATTTGGTTAAACTAGCTAATTAAGAAAGAGGGCCTCAATCATGTTCATGCATGCAAGTGAAATGTAGCCTCAAAAAGAATCAAAGCAAGTTCTAGAGTGGTCATTAACATGAGTGAAAATCACACAAGAAAGAAGAGAATGACATAAATGTTGAATCCATCCATTAGGCTCAAAATCTCACAAGGTATGCATCCATCAAATTCAATTCATCAATTCAATCATCCATCACCAAGCATATCAGTAAAAGAAGGGAGAAAAGTTATTCAATCATGCAATGAACCCTTTTTTTTTTTTTTTTTTTACAAAAAGAACATGTTGAAATCTCTCCCCCACGCTTAATATAACATTGCCTTCAATGTGAAAGAGAGATATAGAAAAGAGCAACACAACACGATAAGAAGTGAATCAACGCCAAGCAGAAAAGAAACACACTGTCAGTACCGCATCAGACCCTGAAAAGAAATCAAACAATAAAACTTTAGTACTAATTAGTTACTACCTAAAAAACTCCTTACTCTGCCACCAATTAAGATGCGTCTCAAGAGTAAAATTACTCCTTACTCTGCCATCACTAATTGATTTAATAAGTACATGACAATCATATCATACTTTTCAAACAAAACAACAAATTTATATATATATATATATATATATATATATATATATATATATTTTTTTGGGTCAACTATCCTTCCCCCCAACTAGATCACAACATTGTCCTCAATGTTAAAATATAGATGAGTAAAGGATAGAAGATATTACTGTTGGAGAAAGTGACACAAATTTAAACGAAACAAAGTACAATAAAATCAAACCCATTAAAGATGAAGTCGCAGATCGGCTTTTGTTTCTTGTTACTTCCTTTGTTGCTTCTGTTGACCAATCTATCGAGCTAATACGGATCGGTACATACTCAAAAGCTTCTAATTTATCAATGAGCTCATCAATGGTGGAGGAGAGATAAGAAGTTGTCTTGTTAGAAGGAGTGATAAATTTACGTTCCATGACTTTGTCAAGAAAAGATAACAAAAGATCAAAGAAATTATTAACATTCAACAAACCAATGGGTCTATGGTGGATGTTTAGTTCGAAGAGACAATTTGAAAAATTTCTTCCAAAGTACCAAAACCACCTAGTAAGACAATAAATGCATCGAATTGTCAACCATTGTTTTCATTCGTCCATGCATATAGATGTTACACTGAATTTCTTCTCCAAATTGTCTTTCCGGTGATGTTATTTTCAGCTAAAGGTTTAGGAATAACACCTAAAAACTGTTGCCTCCTATAAAAGCGACAAGTGATACAGCCCCCATTAACCCACGACAACCTCCCCATATACAAGATGAATATTCCTCGCAGCAAGTGATCGACCAAGAGTGCTAGCTGCGTTTACAAATTCTAATCCCTTCCCATAACTCGACCCACAAAAAACACAGACATTTTTGAGGTTACGAATAGGAGGCCCCATTCTATACTTTTCCTCCCTTTGAGTGTTTCTTAGTTGAAGGAAAATGGAGAAAATGGAGTGTTTAAATAGGAAAAAGAATGGAAAGGGGAATAATTGCACCTATGAGGGTAGGTTGGCTGTTGTCAGAAAAGGTTGAAATTAAGAAACACAGAATCTTTTTTGTTTTGTTTTGTTTTGTTTTGTTTTTTGTTTTTTGTTTTGTTTTTTTTTTACTTCAAGAAAACCATCAAGGTAAAGAAGTCTAGAAACCCCTGAAGGACCCTGCTCAAAGGATCGTCTGTACAAAAATCAAAATACAACAAAATGATACAAAGATAAAAGAAATAGAAAATGATGACATACTGTATATACGGTTTCCATGGCGTATCTTTATCTTTGCGCGTCATGAGTGTAGTAGTCATCACGTTTTTTTTTTTTTTTTTTTTTTGAAATTGTTAGAAAAACTTGATGAAAGATGAGTGTATACTTACTTAAGATTGGGATGGAGGTAGTCGCTCTTTCGGCTTTGTGCCAAAGCATTGTTGACCAGTATTCGACCCATTCAAGACCGGCGCAACATAGGGCTCCCAAAAGGGACAAGTGGCCATAATACGACTTCATTTGCCTCACATGTGGGATACAATCTACCTTCTTTGTTTTTCAATTGAAGAAGGCTGGATCGGGATGCATGCATTTCCCATTCACGGTTTGTGTTACCAAAGCCAACCCTAAGACGTATACATAATTTTTTTTTTTTTTTTGTTTTTGTTTTTGTTTTTTTTTTTTTTTTTTTTGTTTTTTTGTTTTGTTTTTTTTTTTTTTGAAAGATGACATGAAGAAGAAAAAGAGGATGATATATACAGATTGTTTGTGGATATGGCTCACATCGCCTCTAGTTTAACGTCCGATAACGACTTAAACGTCTTCTATGAGTCGAGGATAAGCTTCCCATCCAATTTTCTTATAAATTGGCAAACGGGAGTCTTTTAGAGTCGATTCCCAAGGCATGTAGCGTTTTCTTCATCCTTGAAGAGATTCCACAATTTAAGAATTTCACGATGCACCAATCCACAAGAATGCGTCTCAAGAGTCAATAAGATATTATCTAATGACTCCTTACTCGATCCATTCTTAATGAAGAAAATTTTATCTTCTCATTTGCGGAAACCATCCCCAAAGTACGACATCGCTTGTTACGGTTCCATCGTCCACATTTGTGACGGACTTGTAACCTTTTTGCTCTTCTCCTTTTAGAATATGAACTTCTTCCAAGCCAGGGCATATATGAGTCAAATGAAATTGAGGACTCACTGCTAATCGGACCTTTGCTTCAATTATCCGGCGTACATCTTCTAGCATACCCTTGTGCATTAACGGTCTCAATCTCTCACATCGAACTTTGTAGATTTTTCTCGAGCATTTTGAGGAAGAGAAGGAAAATGTTTTCTCGGGTTTGAAAGAATGACATCCATTTTGAAGGAGAAGAAGGGTTCGGTTATTTGAGAAAGCGAAAAATAAACCGACTCGAGAGTCACGAGTCCGTATCCACCACTTAAGCAAGCAACACGAAGAACTCAAGAACTTGGTTTTCCAAGAATGATTGAGTCTTTGTCCATTAACAAGCGCAGTACCATTCCTAGGATCCTCAATATCTACGTCCCCGGAGGATACACGTGTCGACAACAAAAGAACCGCGCCACCTAGATCTCAATTTTCCAAGGAGTAGGTGCGGATGATAATCTCAAAGCAAAACTTTTTTGACCAATTTCCATGACTTTTGCAAAAGGTGTAACAGACCTTTAATAAAGTAGGCCAATAAAATCCATCTTGCAAGATTTTCGCGAGTTGTTGTCTTGAAGAAAAAATGACCTCCACATGCTTACGAGTGGCACTACCTACCTCATTGTCGGGCACACTTTTTTTCTTTTTTTCTTTTTTTTTTTTTTTTTTTTTTTTCATAATGCGGATGGAGAAGGTTCATCACCTCACTTACGCATTCTACGGAAGTTCATGAAATCTTGTTTGAGGCGGTGTCCATTTACGATGAAAGCTTTGGCGGTGACCTCACTTTTAATCGAACAGACACCGAGAAGGAAAAACATTAGTAACAATAAATGGTCCATCCCATCTAGACCTTAATTTGCCGGGCATGAGTCGGAGGCGGGAGTTATAGAGGAGAACTTTTTGACCAATCTCAAATGTTTTCCTCGAATCAACTTATCATGGAAGGCTTTGGTCTTCTCCTTATAAAGTTTGGAACTTTCATAAGCCTCCAAGCGGATCTCCTCCAATTCTTTGCGGCTGACTTCCTCTCCATACCACGCTTGATCTAGGTCCAAGTTGCACCTTTTCACCGCCCGAGAATGCTCGATGCTCAATTTCCACCGGCGGGTGGCATGCTTTTCAAAAACAATCCGATACGGAGACATCCCGATTGGTGTTTTATAAGCAGTCCGGTAAGCCCATAAAGCATCCTCGAGCCTCTTGCTCCGAGTCCTTTCTGTTAGGTTGAGCTATCTTATGGAGTATCTTGCTTAATTTCTCTGTTGGAGACCTCGGCTTGCCCATTGGTTTGGGGGTGGTAGGGTGTAGAAACCTTGTGTTGGACTCATACTTCTTCATCAAAGCCTCCATGCTTCGATTGCAAAAATGTGAACCTTGATCACTAATGATGGCTCTCGGGACTCCAAACCTACGAGAAAATCGTGATCTAATAAAATCCACAACAACTTTAGAATCATCGGTCAGAGTGGCTTTAGCCTCCACCCATTTAGATACATAATCCACACAAGCGAGAATGTAAACAAAACCAAATGATACGGGAAAGGACCCATAAAGTCAATACCCCAAACATAAAAAATCTCACGAGAATAATAAGGGTTTCGGGGCATTTCATTCCTAGAGAAGTATTCCCTGTTCTGCGGCATTGATCACAAGATTTGCAAAACATATATGCATCATGAAATAGAGTGGGCCAATATAATCCGAGTCTAAAACTTTCCTAGTAGTCCGTTGAGGACCGAAGTGGCCGCCACATGCAAGTTTATGACAAAAGCTAAGAATGGAATGGAATTCATCATCGAGGCACACATCTCCTAATTACTTGGTCACCTTTGCAAAATCTCCATAAGTAAGGATCATCCCACACATAATACTTTGACTCACTTTTCAATTTATCAATCTTAGCCTTAGTGAAATGTGCGGGTATTGCGTTAGCAACCAAGAAATTAATCAAATCGCAAACCAAGGGATGTTGCCTTGCGACTTGAAAAGGCTGCTCATCGAGAAAACATCATGGATGGGAAAAACATCTGCCTCCCTTTCAATTCGACTAAATGATCGGCCACCAAATTCTCGCTCCACTCTTGTCACGGATCTCAATATCAAACTCTGGAGGAGCAACATCCACCTAATCAACCGGGGCTTGGCATTGGGCTTCTTAGGAGAAACTTTAATCTTTGCATGATCTGAAAACACAACCACTCTAGAACCAAGCAAATATGATCGAAATTTATCTAAAGCAAAAACAATTGCTAAAAGTTCCTTTTCGGTTGTGGTGTAGTTGATTTGTGCGAGGATCTAAAGTTCTCGAAGCATAGGAAATGACATGAGATACTTTACCGACCCTTTGTGCAAGAACAACTCCCAATGCATAATTAGAGGCATCACACATCGGCTCGAATGGAAGTGTCCAATCCGGTGGTTGGATGATAGGTGTCTTGGTCAATGCCTGCTTCAATTGATTAAAGGCATCCGGCACTTCTTGTCAAAGTGGAACTCCACATCTTTTTGCGGTAAGTTGGATAGCGGAAGTGCAATTTTCTTTGAAATCCTTTATGAACCGCCGATAGAAACCTGCATGACCAAGGAAAGAACGAATCTCCCGCACGCATGTGGGGTAAGATAGGCATGAAATAACATCTATTTTTGCGGGATCTACCTCAATACCCTCACGAGATATCACATGCCCTAAGACTATACCTTGTTCTACCATGAAATGACATTTCTCAAAATTTAGAACGAGGTTAGTCTCAATGCATCTATGCAAGAGACTGAGCGGACTATCTAAACATGCATCAAAGGAAGATCCATAGACGGTAAAATCATCCATAAATACGTCCATGCAATTTTCTAAAAAATTAGAAAAGATACTTACCATACACCTACGAAAGGTGCACGGAGCATTGCACGAGACCAAAGGGCATCCTCTGTATGCAAATGTGCCAAATGGACAAGTGAAAGTAGTCTTCTCTTGGTCTTACGGGGCTATATGAATCGAAAATAGCCAGAATATCCATCCAGGAAACAATAATGTGACTTGCCGACTAACAGCTCTAACATCGATCAATGAAGGGCAGCGGGAAATGATCCTTTACGGTAGCTTGGTTAAGCGCCTATAATC
Organism: Ormosia emarginata; assembly: GCA_029884605.1. NCBI lineage: Eukaryota > Viridiplantae > Streptophyta > Magnoliopsida > Fabales > Fabaceae > Ormosia > Ormosia emarginata. The sequence continues at coordinate 7,611,877 of JAQQTP010000051.1, forward strand.
AATGCAAACTCGCCAAGCTGTTTTGAACTCGTGTGGGCACAAGCTCATTGTTCGATTCGCAACCACTTTGTGACCCAGATTTCTTGGGAACCACTTGCACCGCAGGGGCTCACCCATTGGTATCGGATATGGGATAAATAATGCCGACTTGAAGTAGCTTTGTAACTTCCTTTTCACCACATCTAGAATCGGGGATTTAGTCTCTTTGAAATTTGTCTAGCTGGTTTGATCCCTTCTTCCAATAAAATCTTATGCATGCATGTGGAGGGACTAATACCGGGAATATCTGCAAGAGTCCATCCGATGGCTTGCCTATTACGCCTCAAAATCTGCGGTAATTTTTCTTCTTGATCGGGTTGTAGGTTTTTAGCAATGATCACCAAGGAAGTGTCTCACCATCTCCCAAATATGCATATTTAAGATGGTCTAGTAAAGTCTTCAACTCCAAAGATGGAGGTTGCACAATGGAAGGTAACAAGTGATCTGAAACAACTATCTCAGCAACATTAATTTCAGCATGGTACTGACTCTCATTCTCAATTGTTGTATCATCAGCAGCTGTATCATTACTCATAACAGAACAAATCTCAGCACATGCAGCACATGGTTCAACATCACAAGTAGCACATGTATCACAAGAAACAGAACCAAGATAGTCAACAATATCAGGGAATTCAGCATATAAATCAGTATAGACATCATCAACCAGCATCTCAATCACATCAACATGGAAAACAGAATGCTCCTCTAGGGGGTGTTTCATGGAATCAAAAATGTTAAATTGTACCAAATCGTCGCCAAACTCCATAGAAAGGGTGCCAGCATGCACGTCTATCTTGGTCTTGGCGGTCTTGAGGAATGGTCTGCCTAGAATCAATGGAGCATGGTTTGTTGAAGACTCATCTTCCATGTCCGAACGTAGAAATCTATTTGGAAAAATCAATTCATTCACCCAGAACTAACACATCTTCCGGACACACTGCGGGATGAGCGGTGGCTTTATTTGCCAAGTGAATCACGATACCGGTGGGTTGCAAAGTACCAATGTTTAAACACTTATAAGCCCGACATAGGCATGACATTGATCGAAGCACCCAAATCTAGCATTGCATGCTCGAATCTAGAGTTGCCAATTGTGCAAGAAATTGTGAAAGTTCCGGGATCTTTGCATTTACGTGGCATGCTTGGCGAGAATCATTGCGAAACATTTCTACCCATGCTTGATCTTCTCATTCCCTTTCAACCTTCTCTTATGAGTGCACAACTCCTTGAGAAATTTAGCATATTTTGGAATTTGCTTGATTGCATCTAGGAGGGAATATTGATTTCCACTTTCTGAATGTCTCCATGACTTCTTTTTCCATTTACTGCTTGCATTGTTCTCTTGGATTGTGTGATCCTATTTGGAAAAGGTAATGGAATGGTAACATCTGAATTCTCTGCAATTTTCTTCGGTGGTGATTTACGGATTTGAATTATCCATTTCTACCGTTTTTGGTCAATTTCGATTCTTTGTAAGGTTGGAACATCAACTTCTTTGCCACTTCTCAAGGTAATTGCACTTACGTTGCCTCTTGGATTGTTATTTGTTTGTGAAGGCAATTGGCTAGAACCTTGACTCTTTAGCTCGCTCACGGTGGTTGCCGGTTGCCCGATTTGAGTTTGTAAATTGAATGTTGGCACTTGACGTTCTGCTTGGGGCCCGAATGTTATTTGTGGCCATTTGTTTCATCGGGTCTTCCAATGATGGCTCAATTTGGAATGGATTAGACAGAGGCTATTTGAATAGTTCTTTGTTTGTCGAATGCGGGGGTATTTGTTGGTATTTGTTGCTTGGACTGCTGACTTGGTATCTAAATTGTTGTTCTTCTTGGTGAAATTTGTTGTTCTTCTTGGTGAAATTTGTTGTTGCTGGCTAGAATTCCCATATCTCAAATTGGGATGGTCTCGCCAACCAGGGTTATAAGTACTAGAAAATGGATCATATCTAGATTGTTGCTGTTGTTGCTGATATTGGGATCTACCAGGAAAAATACCAGCTGCAGCAACACATTGATCTGGAAAAGTGGAACCATCTTCCTGAAGTGTAGGGCATGAATCAGTAGGATGAGATGAATTAGAGCAAATTCCACACACTGATGCAGTCATCTGCATGGGTGGTTGTTGACCTACTGCTATTTGTCTTACCAAAGAAGTCAATTCATCTAGTCTGTGTTCCATTCTTTGTTGGTCCATATGAGATGCTTGAATTTCATTAACTCCTCTGGTTGCGGTGATGATCCGCGAGCCAAACTGTTGGGTATTGGCTGCCATGTTTGCTATCAGATCTCTTGCGGCGGTAGGAGTTTTGTCTACTAAGGCTCCTCCTCGGAGGCAGCATCGATCATGCTTCTATCATTTGGCGGCAAGCCCTCATAAAAGTATTGAATCAAGAGTTGTTCACTAATTTGGTGATGAGGCGGCTCGAACACAACTTCTTGAATCTCTCCCGGTATTCATGCAAAGTTTCACCGGACATACGTACGATGCCACATATATCCTTCCTAATTGCAGCGGCTCTAGAGGCGGGGAAGAATCTCTCCGGGAACAACCTCTTCATATCATTCCAACCGGTGAACTTTGGTGAAAGATAAAACAACCAATCTTTGGTGCATCGACAAGTGAGAAGGGAAATGCCCTTAACTTGATGTGTTCCTCAGAGATGCCTTGTGGCTTCATGGTTGAACACACAACATGGAACTCTTTCAGGTGCTTATGAGGATCTTCACCCACAAGACCATGAAACTTTGGTAACAAGTGTATCAAACCAGATTTCAATTCAAAATCTGCATCAAGATTAGGATATTGAATGCACAAAGATTGGTAAGATACATCAGGAGCAGCAAGTTCCTTAAGGGTTCTATTAGCCATGATTTCAGGATTACTTAAGTTATCAGGTTCACTCCCAAAATCAAAGTTAGGTTCAGAATTAACTCTTGAATTTATCACACGAGCTCTAATTAATCTATGCAAGGTCCTATCAATCTCGGGATCAAGATCAAGCAAGATATCGGGATTGGACCTAGTCAGTGCATCAAATAAAGCACAAAAACACAAAAACTATAACTAAGCAAAATACACTAAATAACACTCAAAATATGCAAAAATAAATCTAGTTAATATGTCTAAACATTTTTAAAAATTATGGAATCAACACGAGAACAAAATCTACATAAAAATGAAACTAGAAAATGCAATAAAAAATAATAAAAAATTGAAAAAGTGGTCTAAATGATAGAATTTCGAAAAACCAGGGGTGACCTCACACAGTTCTTGTGAGTCTTGTTTATCAGGTTGTTTTCCTTCAACCGACCATGTTTTAGCTCATTCTGGGCATGTTTCAGTTCAAAAATTGCAATAGTTACCGTAATCACACTGTTTTCCGTCTTTCCTAAATCGAGAAAAATTCAAAAGCTAAGATAAAAACGTTAGTATGGTATGAACAATGTTAGTAAATGAAAAATAACTGTTAGAATAGGTAAGAAAGAACAAAAATTAGTAAGGTTACTCAAAATGAAAAGATTACACCTTGAGATCCCCAACAACGGCGCCAAAATTTTTGAGCGTAGAACTCGGTCAAAATTATAACCGAAGTTATTAACTAAGTTTGCGAGTATAGTGAACAACACCGGATCGTCTCCTCAAGGATCGTAAATGCAATTTTATCAAATTAAGTTAAGTTAGAAAGGGGGTTTTGATTGTTCAAGGATTACAATGACAAGATCTGAAGAAAAATAACAATTAAAAGAGCAGTCAATTCAGAAATCTATCCAGAGATTGGGTGGATTCAATCATAGACCTTTCAACAAACATTTGAAGCACATTTGAATGGTTAACTTGGATCTAACCGAGATCTCATCGAGATCCGAGAATTCATACTAGACAATCGTCGAATTCAATTGACAAGTAATAAACATAAAATCTGCTGCAATCGCACCATTCATGTAGATATATGTCAATTTAAGCACCAAATTCAATTAACCTAGGCACCAATCAGTAACCTAACCTCTTCAATTACGTGATTAATTTAGATCAATCAGTTCTAAGTTTCATCACAAATCTTCAATCTTCATTTACGTGATTAATTCGGATCAATCAGTTCTAAGTTTAATCACAATACTTAATCTTAAAATAAACATAAACAGAATCACCATTCATGCATTCAAGATCAAGAAAACAAGAAGAAGAAGAAAGAAGAAGAATCCAAATATAAATCAAATACATTACATAAACCAAGGTCTCAAGAATCCAAACCACAATCTCTTGAGAGTCCCAAATTGACTAGAAGTGACTTAGCTCTCCATTACAATGAAGGAAAAATATACAAGAACTATGAAAAGCTATCTCTAACACCAAGTGTCTTCCTAGAGCTCTCCACATCCAGCCTTTTATAGAGGATTAGGAGTAGTAGGTGGATGAGTAGGTGAGATTAGTAGGTGGAATTAGTAGGTGGATGAGTAGGTGAGATTAGTAGGTGAGATTAGTAGGTGAGCTTCCTTGTCTCCGAAATTATTTATTGCTGAACTCATTGATTTCGTCATTTCCAAGCCAAGTGGTCTTCATGAAAGTTCTAGGAAATTGTCTAAGCTTTCCGATGGCTGTGGAAGCACCTAAAAAATCGTCCTACAGTCCAAGATATGACTCAATTACTATAGACTGTTCAGGACCAGTTTCAGCACCTCTGTTTTGACTTTCAAACCCAATATCACCATCAAGGAGCCCGAATCAAGTTTTGTGTTTGTCATGAAAGTTTTACATATGGGTCTTAACTTTCAGATTACAAATTTTCAGCCCATTTTATACACCCAAACTCGAATTATGTTCTGGTTACTACACACTGTTCGGGTTCCAGTCACAAAACCCGTATTCTGATTTTCATGCCCAATTAGCTCCACTAGATATCTGAAATTGTCTTTGAGCTCTTCATCAAAGTTGTAGAGCTCTCTCTTATCTTTCCTACAAGGTAAAATTCATAATTATCAGACATTTAGAACTCAAGATATGGCCAAAATATATAAACAGTGTAAGACCCAAATAATGCTAAAAAAATCAATTAAGTCCGATTCGAGTTCAAACTTACAAAACATAATCAAATTCAATCAATTAAGTACATGAAGAGTGTAAATGACTAATAATGAGGGTTTATTAATGTATAAAATATATGATTATCATGGGGTGGGTAATAAGGAGGTTTATGTATTTAGTATAAAAAGTGAAGGTTAGGGCTATATGGTGGTTGATGACTTAGGTATTGTGGTGAATACCGAGGTCTGAAGGTCTGTTGGTGTTGGACATAATTCATTTTGGATTCTTTCTTTTTCGGACAGAATCCTTTCTTAGGAGCGGTATCATTTGTATTATTCACTAGCAACTTTCTAGTTTTGGCTAAAATCTTAATCATTTCTCCCGAAGTGATCAAGTCAACAAAATCTTTATAGGTTGCTCCAACCATTGCCCCAATAAAAGGATTTCCAAGGGTTTCCAAGAAATATGAACACATCTCAGACAGTGTCAATGAGGGTTGAACTTGAACTGCCAAGGTTCTCTACCTTTGTGCGTATTGTTTGAAAGATTCCCAAATTTTTTTCTGCATTGAACTCAATTATTCCCGAGTTTCCATGTTGAACTGATACTTTCCTATAAACAAGTTTGCCTAGTCATCCTAGGAAGAGATTTTGGAAAGGTCTTATTGGATACACCAATCCAAAGCAGGCCCAGTCAAGCTTTCATGAAAGGAGCTGATAAGGAACTTCTAGTCCTTTAACCAAATTGACATTTTGGTAATGTATGTTTTTAGGTGAAAAAATGGGTTAGTGCTCCTATCATATTTATCAAATTCTAGAACCTTAAAGTCCTTTGGGATGATAACGTTAGCAGTAGTACACAACTCTTCTACCCAGTGGGGACCATAGGTGCTAGGACCCTTGATTGTTTTGATTTGTTCTTCTATCTTTTCCATCCATTCTTCCTTCATCTTATCATTTTGAATGGTTGTATGGCCAGTCCCAGTAGAAAATCCCGTTGGCACTGGAATGGACAAATGCGGTTGTTCCCGCGTAAACTTAGCATTACCATGAACTTTATTTTGAGTACCTTCCAATGAATGATACCCTTCTCTGATAGGAATCATTAGTGATGCAGTATTTGAGATTCCTCCCACAAAAGGCATCTCAGTGGTGACCCTAGGATTTGTCCTTATGGAATTGATAGTTGGCGGGTGCGAATGTGCTCCAATTACTCCTATACTTCTGGCTGCCCCGATTATGGTGAGGGTCTCCTTCATGGCAACATTTCCTCTATTCTTCTCGGAGACTCTATCATTTCATTCATCATCCCTTTCATCTCATCTACTTTCATACTCAAATTTCTTCCTTCGTTCTCGCATGCCATCACTGTAAGCTTTGTTCGAGCCCTTGTGTTATTAACTTATGTTTGATTAGTCTCTTCTTTCCTTGGTTGCACAATAGTTGTTGAAAGTGGTAACATCAAACAAAAAATGAGATGAAATGAATGAGATTCATGAGATTTATAAGATGAAATGAAAATATTTTTTTTAAATGCTAGGAATGCCATGAAAATGGAAGATGATGTCTTTTTTTATTTTTTTTATTTTAAAAATCTTAGGAATGAAAATGCAAGATATTGTGTTTTTTTTAGAATGCTAGGAATGCCATGGAAATGCATGATTTATTTTTATTCTTTTTAAGAATGCTAGGAATGTCATGAAGATGCAAGATGCTAATTTTTTTTTTTAAAAAAAAAGAATGAGGGATAGCTAGATAAAGAAGAAGTACGATCCCTTTGTGTCCTAAGGGATTGTCCTAAATTAAAGAATTTTACCCTAAGGATCTATAAGTCTTACTGACTCATGAGAACTTTTATTGAGTGGCTCTATTATTATTCTAAAGGCCTCTAGAGCTAAGTCTCATTTTGGAATATTAACCACAAATAATCGGTAAACTACTAATAACTTCAGGAAATGAAGTTATTTCACTTGAATTTGAATATATATGAGCATGATATCCTTAAGTTTTCTAGCCCAAATGTTTAATTCTTGCATAATCTTGATGATTTAAGTTTGTTAACTCAAAAATGATTAAGAATTGCATATTTGAGAATTTTAATTAAAGAATTTGGATTGATCATTGTTTAATGGACTTTGGCATTGTCCTGAGGCTGGTATTAAGATGGAGAAGCTTTGGAAGGGGTAAGGAAAGCAAAGAGGAGCTCAAATGTGGAAGGATGCAAGAAAAGAGGAGAGCTGCCAACCCATGCCTAAGAGTGAAAAAGCCACGCCTAGGCGTGGCACTCTTAAGTTTTCAGGACTTTCAGATAGAGACACCCATGCCTAGGCATGGGAAAGTCACGCCTAGGCGTGGCTAGCACTTGACAGCATGTGTTTCATAACCACGCCTAGGCATGGGAAAAATCATGGTCCACGAAATTGACCCTTTTTATCTAATTTTTTAGGGTATATTGAGTATCTTTGGTTATCACCAAGGACAAATTTCATAGAGGAAGGGAGAGGAGGAGAAAACCATTGAAGATAGAGGTGATTCAAGTAAAGAATCAAGATCAAGAAAGGAAGATCAAGCTTGGATTCCCTCCACTTTTGTTCATTATTTCCCTTTTCTCTCTTGATTTGTAACTTGATGGGTTTTATGACTTCATATGTTTTCCCCTCTTTCATGATGTGTAATGTAACACCCCTTTGAAGGATGTCACATATATAAAGAAAATAAATAAAATCTACCCAAGTTATAAAACATTTATTACATAATAATATGGGTCGTAAAATAATTCCTGTTAAACAAATTATTGAAAATAAAATAAAGCGGAAACATAAAATAAACATAACAACATCACTCATAAGATACATATGTTCCAAGTTATAAGTTATACAAATAATTTACAACTACAACTACAAATATTTAAACAGAAACAGTAAATAAAAACAGTAAAGCAATTTCTACAACCATACGCAGACGCACCCAAAAATACACATCATAAATATTTATTCCTCTGATGGATCACTCTTAGGAAACTCATCAGAAGATAAATACCCAGGATGCCTCGACACTCGGCGGACATGAGACCGCGCAGTCGATACGAGTGTCATCTCACTAGGCTCAGTGGAAACACCACCCCAATGATGCCTAATGGATAAAGGTAACTCTAAATGCAGAAACACCGTCGTCGTCATCACTGGCTCGTCATCAAACCTATGGCGTAGGGACACTGTCAGCCGTCCCACATACGTCACAGAATCTCTGTCTCCTCGCATATGCCAAGCTAATGACCCACCGTGAAACTCAAGAGTCACGAACCCCAAAAATCCAGGCACCGCCATACCAAAACTAATCAATCCAATGGATATGGATGATCAGATGGTTCTTGATCGTCAAACTGGTCGTCGGCTAGCTGATCTTCCTCCTCCTCCTCGGGGTACAGAACCTCAAGAGGCTGTTCCTCTTCCTCTTCCTCAAACTCTTTACCGCGTAAAATAAATATACAGGAAACATACACAATACAGAAAAGAGGTAAGACAATCTAAAATCATCACAAACATGGTAAAAAAACGTCAACAACAGTTATACAATTCATGCAATATGAAAAAAGTAGAATGTAAATCGATATGAAGAATAAAGAAAAAGATTTAATTATCATAACGACATATAATATCACAGATAAAATAAAACATCACAGATAAAATAATAGAACAGATAAATAATCCCCATAATACTAACCAGATAAAAATAGACAGATAAAATAAGATTCCAGATATACTCATATAAAATATGACACGTTCCTACTCCGTGGAACTAAACAACACAGATACCACAGATATCAGAGGGAATGACTCGCAAAAATCTATTAGTACCACGGCTGCCCAGCCAACTATTCCGCGGTCACACGTTGCGTCTATAGCTCCACATCACTGGGAATTTACCATCCAGGCGTGGTGTAGTTCTTGTCTCACGTCGTGACACTACGGGCAAATGTACTACTAGACTTTACAAATCTCGATTAAATATAGTGCGTGTCGAGTCCATTAGTGTGCTATCGGTTACCACGGCCCAATGCAGAGCTACCAATTATCCATATATGGAATCCCGTACACTAATGTCTCCAAGTTCATTAGAACAATGAACCACACTACGTTTATCGCATCGACAATACGATGTGATTCACCTCGTCAACCAAAATTCACCAAAAATTGGTAAATTACCAGAATACCCTCAAGGTATAAAAATATATGCCCTTAATGGCAAAAATATACAAGTAAGTCCCCTTGGACAAATACCGTCTCAAAGCCTGTACGGGTTCACCTCATAGCCCGACAATACAGATCCGGAAAAAAATAGAAATCTAGAAAAATACTGTTTCGGTCAATCGCGTAGAAATTTTATCGCGTTTTCTCAATCGCGTAAGATTTTTAAATTATTTTCTTGACCGAATTCCTTAAAAATTACTGTTTAAATAAACAGAAATAATAAATAATACTTTTAAGCTACGTATAATATTTTCCATACCGTATACTGTCTTTTGGACATCTTTCCTATCTTATTTGTCCGTTTTTACTAAAATTTGACAGTATTTTGCTTAGAAAATTATATTAATGGTTTCCTAATTTTACCGTAAAAATTCTGTTTATTAAATTTTTAAACCATATAATTAATCCTTTTGAAAACTACTAACATGCTTCAAAATACAGCATGAGCTATATGTTAGAAATTTTTGAAAGTTACTGTATTTCATTTCTAATAACAAAATCATTAGTTCTAAGTTCTCAAACTTATTTCTAATTGATTCTTTTCCTTAAAACTCATTTTAGAAAAATTATTTTTAACACATATTGCATTCTTATACTTAGAAAAGGTTTGGATTTAATTTTAGAAACCATGGATACTTGGTTTGGCATGTTGGCCGAAACTTAGAAATTTATGCTATTTGATTTCTAAATTCATTTTCCCTAATCTAAACAATGTAATAACTTGTTAATTCTCCTAGATTAATTAAATCTCAATTTAGGAAAAATATGAGAACATTTTGGTTCTCCCTTTGTGTCCATGGCCGTGAGCCTTAGGATTGTGTTCTTTGGAACACTCATGCAATCTTTAACATGTTATTCACATCCTATACATTATCATGCAATTCTAACACATATAATATATTTCTAACACATATAACCTAAATCAAAGCTTGTAGACATGCAAATTATTACAAACAACAAATAGGAAAGCTATTAACAAATACACAACCATATTAACAAGCTACTAACAACCACATAAATGAATCCTTATGGATTCTACAATCACAAAACCACACTCCATCTTCTTACCACCATCCATAGATGATAAGATTTGTCTTCCTCTTACCTTAAATGAAGACAAAAGGATTCTTTCACTCCTCCTAGAGTTTCGGTTTTCCTCCTTCAAGAACCTAACAAGCTTAAACAAAATCTACAAGTCACTAACCATAGAAAGAGAGCTTAAACCATGGAGAAAACATGGTTTAGAACTTTGAAAAAGAATTTAGAAAAGAAAAACTAGGAATTTCACCTTCTTGGTACAATCTTCCAAGTAGGTTTTTAAGCTTTAAATGAAAGAATTTGCAAGAACTCCCAACTAGAGATGTTCTTAGGATTGTGTTTAGGTTTAGAAAACTTGGTTAGATGAAATTTTAGGTGGTTGGATGGTGTAGGTATTGGCTTGGCCGAATGCTTCACAAGAAAAGCATCAATGGTGTTTAGGGTTCTTGGATGAGAGAGAAGAGAGAAATTTGCATGAAAGAAAAGTGAAGAATGGTCTTCCACCTCCCTTGGCCGTAGCATTCAATGGGCATGCAAGGTGTGCATGGATTTGGCTTCATCCAAGCCCTTGGATGCATCAAAGGTCAAGATTAAGCCTTGATTAACAAGCTTTGCTCTCATTGGTTGGTTTAAGCTTAGTCATCTAGCTTAGTCACCTAGCTTAGTCACTAATGACCTAGTCATCTAGCTTAGTCACTATGTTCAAGAAGGTTCCACTCTTAATGATGTTTAATTAAGCTACTAAGTTAATCAGTATTAGCTAAACGTGGGTCCATAAAACATTTTCAGGTCCACTTTGTCATCTAATTATATCTTGACTAATAAAATAATACACAAAATTATTTTATTAGACAGTTAAATCCTAAAAATTAAAAGATTACTAATCGTCTCATTCAGAATTGGGTTTAGTAAGATCCCTCAGCCTGAATAATTAAAACAAGATTTCTCCGGCCTGAAAAAATATTATTTTCCTGTCCCAGAGCAAATCGCACAAAAAATCTAAATAAAATCATATACAGTAATATTGAACACTAAATCAAGTAGAAAACAATTAAAAACAGCAAAAACAGCACAAACAGCACATTCAGGACGTAATGGTCATTTTCTCATTTTTTCCCACAACGTAGCTAATCAACCAAAACGTTCAAATAAAATTACAGACAGTATTAATTGTCTGTATATCAATCAGAAAAATTAAAACAGTAGCTCGGAAAAACTTTTATTTTACCGTCTCGAAACAAATTACGTAAAAAGATCAAATAAAATTTGAGCCTGTATAAACGTATTTGTATTTCATACAGAAATCGAGAAACAGTAAAATAGGGACACAACAGTCATTCACACAAAAACTTGAAAAACAGCAAACAGTACATTCAGAACATTTTCTAAAAATTGGGGTGTTACATGTAACTAAACTTTAATCTAGGGGCTCTCTAAGACCGTGTTATGGATTTGAATATCTTGTAATTAGTTGAGTTTTTATCAATGAAATTGATTTTGTTCTTCCATATCTATGCTTAATGCTTGCTCTTGTTTGGCCATCAATTGCATGATCTTAGTATTTCAAAGAACTAGATATAGGAATTTGTGAATATGGATATAGTATGGTTGATGCATGTTCAATACATTCAATTGGTTTGGTTGTGTTGATTAGCTAAGGGGATGGACACATACTCCTTGGTCATGCATAGCAAGTGTTTGATAATTGGTCTCAATGAGTGATTCTTATGCTAACTCACATGGACACATAGTGGATTAGATAGGTATCACATGGGTAATTGTCCTAGACATAGGCTCTTATCTATTGCTTGTTTTTAGCTAACAAAATCACTTCGTTGATAGTTGCTTGTGAATTGCATATATTCATTGAAGTAGCAAGTAAATAGGGACCCCTAGGCTTTAATCATTCTCATCTTTCTCTTGTGAACTTGTGTTTTGGTGCATTCTTGTTTTATTTCTCTTAAGTTGTTATTTTAATTGCAAACCACTCTCACATTTCGATTGCTTGGATAAGATTTTGTGGAAATTAGTTAAGTTTTAGCACCCTTCTAATTGTTAATCCCTTGAGATACGATACTCTAACTCTCATATATTACTTGTTGACCTGTGCACTTGTGGATTTCCCTTAACAACTACTAGGTTTGGAACATTCATGAAAAAGACACATTTTAAATGAAGTTTTCGCGATAACTAAACAAACTGTATATCCAAAATGGCTACCACTATGCCACTTCCACTTAGCTTAAGCTTTACTTAAACCCGGGTATAGGGCCTTACTCAGATGTGTGTGATAAATGTATAGGTGCGGACGGTGTAGGGAGCATCAAACCTTCATAATCCTAAAGACTACCCGCATCTTGCAAAACAAAAATAAATGCAAAACAAAATTCCAAAAGTAATAAAATAATTAACAAACAATTAAAGGTGAGAAACAAAAAACAAAAACAAAATAAAATATAAAAAGAAATATGTGAAACAAACATACAAATATCTCAAGTATTCCTAGTGGAGTCGCCATCTTTCATGACTGAGATCGTGGCGGGAGAGGTGAACAAATAAATTGTTAGGAGTCGCTACCAATTTTATTTAAAATAGGAAAAATTGGAAAACCTTTTATAAAAAATAGTCTTTAAAACCAGATTGGATTCGGGAGTCCGTTATACATAGGAAAGGGTGGAGATTTAACCCCACAGTACCCCTAACACACTCGTCCTAAGACGATACCTTAAATCAGTTGTGCGAAATTGATAATCTCAAAATATATTTGTTTCACCCATTTTGTTAAAAAACAAACTAAAAAAATAATAATTTGTGGAAATTTAATTTTTGACTTGACAGAATAGGAGCTCCTCTCCTAAGTATCATTGAGTGCAATGAGAAACTCAAAGTCACATAATTCTATAAAAAAATAATTGTGCATTGGTTGTCTTTTAACTTTGAAAAAATTTATTTTTATTTTAAAAATTCATTTGATTTCTTTGTTTTTATAAAAGATTTGAATTATCAAGTTATCACAACTCAGATGATTATAAAAATTACAGCATTAATAAGTTGTCACAACTCAGTTAATCTTATTTTATTCTTCTAAAAAAGGTTCAATTATTTTTTTTCTTTTTTTCTTTTTTTATTTTTTTATTTTTACTTTTCAACCCCAATAAGCCCTTTTTCTCTAAAAAAAAACTAACAAAACTTTTAAAAATCAAAACAACAAATAGGCTTACGGAAAAAAAAGGGGGGAAGGATCTGTTTGGGGTGAGTTGCAAAGACAAAGGTGACGAATATGAAGGTCAGTGGTGCGAAGGACAGTGGTGCGCCAGTGCGGCTAGACATGATCTATATCTGGCATGCAGTTGAAGAGGCGACGACACAATTTCACAAATTCGGGCCAAATCTGGTGCGAACGGTGGTGTGCAGCGATTCAAGCGAGCCAGATCTAGTTCAAGTGGGGCTTGCGGCGGCTCGATTTCAACAGCACGTGTGTCGAGCCGTGCGACGGTTGGGACGTTGGGTCGGGCGATGCTGTGTGTTAATTTTAAGTTGAATTTTGGAAAAGTGTGTAGGTTATGAGTTTTTATATAAAAAAAAATTAGGTTTAGAGAGTGATGGTGATAAGGTTTAGGATGGGTTTGTTTAGATGGAGTTTGTTTAGGATAAGTTTAATGACATATGAGTTGGGAGTTGGATAATGGCTCAATGGGTCAGGTTATGGGTTTCTGCTAGAAAATTGGGTCATTTAGATTTTCTCCTCTTTTTTCTTATTTTTTTAATCTTTTTTTTATTTTTTTTATTTTTCTTCTTTTTCTTTACCGAAAATGTGTTGATGCCCTAAACAAAATTGAGTGTTCACAAATGCAAAAGAAGTAACTTAGCAAAATAATGATAAATGAGTGAAACACTGAAAAGATGAATGAAAAGAACTTGTTTTGAAAAAGTAAAGTTTGCTTTAAAACTTAAATAAAACAGTAAAAATAAAGCAAATAAGTGATATGAAATGTAAATGACAAAGAAATAAAGTGCAATGAAGTAAACCTGACATGTAATGTAAAATGCAAGAATGTAAAGAACAGGAATTGAATGAAAACATTGTAAAGAAAATGAAAATAAAATTGCAGATATGTAAATGTGTAGAAAAAGTAAACTTTCAAAAAAATAAAGGAAGCAAATAAATGAAAGCAATTAAAAAAACACTTAAATGATCATGAAAGAACCACTTGATTTGGAGTAGAAAAGAGTTTGCAGTAAAGTAAAGGCTTGAAACGTAAATTGAACAAAATTTAAAGTTGTATTGAAATTGTAAATGATACAGAAAGGAAACTGGATAGAAACATACTGAACTAAACTTGTGTGACTTGCTCGAGATGTCGCCGGGACATAAGAGCATGTTTATAAATGTTTGTGAATATAGAATTTTTAACCCCTAAGCGTTTCCATCTTTTTGGTATTTATAAACTTTCTAAGTAACTACCCTTTTTATAGGATCTTGATATGTGTCCAAAATAAAGATAATTGCCTAATGATTATTAGTAATCCTTGTTAAGCAATCGCCAGATATTTGTCAGTAATCCTCGTGCTTTAAGTAACTACTCAGTTTCTGACAACAATCCTTGTATTGTCTTGGTCTTGTACTTACAACTGCTGGTAACTTCTATTTCAAATTCAAACTCTTTCTTTTGAATTCAAACTTAAATCTTCAAATATTCGCTAGCTTCTAGTCAAGACCCCTCGTTTCTTTCTTCAAAAATTTGCTAAGTGTAGTTACTCTTCAAATCTCATATTTCAAGACTAACTATATAATTTCGACACCAAATTGAAACTGTCATTTTAGTAACTTTCAAATCGAAAACATTATTTTGACAACCTTATTATAATTATTCTAATATAATCATATAAGTTCCTCAAAGTAAGTCTTCAAATATGCCTCAAATTTCTCTGAATCGAAAAATGTTATTTTTTATATCAACAGATGTCCCTCAATATTTATTCTCAAAGTATGAGAGATACATATTATTTTGAGCTTTTACTTTTCGATTAAAACTTAGAGCTTTATTTGCTCTATATCAATTTTGCCTATAACAGGTAAGTGAAAGGTCAAAAGATAAATATGGAATTACACTTCCACTCATCTTTACAAGCACTATGTAGCCACTCCCCCACTAACCAACCGTCTCATGTTTTAGAGAACCACAAATCCAATGATGGCTTTAAATGTCAAAACGGCTGAAGCCATCACGTTAGCTTTAATGACATGTTACTGCGCCTTTTCCTTGAAACCTTTTACACTTTCTCTACTTCAGCAAGCCTCATTTTCTCTGAGCTTTATTGCGTTTTCTACCATTGTATCATTTTGAAGCTTTCTGTCTTTCTTTCTTAAAACCTTGAGACATGTTCTCTGGCCTAAAACCTTCTTTTTGCCTCATACTTCTTAAATCTTTCAAACACCAATGACTTCCTCCTCTTCCAAGGTTACTTCTGCTCAGCCATCTCACTTTTCTTTCAAGACAGAGGAAATGGTGATTCTGCTAGACGCTGTTGCGGTGGCTGCCCTATGGAGAAAGGTGGAATCTTTTACACTTTGGACCCCTCCATTAATAACTAGGAGTTTTGGAAAACCCAGGTAATGATCTCCTTCACCATTGCCAATGAGAAGATTGTGTTTTTCGGTCTAAATCTTCCTCTAGAGGAGTATGAATCCATTTGATCTTTTTTCTGCTGCCTATAGGGTTAGTTTATCTCAGCCTTCAATCCTACTCTAGAGACTGACTTCTTCGATTATTTCCCAAAAATCTTTAGACGTTCACCCCATGCTGGTCATTAAACCAAATCATCATACATTAAGTGGCTAAATAGGGTCAAAGATGCAAATGAGGCCGCTTAAAAGTCAGCGGGCATCTTCGATTTTATTCAGCTGAGTAGGGAACACATGGAGTATAATGTTGTTATGTTGACAAGTTCCTTCTTTTTCTAGAACAAAACCAACAACACCTTCCATGTCCCTTATGGAATGTTAACACCTACCCTCTTCGATTTAGCTTTCATTACTAGCCTCAAGCATGTTGGAAGTGTGATTACAAGTACCACTAAACCTAAGACAATCATTAAACCAAACTAGTCAAAATTGACCTACATTACTTTCATCGAGAACAACTATCTTGATACTAATCATGTCTCTGATGAAGAACATATTGCTTTTCTTATTATGTGGCTTAATGCATTCGTTTTTTGTACTAAGTCCTGCCAAGTCCCTAAATCCTTTCTTCACCTGGCCATCCTCCTTCATGAGGCTCTTTTCTTTGTTTCGACAAATTGATTCTTGCCCAATTTTATTCCTCGATGACTGAAAAAGTCAATTCGCTTCGATCAGGAGACAAACACCTAACCAATTTTGGGGGGGGGGCCTTCTGGTTGTTGAAACTTTGGCTCAACGCCATCTTAGAACCTCACCTCTAAGGCTCTATTCCTTCAAACACTTCAAACACAATCGAAGGCCCTTGATTATCCCAACTTTATTATCCTTCGAGGGTAGGCAAAGAA
Organism: Ormosia emarginata; assembly: GCA_029884605.1. NCBI lineage: Eukaryota > Viridiplantae > Streptophyta > Magnoliopsida > Fabales > Fabaceae > Ormosia > Ormosia emarginata. Next base: position 7,628,759 of record JAQQTP010000051.1, read on the forward strand.
ATTGAGAACTTCAAATTTTTCTTTTTTCTTTTCATGACAATGAAACACGATTCTGACAACTTCAACTTTTCTCCTTTTGCCCTTCGAGACTGTGGCCCAGAATGATTTTGACAATTTTCTATGATACCCCTGGGGCCCAGTCTGAAAATCTAAGCATCTGGAATAATATTTTCACCACTCAAATTCTATCACTTGGATTCCCAAAATGAAATAATACAGTCTTTAATTGTATCTCCTTTCTTGTGCTTTGAAGCAACTCGGGTTTTGTCAATGCATGCCTTCCCCTTTCTCCTCTCGAGATGAAGGCAAAATCTACAAGTCTAAGGCTAGGGATTTTAACCAATACAAACGCTTCTTAAAGAAAACTGATGACAAAAGAGAGGGGTTCAATCTTTTCGAATGTGAACTATCCTTCTACTCGACCTTGGGGTTCTCAGACTGGTGGGAGAAATATTATTCAACATAGAAGCCTTTGATTAAAGTTTGTTTCCAAAGATTTACTAATTCAAACTCATCTGTGCAGAGTGGAGAAGCACTCAAGAAAGCAAAAGGTATACATCTTAAAGAAATTTCTAACTTTAAGAAACTCTTTAAAGTTAAATACGATCATCAAAACTTAAGACTGATGGTTCGAGAGGCTGAACAAGTCCTGAAGCAAAAGAAAGCAGAACATCATCAAAAGTGCTACGCTTGTTTCATTTATGCGCTAGTTTCGAACCCTTTAGCCTCGTTCAAAAAGTTTGAAATCCCACTAAAGTTTCCTCCACTTCCTAATGCTCCTTTTGGTATGGCTAACTAGTATCCAAACCCTAAAAATGAAGTGTTAGGTGTGGGTAAAGAATCGAAGAAATGAGAGGTAGTTTTTGCTAATTGTTATCTGGACAACTACCAAGTTCTAATTTATGGATACACTTGAGTAATAAAATATCCACCACATGGTAAAGTCTTAAGCCTTTTACCTTTCTTTTCTTTTCGATTTGACTACTAATCATATTTATTAATGCAGTCTCGAAGAGGACCAGAGTGATGGAGGACCTGGGAGAAGAGGAGGACTGGGAGGATGAACCACCAAGGCCTAAAAAGATTCAAAAGACTAAATCAAAGGCCCCAGTGAAGACAACCACCTCTTCCAACCCCAAAAAGAAGCATGTTATTCCAGCTCCCCCAAAATCCAAGCCAGTCAAGAAAAAGAAAAAAGTGATCGAAGATCCTGTATTAACTGTTTCTCAACAGCCTAAGGTAAAATGCTTTTAATCTCTGATCTTATTTATTTTATCAACTTCATCTCTAACTTTGATTCCATTTCTATCTTTCAGGAAAAAACCACAAAAGCAAGCCCAATGAAGACAGGCTGGGTCAAGCATGTAGCCTCAAAGCAAAAAGAAGTTTTTTAACCCTTGACAACTCTGATGAATTCTAGCATGAGGATGAAGAGCTAGCTTCTTTGAAAGCCACTAAGTCTATTTCAGCCAGTCAGATGGCTGAACTTGTTATGGTAAGATCCCTTTTGTACTTGTGATTTTAAAGTGTATTACATATTTACATTCAAAATCTTTAAATCATACCTTAATTATCTTGATTACTAACATGAATCACTACAACCAACTCCCAGAGAAACAACTCCTGCAACCTTGAAGAGGTTTAGGACACCATCACTGATCCCTTTACCTCTAAGGGATTTGATCCTTACCCCAGGTATACTTACACCTGAGCCTGAAGTAACCTCTGCTCTAAGTGCTTATTTCAATGGGCTATTTTATGCTAAAGGCCAAATCAAAAAAGAAACGAGCACTAGAACTCCACAAGACAACCCCATCGAAGCCACTATTTAGGTTTGACATCTTCCTTATTAATTCAATCTTAATTTCTTCGAATTGCTCTAACTTCATTCTCTTCGATTGTTATAGGAAAGCACCATTCCTGAACCTGAACCAAAGGTTCATGTCATCAAAGCTAATGTTCAGGTTTAACACTTGTCCTTAAGTTGTCGAATTGTATTGATTATACTTTTTGACCTAACCCACATTTTTCGATGATATAGGAAAGCACCAACCTCTAAGCTGAAATAAATATCTTTACTGTTGAAGTTGAAACACCAACACCAATTGAAGCTACTCAGCCTATTGAGACTGCATCATCAATTATAAATGAAGCTTCTGGTCAACCTCAACAATCAGTCCAAATTGAAACTACCCTCGAAGAAGAGGCAGAAGCCATAAGCATATATGATGAGGATGATCCCTTGAAACACCTCAAAGACATTCTCTCTGGGCGATCTTTGTCCTCAAAACCTCATCCTTCAATAACTCATTCTGAGGTTGAAGTGCAGAGCATCTTTACCTTTCAACTACTACAAGAGCTGGTTAACTTATTAAACCTTGGAGTGGATCCAGTAATGGCCAACAAGGACAAGAAGTAGAAACTGCTAGGCCTCCTTAAACAGTTGGATCGAAACAAACACCTTTCAAACTTAAATGCCCAGTAAGATGTTCAGGAGCTTAAAAACCTAGTAAATGAGTTATCACTCAAGCTTCCTGGTCTCGATCAGACCATCACCAACCATCAACAGCTACTCGAGAAAAAGGGCCAATTGATGAAGGAACTAGCCAAGGCCAAAAAATGACGCTCGAAACTTACTATCGCTCTTTCAACTACGCAACAAAACGTAAATTAGAACAAATAGAAAATTATTGAGCTCGAAGAGTAATTACAAAAGCTCAAACAACAACAAAGTGAGCTTCGAGCATTTGCTGGTGATTGTGCAAACCAAGAGCTAGTAGCACTTAAAAATGGTTGCCAAAAATGGGCTATTGAGGGTACTGATGTGATGCAAGCAATTCAAACCTCAATTATAACTTTTAAATCAGCTTCAATAGAGAAAAAGAAAATGTTAGAGGCTTGGGGATCTATCCAATTGAAGCTTCAATAATAATTTGTTTTATTGCTTCAAATGTATATTTTTTTATTTTGACTGCAATGACAATTCTTTTTGCATTTCAAATGTATATTGATTTGAAACTGTTATAACAACTATTCTCAATGAAATTTTTACTTCATGAATTGTTAGTCTATATAGTTTTAAGTATTTATCATTTATCGAAGTAATTTTCTCGTTGGAATTAACATTCATAATCGAATAAGCATTTCCAGAAAAAAAAAACCTTTTCAATGTAATATGGTTCTTCCCAATTCGGGGACCATTTACTAAATAACTTTAATCTTTTCTCTATAGGTAAAATAACCTTCCAAACTACATCACCAAAGTTAAACTATTTTCTCTTAACTCGAAGGTCATAGAATTTCACAATTCTTTCTTTTTGTCAAATCAGGTTTTCAAAAGCAATTAACATTTTTTTATTTAAGATATTTAGTTCATCAAACATCGAATCCCAATAATTTTGCATTGGGATTTCATCTTGACATTGCAATCTAACTGTTTGAAGATTAATTTCAATTGGTAATACTGCTTCATGACCATATACCAAATGGTATAGAGTGGGACCAATTGTCTCCTTAGGAAAATTTCGATAAGCCCACAAAACTTGGCTCAATGTCTCATGCTAACTTTTTGGTTTTCGATCAATATGTTTCTTAATTAAACCAATTAAGATTTTATTAGCTATCTCAACTTGGCTATTAGACTAATCATAATAGGGAGTCGAAGTAAGTAACTTGATATTCCTTGATTTAAAAAAACTCAGTAATATAATGACCAGTAAACACAGTTCCTTGATCAGTAGTTAGAGTTTGAGGAATACTAAACTTATATATGATGTTTTCCTCAATAAAATTAATAATATCCTGTTGAGTAGCATCCTTTAAAGGTATTGCCTTGACCTATTTTGTAAAATAATTGATGGCAACTAATATATATTTGTACCTTTTAGAAGAAGATGGGTGGATCTATCCTATCAGATCAAGTACATATCCTCTAAATGGCCAAGGTTTAATAATTGAGTGTAAGTCACTAACAAGAACATGTTGAATGTTCTCATGCCTTTGACATTCTTCACAAGACTTAGCATAGGAATGACAATCCTTAGCCATTGTAGGCCAATAGACCCTATATATATACAGAACCCATTTCATTTTTTCACTAGTTTGATGAGCACCATAAATGCCTTCGTGCACTTCTAAGGCTATGCATGCTTCCTTTTCACTTAGACATGTCAATAAATTTTCATCTATTGACATTTTGTAAAGTGAATCACCCATTATAACATAGTGTAGGACTCTATATTTTATTTTCCTTTCAACTGATGAACTTAGGTTTTGTAAATAATTAACAGTTGACTTTCGCCATTCAGAGTCATCTATATCTTCGATTGAACATACTTCTAAGTTCTCAAATGGATATAATTTTTCTTTAATTTCGATTAACCTTGATAAAGTCTCGCTCAAAATCTTGTAACCTGAAGCTATTTGAGCAAGCTCATTAGCTTCATAGTTTTCTTCTCTTGGAATATGTTGCATTATAACTTCTTTGAATTCACATAACAATCTTGCTACGAAAGCAAAGTATCTGAACAAATTATGATTAATGCAGTTACTTGAGTAAATTGTTTAATGAATAATTGGGAGTCACCCAAAACTTTGATATTTTTTGCCTTAAGTGAAATTAATGTTTATAAGTCAGCTATCAAAGCTTCATATTCAGCTTCATTATTCGAACATTCATGTTTTAATTCGAATAAGAACTTAGTTGGAGTTCCAATTGGTAAAACAATTAAAACTCCAAGACCAACACCCCCATTGTGTTTTGATCTATCAAAATATAACTTCCATGTTTTTAACCCCACGTAGTTAATATTATTTTCTTCGATGTCAACACAAGGATGGTTAGTAAAAAAATCTACCAACATTTGGCCTTTCATAGCCTTCAGTGGCATATGTTTTAAAGAAAATTCAGTTAAAGCAAGAGTTCATTTCCCTACTCTATCATGCAAGATAGACTTGAATAACATGTACTTTATTATATCTGTCTTTGAAATGACAAATACATAATGTGATTTTATATAACACTTTAACTTAGTGCAAGAGAAATACAAAGTTAAACATAGCTTCTCGATTGCACTATATCTAGTTTTAGTATCTATCAAAACTATACTAAGATAGTAAATGGCTCTTTCGATTCCATTCTCATTTTCCTAGGCCAACATGCACCCAATGGCTTTATTTGATGTTGAAATGTGCAATTTCAAAGGACGTCCATGCATTGGAGGCGTTATCACTGGAGGATTAGCCAAACAGTGCTTGATTTGGTCAAAGGCCTCTTAATGCTATTTCTCCCATCGAAACTCTTCTTCATCATTGAGCTTTAAGAGTGAGGAAAAAACTTTAGCCTTTCCAGATAAATTTGAAATGAATCTTCTCAGGAAATTAATCTTCCCTAGCAAAGATTGAAACTACTTCTTATTTGAAAGAGGTGATGCTTCAAGTATAGCCTTAGCCTTGTTCTGATCAACCTCTACTCCTTTCTTCTGCACCAAGAATCCAAGAAAATTTCCTACAGAAACACCAAAAACATATTTAATAGGATTTATTTTTAATTTGTGTTTTCTTATTCTTTCAATTGATTGTCTTAAATTCAACAGATGCTCTTGTTCTAACTTCAATTTGACCACCACTTCATCAATGTACACTATCATGAATTTACCAATGATTTCATGAAAGAATGTATTCATGACTTTTTGATATGTAGCTCCTGCATTCTTCAATCCAAATGGCATGACTACCCATTCCTAAGTGCCAATAGCTCCAGGACATCGAAAGGTTGTCTTCGATACATCTTCTTCTGCAATATAAATTTGATTATACCCAAAATAATTATCCATAAAACTTAAGATTTCATGGCCTGACGTTGAGTCAATTAACATGTCAGCAATTGGCATAGGATATTTATCTTTAGGAGTAGCATAATTTAAATCTCAAAAATCAATACATACTTTTTCATAACAGGAACAACATTGAAAATCTAGTTAACATACATGGCAATTCGAATGAACTTAGCATTTAGTAATCTTTCGATTTCCTCTTTGATTTTAAGACCACTTCAAGGGCGAACTTCCTTGGAGCTTGTTTTATTGGTCTTTGTCCTGCTCGAATTAGTAGTCTGTGTTCTACTGAATCTCGACTGAGTCCAGACATTTCTTCATACTCCTACACAAAATAGCCTTTATATTCTTCGAGCAAATGAACTAACTTATACTTGAAATTTATATTTATTAATCTACTAATAAAGGTCGATTTATATATTACATCATCATATAAGTTAACCTCTTCTAAAGGATCTTGTACCTCTATCCTTTTAACATCAGAAGATAGAGAGGCTTGTTCGAAGCCTAAGGAAGAAATGTCATAAATATAATCTAAGTCGGTGCCTTCTATGGCACCAAATTTTTCAGCCATGTAGGCTGAAATTCGAGTCAATTGACTTGAAATTGCATTTTAAGTGCAATTATCAGCCATATAGGCTTTACACGAGCCATGTGGCTCTTAAGTATCATAATTATTACAACTTAAAGCCAAGTCAACTCATCCAAAATCAACAAACAAGCGCCTGTAGGCCCTTGCATTATTATTATAGACTTGAAGCTGAATTGAATCAGTTTTTGGAATTAAAGTAAAACCTGCAGGGGTAAGGGCCACCATCTCGACCCCCTTTCTATCAAGAGTTGCTAACTCCCATATGCTGAAATGTCTGGTACCAGGAATGTAAATATGCAAATCTGCATGATTTTGGTGGATTTGACACAAAATGTCATCAACTTCTATCATTTCGAGCTCCCTTGACTGGTTCCACAGAAACATTTTTTTTTGTAGGGTTGAAGGTACTGCACCCACAACATGTATCAACTCCTTTCCTAACAAGAGATTATAACTGGCCTTGGAGGGAACCACAATGAACAAGGTTGACCTTGTCACTAAGGCTACCTTGATATCAAGAGTTATCACTCCCTCTGATGTTGAGGACTTGTCAATTAAGTCTAATACTACCATATTATGTGGTTATAGATCAGATTCTGATTTTTCAAATTTCTTCAACAAATTTTTAGGCATTAAATTAATGGCTGCTTCTCTATCAACTAGTATTTTTCTAACCAATTTTTCGTTTATTATAGCTTTAATGAAAAGTGGGTGAAAATGTCTTTTCATCTCAAGGGTGGAAGCGTTGAAAATTGTTGAGTTTTCCATGACCTCCATAGTGTCTTCTTCGACCAAGTACTAGCCAGACTATTTCGAGTCATCCTCAAAGTCCTCCTCAAGGTCTACTTCTTCAGTCCCCAAAATAGAAAAGTTATATGGAAGGAGGGACATAACATTTACTCCAAGATATGGTGTCTAGATCATCTTTAAAATCAGATTTGAATGAATCCGTGATAACATCCTCGTCCATTGGACTAAGAGGTTTTGGTTTCATGTCTGTCTTCACAGGTGGTCCTTGTACCACCTGGGCATATAACTTTTGCTGCAATTGTAGCCGGGCCAACGCCTGTTGTTGTTGATGCTGCTATTGTTGCTATTGTCTGAGCTTATGGGCTATACTCTATTGGGTCTTAAACATGTAAGGGCTTAAATCTTGGTTCGAGGTCTATCCTGCACCTCGAATCTAGGTGTTGGGCTTCCCTCCAATATGGTACTTCATCCCAAACTCAAGCCTGTTGCAGTTTGGCTTGGTTTGATGACTTTTTAGGGTTTGAGAAGTGTTTCTAAACCACTGGTTGGGAGCCATATTAGGAGGCACCCTCATCTTGCCCTTCCTGGTCTTGTTAGCATCTCCCACCACCATAGAGTTGTGGTTTGTGGGTTGATTGTTGATATGGATCGAATTTCCCATAGGGGTCTTCATCTTCTGCTTCTGCTTAATGGCAACCTGGTATGACTTGGCTGCTAACTTGTCGAAGACTGCATTGCATCTGGGATAAAGAGACGTTTCTCTCTCATCTTCCTTCTTTCTGAGAAGGAATTCTACTATAGTCTCCCTTGTTTTGGGGAAAACCTCCTCCCTATTAACTTCAAAAACATCGAGGTCACAACCAGAAGTGATGGTAAAAAGTGATTCCCTTACTTCAACCATATTGACTTCAGAAAAGCCAATAGGCTTGATGTCGCTAGCATTTACCTCAAAAGGATCAATATCAATCTTCATATTTTTCTTCTTGTTTTCAAACTTGAGTCTTCCTTCCTAAATGCTCTTCTATATTAAATCCTTGAAACAAATACAATTATTAGTCGAATGACTATATCTATTATGATATTTACAGTACTTTTGAGTTTTTATTTCTTCGACTGAAGGGATTTTATGTCCATCAGGAAGTTTGATTTGTTTATCTTTTAATAACACATAGAAGATTAAATCCGCCTTTGATATATCGAAAACATATGTTGGCCTATTGGGGGATTTCATGTTATTATTTGTTCAATTAGGCATTAAAGAAGAGCAAGTATAGGGAGGACCAGATTTTAGTTCTACTATATTAACCTTGCTCTCCTCATCATCCTCAACCTTATTGACTTTGATATAGGCTACTTTGTTATCTTTTGATTGTGCATAGTACTTATATTGTACATCAGGAGTTTTGACATAAGCAATATTTTCTTTTCTAAGGTGTTTGTTAAACCTCTCCTTTTCGAGTTTTAGTTGCTCAATTTGTCTCACTTTATCTGCAAGCAAAGACATATTTAGGAGTTGCTGATTCATTAGTTTCTTTCGAGTAGAATAATCTAAGCCACCAGTAGTCATCTTGACTACCTCAGATTCTGGGATGACTATGAAGCATCTAGCCTTCATCTTCCCGAATCTTGCTAAGTAACCATCGATGGATTCTCCATTACATCTACTGATATTAAACAAATTCACAAGACTTACCTTAGTCTTTCCTCTAAAGAACTAGTCATGAAAATTTCTTTTAAGATGGTTCCAAGAATGGATCGAATTTGGTGGAAGAGTTGTAAACCAAGTAAAGACATTCTTGGTTAAGGAACTAGGAAAGTATTTCATTTTTAAGTATTCATTTGTGGCTACATCCCCCTCTTTGATAGTATATTGAGCAATATGCTATATTGTAGACTTTCCACTCTCTTCAGCAAATTTGCGAGAGATTTTAGGTGTTTTGCATCCTCTGGGCAATTCTTCCTGTTGGATGAACTCAAGGAAGACTGACATAAAATAGGGTCGATTTGCATATCTCACATTGAAATCATACCTATTGAGCACCTGTTCAACTACCTAGTTGATGTTTTGATGCCCCCCAAGATTATTCATCCTAACCCTTTCTAGGTGGTTATCAACATCTTGATTTCGATTAACTACTTAAAATCCTACATTTGGGCCAAGTGAATTTTCTCTTGGTTGATTATCCTTAATTGAATTATTGGGATTATTTTACCAATTGAGTATTGTTTGGGTATACAGGTTGAGTATTTCCCCTTTGATTGCCTGTAGATTCCTTTGGGTTGCCAAAGACATAAGCAGTCCTACTCATTTGCCTAGCCAATGTGGTATAGGTATTATTGGTTAACTCTATGAGTGGGGTTATCGCAGTGGTCATTTGTTGAGTTAGCATGTGAATCATCTCATGGTTACTTTCATCAATCTGTTGCCTGATATTATTCAGGGATGTATTCTTGTTCCTTGAGGGAATCGAAGACAAATCCCTGGAAAAATTAGGGAAAACTAGTGTTCCCATATTCATCTTATCAGTTCGATTTGCATAAGTTCTTGCACCTTGGCTAGTAACATTTACTACTTGGTTTCTTGGTGAAACATTGGGTATTTAACTTGTGTATGTGGCTTTGGCAGTGCCTATATTATGTGTGATATTATGGGGTGTAAAACTAGGAGGTAACTCATATAAAGGTACAGTCTCATTCATCCCAAGAGTTCTATTTTCTAAGTTAGAAATAAGGATCCTTGTGATTTCACTAATCACATGCTCCAAAGGTCGTGGCAGAGTTGTAGAGACTATGGTGTCTCTATTGTCATTGGCTCTATTGTTCCTTGATTGAGGGTTTTGAGCACTCATTAATGTATTTTCAAACATTTTTGACACTATCTTACCACTTCTTAATCGCATAAACAAATGAAGTTCTTCTAAATACCAACCTTTGGATTAGTCCTATCGGGCGTGCCAATTTGTTTATGATAAATTTTTGTCTAAGGACAAATTTGATTCTAGATCTTAATTTGGGGAAGGGAATCGCTTCCTCTTGAGATTCTCTAGTTCCTAGACTAATCTTTAGACAAGAACATATTTCGAATGAAATACAAGATTGTGTAAATCGAAATTGAGATATTAATGCGAAAGAAGTAACTTAGCAAAATAATGATAAATGAATGAAACAATGAAAAGATGAATGAAAAGAACTTGTTTTGAAATAGTAAAGTTTGCTTTTAAAACTTAAAGAAAATAGTATAAAGAAAGCAAATAAATGACATGAAATGTAAATGACAAAGAAATAAAGTGCAATGAAGTAAACCTGACATGTAATGTAAAATGCAAGAATGTAAAGAACGGAATTGAAAGAAAACAATGTAAAGATAAATGAAAATAAAATTGCAGATATATAAATATACAAAAAGTAAACTTTCAAAAAAATAAAGGAAGGAAATAAATTAAATCAATTAAAAAGAACTCAAATGATCGCAAAAGTACCACTTGATTTGGAGTAGAAAAGAGTTTGCAGTAAAGTAAAAGCTTGAAACATAAATTGAACTGAATTTAAAGTTACACTGAAATTATAAATAATATAGAAAGGAAACTGGATGGAAACATACTAAACTAAACTTGTGTGACTTGCTCGAGATGTCGCTGGGACATGAGAGCGTGTTTACAAGTATTTGTGACTATAGAATTTTCAACCCCTAAGTGTTTCTATCTTTTTGTATTTATAAACATTCTAAGTAACTACTATTTCTATAAGATCTTGACATGTGTCTAAAATAAAGATAACTGCTTAATGATTATTAATAATCTTTATTAAGTAACTGCTAGATCTTTGTTAGTAATCCTAGTACTACAAGTAACTACTCAATCTCTGTCAATAATCCTTGTATTGTCTTGATCTTGTACTTACAACTGCTGCTAATTTCTATGTCAAAATAACTTTTGAATTCAAACTTAAATCCTCAAACATTCGCTAGCTTATGGCCGAGATCCCTTATTTCTTTCTTCAGAAATTTGTCATGTGTAACTATTCTGCAAGTCTCATATTTCGATACTAACTCTATTATAATTTCGATATCAAATTGAAACTGCTATTTTGAAAACTTTTAAATCGAAAATATTATTTTGACAACCTTATTACAATTATTCTAATACAATCATATAAATTCCTCAAAGTAAATTTTTTACTATGTCTCAAAATTATCTGAATCAAAAAATATTATTTTTTGTACCTACACGTAGTTAACTCAACATAGCCAACAACAAAATAAAAAGTCTGAGAAAAAAAGGTTCAGGGAAGAGAAGAGAAGAATCCAAAAAGGAGAGGAAATCTCAAAGAAAGAATATAAAGAGAGGAGATAGTCCAAATATACCAAGCCTCCCCCTTTCCCACCTCCAATGCTATTTAACTACCCTCTCATTACTCCACGAATTCCTTCCACTTGGGTGTTAGTTATCTTGAGTCTCGCATCTCTGCCCAAACGGCTCTTCATGCTTTCTGTGCCCATCATCGGATGATTTTCAGCTCTCACTAAATGAGGTGACGTGGCTTCCAAAGGGTGAGGTGTAATTTCCATCTTAATATACTGGTTATCGTTCTGTTAATTGTCTAATTTTTATATTTTATTTTTTAATTTATTTATAAATTTATTTTATATTCTATAAAAATATTATAGTTATATATAATTTGATTTACCATCTATTTCACACGAATATATAGTAAATACATATTTTTTATATTTGAGTTAGACAAAAAAATGTTTTCCTATTTATTAGTTTTCCTCTTCGTGACATAATAAACTAAAAGAAATAAATTTTCTAATACTCAATTTCTTTTTTTCTTAAAAAAAATAATAAGTAGGTGTAATAAAATGTTATCTGCCATTGCCAGAATTCGGTATTTATTCTAGATTTTGCTGGCTCGGCACAGCACGCCACCACGTGCAAATTGTGGATATTCTTTGAACTCAATTTGCTGATAGAAAATGTTTTTTTTACAACTTAAATGAAAAATTTTGGAAAAATTTAAAAAATTGATAAATATTTTTAAGATAAATAATAATTTTAATTATTTATATGATGATTTTTTTATTATATATAATGAGTTAAAATTTAAATTTTCTACATAAATAATAAGGATCACCATTTAATTATCACGTAATGATCTTTATATAAAATATAATAAATTTTAATTTTAATTTACTGTATATAATAAAATAAAATTATCATATAAATAATTAAAATTACTATTTATCTTAAAAATATTAACTATTTATATATATTTTTTTAAAATTATCTATTTTAAATTGTATAAATAACATGATTATTTGCTAATAGTCTTCACTTACTCCCTTCACTTTTTTTTTTAATTGGTGAAACTTACTTCTTTCATTTTCTTGTACACATTCTCCGCTGCCAAGACCAGGATGGTTTATATAAGAGAAATGTTAATTGTGTAAAGTAAAAATATTTAATACATTAAAAATTTAAAATTATTTAATCTTTTTGGTAATTAAGATAAGATGAAGATGAATGTTAGACGGGTTTATAAAAAAATATTTTAAATTTAGTAATAAAATAAAATAGCTAATTGGCTATACAAATTGTTCTGAAGTGAATTCAAAGGATACTTGAGATAGACACGTATATGGTGGTTTTCTTCTTTTGCAACTACTGTCAAGCGTATTGAACCAGGAGGTGGATACCTACAAAGGGACTCTAACGCTCAAGTCAGAGTGTACAAGTAGGATTTATGCAGTAAGATAGTAGATACCTAATTAGGATGACTTAGCCTGGTATTTATAGAGTGTGACTGGAATCGTAATGCGATCAGTATTCAGTGTAGGTATTTAGGATTAGTATCCTGATGGAGATTGTCTTCCTATTATCGTATGGGGGGATCCATATAATATTAGAACGTAAATATTATGGTTATCTACTATTGGAGGCAGTTATGATCCTATAATCTCGTAAGATCATGATTGATATTTACGAGAATCTGTGCAGATCTAGTGATCTTGTTATTATGGCCCAATATCGTGTTTCGTGATCTTAGGACTTTAACCAGGGTATTGATGGCAGAATTCGAGGGTACGCATGCCGGGTTGATCCTACTGGATGGGATCCTGGATCACAGTCCAGAACAGTTGCCCCCAACTTGGTGCTTAGATAGAACCTGAGTGTCAAGGTATAAGTTTTACAGGGATCACAAGGCATGTGGTGGACTAAAAGAGCCTTAGCTTTGAAGCCAGGTTTCACGATGTCTCACACTAAGGCCGAGGTTTGTTGTCAAATATAAAATACCTCCGATGTTGGCATATGTGGTTGGAAATCACAATGGATCCTTGCCTGCATTATCATTCCTCTATCCGAGGTTTAACTCCTATTGCCTTCGTGAGTGGCTGACGGGATCTTTTTTTTTTTTGCAGTAATGTCCTTTGTAACTCATAAATCTAAACTTCCTTTGGAAACCATTACTTAGACTTTATTGGGAATTAAAGATCTTTTAATGGAGGACGTCAGCTTTGTGTTGTTTCTCAACTGCCCGCTGCTCTCGTAACCAATAAGAAAGGAAGAGCATTGAATGCAGGTTTTATGGTGTGACTAGTTCTCCTTTCTAAGAGCCAATCAGAACGCTTTATTCTCTTTATAAATAAAGAAATATTTGCGTTTGATGTGGGCATTCCCTTTGATTATGCGTCTCTTTTTGAAAATGATCTTTTCTCAGAAAATGGTTTCTCTTTCTTTTTGTGTATACACATGGAGAATTTTGCCTTTTGCAAAGATCATCTTCTTGTTCTTCCTAAATCTCTAAAAGTTTTTACCTTCCTTGTAAATGATTCTACTGGGTAATTTTCTTTCTCAGCATATTAACGACAGGTACTTTTCTCTCTTAACGTACGAGGGAATGTTTGATCTACGCTCTGTCACTGGGGAGATCTGTAATACATGTCGTGTTGGACGGTCCACCTTGGAGAAACAGAGCCTACACTCTTCCTCCTTTCCGAGAATTTAGCAGGTGCTTCTCCCTAAACTTTGGCAAGTCCTCTAAGAGCATTTGGATATACAGGAGGGACTATTGAAGCTGCTCTATGATTTGAAGCAACTTGGGGTGATCATAAAACTAGTTAGGGTTTTGGTGGAATGATCTCTTCATGAATGGTTGTGCCCCATCCACCAGAGGAGAGTGTATTCTGGTCTTTAATATCATTGTGAAGGAAGCAGGGAAGAATAATTTGGTAGCAGTTCTGAAGTCCGGCAGCAGTGTTTTGTTTTAGTTTGCCAAAGTTTTTCAAAGTCTGTTCAACATGAGAGTGGCCGATGCTCTTTCCTTATATATTTCATGCCTCAATATTTTCTTTTCCCTCTTCTCTTGATGTAAGATAATGTATGGAATGAGAACAAGTAATAAAAATTACATTTTGGATTTTATTGTGCTCTTTCTTCTCTTTCCTTCTTCTGCAATCCGTGTTATTTATCTTTTATCGGGTTTAGTCCAACGCTCACCTAGTAATAATGTGAGTTGCCCCCAGCTTGGTACTTGGTCGAGACCGACGAAGTGGCAAGCTTAAATATTTGGCTCTAGGGTCTTTGTACCTCGCAGGAACATTCTAGGATAATTTATGTCCGGACTGTCTCTTTGTTGAATCGAACACATCAGATTCGACTGGGGTCTGTAGAAAATTTCCAGACTCATGTACACTGAGGTTGCGTGCCTCTTGGTTTGTTGGCTAACTATCCTCTTAACTACCATGATAGTTGTGAGGGTCACGCAACATACTTTGGTTGAGTGGACGTGCGTAGTGCTTCACGCGCCATAATGAGTATCTTTTCAAATCCTGACTGCTTGTACAGAATTACCCTTTAACCGTCTAGCCTTTATAAATAGGGGTTTAAATTTCCTCTATTCATTTCGTTGTTTTTCTCTCGAAATTGGTGGCTTGAGGTGATTCTTGACGATTTTCACGGCAGTGGAAAGCTGTTCCAGCACTTTTTTAGACACTTTGAAGTTTCAGTGACTTTGTTTCTTCCGTTTTCCTTGAGGTACTCCCTTCCTTCTAACTCATTTGTGCTTATTTCGCCTCATGAGTGATTATGCACCCCTTTAATGAAGTGTACTTCCTTTTTCTCTCTGTGAACAAGGGTGGGAATGTTATTTCCCGTCCTTTTAATGGCGTTGCCCCATCAATCACCTCCTCTATCGCACCCCGTGCGGCGGAGGTGTCCTTCTGAGGCTTTAGCCTTGATGGGTGCAGAGGCCAATGTTTGGGTGCGAGCAATCTTCTGTTTGCCTACTTCCATGTCTGAATCTTTGAACTTGACTGGTTCTGACCACCAGCCTTTGTGTGTCTTCAGGAACTTAAATGGCCAGAAGGAGAGTGGTAAGACTTGAAGTGCCTGCATCGGTACCATAAGCTTGGGAATCGGTGAATCAGGAGGTCATGGAAAATGCAATCTGTATTCGTTGAGGTCTGAGATTGGTCTATCCATAGGTCACAGATGATACCTTTGACTGGATATCCTATTTCTAGCCTGGAGAGTTTCTTGACGAACTAAAGGATTACTTGGAACTAATCGAGAAGCGTGAGAGAGATCACGAATTCTATATCTTGTCCCCAGAGAACGAAATGGTGTGTTCTACTCGGCAAGCAAGGGAACATTTCATGTATATGTACGAAGACTTCTTCGTTAGGTTTAGACTTCGGCTTCCATTCAACGACTTCGATATTACTATCCTCCAGACTCTGAATGCCACCCCTTCTTATACTCAGCCCAATAGTTAGGCAAACATCTTGGCTTTTGAAAGAATTTGCCAATTGGTTAGATTGCGATGCTCGGACGGAGCATTTTTTTTACTTTTACACCTGGTATTATGTTCATGGCGCTTATGCCCCTCAATAATCCTGGCTTTCGGTCCGATTACGGCAAGGGAGGATGGTCTTTCTTCCGTACCAGGAGAGTTATAAGGATTTCAAAGAGAAGTTTTTTAAGTTGATGGTGGCTGACAACGCTCGTCCTTTTTAGTTGGACACAGCAACGGCGAATCGACATTTAGTCTATATTGGAATCAGGCGGCATGGAGCATTCCCACTCAATCGTTCAAGAGGGAAGTAGGTCAACTGGATGATGAAGAGGTTGAATGTGTTGATTTCTTTGAAATATGGGTCGAAGAGGTTGGTTTGATCCGAACCAAGGATATACTAGACACCATGGATGATGAGACTCTTTGGGCCATGTTAGGTAGTATAGGCCATTGTCTGTACTTATTTACGTGTTTTTTCATGCCGCTTTATGACAGTATTTTTCACTGACTCTTTGTTGATTTTGCAGCAAGTTTGGCTGAGATGGCAACTGGAAATGCTCTAGCAGTCCTCGAAGCCTTGAAGGATAAGAATACACCTAGGCCATCAAATGTCCTCGCAGATGTTGTTCTAGCTCCTTCACCCCTGCCATTTGAGGTCCCGGCAGTGGAAAGTGAACCTATTCAGGTGGAGGATTCTCCTAGGCCGCTTGAGACATGTAAGAGAAGGGCAACGAAGGATGGTGGGTCGGATGGTCGAGGCAAGAGAGTAGTGGTTGAAGATGTCACCAGCCCGATCAATTTGTACTATAAAGAGTCAGACCCTCAGGAGTTCATTGACTTCAACCTCCTGGATGAGGAAGTTGCAACCCATCTAGCCTAACGTAGCACGAAGGATACCTTTTCATGGTTTGAAACTTTTGGTCTCCGCCTTGCCATCGAAACTCAATATTTGGAGCAGATCTATGAAAAGCGTGAACAGGAAATGGCGGAGAGGGCAACGACTGCTGAGCGAGGTGAAAACCAAGCTCTTAGAGCAATGGAGGAAGCCATAAATACAAAAAGTGATGTTGAAACTCGGACCTAAGAGTTGGAAAGTGAAGTGGCTGCCTTGAAGGATGCTGGGAAGCAAAATGAGTCTAGCTTGGTAGAGTTTAAGAGGTATGTAACCATGCTTCAGGATAAGAATGAAGGTTTTCGTGCCAAGAACCAACAGCTCGAAGACAAGATTACCTCCTTACAAGGTGACGTCCAGAAGCTTCTCATTCTTTGCACTGATATCAATGGGGAGCAATTCCAGAATGCCATTAACCAAGTCCAGCTTTTTAATCCTGGGGTGGCACTAGTCTTAGACGCACTGGATTCTAGGAGGGTAGTCCGGGATGGACACCTCGTGCTTCCTAGTGTTGCTCCAGAAAATCCAAGTGTTGTTGAAACTTCATTTGTCATGGCCCGTGGTCAAGTTACTGTCGAGGAGTAGTTGAGGTTGCCTTTTGATTTTTGCTTTCACCTCCTGCGTGGGGTTTTATTTTCTTTTGTATGAAAAGTTATGTTACCCTGGGTTTTAGGGTTTTAATTTTATCAGTTCTGCTTTGTTTACTTATTTTTCATGGTCTATTTTGGGGTCCAACGTCCATCATGTTGTTCAAAACAACTGCAATAGACTTAGAAATTTAATTGAAAAAGAAATTTGTGGTTTGGGTCCAACACCCATTACCATTAAGCGCTTAGGGTTCCTTTTAGGACTTAGGCGTGATTTAAAATTAGAACCTCAGCTTAGGGTCTGATGTCCAAAACATGGCATTTGGGAGTCCTCTTGCCTTAGGTTTAGTGAAGAACCTTGTTTGGGGTCCATTACCAATCTCTTTGGTATTTAAGATATATCGTGACTTTGATTCAATTTAGGTGATCCTTAGTCGAGGTCTTTTAATGTTTACGGTTTAGTGCCAGAATTTTTCCAAGACAGGATTTTTCTATCGCATGACCTATTCAACATAAGATAACTTTCGGCATGTACCCTCATGGCTTTTAGGTTGTCATTTACATAAGTAGATGTATCGTAAGTAGATGTGCCAAGATCATATTGTTTTATTGAGTTGAAAAGGACTAAGGTTCGTATGAAGTGCTCCGATAATAAATATAGCAGACTAAACATGAAGTAAACTAAAAGACTAGACTTTGGAAGGCACTTAGCTATAGTACTTTCTAAGTTTGTCCATGTTCTAGAAGTTCTTCACCGGCTTGCCTATCAATGTCTCCAAGGTGTAAGCTCCTTTGCCAATACTAATCACGATACGATAGGGGCCTTCTAAGTTAGGGGCTAACTTCCCTTGCGAGGTATTCCTTTCATCGATGTCAGTCCTGCGGATGATTAGGTCGCTTGGCTAAAATTTCCTAGGAATAACCTTAAGGTTATATCAGGCTACCATTCTCTACTTGATCATAACATCGTATATGTTAGCAACGCGTCTTCTTTCTTCTAGAAGATCCAAGTCTTTCCTGATAAACCCGGGGTTATTATCAGGTGAGAAGTTCTGAAGATGCTAGCTAGGTTTCCCTATCTCCACCGGGATCATAACCTCATAACCATAGGTAAGCTTGAATTGAGTTTCACATGTCGTGGAGTGGGGTGTAGTCCGGTAGGCCCATAGGACATGGTATAACTGCTCGGCCCAGTTTCCTTTGGCTTCATCCAGCCTTCTCTTTAGCCCACGGACGATAATATGGTTTGCGGCTTCAGCTTGTCCATTCGTCTAGGGGATTTCCACAGCACTGTAGTGATGTTTTATTTTCAAACTAGTGAGCAGCTCTTCAAACCCCTTATCTTTGAACTGCGTCCCATTATCCATCACAATGGATTTTGGGACTCCAAATCTGGTAAAGATATGGAGCCAGGTGAATTTCTGAATTTGGACAGAGGTGATGGTGACAAAAGGTTTCGCCTCAATTCATTTAGTAAAGTAATCCATGGCTACTACAAAAATTTCAATTATCTGGATGCTTGAGGGAACGAACCTAGGATATCCGTACCCCATTGATAGAATGGTCAGGGCACAAACATCGTGGATAGTTCCTCTGGTGGAGCATGATAATGGTTGCAGTGCCATTGGCATTTATCGTATATTTGGACATGCGCAAGGGAGTCTGCTTCCATCGTTGGCCAATAGTAACCCACCCTAAGTTCCTTCAAGGCTAAAGATTTACCTCCCAATGGTGTCCACAACTCTTTTCATCGATTTCGGCCAACACATATTCGACTTCTTTTGACGTAAGGCATTTAAGAAGAGGTGAGGAAACCCCATATAGGTACAAACTGTCCATCATAGATGGTGTATCGAACTATGGCTTTCTTTAACTTAGAGGCATCATTCGGGTCTTCAGCAAGGGTACCAGACTATAAGTACTCTATTAATGGTATGATCCAAGTACGTTGTTGCCCTTCTACCTGGAAGATAGACATATCGGTGATGGAAGGTTGTGAGAGGGTCTCCTAGATCACTGAACGGTTATTACCTAGGCTCTTGGTGCTGGCCAACTTGGACAAGAGGTCGGCCCTCAAATTCTATTTTCGGGGTATGTGTTCCACCTTTACCACTTGGAAGCTCATGCGGAGTCTTTGTACCCTCACCATGCATTTCTGAAGAAGGGGCTCTTTGGCCGGATAGTCACATTGGATCTGGGAGGTCACGAGCTGTGAGTTACTATAAAGTCTAATCTTTGAGGCCCCTAAGTCCCTGGCCATTACCAGTCCGACGATGCATGCTTCATACTCTGCCTAATTGTTTCAAGTAGGGAATTCAAACCTTAGGCAGTTCTTAATAGTTATTCCTTCGAGATTCTCTAGGATTACTCTAGTGCCATTCCCCTTGGGGTTTGAGGACCCATCTACGAACACAGTCCAGGATTTCTTCGGGATCACCGGGGTCTAAAGCAAGTTCGGTAAGGATGTCCGAGAGCGCCTGTGCCTTGATGGCCACCCTAGGCTCATAGGTAATTCCAAACTCGGAAAGCTCAATGGACTAGGCAATCATCCTTCATGCTAGGTCCGGCTTATGCAATATCTATCGGATATGCTGATCTATCCTTACCACCATCGGATGGTACTGGAAGTACTGTTTAAGTCTTTTGGCTACGATGATGAGTGCAAATACAACCTTCTCAATTTTTTTATATCAGAGCTCGGGGCCTTGTAACACCTTGCACATGAAATAAACTAGCTTCTGACCTTCAACCATTTCCCGAACAAGCACCGAACTCACGACCTCCTCATGAACAGAGAGGTACATGTACAATGTTTCGCTTGGTTCCGACCTTGTCAGAATGGGAGGAGATGACAAGATGTTCTTCAAAGATATGAAGGCATCCTCATATTCCTGAGTCCACTCAAACCTTGCCCTTTTTTTCAACAATTTGAAGAGGGGGAGGGATTTGTGAGCAGCTTTAGCGAGGAACCATGTGAGAGTCGCGATCCATCCAGTTAGCTGTTGTACTTCTTTCACGCTTTAGGGGCTATACATGTCGAGCACCACTTTGCATTTAACTAGGTTTGCCTCAATTCTATGGTGAGTCAGCATGAATCTCAAGAACTTGCCAGCTTGGACCCCGAATGCACATTTTTCTCGATTAAGCCTCATATTTTGCTTCCTTACCTGCACAAACACTTCCTCGAGGTCTCAGGTGTATGATCCAGACAATGGGATTTTGATTATCATATCATCAATGTAGAATTCCCTATCTATTTTTTGAAAACTCTGTTCATCATTCTCTTATAAGTGGCCCCTACGTTCTTCAAGCCAAAGGGCATTATCCTGTAGCAGTAGCTCGCCCATTCAGTGATGAAAGCGGTTTTATCCTCATTCCGGGGTACATTGGGATCTGATTGTACCTGAAGTAAGCGTCCATGAAAGACAACAGACAAAAATTGGAAGAGAGCCATGTGGTATATGAAATCTCTCTGATGAAGTTGGCATTAAGTAATTCTTTGACTTGCTCCTCGATGATCTATTGCCTCTCTGGGTCAACTTATCTTTTCTTCTGGGAGACTAGTTTTGCATTCCATTTAATATATAAATGACGACAGATGAAAGTGGGGTCAAGCCCAGGCATATCGGAGGACGTCCAAGTGAATAGGTCCTTGTTTTTTTGCAAGAGTTCTATAAGCCGAATTCTCTCTTGCTCTTCCAGATTTACACCTATCTTGGTGACTTGGTCGGGCCTATCACCAAGCTGAAGTGGGACTAATTCTCCCTCTAGCTAGGGTCTGGTACCTTGGATTTCCTCACGCATATCTAACTCGGTCTCAAGGATGTTGACTTGATCATGGGTTAGGCTGAATGTATGTGCTTTTGTTTTCCTAGAGGTCCTACAGATCTTCAAACTTTTATTATAACATTTAAGGGTTATAATCTGATCGCCCTTGATTGTGATCACCTCATTATTTCTATTGAGGAATTTCATGGCCTGTGAGTGGTAGACACTATAGTGGCAATGCTATTCAATGTAGGATGACCCAGAATAATGTTGTAAGCTCAAGGACAATCCACAACCAAGAATCTCACCTTAATAGTTCTGTAAATACTGCCATCACCCAAGGTTAAAAAGGTTTCGAAATAACCTACTGGGGTAACCTTTTCCTCAAAGAAACTAGTGAGTTTTCCCTCATAAGGTGTTAACACAGATAGAGGGAACTCTAGTTGTTTAAAGGCATTCATGAACATAATATCTGTCGAGCTTCCTTAGTCTACAATGATACGTCGGACTTCGACGTTAGATATTACATCAGATATGACTAGTGGGTCGTCATGATCTCGGATAATATCACTGTAGTCTTTATCGGAGAAGGAATTGAACGGTAAGTCCTTGTCTTCAACGTGGGGTCTCCGTTAAGAACTGGAGACGCTTAAGACTACCGTCCATAGTGCTTTCTTCCTGAAATTATTAGACCAACCCCGAACTATAAACCCTCCGAAAATGGCACTGATAAGTCTGTCTTTTCTGTTACTTCCACCTTGCGTATCCTAGTTCTGATTTTGCTGGTTTTCAGCATCATGGTGTGGTGGAGTTCGAGATTTTCTGGCAGGGCTCCAAGTTCTTCTCCTCTGATGTGGATTCGAACTTCACCTTAGACTGCAACTTCGTCTCTAATCCCTATGTCTTCTGCAGTCCTCATTACTTCGGAAGCCTCTAATGTATTTTTGCAACTTTCTGTCCTTGATTAGGGACTTGATGACATCCCGAAATTGGTAGCAGTCTTTTGTCTCGTGGTCATAACTTTTATGTCATCTACAGTGTTTTGAATGGTCTTTCTGGATTGATTCTTCAGAGGGGGTGGCCTTTTGATATCCTAGAACTCGATTTGAAGGACCTCCTTCAAGATCGTCTCTTGAGAGGTGTTCACAGGAGTGTACTCAGAATATTTTGGCTGATATCGTTCGTTCTTGGAGGAGTCACGAGGCTGGTTGGAGTTCTGGTTCTTTTTCTGGTGAATGGGTTCGCCTTTTTTCATACTTTTTTTCACCTTGGTTGTAACGTCCCGGGACTGCCTGCAGGATTGATGAGTGTCTCCACAAACCAACACGAGTCTTTTTAGCGTGCTTTGTCCTCACTCACATGCATCCTAGGAAACTTCCCAGGAGGTCACCCATCCCACAATTGCTCTAGGTCAAGCATGCTTAACCATGGAGTTCTTATGTTCTAGGCTCACGAAAAGAAGTTGCAACTTATTGATATGGCTACGCCTAATCAATTCCTTTAAGCCATCCTTAACTATGCAGTCTCATACCTGCACAGTCTCTAAATCCCTCTCATTCCGGTGCGTATTCAGTTCATTCACGGGACCCTTCGCCTAGAAGCCTGCCAGGAGCCGCTCCTTGTACGTGCTTCTCTTACACCGGCGTCCACTCCCTGCCTCGTCGGCCCGGGACACCACATGCCCACCAAGTTCCATTTGTTTCATCCCCGAACCACACCGTACTAGGAGAGGTCCCATCTCTGATACCATCTGTAACGTCCCGGAACTGCCTGCAGGATTGATGAGTGTCTCCACAAACCAACACGGATCTTTTCAGCGTGCTTTGTCCTCACTCACACACATCATAGGAAACTTCCCAGGAGGTCACCCATCCCACAATTGCTCCAGGTCAAGCACGCTTAACCATGGAGTTCTTATGTTCTAGGCTCCCAAAAAGAAATTGCAACTTGTTGATATGGTTACGCCTAATCAATTCTTTTAAGCCATCCTCAACTATGCAGTCTCATACCTGCACAGTCTCTGAATTCCTCTCATTCTGGTGTGTATTCAGTTCATTCATGGGACCCTTCGCCTAGAACCCTGCCAAGAGCCACTTCTTGTACGCGTTTCTCTTACACCGGTGTCCACTCCCTGCCCTCGTTGACCCCGGCACACCACATTGGTAATCTTCTCCAGTTCGACATACTTGTCGGCATGTAGGTAAAATTCATCTAAATTTGTTAGCTTCTTTTTTGCCAACTATCAAAATTAGCCTGAGTCCGTTTGGAGGCCGTTCCTAGCATAATGGAGGGTTATCCTGACATCCAGGTTTTCTATGACCATGCAAGCATGGCTGAACCTTTTAATGTATTCGCGCAAGGATTCATTACTCCCTTGGCGAATTCTAGAAAGAGAATCAATCGATTTTGGTTATTCCTTAGTGATGATGTAGTGCAGTAGGAAATGTTGCGTGAGGTTTTCTCATCCTGTAACTTTTGTTCGTAAAGTAACGAACCAACAAAGCGAGCCATTCTTTAAAAAGAGAGCGAAGGCGCGACACAACAATTCCAGGGTATGCCCGTAGAGTTGCATGGACTGAGTGTAGGCATCCAAGTGCTCATGAGGATCCGTTGTCCCATCATAAGGTTCCAAGTTGCTCAAAGGTTTGAAGTTCCTCGGGACCTTGTACGCCATTAACGCATCTGAGAACTGATGTTGCTGGCGACCGGGGGTCGAGTTATTGTTTCTAACAACCTCGACACTGACATGTTGGGCTCCCTGCTTGTTACGGACCATATTCTGCTCTCCATCGTCATTCTCTGCTCACACTGATCTTTCGAGATCCTCTAACCGATGACGTTATTCTTCCAACTGACATCGTTGGTTGTCGATCAGTGCTGTTTGTTGGCGCAATATTTCTCGAAGGTCGTTCTTTGTCATTTCAAATTGGACATTGTCCTCATAGTGGGATGTATGGTTTACATTATTATTTGAGTTCCCTAGGTGAGCGTGCACAGGGATCCTTGTTCCTTGATTTGCGTTGTTAGTTTCCCTACTAGGAGGAAAAACAAGCCTGTCCGGGAAAAAGGCTCTTCGCGACGAGACAAGGCTTTCGACAGAAGCTGAAGTTTTGCGTCCCTCATTAAGAGTCTCCATAACAATAAGCCTGCTACTAAAGGCAGAGGTTTCTGGTGGTGCGACAGACAGAGGATCGCACCAAGCCACTAGGCCCTGCCCTTGGTCAGGAACAGTGTGCGCAACGCTTCCTTTCCTTTGGTTTTGTCTTGTGCTCACCATGGTTGACATGGGAATAGAAGTTTATGGTTTCCCACAAACAGCACTAATGTTCTAAAGTGAATTTAGAGGATATTTGAGATAGGCACGTATATGGTAATTTCCTTCTTGCGCAACTGTTGCCAAGCATATTGAACCAGAGGGTGGGTACCTGCAAAGGGACTCTAACGCTCAAGTCAAGCAGTGCACAAGTAGGGTTTATGCAGTAAGATAGCAGATACCTTATTAGGATAACTTAGCCTAGTATTTATAGAGTGTGTCTGGAATCGTAATGCGATTAGTATTCAGTGCAAGTATTAGGATTAGTATCCTGATGGAGATTGCCTTCCTATTATCGTATGGGGGGATCCCTATAATATTGGAACACAAATATTATGGTTATCCATTGTTGGAGGTAGTTATGGTCTTATAATCTCATAAGATCATGATTGGCAGTTACGAGAATTTGCGCAGATCTATTGATCTTGTTATTATGGCCCAATACCGTGTTCTATGGTCTTATGACTTTGACTGGGGTATTGATGGTGGAATCCGGGGGTACGAATGCCAGGTTGATCGTACTGGATAGGATCCCAGATCACAGTCCAGAACACAAATGAAGAAAGAAATAATGTCTAATAATTTGTAGTTATTGATGTTTATACCCTAGAATGATTGTTTTTGAGCTTTTCAAAGGAGAAAATGGAAGGGGAAAGTTACTTTTTCCATATTTGAATAATTAAGTTAAAAAAAAATGAGAGAAACTATATGTCTTCTTATTAAAGATGAGATAAATTTAAAGTAAAAGAAATGGTAAGATAAAATTAAATTTTCAATATAAATTTTATGTTACGATCCTTTAACTATGTTTGAAAGTATATATGTAATTTAATTATTAATTTTAAAATATATTATATCCTTCTGCTTGTTGTCTAATTTACGGTGATGTTTTTGGGCTTTGAGGTAGGACAGAGAACACATCTCCTCCTTTATTTGCTTTTCTTTTCCTTCTCTACGGATTTTCCAATCGAGCATTGGAATCACTTTAATTTTCTCACTTTTGTTCTCTTTTTTTCCTCTTTATCTCTCATCCAGATATAAATTGATCCATCCTGGATTTTTGGTTCTTTGAGGACTAATTCCATTTACAATAATGGTGTGATCCATGATGCTTGATAGAAGAGTCATCCTAGCTGGACTAATAGGACACCAACAAGCATGCATAAGTGGGGCCACAACCTAAAGTCTCTTAGGGCACAAATTTTTCTGCACACCCTTAACCATCAAAAGGATTCTCTCTATAAATAGCAACATTAAGGATGATGGTAAGCATTTTTTCTTACTCATAGCAAAACCCAACACACCGCACTGACTTGAGTGTCATAGTGTCTTTGCAAGTACCCAAACCCCTATTTCCAAT
Source organism: Ormosia emarginata (assembly GCA_029884605.1). Classification (NCBI taxonomy): domain Eukaryota; kingdom Viridiplantae; phylum Streptophyta; class Magnoliopsida; order Fabales; family Fabaceae; genus Ormosia; species Ormosia emarginata. The sequence goes on from JAQQTP010000051.1 coordinate 7,654,648, forward strand.
ACTTCCAAGCTTGAAGACTACTTAGCAGGATGTTGGTTTTGACCCAAGCAGTCCAAGAGCACCAGAACAAAATAGTGGCACTGTTTGTAGGAAGCTGGAAAATTACTATTCCCACAGTTCTACTATGGTTGTTATGATGAAAAGAACAACAACGAACCAAGAGCAGAGAGATAGAGCTGAGACTTCTGTTACACCCAACTGGCTAGTTGTATCTCAATGACTTCATTTTGTCATCCAACGAATGGAACAACCTGTTCAGCAACAATAAGTTCCCACCCTAGTTCAACAAGCTCCCTCTCTAGTCTTTTAGGAGCAACGAGTACCAAATCCACCTCCTACCAGCCAGCAACTATATATCATGCTTAACCATTAGCAAGACTAGCTAACAGAGATATTGTAAGCCTTCAATAGGAACTGAGAACCAGGAGCGCATAATTGATGCTGAGGATGGTGTGCATCACGAAGTTCAGGTAGTTGTATAACCACAAGTTGTGGAATAGCCCTGCTTTGATCTTGAACCACAAAGAAAGCAAGAGCCTTCTGCCGCCTCTGGCCTGGTGCACCAGCATAGGGCCCATTATGATTTTAGCTACATATTCTATAAGTTCATCATGGGGGTACAATTGCCAAAAAGCTTTAAGCCTCCTTCCATTAAAAAAATATTATGGGTTTACGGATCCCCAAGTACGCCTTTATGGTCTCCATGCTGCTTACAAAGCGAACTGGCCCTATACAATGTCTTTCCTTCTCCTGCACCCTTAAGAATGCTGCCCAAAAGTGGTTCACTGCCTTACCAGCTCACTCAATCAACAACTTTGACAAACTACAACAAAGTTTCCTTACTCACTTCGCAACAAGTAAGACTCAATGTAGGACCACTCAGAGTTTGTTTAGTATAAAATAGGGGAAGGGTGAGAGTCTTTGAGACTACATGTATAGGTTGAACAGGACCTGTCTTGAGGTCCGTGACTTCAACCACGACGCGACAATGCATGCAATCATAGGAAGACTGAAGTGCAGAGAGTTCGTGAAGCTGTTGGCTAAGAAGAGCCCAAAGATACTAGAAGAGCTAAAACAATGCTTTGAAAAGCACATCAACGTGAAGGAAACTCTGAAGAATATGAATAATGCCCACAAAGAACGGGATGGACAACGGAAGAAGGAAAAGGAGCTTTGAGACCAAGGGCCCAAGGAATAATCCACTACAAGGCAAGTTTAATGATTATACCCCTTCTCAGAGTCCTTAGGAGCACAATTCTACAAGAGGTATACACCACTAATCTCCTAAAACCTAGGCAATTGAGGCCAAGAGGACAGGTAGATAAGAGTAAGTACTATAACTACCACTATGGGTATGGGCACACCATAGAGGATTGTATAGACCTCTGTGATGCCATAGAAATATTGATTAAGCGCAAGCATTTGCAGAACTATGTTCAAAGCTCTAAGGGGAATGAATCGCAGTAATACCAGAGAAGGGAGGAAAGAAGAATGATTCTGAGCCCACGACACCTTTCCCCGTCACTTGCAGAGCGTTCCCCACCATGAGAAAATGCTAAAGGGTGAAGAATAATATAACCCCAGAAAGATGCAAGGCGCGATAATGAGGTCACAAGGATCATTAACACTATTGCTGGAGGCGGGTAAATGAGGTCGGCCCGTCGAAGGCACCTGAAAGTCATACTTTGTGTAGCTTCATGCCTAATTATAAAATACTGTAGCAAATCTCGAACATCAGTAATCAATTTTATTGATGAGGATAAGGAAGGAATCATTCTAGAAAGAGATGACCCTATGGTAATCACTGTGAAAATGGTGAATGCAAAGGTGAAAAGGGTCTTCATAAACTAAGGAAGCTCAACAGATATCTTGTTTATGGAGTCCTTCAAGAACATAGGCATTCTAGTTTCAAACTCGAAACCTTTTGATACCGACCTCATGGATTTTCAGGATGAGAAGTTAGGCTAATGGGATATATTGAGCTATTTGTAACTCTTGGAGAAGAAGCCCTACACAAAACAGTGATGGTCAAGTTCTTAGTTGTGGACTACCCTTCCACATATAATGTGATCTTGGGAAGGCCCTCTTTGAATGCCCTCAGAGCCATAGTATTAACTCATCACTACATGATGAAGTTCTTGTCTAACAATGGAAAAGTAGTCTTTGTCAGAGCAAACCAAGCAACAACAAAAAGTTGCTATAACACTAGTTTGGACCTCTCAGAGCGAGATCCTGGACACTAGACTCCACCACCTCAAGGGGAAAGTAAAACACCCTTGATAATGGCAGAGCTCGATGTCTGAGGTGATGTACATGACATGAGACCTCATCCTGAAGGATTGCTGCTTAATGTGAATCTCGGAGACCACCAGGTCTCAAAAATAGGAGTTAACCTCTCTGGGAAGAACGAAAGAAGCTGATAGAATTCATCCAGCTAAACAAGGATCTCTTTGCTTAGACATTCATAAACATACCCAACTTCGATCTAAACTTTTTATGTATCAAGCTTTCCATTAACCCGAACGTCAAGCCAGTCGAGCAAAGAAAAAGGAAAGTAAGGCCTAAACCCCATAAAGTGATAGAAGAACAGGTGAAAGAGCTCTTGAAACCAAGGTTCATCAGGGAAGTATCCTACACTACCTAGCTATCTAATGTTGTTTTGGTTAAGAAGTCCTCAATGAAGTGGCGTATGTGTGTGGACTATACAGACCTTAACAAGGCATGTCCCAAGGACCTTTACCCTTTACCCAATATTGATAAGTTAGTGGATGGATCCTCTGGTTACTAATTCCTCTCCTTTATGGATGCATATTTAGGGTATAATCATATTCTAATGGATTCAAGGGATGAAGAAAAAAAAAATTTATCATTGAAAGGGCAAGCTACTATTACAAAGTGATGTCCTTCAGCCTTAAAAATGTTGGAACAATCTACCAACATATGATGAATAAAGTCTTTGAAGAGAAGGCAGGCAAAATCATGAAAGTATACATTGATGACATGATCGTGAAAACCCCAGACATGGACGACCACGTGAAAGACCTTTAGGAAGTTTTCTCATAGTTGAGAAAACATAATATAAGGCTCAACCTTGAGAAAGGTGCATTCGGGGTCCAAGCTAGGAAGTTCTTGGGGTTCTTACTAATGAACATAGGGATCGAAGCTAACCTTGACAAGTGCCAAGCCACCACAGACATGAGAAGTCCTAGTATCCTAAAAGAAATTTAGCAGTTAACAAGACGAATAACGGCCTTGAACAAGTTCATCTTCAAGTCCACTCATAAAGCTCTCCCCTTCTTCAAGCTCCTAAAAAAGAGCAAAGACTTCGAGTAGACATCAAAGTATGAAGAATCTTTCCATAACCTAAAAACCTCTCTCGCCACACCTCCCATTTTAACTAGGCTAGCAGAAGAAGAAACCTAGTTCTTGTACCTTTCAATATTTGTAGAAGCTGTAAGTTTGGTTCTAGTTCAGGAAATGGCCAAACGCTAAAAGCCAGTTTAGTTTGTCAGTAAAGTCTTGCAGGGCCCCAAGGTATGTTACTAGAAGATAGAGAATTTGGCTTTTTCCCTGCTTGTCTCAGTGAGAAGGTTAAGACAGTATTTTCAGTGTCATCCTGTGGTGGTCAAGATAAACTAGCCCATATGACAAGTCCTCCATAAGGTAGAACACGTAGGACAGATGATAGCATGGCCAGTGGAGCTTTCAGAGCTCAGCATAAGCTACGGGGCAAGGCAGGCTATTAAAGCTTAAGTGCTCTCCAATTTCATTGTAGAGTTCACCCACCCCTTGTTGCCTGACTAGGGAGGCGAATGGACAATCTACGTCAATGGAGTGTCTAACCCTAGAGGGTGGGAAAAGCCAACAGATTCATGATGTGTGGATAAAATACACATATCTTGTGCTTGATTTGAGGGAGATTTAAGTGTGCTTTGATTGGATTATGTTGGAATTTATGCCACTTTTGATCTAATTATCCTTGATATCTCATGATTGGTCTTTCTCTATGACTTTAGGTCCAAAAGAGGTGTTTTGGCATGGCTCTATAAAGCTTTGGATGGATTCATTGCAATGGAGTTGAGTTCAGAATTTATATGGCCAAGATTCATGGAGTTTTTTACCTTTGCGTGATATAATGAGCATAAATTGAGATATGGAGGTTAAAACAAGATGATTCCAGTGGCATTGGAAAGATAAGAAAAGAGGTACAACTTTCATGAAGACCACAAGACTTTATTCTCATTCCAGAAAAAAACCACAACGCGTGGAAAATTCTATGGGGTCGTGTGAAATTAGGAGTGGCAAAGAGTTCCATGCCCCCCCCGGTGGAAAATTCCACAGCGACGTGAGAAAACTTGTGGAAGTTGCGAAAAAGTGGAATTTTCTTATTTAATGCTATCTTTTGAGATTTTATCATATTATTCTCATTGCTTATGACCTAATTAAGATATTTAACTGATCATATATCTCTTTTAGGGTTGATCTAATATAAAGAACCAAAGGATGAAAGGTTTAGGTGGTCTTTTTCTCAACCAAGGATTGGATGCTAGGGTTTAGGAAGACAAGTGCAAGAGTAATTGAAGTTCAACTATTGAAGACATCTTCTCTTTCTTCATTTTCTCCATCTTCTTTTTTTATTTTTTTCTTTCCTATTTTCTTAAGGTAGAATCATGGTTGTCTCTTCAACTTTTGTTCTTGTTTGTGCTACATTAGCCATGAGTGGCTAAATTTCTTTTTCTAGGATTTGGATGCAACTCTCTACTTTTCTATGTTGAATTGTTAATTTGATTCTTTGTTAATGAAAATTTTTTGTTCTTGATTCATTCTTAGTATGCTTAATGCATGTGGTATGTTGCATACTATATTTACATGATCTTAGACTTTAGGTGAAAGATTGAAAGATGAAACCTAATTGCTAGATAATCTAAGAATTGAACTTAGGAATTAAGACCTAGACATAGGCTTAAATCCTTCGAGGAGCAAACAATTGTCATAAAACCTAATGGGTTGGAACTTGGATTAATTGTCATAAGAATGAGATTGATGAAGTTTTCGCTTGTTTTTGGTGCCAAGAAATTGAGCTTGAAATAATTTAGAATAAATCGCCTTCAAGAACATAATTGAATAATAGCAAAAATAGGATTACAATTTATCATAGGGAGTAGTGTAGTGAATTCCTAGTCTTAGGCCTTTAAATCTTAGTTAAATCTTAACTTTTCTAGATTAATTTACTTACTTTATTGCTTTGATTTTCATCTTGGTTTTAATTGAGCTTTCACTATTACTTTTAACTGCTTAAATAATCAAAGTCACCGTAAGAGTTAGTAATCAATCGATCCTCATGAGAATTATCTTTATTTTACTACTTATATGATCCGTGCACTTGCAAAAAATTCACAATAAGTCACCCTTGAGCAATTCTTAAGGTTTGAACTCCCAATCTCGAATAATCAAGCTGAATACGAGGCTATGATAGTAGGGTTCTTTATGGCTAAGGATCTCGGAGCATCTAAGGTTAGGCTCTTCAATGACTCTCAACTAGTCATATCTTAGGTCTTAGGAGATTTCCAGGCTAAAGACCTACAGTTGCAGAAATATTAGTCAAAGCTAAAACAGCTCATGGAGGCGTTCTCGGAGGTGAAGGTAGACCATATTCCCGGAGAACAAAACTCCAAGGTGGACATTCTATCCAAGTTGGCCAACATGAAAAGCCTTGGGAATAATAAGTCTGTGGTCCAAGAGATAGTGCCCACTCCCAATATATCAGAGGAGGAAAGAGTAATGACCATCTCATATGACAGTAGCTGGATGAAGCCCTTCATCACCTATCTCAAGAACAATGAGCTCCTTCTTGACCAAACAAAAGCTAAAAAGGTAATTAAAAAATCAATCTGGTACTTATTTTTTTCTGACAAGCTCTATCACAGTGATTTTTCTCTCCCATTAGTTAAATGCCTCATCCCTAAGGATGCCTAGTACGTCTTGGATGAGATCTACTAGGGGTATTGTGGCCAACACTTAGGGGGAAGAGTCTTAGCAAAAAAGGCCCTATGAGTTAAATACTTCCGGGCCACCATAATATAGGACGCCTTGTTTGCGACAAGTGCTAGAAGTATTTGGACATCCAAAATGCACCCCTAGAGGAACTATCTACCATCTCGATTCCATGGTTATTCTGCAAATGGGGTTTAGATTTCATGGGACTATTCCCTCAAGCCCTTGGGCAATTGAAGTATTGGTAGTCATCATAGATTATTTTACAAAGTGGATTGAAATGGAACTCCTGGCCACCGTCACTGTAGAAAGAATCAATTTTTTTTAAAAAATGCTTATTTTCATGTTTGGAATTCCTAAGTCCATCGTTATGGACAATAAGATTCAGTTTGCAAATAAGAAGTTCAAAGAAATATGCTTCAACTTGAAGATAAAGCAGCATTTCACCTCAGTGGAACACCCCCAAGTCAATGGCTAGGCCGAAACCACCAATAGAGTGATCCTCCAAGGGCTCAAAAGAATACTGGAAGACACCAAGGGCGAGTGGACGAAGCAACTTGGACATATTTTATAGGCATACCAGACAACTCCCTAATCCTCCACGGGAGAAACTCCATTCAAACTCATCTATAACTGGGGAGGCTATGATTCTTGTCGAAATTGGAGAGCTAAGTTGGAGAAGGGAACATTTCTCATACGAGGGCAACACCAGATCATTGAGGGAAGAACTCTATTTAAGCGAATAAAATCAGAGTATGGCCCATATCAGGGAAGTTGCCTTTAAGCTCTGAACTATTTCAAGGTATAACAAGTGGGTTCTCCCACGACGATTTAGAGAAGGATACCTCATCCGCATGAACGCAAGTATCAGAGGACAAAATACAAGGGATGGAAAGCTAAAAGAAAATTAGGAAGGTCTTTACTGAATAACAAAGGTCCTCGATAAAGGGTTATATAGAATCATTGACCTCTTTGGAAAAGAGCTACGCATAGTATGGAACACCGTCAACTTGAAGATGTATTTTAGCTAGTTTAGGTTTTCAACTTTGTAATTCCTACTTCAGTGTTGTAAAAGAAAATCTTGATGAATGAAAAGAGAAAATTCAGCAAATACTTTATGTTCACTCCTAATTGCTTGACTTTTGAGATAACTAAAGGGACATTGGATCCCTAAAGCATCACGAAATCATTGCTAAAGGAACAATGGATCCCTAAAGTAACAAAGTATTGTTAAGGAGACAATGGACCCCTAAAGCTGCAAAATCATTACTAAAGGGACAACGGATCCCTAAAGCAACAAAACCATTGCTAAAAGGAACATTGGATCCCCCAAAGAAAACAAGATTCCTAACTAATTCACTAAAAGGACGTTGGAACCAAACAGCAACTAAAAAAAACATGATTGGGATTATAGACCCGTACTCCTACTGGACTACGGATCCTGAACCTAGTTAGTTTACTAAAGAGGCGTTGGATCCCCAAAGCAATCAAAACAATCTCAAATCTTGAGTCTAATTAAAAGATCGTAATAATGAAAGAAGGGATCTATGACAAAATTTCATTATGATGTACAAGTTCCTACTTGAAAGGAGCAAATAAGGTAGCCTGGCCCATACTAATCATGATCAAGCACTGACTGCAGCCACCTCAAAGGCTTCTCAAGATGCCACACCCGTCTCTTCCCAGTTGATTAACTAAGGAGAAGGCTTTACACCCCTGCGCACCCTAGGAATACTAAACACCTTCAATAGCAATTAGGTGGGCTAGGGAAAGAGGTGAAACCCCTTCACACCTCACAGGAACTACAGCAGAAGCCATAGGTCTTCACAAGAGCCTCAGGATTTCATTCTCCTGTTGTATATGCCTAGAAAGAGAAGCTTTTGCTAATCCAAGGCGTGTTGACCAAGCAATATAGAGCAGTTACTTGGTCTTCACCGAACCGTTATGCCTAGAGAAAGGCCTCTATAACGCCCTAGGACAGATATCTGGATATATTTGAATATATCAAGATAAACAGTACTAGTTACGTCACTTACTACATAAACTAACTACTAATATATCTATAATAACCATGTAAGTCATTATAGAAAGCCTTAAGAGAATGCGAAAAAGTTGAAACTTATACATATATATATACAACCTTAGCCACATAAGGGCTTATTGTAATACATACCTCTGAAAATAACTATAAAGAAAATATAACAAATTACAAAAGCTTTGTCTAAACAAGAAACAAGTAAAATTATACTACGCTAGTTATTTTATTTCTCGAACTTCTTACTCTATGACGATCATTGACCTGCTTCTACCATGAAAACACAAAAAGGGGTGAGAACATAAAAATTCTCAGCAATAAACATATATATTTCATGGCATAGTAACTATGTAAACTGCATACATAATTTAACTAAACTCAACATTATACGATCGCCCATACAACCTGACTGCGGGATTTAAGGATGCAAACCCAAGTGCAGGTTGTCTCAAGTAGTAAATTTCTCGGGAGTCCGAAGTCGATCCACAAAGAATTGATGAAGAAAAATTAATTGAGGTAAGAAGAGGATTTGTCACAACACCAAAAGTAATAAAACAAGTTCACAAATGAATTTAAGGGCTTGCTTAGGTTAGGAGATCCACTCTTGGTAATAAATTAAAGGTAAGATTATTTCTCTTTTTAACTCAATTGAAATCCACACACAACGGAGGTTCCAATCGGAAAATATAACATTCAAAGTTCAATTATATATGTAATCATATTATGATTCCTTTAATTATCTACCAGCATTTGTAAATGAGTTCAAGCATTCACTATGTCAATCCTATTGTCTACAATAAATCAAGATCTCCATTAACAAAGAAAGTTTCTAAATTGATTGGAAACAAAATACAATACATATAATGTCCATTTAATAATATATAATTTAAGCACAAGAAATAAAATAATATAACCTTATTTCATTACCAAGAGCTTCACTCTTTCACCCAAGCAAGATGAAGATTTAGTTACTCATGGATAAGAAGAAAGAAAGAGAGAAGAAGAGAAAAATGAACATGACTTCAATTTAGAACAAGAGAAAATTACAACAAAGGAAAACAATAAACAAGCATAACATTAACTTATACAAACTAAGCCTAACACCCAGTGCTCCAAATGATCAGCCAATGGTACCTTTTATAGAGGATTAGGGATACAAAATGACAAAGGGCCTGATTAGGGGTAGGTGGGATGAGTGGATGAATGATGGAGAATGCCAAATGGTGAGGATAAGAGTGAAAAATCATTGAGATTTCTTATCTCTGAAATCATTCATTGCTTAAGTCATTGATTTCGTCATTTTCGAGCCAAGTGGTCTTCATGAAAGTTCTAGAAAATTGTCTAAGCTTTCCAATGGCTTTGAAATCACCCAAAAATTCGTCCTACAGCCCAAGATATGACCCAATTACTACAAACTATTCAGGCCCAGTTTTAGCACCTCTGTTTTGACTTTCAGACCCAATATCACCATCAAGGAGCCCGAATCAAGTTTTGTGTTCAACATGAAAGTTTTAGATCTGGGTCTTAACTTTCAAATGTCTAAATTTCAACCCAAGATAATTCTTGCAGCCCGAGTTATGCTTTGATTACTGTACACTATTCAGGTTTCAAACACAAAACTCGTGTTCTGTCTTCCAAGCCCAATTAGCTCCATTAGATGTCTAATTGAGACTTTGAACTCTTCATCAAAGTTGTAGAGCTCTCTCTTATCTTTCCTACAAGGTAAAATTCATAATTATCAGATATTTAGAACTCAAGATATGGCCGAAATACAGAAATAGCATAAGACCAAAATAGTGCTAAAAAAATCAATTAAATCCAATTTGAGTCCAAACTTACAAAACATAACTAGATTTAATCAATTAAGTACATGGAGAGTGTAAATGACTAAAAATGAGGATTTATTAATATATAAAATATGTGATCATTAAATTCTCCCACACTTAGCTTTTGACACTCCTGGGCAAAACACATAAGACCAAAGTTAGGAGACAAAGAAAAATGACACAGACTCAAAAGCTAAAAACTCTAAAAGACTCGATGAAGCAAGAAGAGCAACAAGAAATTCAAGGGATCAAAGCATTAATAAGGTAACATTTCTTCACATCTCAAACCAACAAGCAAGGAAACTTCAGTTGAAAAGAATGAATCAAGAATGATAGATCCTCACAGAATTCCCTCTCAATCTCTCAAGTGTTTAAAAGGTAAGTATTTCACTCTATTCAACTCATGAACTGTTGCACTACTATAAGCTTGCTTATCTTCTACTTCTCCGCTACTCAAAACACATGCATACAAAAATCAAGAGGACTTTATTCAAGGTTGTAATGGGGTCATGGTAAAGGAGAAGGGATAATATGAATATGAAAAGATAAATACCGAAGAGAATAAAAGAGCATTATGGTACAGTTAGAGTGGAGAAAATATTTGAGAACATTCATCATAAAGGACAATCACCAACATTTGACTAATGTTTTGTTGAAGATCAATCCCAAATTGGTGAATTGAATTCATTGTTAGACTTGAACATTCTCCTTTTCTTCCTGTTGTTTCCAAGCATCTACCTTTATTCTGATAATCCTTTGATTGCAACGGTGTTCAAAATTTTTTTTTTGGATCATTTTGCGCACACACCCCCACACTTGTTCAAGAACAAGGTCAGTGCTCTCTTATTCCCTAAGGTTGGGTTAAAACATGTTTTTTTTTTAATTTTTTTTTGAAGGATGAGATGAGCTAAAAACAAGGAATGGTCAAACAAGTTCAAAGGGGTTACACAATGGAAAATATACAAGGATGGCTATTTGGTCAAAGTAGCTATTTTAAAATGCCTCAATCATATTAATGTATGCATGTGAAAATGTAGCCTCAAAAAGAATCAAAGCAAGTTCTAGAGTAACAATTCCATGAGTGAAAATCACACAAGAAAGAAGAGAATGGTACAAATATTCAATCCATTCATCAATAGGCTCAAAATCTCACAAGGCATATTTCTATCATTCTTTATCCACCAATTCAACATCCATAACTAAGCATGTGAAATTTAAGAAAGAAGATAATTTATTCAATCATGCTATGATTCCTGAATTTCAATTGCTTCCAAGGATGTGAGAGTGCATTCGCTTGAATCTTTCAAAGGAAATCAAAAGACAAAAACTTTGTTACTTCCACAAATCAATACTAATTAATTACTACCTAAAAAATTCCTTACTCTGCCACCAATTAAGATGCGTCTCAGAAGTAAAATTACTACTCACTCTGCCATTACTAATTAGTTTAGTTAGTCCATGACAATCATATCATACTTCCCAATCAAAACAAAAAAAAATTTTTGTTTTAGGTCAACTATCCTTCCCCCCAACTAGATCACAACATTGTCCTCAATGTTAAAATATAGATGAGTAAAGGATAGAAGATATTACCTATTAGAGAAATCTGACACAAATTTAAACAAAAACAAAGTACGATAAATAAAATCAAAAGTAAAGAAAAGCTATAAACGAAGTGTCAAATATGGCTCATTTTTCATCTTGTTTCCCTCTCTGCCTCCTGCTGACCAATCTATCTGAGTTATTGCTGGATTAGGATCAAAGATCAAAGGTAAAGGAATTTTTTTTTTGTTGACTTCAAGAAAACCATCAGGGTAAAGAAGTCTAGAAACCCCTGAAGGACCCTGCTCAAAGGATCGTCTGTCCAAAACCAAAATACAGCAAAATCATACAAAAATAAAAGAAATATAATAGCAAATGATGACATACCATGCTGCTGACTTTCATGGCGTATCTTTATACTGCGCGTCATGAGTGCAGTAGTGGCATATCTTTATACTACGTGTCACCAGTGCAGTAGACACTCACAAATTTTTTAAAGGACTAGCGTGCAAAGGTCCACCCGAGTCAATGACGGGTCAGCCAAAGGCTGGGGCTCCACAACTAATTAAAGCCATGGTACTCCTTCCGGATCGCCCTTGTTCAAACATTTTTTTTTCTTTTTTCTCTTTTTTTTTTATTTTTTTTTATTTTTTTTAAAGATGACATGAAGAAGAAGAAGAAGATGATATGTACAGATTGTTGTGGATATGGCTCACATCTGTCTCTAGTTTAACGTCCAGTAACGGCTTAAACGCCTTCTATGAGTCGAGGATAAGCTTCCCATCCAATTTTCTTATAAATTGGCAAACAGGGTCTTTTAGAGTCAGATTCCCAAGACTGTAGCATTTTTCTTCATCCTTGAAGAGATTCCACAAATTAAGAATTTCACGATGCACTAATCCACAAGAATGCGTCTTAAGAGTCAATAAGATATTATCTAATGACTCCTTACTCAGTCCATTCTTAATGAAGAAAATTTTATCTTCTCTGTTTGCGGAAACCATCCCCAAAGTACGACATCGCTTGTTACAATTCCATCGTCCACATTTGTAACAGACTTGTAACCTTTTTGCTCTTCTCCTTTTAGAATACGAACTTCTTCCAAGACCTGGCATGTATGAGTCAAATGAAATTGAAGACTCACCTGCTAGTCGGACCTTTGCTTCAATTATCCAGCGCACATCTTCTGGCATACCTTTGTGCATTAACAGTCTCAATCTTTCACATCGAACTTTGTAGATTTTTTTCAGAGCATTTTGAGGGAGAGGAGGAAAATGTTTTCTCAAGTTTGAAAGAATGACATCCATTTTAAAGGAGAAGAAGGACTCAGTTATTTTGGGAAACTGAAAAACAAACCGACTTGAGAGTTACGGAGTACCGTATCCGCCACTTAACTGGTAACACAAAGAACTCATCAACTTGGTTTTTTCAGAAATGGTTTGAGCCTTTGTCCATTAACTTTAAACACATTACCATTCCTAGGATTCACAATATCTACGGCCCCATGAGGATACACATGTTTGACAACAAAAGGACCACTCCAGCTAGATCTCAATTTTCTAGGGAATAGGTGCAGGCGAGAATCAAAAGCAGAACTTTTTGACCAATTTCAAAAGATTTTCTCAAAATTGTCTTGATTGTGGATTTTATTGGATTTGTCTTTTGACAATTTTCATAACTTTTGCAAAAAGTATAGCAGTCCTTAAATAAAGTGGGCTAATAAAATCCGCACTGTAAGATTTTTGCACCTATTTTCTTTGAAGAAAAGTGACCTCCACATGCTTCTGAGTGACAAAACTTAAGGACACTACCTACCTCACTGTCGGGCACGCATCTCTGAAAAATTTGGTCAGGACAATGTTTGAACAAGTATGGGTCATCCCAATAAAAAATTTTCACCTCTGTCAGAAATTTCCTTCTATCTTGGTGCGTCCATTGAGGCGACATCTTTCCTTCTTGTTCTTCAGTAAGAGACGAGGAAATTACCACAGGAAAGCTTTGCTTTTCTCCAAAAAATGTGTACTTCAACCCAGTAGGTAATGGCTTTAGTTCCGGTGTGGGTACTTCTTCATGAGCATTATCATTCATGGGTTTTAGCTCTTCGAATTTTGGCTTTCTTCCTTTGTATTCTATTTCCTCTGTACAATCAAGCAAATCAAATGAATTAATTAAACAAACTTCTAATGGGTCAGAAGAACTCCCTTTTTGAAGATGATCATCTATAATGGCTTCAATTCCTTCAACTTCCTCATTTTCATCAAGGACTTCCTGTGGTTGCTTGCACATGTTAAAAACAATGAGATCCAGTGTCATGTTTCCAAATGTTAGCTTCACCACTCCATTTCTGCAATTTATCAAATCATTAGATGTTGGTAAAAATGGACGGCCTAAAATAATAAGAATTGACTTGCAACTATCAACCAGAGGTTCAGTATCCAAGACAATGAAATCCACAGGATATATGAATTTATCAACTTGAACCAACACATCTTCCACTATTCCTCTTGGAATTTTAATTGATCTATCTGCAAGTAGAAGAGTTATAGAAGTTGGTTTTAACTCACGTAAGTTGAGTTACTGATAAACTGAATATGGAAGCAAATTGACACTAGCACCAAGATCAAGTAAAGCTTTTTCAATTTTATGTTCTCCAATAATGCATGAAACTGTAGGACAACCAGGGTCTTTATATTTCAACGCATTATTATTTTGAAGAATGGAGCTTACCTGTTCTACCAAAAATGCTTTCATTTTTACATTTAATTTTCTTTTAACAGTGCACAAGTCCTTCAAATATTTGGCATAAGAAGGAATCTGTTTGATAGCATCTAATAGAGGAATATTGATCTTCACTTGTTTCAAAATTTCAAAAATTTCAGTGCGGTGGTCCAATTTCTTTGGGTTATTCAATGCTTGAGGGAATGGGGGTGAAGGCGAGAGTTTGGTCGCCGTTTGGTCAGCTTCTTCATTTTCTTGGGGAATTAGTTCATCTTCCTTCTCACAAGGTTCAGGAATTTGTTTTTCAACAACTTTTCCACTCCTAAGAGTTATCACTTACTTGACTTGATCCATTTGTTGGTTTTCTGAACTCCCCTCTTTTAGATTGTACTGACCTTTGGGATTTGGTTGAGGTTGAGAAAGAAATTTTCCTTTCTCATGAATGGTGAGAGCAGAAGTAAGTTTGGCAAGAGTTTCTTTTACGTCAATTATGGTTTGATTGTTTTGTTTATTAATGGCCTCTTGCTTTTCTATGAATGCATGCAGTGTTTCTTTAAGGTTTTTTTCTATATGGTGCGACATAAGGTGCATATCCTTGAGAATTTTGAGAGTCATGTTGTGCCTGAGGAGGTGGTGGTTGCATGAATTGTGACAGAGTATTGTTCCTCCAGCTGAAGTTCGGGTGATTTCCCCATCCCGGATTGTATGTATCTGAAAAAGAATAAGTAAATGACTTTTTAAAATTATTCATTGCATTTACTTGCTCATGTACAACTTCTTTAAAAATAGGAATGTTAGGACATTCATGTGTTGGGTGCCCTAAGTCATCACAAATGCCACAAATTTCTTCATTTTGTACAGATTTGATTTCTTTTGTTTTTCTTAATTCCATGGCTTCCACCTTTCTGGCTAAACTGGCAAACCTAGCATTTAGATCTTCCTCTTGACTAAGGTGATATTTTCCTTTATTAGCACTTGCAAGATTAGATCTAATTGAATTTTCAGAAGTGTTAGTACTATGCCAAGATTGAGAATTTTCAGCCAACTGGTTCAAATAGTCTAAAGCTTCATCAGGTTCTTTATCAAGAAACTCACCATTGCACATTGTTTCCACAAATTGTTTAGTTTTAGGAGTTAAACCTTCATAAAAGAAGCTTATAGTGCGTCATTTTTCAAAACCATGATGTGGGCAAGAATTTAACAAATCTTTAAATCGTTCCCAACATTAAAAATATGCTTCATTTGAATTTTAGAAAGAATTTTGGATTTGTCTTTTCATAGCATTAGTTTTATGTATTGGAAAAAATTTCTTTAAGAGCTCACCTTGCATTTCTTGCCATGTGCCAATTGATCTTGGTTTCAAAGTGTTAAGCCAGGATTTTGCTTTATCTTTTAAAGAAAAAGGAAACAATTTAAGGTTAACAATCTCTTCAGTGCAATTTTGATCATTGAAGGCAATACATACTTCCTCAAATTCTTTCAGATGTAAATATGGACTTTCAGATTCTAAACCATGAAAATTAGGAAGTAAAGAAATCATACCTGGTTTGAATCTAAAATTGTTGGCATTGAGTGGAAAGATAAAACATGATGGACTAGAATTTCGAGGTGGTTGCAAATATTCACGCATGGTTCGCAACGGTTGATTTTTCGGTTCATCATGTACACTTTCATTATCAGCCATTATGTCAATTGTGTGTAATTGTGATTCAAACAAGTCAATATATAAAGTACCAGAATTAATTTTAACTAAACGACCAGAATTTAAATCACGATACCAATTAAGCATAAATATATAAATAACTAAAAATAAATAAACAAAAAAATAATGTACAAGCTGGCGGTGTCACCCACCATTAAATATTAACAGGGATGGGGTAATAAACTGTTGTGTTGTAATCGCAAGTGCACGATTTCGTCAAGTAATAAAATTATCGATCCACGAGGACTGAGTTAATGACAACCAATTAAGTTTAATTATGATTATCAAGACCAAACTAGTGATGTAAGGTTGTGATGATAGACAAGAATGCAGAAATTAAAATTTAATAGTAACAAAGAAGATAAACTTTGGAACTTGAACACAGAAATTGGTATTAAGAAATCAGTTTTAAGGAATCTAGGATATGGGTTCACCACAATGGAAATCAACAAGTTTGCGATTCTTTCCTCTCTTCTCAAACTAGGTTATACTTGAAGGTGAATTATCCTAAAGAATTATTGTTTCCTTTCAGAATACAATAACGTATCCAATCTAATCCAATTCCTATTTTCACAACAATTGCATTAGATAGGACCCAATAAGAACAGATAATTCAGTAGAAAACCTCAAGAGAATTAATCTACTTTCGTGATTTAAAAACTCAGGTTCAGTTTTTAGGGTTCGGAAATCAAGAGTCACCTTTCAGTTCTTCCCTTAATATCAAAGATCATGCAAATATATAGCCAAGCATATTCACAAACAGTTGGTGTGCCCAAAAACTAAATCAAGAGAAACTTAGCATTAAAGAGGCAGAAATTCATGCATCAAACATTGTCAATTGTTCCAATGGGTTACTACCAAATCCTAGAACAAGGAATTACTCAAACATGTTCATCATAATACAATCCATAATAATATATCCAAAAACAAACCAAAAGGAAAATCCAAGAGAAGAAGAGAAAAACTCTGGTGAAACTCTCTTGTCCTCTTTAGCTCTCCTTCCAATCCAAGAGTCTCTCCCTCCCTTGTCTCAAGCTTCAAAATCTCCTATTTAGGTCTCCTCTTTCGTGCCTTGGCCTGGTGCCTCCTTTTGACAAACCTTCCGCCCTTAAAAAGGGAAAAACAAATCACTTAAAATTGTTCGTAATGCGAACCACGGCCGTGGTTGGGACCACGGCCGTGGTTGGGACCACGGCCAGGCCGTGGTCAGTTCTGGAGCTAAAATTCTCAGCCTAACTTTCAACCACGGCCGTGGTGTCCACCACGGCCAGGGCGTGGTTGATTCTGGACTTCTGGTTTTACTTTTCTTGACTCCCTCGAACCATGGCCATGATGGAAACCACACCCAAGCCGTGGTTGAGTCTGTTTGTCCTCTTTTTTGGTGCACTTTTCCCCTAATTCAATATCAGTTCAGCATAGCTCCATTCCACCTCTTAAAGCCTCAATTTGCCTCATTCCTGCATTGCAACACATGCCAAATCGCAGTTATCCGAACTAAAAGAAAAACGAATGATGAAATAAACAAATATGCATAAAAGACTATAAAAATGCATGCAAAATGTATGCAAAATGTGATGTGGAATCACACGCATCAAACTACCCCAAGCTTAAGATTTTGCTTGTCCTCAAGCAATCACTAAGGCCAAATAAAGATCAGAACTTTGAAATACGACAGTGAATGAGAAACCCGAAGAACAACGAATCCAAGTAATAGGCATAAACATTCAACCAGTGTAGAGATGATCAATGTCCAGTCCAATAGAAGCTTAGGTTCCCTAAATTCATGCTTTCCATCAATTGGGGTCACTCATCTAATCACTCTCAAAGTGTGTAAGGGTAAAGAAACATCACTCAAGCTCCTCAAAAGCACTTTCATGAACTTGATAGGAAACCAGATTTTCACTAAAAATCAGCATGCATGCAAGAATCAAAAGGTCTTTCAAAAGGGTTGTAATAGGGCCATAGGAATGATTTTTGGTAGGATAAAGAAAGGAAAGTATGTACAAAGGGTTAGCGAAATTTCTAGTAACAAGAAACCCTCTAGAACATAGATGAAGCAAAGGTATTATACAATAACAAGCATAGCTTTGCATTTCCAAACAATTTTCTCATTTCTTTTCCTTCTTTTTCAAGCATTCATCTCAACATTTATTTATATTATTTTCTTTTTTTTTTCTCTTTTTTTTTCAGAAGACTCAAAAACACATAATTCTAAGCACAAGCTTCAAGCCGAGTTTTTGCTCCATTAATCATTCTAGATGGTTACCAACAGTGTATCCTCATAGGTACCAAGAAAATCAATTATGCATAAGGCTCAAAATGGGCAACTAGCGGATGAAGATGTGACAATAAGTTCAGAAGGCCATGAAAATACCTAAGATGCCTTAATCACATTCAAGCATGCAACCAATAATTTCGCTTCAAAATGGTTTCAAATCAAATTCTAAAGCACCAAATCCAAGAGTATAGAATTTCACTCAACAGAAAAGAGGGGTTAACATCAATGTAAAGCACATACCCCTTATTAGGCTCAATTCTCACCTTTAGTGGCTAAATCAATGAAAAGCTCAAAAATAGAGAACCTTGCGCTAACCATTGCTATCAAAAGATCTCCCTTTGAAAACTTGCCTATCACAGGAATAAAAACATGGGTTCCACATTCACTTTGTTTAAAATTGGCGAAAAAAGTTCATACAGGAGGATGCAAACCTATACTGGGGTAACAAGATGGTGTGATCATGCAAGAGAATGCAATGTGCAATATGAAAAAGCTAAAATGCAACTAAGTATGCAGCATGAAAACATGAAAATAAATGTAAATACCCCACCCCAAGCTTGAGATTTACATTGTCCCCAATGTAAACCATCAAGTCAGAGAGAGAAGAAAAAGAAAGGAACTCACTGCGGTGGAAAGTGATGCTGGCTCATATGCCAGTCATACATAGCACGGATCATGGTCTCCATGCTCGTCCCTGTTCTTTGTAGTTGCTCCATCATCGCTCTCTGCTGAGCTTGCTCTGACCGGATATGTGCCTGGTCGGCTCGAATGAGCGCCTGCTCAGCCTGAATGGCGTCAAGGGAAGTGTAGATCCGATCAAAAGCATCATCAGAAGTACCTGCAGAAGAGGAAGGAGGCCTAGATGGCCGACCTTGGGGTGGTGGACGAAGAGGTTGCTGAACGTTAAGTGGTTCAGGCGCATCCACCACTGGCACACGCCAGTTTGCCGGGTTTCTGACGGAGATGGCAGCAGGGTTAGGGAGGGGCAAGGGGTGCAGCCGGTCAGGAATAACTAAGCAGTATGACTCTTCCTCCCTAACAATCATCTTCATAACTATACAAGCTGTGAGATCAATTCTATTGCGCCCTTCGGCTTCGACGAAACCATCTAAGTCATACTCAAGATGGTGGGCTATTGCAGTGACAAGCCCACCTATGACTATGGAACCCTCACCTTTCTTGGCAACTTTGAGTAAGTGCCGAATCATGTGTGACCCTGTATCCAAGTGAACACTGTGCAACATACCCCATAAGAAAAGGAGTTCGTCCTGGCGGACGGCTCCATCGCTATCCCCACGGCCAAATAAGGTATTAGCCATAATGCGGTGGAGATAGCGAAAACAGGGGTTGACTAAGGCAGTGGCCTTAGCTTTGGATGAATCATAGCTACCTCCACTAAAGCTTATTTGACTCCAGAAATTCCCAACTTGGAACTCTCTAGGGAGACGCCTTTCCCCACCCACCGGCAAGGAGAAAATGGAGTTAAACTCCTCTAAATTCAGGACATGATCAACATTAAATAGCCGGAAAGTGATTCGGCCTTCTTCACACCCCTCCCCTTGCAAAATATTGGCCTCAAGAGAGCTCAAGAACTCTAATGTAGGCCCAAGAAGCGTAACATAACGGGTGCAAGCAAAGGTGCTCCACCCTATGTTTTCCAGCATCCAATTTATCTCCTCAGTCAATCCTAGGGTGTCTAGAACTTGGTCATCTAGGTACCTAGTGTTCACTATTCTTAAACACAATGCCATAAGGGTTAGAGTCAGGAGAGTTACCTCTTGAAGGAGCTCCTCGTGCTCTGGAGGATGAAGATTGATCCCCACGTTGCCTTTTGCTAGCCATATGCACTCTCAATCCCCGGCAACGGCGCCAAAAACTTGTTGTGTTGTAATCGCAAGTGCACGATTTCGTCAAGTAATAAAATTATCGATCCACGAGGACTGAGTTAATGACAACCAATTAAGTTTAATTATGATTATCAAGACCAAACTAGTGATGTAAGGTTGTGATGATAGACAAGAATGCAGAAATTAAAATTTAATAGTAACAAAGAAGATAAACTTTGGAACTTGAACACAGAAATTGGTATTAAGAAATCAGTTTTAAGGAATCTAGGATATGGGTTCACCACAATGGAAATCAACAAGTTTGCGATTCTTTCCTCTCTTCTCAAACTAGGTTATACTTGAAGGTGAATTATCCTAAAGAATTATTGTTTCCTTTCAGAATACAATAACGTATCCAATCTAATCCAATTCCTATTTTCACAACAATTGCATTAGATAGGACCCAATAAGAACAGATAATTCAGTAGAAAACCTCAAGAGAATTAATCTACTTTCGTGATATAAAAACTCAAGTTCAGTTTTTAGGGTTCGGAAATCAAGAGTCACCTTTCAATTCTTCCCTTAATATCAAAGATCATGCAAATATGTGGCCAAGCATATTCACAAACAGTTGGTGTGCCCAAAAACTAAATCAAGAGAAACTTAGCATTAAAGAGGCAGAAATTCATGCATCAAACATTGTCAATTGTTCCAATGGGTTACTACCAAATCCTAGAACAAGGAATTACTCAAACATGTTCATCATAATACAATCCATAATAATATATCCAGAAACAAACCAAAAGGAAAATCCAAGAGAAGAAGAGAAAAACTCTGGTGAAACTCTCTTGTCCTCTTTAGCTCTCCTTCCAATCCAAGAGTCTCTCCCTCCCTTGTCTCAAGCTTCAAAATCTCCTATTTAGGTCTCCTCTTTCGTGCCTTGGCCTGGTGCCTCCTTTTGACAAACCTTCCGCCCTTAAAAAGGGAAAATCAAATCACTTAAAACTGTTCGTAATGCGAACCACGGCCATGGTTGGGACCACGGCCAGGCCGTGGTCAGTTCTGGAGCTAAAATTCTCAGCCTAACTTTCAACCACAGCCGTGGTGTCCACCACGGCCAGGGCGTGGTTGATTCTGGACTTCTGGTTTTACTTTTCTTGACTCCCTCGAACCATGGCCGTGATGGAAACCACACCCAAGCCGTGGTTGAGTCTGTTTGTCCTCTTTTTTGGTGCACTTTTCTCCTAATTCAATATCAGTTCAGCATAGCTCCATTCCACCTCTTTAAGCCTCAATTTGCCTCATTCCTGCATTGCAACACATGCCAAACCGCAGTTATCCGAACTAAAAGAAAAACGAATGATGAAATAAACAAATATGCATAAAAGACTATAAAAATGCATGCAAAATGTATGCAAAATGTGATGTGGAATCACACGCATCATAAACCAACCACCCAAAAATAAAAATAAAAATAAAGTGCAGAAAGTAAATTTAAATACGAAAATCGGAGAGTGACAGAGCCCCACAGAGCCGTGAAAAAGAGAAGAGAAGAAGAAATATTATTTTATTAAGTTAGATTTCAGAAAAATAAATAACGAGAAAAGTAAAAGGGAGAGTTTCCCCACTAAGTTAGTGCGTAAAATAACAGGAGAGTTACCCCACCGATAAAAAAAAAATGAGGAAAATAAATAAATAAAATTAAGAAACAAAAATAAATGACATAAATATAAAAGTTAGAAAGTTAGTATGTTAGCAAGTTAGTAAGTTAGGGTTAGATAGTTAGAAAGTTAGAGAGTTAGTAAAGAAACCGAAGGATCGGTAAGCCGATCTTTTGCTCCGGTGAGGGAGAAGAGAGAATAGATTTTATTAAAGAAAACGAACCTCAATAAATCAAAACTTCAAATCAAGTCCCCGGCAACGGTGCCAAAAACTTGACTGCGAGATTTAAGGATGCAAACCCAAGTGCAGGTTGTCTCAAGTAGTAAATTTCTCAGGAGTCCGAGGACGATCCACAAGGAATTGATGAAGAAAAATTAATTGAGGTAAGAAGAGGATTTGTCACAACACCAAAAGTAATAAAACAAGTTCACAAATGAATTTAAGGGCTTGCTTAGGTTAGGAGATCCACTCTTGGTAATAAATTAAAGGTAAGATTATTTCTCTTTTTAACTCAATTGAAATCCACACACAACGGAGGTTCCAATCGGAAAATATAACATTCAAAGTTCAATTATATATGTAATCATATTATGTTTCCGTTAATTATCTACCAACATTTGTAAATGAGTTCAAGCATTCACTGTGCCAATCCTATTGTCTACAATAAATCAAGATCTTCATTAACAAAGAAGGTTTCTAAATTGATTGGAAACAAAATACAACACATATAATGTTCATTTAATAATATATCATTTAAGCACAAGAAATAAAATAATCTAACCTTATTTCATTACCAAGAGCTTCACTCTTTCACCCAAGCAAGATGAAGATTTAGTTACTCATGGATAAGAAGAAAGAAAGAGAGAAGAAGAGAAAAATGAACATGACTTCAATTTAGAACAAGAGAAAATTACAACAAAGGAAAACAATAAACAAGCATAACATTAACTTGTACAAACTAAGCCTTACACCTAATGCTCCAATTGGTCAGCCAATGGTACCTTTTATAGAGGATTAGGGATACAAAATGACAAAGGGGCTGATTAGGGGTAGGTTGGATGAGTGGATGAATGATGGAGAATGCCAAATGGTGAGGATAAGAGTGAAAAATCATTGAGATTTTTTGTCTCCGAAGTCATTCATTGCTTAAGTCATTGATTTCATCATTTTCGAGCCAAGTGGACTTCATGAAAGTTCTAGGAAATTCTCTAAGCTTAGCAATGGCTCTGGAATCACCCAAAAATTCGTCCTACAGCCCAAGATATGACCCAATTACTATAAATTGTTCAAGCCCAGTTTTAGCACCTCTGTTTTGACTTTCAGACCCAATATCACCATCAAGGAGCCCGAATCAAGTTTTGTGTTCAACATGAAAGTTTTAGATCTGGGTCTTAAATTTCAAATGTTCAAATTTCAGCCCAAGATAATTCTTGCAGCCCGAGTTATGCTCTGATTACTGTACACTGTTCAGGTTTCAAACACAAAACTCATGTTCTGTCTTCCAAGCCCAATTAGCTCCACTAGATGTCTGATTGAGACTTTGAGCTCTTCATCAAAGTTGTAGAGCTCTCTCTTATCTTTCCTACAAGATAAAATTCATAATTATCAGGAATTTAGAACTCAAGATATTGCCAAAATACAGAAACAGCGTAAGACCAAAATAGTGCTAAAAAAATCAATTAAGTCCAATTTGAGTCCAAACTTACAAAACATAACTAGACTTAATCAATTAAGTACATGGAGAGTGTAAATGACTAAAAATGAGGGTTTATTAATATATAAAATATGGGATCATCAAATTCCCCCACACTTAGCTTTCTACACTCCTGGGCAAAACACATAAGACCAAAGTTAGGAGACAAAGAAAAATGACACAGACTCAAAAGCTAAAAACTCTAAAAGACTCGATGAAGTAAGAAGAGCAACAAGAAATTCAAGGGATCAAAGCATTAATGAGGTAACATTTCTTCACATCTCAAACCAACAAGCAAGGAAACTTCAGTTGAAAAGAATGAATTAAGAATGATAGATCCTCACAGAATCCCCTCTCAATCTTACAAGTGTTTAAAAGGTAAGTATTTCATTCTATTCAACTCATGAACAATTGCACTACCATAAGCTTGCTTATCTTCTACTTCTCCGCTAAACACATGCATGCAAAAATTAAGAGGACTTTATTCAAGGTTGTAATGGGGTCATGGTAAAGGAGAAGGGATAATATGGATATGAAAA
This sequence comes from Ormosia emarginata, assembly GCA_029884605.1. NCBI lineage: Eukaryota > Viridiplantae > Streptophyta > Magnoliopsida > Fabales > Fabaceae > Ormosia > Ormosia emarginata. The sequence continues at coordinate 7,678,463 of JAQQTP010000051.1, forward strand.
GATAAATACCGAAGAGAATAAAAGAGCATTATGGTACAGTTAGAGTGGAGAAAATGTTTGAGAACATTCATTATAAAGGACAATCACCAACATTTGACTAATGTTTTGTTGAAGATCAATCCCAAATTGGTGAATTGAATTCATTGTTAGACTTGAACATTCTCCTTTTCTTCCTGTTGTTTCCAAGCATCCACCTTTATTCTGATAATCCTTTGATTGCAACGGTGTTCAAAAAATTTTTTTTGAATCATTTTGTGCACACACCCCCACACTTGTTCAAGAACAATGTCAATGCTCTCTTATTCCCTAAGGTTGGGTTAAAACATGTTTTTTTTTTATTTTTTTTTGAAGGATGAGATGAGCTAAAAACAAGGAATGATCAAACAAATTCAAAGGGGTTACACAATGAAAAATACACAAGGATGACTATTTGGTCAAAGTAGCTATTTTAAAATGCCTCAATCATATTAATGTATGCATGTGAAAATGTAACCTCAAAAAGAATCAAAGCAAGTTCTAGAGTAACAATTCCATGAGTAAAAATCACACAAGAAAGAAGATAATGGTACAAATATTCAATCCATTCATCAATAGGCTCAAAATCTCACAAGGCATATTTCTATCATTCTCTATCCACCAATTCAACATCCATAACTAAGCATGTGAAATTTAAGAAAGAAGATAATTTATTCAATCATGCTATGATTCCTGAATTTCAATTGCTTCCAAGGATGTGAGAGTGCATTCGCTTGAATCTTTCAAAGGAAATCAAAAGACAAAAACTTTGTTACTTCCATAAATCAATACTAATTAATTACTATCTAAAAAACTCCTTACTCTGCCACCAATTAAGATGCGTCTCAGAAGTAAAATTACTCCTTACTCTGCCATTACTAATTGGTTTAGTAAGTCCATGACAATCATATCATACTTCCCAATCAAAACAAAAAAAAAAATTTTTTTTTTAGGTCAACTATCCTTCCCCCCCAACTAGATCACAACATTGTCCTCAATGTTAAAATATAGATGAGTAAAGGATAGAAGATATTATCTGTTGGAGAAATCTGACACAAATTTAAACAAAAACAAAGTACGATAAATAAAATCAAAAGTAAAGAAAAGCTATAAACGAAGTGTCAAATCTGGCTCATTTTTTTATCTTGTTTCCCTCTCTGCCTCCTGCTGACCAATCTATCTGAGTTATTGCTGGATCAGGATCAAAGATCAAAGGTAAAGGAATTTTTTTTTTGTTGACTTCAAGAAAACCATCAGGGTAAAGAAGTCTAGAAACCCCTGAAGGACCCCTGTTCAAAGGATCGTCATCCAAAACCAAAATACACAAAATCATACAAAAATAAAAGAAATATAATAGCAAATGATGACATACCCTGTATGTACGGGTTTCATGGCGTATCTTTATCTTATACGCGTCATGAGTGCAATAGTGGCATATCTTTATCTTGCGTGTCACCGGTGCAAGTAGACACTCACAAATTTTTTAAGGACTAGCGTGCAAAGGTCCACCCGAGTCAATGATGGGTCGGCCAAAGGCCGGGCTCCACAACTAATTAAAGCCATGGTACTCCTTCCAGGATCGCCCTTGTTCAAACATTTTTTTTTTTTTTTCTCTTTTTTTTTTTTTTGAATTTTTTTTTTATTTTTTTGAAAGATGACATGAAGAAGAAGAAGATAATATGTACAAATTGTTGTGGATATGGCTCACATCTGTCTCTAGTTTAACGTCCAGTAACGGCTTAAACGCCTTCTATGAGTCGAGGATAAGCTTTTCATCCAATTTTCTTATAAATTGACAAACAGGGTCTTTTAGAGTCAGATTCCCAAGACTGTAGCATTTTTTTTCATCCTTAAAGAGATTCCACAAATTAAGAATTTCACGATGCACCAATCCACAAGAATGCGTCTCAAGAGTCAATAAGATATTATCTAATGACTCCTTACTCAGTCCATTCTTAATGAAGAAAATTTTATCTTCTCTGTTTGCGGAAACCATCCCCAAAGTACGACATCGCTTGTTACAATTCCATCGTCCACATTTGTAACAGACTTGTAACCTTTTTACTTTTCTCCTTTTAGAATACGAACTTCTTCCAAGACCTGGCATGTATGAGTCAAATGAAATTGAAGACTCACCTGCTAGTCGGACTTTTGCTTCAATTATCCAGCGCACATCTTCTGGCATACCTTTGTGCATTAACAGTCTCAATCTTTCACATCGAACTTTGTAGATTTTTTTCAGAGCATTTTGAGGGAGAGAAGGAAAATGTTTTCTCAAGTTTGAAAGAATGACATCATTTTAAAGGAGAAGAAAGATTCAGTTATTTTGGGAAACTGAAAAACAAACCGACTTGAGAGTCACGGAGTACCGTATCCGCCACTTAACCGGCAACACAAAGAACTCATCAACTTGGTTTTTTCAGAAATGGTTTGAGCCTTTGTCCATTAACTTTAAACACATTACCATTCCTAGGATTCACAATATCCACGGCCCCTTGAGGATACACGTGTTTGACAACAAAAGGACCACTCCAGCTAGATCTCAATTTTCTAGGGAATAGGTGCAGGCGAGAATCAAAAGCAGAACTTTTTGACCAATTTCAAAAGATTTTCTCAAAATTGTCTTGATTGTGGATTTTATTGGATTTGTCTTTTGACAATTTTCACAACTTTTGCAAAAAGTATAGCAGTCCTTAAATAAAGTGGGCTAATAAAATCCGCACTGTAAGATTTTTGCACCTATTTTCTTTGAAGAAAAGTGACCTCCACATGCTTCTGAGTGACAAAACTTAATGACACTACCTACCTCACTGTCGGGCACGCATCTCTGAAAAATTTGGTCAGGACAATGTTTGAACAAGTATGGGTCATCCCAATAAAAAATTTTCACCTCTGTCAGAAATTTCCTTCTATCTTGGTGCGTCCATTGAGGCGACATCTTTCCTTCTTGGTCTTCAGTAAGAGACGAGGAAATTACCACAGGAAAGCTTTGCTTTTCTCCCAAAAATGTGTACTTCAACCCAGCAGGTAATGGCTTTAGTTCCGGTGTGGGTACTTCTTCATGAGCATTATCATTCATGGGTTTTAGCTCTTCGAATTTTGGCTTTCTTCCTTTGTATTCTATTTCCTCGTACAATCAAGCAAATCAAATGAATTAATTAAACAAACTTCTAATGGGTCAGAAGAACTCCCTTTTTGAAGATGATCATCTATAATGGCTTCAATTCCTTTAACTTCCTCATTTTCATCAAGGACTTCCTGTGGTTGCTTGCACATGTTAAAAACATTGAGATCCAGTGTCATGTTTCCAAATGTTAGCTTCACCACTCCATTTCTGCAATTTATCAAAGCATTAGATGTTGCTAAAAATAGACGGCCTAAAATAACAGGAATTGACTTGCAACTATTAACCATAGGTTCAGTATCCAAGATAATGAAATCCATATGATATATGAATTTATCAACTTGAACCAACACATCTTCCACTATTCCTCTTGAAATTTTAATTGATCTATCTGTAAGTAGAAGAGTTACAGAAGTTGGTTTTAACTCACCTAAGTTGAGTTGCTGATAAACTGAATATGGAAGCAAATTGACACTAGCACCAAGATCAAGTAAAGCTTTTTCAATTTTATGTTCTCCAATAATGCATGAAACTGTAGGACAACCAGGGTATTTATATTTCAACGCATTATTATTTTGAAGAATGGAGCTTACTGCGTTCGCCAAAAATGCTTTCTTTTTCACATTTAATTTCCTTTTAACAGTGCACAAGTCCTTCAAATATTTGGCATAAGAAGGAATCTGTTTGATAGCATCTAATAAAGGAATATTGATCTTCACTTGTTTCAAAATTTCAAAAATTTCAGTGCGGTGGTCCAATTTCTTTGGGTTATTCAATGCTTGAGGGAATGGGGGTGAAGGCGAGAGTTTGGTCGCCTTTTGGTCAGCTTCTTCATTTTCTTAGGGAATTAGTTCATCTTCCTTCTCACAAGGTTCAGGAATTTGTTTTTCAACAACTTTTCCACTCCTAAGAGTTATCACTGACTTGACTTGATCCATTTGTTGGTTTTCTGAACTCCCTTCATTTAGACTGTACTGACCTTTGGGATTTGGTTGAGGTTGAGAAAGAAATTTTCCTTTCTCATGAATGGTGAGAGCAGAAGTAAGTTTGGCAAGAGTTTCTTTTACGTCAATCATGGTTTGATTGTTTTATTTATTAATGACCTCTTGCTTTTCTATGAATGCATGCAGTGTTTCTTTAAGGTTTTTCCTATATGGTGGGACATAAGGTGTATATCCTAGAGAATTTTGAGAGTCATGTTGTGCCTGAGGAGGTGGCGGTTGCATGAATTGTGACTGAGTATTGTTCCTCCAGCTGAAGTTCGGGTGATTTCTCCATCCCGGATTGTATGTATCTGAAAAAGAATAAGTAAATGGCTTTTTAAAATTATTCATTGCATTTACTTGCTCATGTACAACTTCTTTAAAAATAGGAATGTTAGGACATTCATGTGTTGGGTGCCCTAAGTCATCACAAATGCCACAAATTTCTTCATTTTGTACAGATTTGATTTCTTTTGCTTTTCTTAATTCCATGGCTTCCACCTTTCTCAAGCAAACGGCAAACCTAGCATTTAGATCTTCCTCTTGACTAAGGTGATATTTTCCTTTATTAGCACTTGCAAGATTAGATCTAATTGAATTTTCGAAGTGTTAGTACTATGCCAAGATTGAGAATTTTCAGCCAACTGGTTCAAATAGTCTAAAGCTTCATCAGGTTCTTTATCAAGAAACTCACCATTGCACATTGTTTCCACAAATTGTTTAGTTTTAGGAGTTAAACCTTCATAAAAGAAGCTTATAGTGCGTCATTTTTCAAAACCATGATGTGGGCAAGAATTTAACAAATCTTTAAATCGTTCCCAACATTAAAAATATGCTTCATTTGAATTTTGGAAAGAATTTTGGATTTGTCTTTTCATAGCATTGGTTTTATGTGTTGGAAAAAATTTCTTTAAGAACTCACCTTGCATTTATTGCCATGTGCCAATTGATCTTGGTTTCAAAGTGTTAAGCCAGGATTTTGCTTTATCTTTTAAAGAAAAAGGAAACAATTTAAGGTTAACAATCTCTTCAGTGCAATTTTGATCATTGAAGGCAATACATACTTCCTCAAATTCTTTCAGATATAAATATGGACTTTCAGATTCTAAACCATGAAAATTAGGAAGTAAAGAAATCATCGCAACGGTTGATTTTTCGGTTCATCATGTACACTTTCATTATCAGTCATTATGTCAATTGTGTGTGATTGTGATTCAAACAAGTCAATATATAAAGTACCAGAATTAATTTTAACTAAACGACCAGAATTTAAATCACGATACCAATTAAGCATAAATACATAAATAACTAAAAATAAATAAACAAAAAAATAATGTACAAGCTGGCGGTGTCACCCACCATTAAATATTAACAGGGATGGGGTAATAAACCAACCACCCAAAAATAAAAATAAAAATAAAGTGCAGAAAGTAAATTTAAATACAAAAATCGGAAAGTGAAGAGCCCCACAGAGCGTGAAGGAAAGAGAAGAGAAGAAGAAATTTTATTTTATTAAGTTAGATTGCAGAAAAATAAATAACAAAAAGTAAAAGGGAGAGTTTCTCCCACTAAGTTAGTGCGTAAAATAATAGGGAGAGTTACCCCACGATAAAAAAAATGACGAAAATAAATAAATAAAATTAAAAAACAAAAATAAATGACATAAATATAAAAGTTAGAAAGTTAGTATGTTAGCAAGTTAGTAAGTTAGAGTTAGATAGTTAGAAAGTTAGAGAGTTAGTAAAGAAACCGAAGGATCGGCAAGCCGATCTTTTGCTCCGGTGAGGGAGAAGAGAGAATAGATTTTATTAAAGAAAACAAACCTCAATAAATCAAAACTTCAAATCAAGTCCCCGCAACGGCGCCAAAAACTTGACTGCGAGATTTAAGGATGCAAACCCAAGTGCAGGTTGTCTCAAGTAGTAAATTTCTCGGGAGTCCGAGGTCGATCCACAGGGAATTGATGAAGAAAAATTAATTGAGGTAAGAAGAGGATTTGTCACAACACCAAAAGTAATAAAACAAGTTCACAAATGAATTTAAAGGCTTGCTTAGGTTAGGAGATCCACTCTTGGTAATAAATTAAAGGTAAGATTATTTCTCTTTTTAACTCAATTGAAATCCACACACAACGGAGGTTCCAATCGAAAAATATAACATTCAAAGTTCAATTATATATGTAATCATATTATGATTCCTTTAATTATCTACCAACATTTGTAAATGAGTTCAAGCATTCACTGTGTCAATCCTATTGTCTACAACAAATCAAGATCTCCATTAACAAAGAAGGTTTCTAAATTGATTGGAAACAAAATACAACACATATAATATTCATTTAATAATATATCATTTAAGCACAAGAAATAAAATAATCTAACCTTATTTCATTACCAAGAGCTTCACTCTTTCACCCAAGCAAGATGAAGATTTAGTTACTCATGGATAAGAAGAAAGAAAGAGAGAAGAAGAGAAAAATGAACATGACTTCAATTTAGAACAAGAGAAAATTATAACAAAGGAAAACAATAAACAAGCATAACATTAACTTGTACAAACTAAGCCTAACACCCAGTGCTCCAAATGGTCAGCCAATGGTGCCTTTTATAGAGGATTAGGGATACAAAATGACAAATGGGTTGATTAGGGATAGGTGGGATGAGTGGATGAATGATGGAGAATGCCAAATGGTGAGGATAAGAGTGAAAAATCATTGAGATTTTTTGTCTCCGAAGTCATTCATTGCTTAAGTCATTGATTTCGTCATTTTCGAGCCAAGTGGTCTTCATTAAAGTTCTAGGAAATTGTCTAAGCTTTCCAATGGCTCTGGAATCACCCAAAAATTCGTCCTACAGCCTAAGATATGACCCAATTACTACAAATTGTTCAGGCCCAGTTTCAGCACCTCTGTTTTGACTTTCAGACCCAATATCACCATCAAGGAGCTCGAATCAAGTTTTGTGTTCAACATGAAAGTTTTAGATCTGGGTCTTACTTTCAAATGTCCAAATTTCAGCCCAAGATAATTCTTGCAGCCCGAGTTATGCTCTGATTCGTACACTTATTCAGGTTTCAAACACAAAACTCACGTTCTGTCTTCCAAGCCCAATTAGCTCCACTAGATGTCTGATTGAGACTTTGAGCTCTTCATCAAAGTTGTAGAGCTCTCTCTTATCTTTCCTACAAGGTAAAATTCATAATTATCAGACATTTAGAACTCAAGATATGGCTGAAATACAGAAACAACGTAAGACCAAAATAGTGCTAAAAAAATCAATTAAGTCCAATTTGAGTCCAAACTTACAAAACATAACTAGACTTAATCAATTAAGTACATGGAGAGTGTAAATGACTAAAAATGAGGGTTTATTAATATATAAAATATGGGATCATCACAACCGTGTAACATTATCTATAATTACTATCATAGGAGTTTCCTCCACTATAATTGATAATTTCTTGATAATTTCCTAGAAGGAACAAGTAAAGGTTAGGTTAAATCGTTAGTCTTGCAGTTACAGTTCAGTTGTATAGGCAACTGTCTATGGTTGTTGACATAAACCCCTCTTTTGGGCATCAATGGTCTAAATGAGATGTTCTAAGTTTCTATCTTCAACTTATGCTATGAACAAGTCATAAATGACCAAAGGCACACACTCATTCAAGCTAAACACATCAAATACCTCTAGAACTCAATTTGGCCTATTAAGCACCAAAGGTGAATCAATGGTAAAAATAGAGAAAAGAGATTAACATAACATAAAACCACTACCTCTTGAAGACATGTTGATCCTCAAGCTTCTACAAAGATAGAGATGATGAATATCTTGAAGATGACCAAGGATGGATCCAAGCTTTCCTCTTGGTTTCTCCTCCTTCCTCCTTCCTCTCTTTCTCCCTTCAAGTTTTACTCTTCCTTCTCTTCTATTTTTGTTTCTGGAACCGTGGATAGGAAAAGGAAATGAGAAGCCAATTCCAACTTTGTTACTTAAACATACATTAGAACTTTATATCTACTAAGGACACATGAATTTAGCTAAATCAAGTTTTTAAACTTCCAACAACTTTGAAATAAATACTAGGATTTATCAAAATTATTGTTTCACCAATATCTTATTTTTCTATATCTACGGGGGGTCAATCCGGTATTAAAATGCACAACCAGTATACCTAAAAATACTAAACTGGCTCTGATTGTTCTCAAATTTTAGCTATACCTTACTTAAGCTTATTTGTGACTTAGAAATAAGCTCTCTAGGTTTATTTCCCTCAACTTAGCAATTTATGCTATTATCTGAGTCATTTTATGCTACTTTTCAACTTTTGGATTGCAACTAAGTGCCTATACGAACTCAGTTTGTCACAAAACTTAACTGACATGTTATACAAGTATAATAGTACCTTTGAGACCATATACAAGCTTAACACGTTTTCTCGAGATGTTATATTCTCCTCTTCTTTTTAAAATTTTGTCCCCAAAATTGTTCACCTTATGCAAATAACTCTGAGTAAATTCACTTTACATGGGATTCCAACTCCCAAATAGTCCCTTCAGTAACAACTTTTTCCAACCATACTCTCACCAAAGGAAATCCACTTACTTCTAAGCTCTTGGATTCCTTTGCCTATGGATCGTAAGTGTACTAAAATTTAACTTAGCTCTGAACTTCTTTTGCAAGGCTTCCCAAAAACTAAGGGTGAACCTAGTATCTCTATCAAACACTACATTCACTGAGACTCCCTGTAATCTTTCTATCTATTTTAAAAGTAGTTAAACTACTTAATCTTAGATGATAGCTAACTCTACTTAGTAAAAAGTGAACAGATTACTCAATCTTTCCACCATCACCAAAAACACAACATATTCTACTCTGTCCTCTATTATAATAGGCCACTAAAACATCTTCCTTAACTCTTGAAACATCTTAGTAGCCCCATGATAGATGGTATACTTACCTTTGAGAACTCCTCCTAGAAACCCTTCTTTGATTTCCTGACTCTCTTGGAATATAAAGTTTGTCTCTAAACATTGTCATTCCATCTGTTGTCATACTAAAATCCTGTTGGGTTTTCTAAGAAGATCTGCTTACTAATATCCCTTAGAGCTTCCATTCTTCTTTTGAGCTTTTACAATTTGATTCCTTACGTCTTTTATTATGTTCACTTTGCTCACTAAGAGACTATATGGCATCATAGTTACCGCGAGACTCAAATCCCTGAAACTCTTAAGAAATTCACTCTCTTGGACTATCATTTGGGACACCTATAAGGATTTCCTACTTAGTGCCTCAGCCACTACATTGGCCTTACCCATATGATACTATAACTCAAGGTTATAAACCTTGAAGAACTTCATCTATCTCTTCTACCTCATATTCAGCTGCCTCTGATTAAACAAGTACCTGGAACTATTATGATCACTAAATACTTCTACTAAACTCCTTATGAGCAAAGTATTCAAGTCTATAAGGCACACACCATTATGGCCAATTCCAAAACATACTTAAAGTAGTCCTTCTAGTGCAAGTTTAACTGCCTAGATGCATAAGCATCTACTTACCTTTATTGCATTAGAATAAACCTTAATACCATCTTTGAAGCTTCATTAACTACCTCAAAGTTCTCATGGGGATCTGGAATTATCATTACTAACGTAGTAGTTAACCTCTTCTTCAACTTTTGGAAACTATACTCGCAAGCTAGAGTCCACTAAAACTACTACCACTTCTAGTTGATCTAGTTAGGGTAGCACTAAAAAAGAAAATCTATTGATAAACTTTCTAACCTTGGTCACAATGTAGTTCAACCCATTGTACCTTTGCTTAAATTTTGCTCAAATTGCACCACTTGAAACCAAAATTGATTCTTCGCTAACTTGCACACTAAAACTTTTCTTTAAAAGTTTCTAAAACTACAGTAACATACCGGCTATGTTCTTCTATAATCCTAGAAACAATTTTAGAGATAGTCTCTTTCTATTTCTAATTCTAAGACAACTAGATCTTAGATTAACTATACTTGGCAAATTGCTTGACTCGTTTTTTTGCCTAAATTAGGACTTAACTCATCATATAGTTCTTTGTAGTAAGTTAGCCCCTCTTTATTACACTTGCATAAGGGCTTATCTCACTCCTTAGCATGGCATAGAACTTCATTTATTCTATTACCCTTGATAGTAAGCTTTTCTCACTTTACTATCCTTGGTAGAGAGCTTAACTCACTCTTACCTAAGACCCTTGGTAGGGAGTTTAACTCACTCTTACTACCTTTTACACGAGTGCTTTTCTCACTCCTCATGTTCCTTGACAAAGAACTTAACTCACTGCTTTGTCCTTAGTAGAATGTTTATCTCACTTCTCTACCATACTTGGCAAGATTTATTTGGTCTCACTACTTGCCTGTTGTGGAGGGATTGGAGGGCTACTTCTTCTACACATCTGGTAAAGTGTTCTACTCACATCTTTACCCTCACAAGGTGCTTTTCTCGCTACCTTGTGTCACAACTCCATCGTTAGCAAAGAGCTTTGCTCTCTACTTTGTAAGGTCAATGGATTTAACTCACTCCCTTAGTTAGGACAATTGTGCTGTGGTTCAGCTTTAACTATTAAAGGAACTATCTCTTGATTAATGCTTCATTATAACACAACTCAATGAGAGAAAAGAGCATTAATCAAAACTTGCATATTTAACTCAACTTTTACTACAGGAGGGTAAACTATGCCTCTATGATAAGGTTAACTTTCCTATCAAACTTGTATCTAGCTTACCTTACTATCACACCTCAAGTGATATTCTAAGCCACATTATTGTGGTTAAGGTCCTAGACACTTCTTTTAAACAATTCCTAATTTTTAGAATGCTCAAAAGTTCTAATTTGTACATATATGCTAGGTGGTGATTTCTACTGTGAAATACCTCTATGAGCGTCTAAACACTCTCTAGGAAACATATATGTAAAATCCCAATTGATAGGGAACTCAAATTCCACAAGATAAAAATCCTAGAATTTGTTATCCATTGGCACTTAATTGCCTGCTTTCTCAGTGCTTAAACGTTGACCTCCAACACCAAGATGCATAGTTTCTAGACTTATCTACTTTTGTAACTCTTCTAATGCCTTCTCTAAGTCCAACTTCAAATCTTACATACTTCCATTTTTCATCTGGACTACACATAAAATGTGAAGAGAACTTAGAACATTCTTCGAGTTGCTCCTCATACTAGTCCACAGAAATATCCCTTTTACTTAAGTCTCAGAAATTCTAATTCCTTTGCTCTCTGCAACTTTAGGGAATACTACTTGTCTAAGAAAGTAACTCTAAACACCTCTCAGGTGATTTGAATACTTAATATCTCTAGTAACCTCTTAGCTTGACCCATTAACTTTCGACCTCTCCTACAAACTAATAAGAACCAAAGGACACTCGTCGTTCATCGATGCATGCATGACCACAAAGATCTCTACTATCTCTTGAAGCCATTTATTAGCCCTTACTGAACCATACTCTCCATTGAAGAACAAAGAAAAAACTCTACTAAACCATGAGGAATCCTGATTCCTCTTTAGTTCCTTATTATCCATCAACTTCCCTAGCGAGTCCTTTTCTAACCTTTCTAATAGTCTTCTACTAATAGCAGTCTACTTTCTCATTGTAGCATCCATTTTTCTAAGAGCTCTGGTCTTTACCAGTCTCCTAGCCTTATGGGTTTACCTAGTAGTTACCATAGTTTCCTGTTCACACAGATAACCATTAGTATCCATACCTAAGGCAAGTTATACAATTCCATTTACTTATCTCACTATGAGATAAAAAAATGCATAATACCCTACTAAACTACTGCTCATGCCTAAGCATAGTCAATCCATACCCCGGTTCAATAGGATGAACTGCTCTGATACCATAATGTAATGCTCTAAAACAGATATCTGGATATATTTGAATATATCAAGATAAACAGTACTAGTTATGTCACTTACTACATAAACTAACTACTAATATATCTATAACAACCATGCAAATCATTATAGAAAGCCTTGAGAGAATGCGAAAAAGTTAAAACTTACACACACACACACACACACACATATATATATATATATTTATACAACCTTATCCAGAAGGGCTTATTGTAGTACATACCTCTGAAAAAAACTACAAAGCAAATATAACAAATTACATAAGCTTTGTCTAAACAAGAAACAAATAAAACTATACTACGCTAGTTCTTTTATTTCTTGAACTTCTTACTCTATGACAATCCTTGACCTGCTTCTACCATGAAAACACAAAAAGGGGTGAGAACATAAAAATTCTTAGCAATAAACATATATATTTCATAGCATATTAACTATGTAAACTGCATACATAATTTAACTAAACTCATCAATAAACGATCGCCTATACAACCATATAACATTATCTATAATTACTATCATAGGATTTTCCTCCACTATAATTGATAATTTCATAATACCTCGTAGTATAGCCAAACCGATAGCTTACATACCGTTAACATAAGCAACTGCCTATACAATTGCTTATATCAACAACCACAGACAGTTGCCTATACAACTGAACTGTAACTACAAGACTAACGATTTAACCCTACTTCTACTTGTTCCTTCTAAGAAACTCTAGTTTCATTAACTCTTGCTAAGGTAGGGAGTGAACTTATGACATTCTAGTTCTACCCGAGACAAAGGAAAACTGTAATCCTTACTAACTGTAAACTTGCTCATAGACTCAACTCATCCTTGTGAAAGAGTCTATCTTAACTAGTGCATCATTTTGAACCACTTATGGAGCTAAATGAGCACTTCTCTAATCTTTGCACACTCAACTCAACTCTAATACAAGTGAGTAATTCATGCATCTAGTTAAGTACATTGTACATATCTCACTTGTATTCGACTTTCCTTGCTATTGCACTACTTGTAGTGACTTGTGTCACACTAGAGTGCTCAAGGATCCAAATACTTATTTTAAGTAATTCCTAACTCTTGGAATACCTAACTACTTGATCTTCTATACTTAACTTAGTATTCAAAGAAGTAACTCTCTTACTACATGCATCTCCAACTCAACTATACTACTTGAAGAGTTAAGCATGTTTCTGTTATACTCAATGAATATGACAAGTTTTTAAGTCATAGTTCATCCTATTGTGTATTAAACCATGCACGAGATCTCACTTAACTAGAGAACTTAGTATACAATCATTCTTGCTTAAGAACTAAACACATAAACTTAACTCCACTTGAGCGAAACTAACTCATGAGTGGTTAGAACTTGCAACACTTTGTTGCTTAAGGTTCTAGGTGCCCTTACAAAGTAATTCACTACTCTTGGATATCCTAAGGCTCATCCCTTTACCAACTAACTAGACTGAATGTTACTAATTTGTTCAAGTACACTCATATCTATTACACCATCTCACCACATCTGGTGTCATATCCAATGCAACACTAAGTGCCTATGGTGTTAGATACCTATATATGGCAATCCTTAACTATTGAGTACACAAAAGTCTAAACTTTCTAATCTATGCTAAAGGGTTGTTTCCTCTTCGAAATATCTCTAAAAGTGTCTTAATACACTTAAGAAAACATGTAAGAATAATCTCTATTATTAGGGAACTCCCAAACATCAAGAATAATATTCTTGCAAAAACCTCGAACTCACGCCTAGGCGTGACTTTCCCACACCTAGGCATGGCTTGTGCCCTGTCTCACGCCTAGGCTTGGTTTTACCATGCCTAGGCGTGGTGCTCTCTGCCTGATCAGTATGCAAGACTGACCAACCCACGCCTAGGTGTGGTTTAGTCATGCCTAAGCGTGACCCAATGACAGAAACTTCTGTAGAATTTTGCAGAAGTGGTTATTGTTCCATTGGTTTAAATAATGGATTTTGGCCACTCCAATTCAGTTCCTAGGTGATTTAAGGTCCCTAACTAGTTCACTAACATATAAGAATCATTAATCAACAACAAAAACCTCCAATTTGGATCCAAAAACCCAAATCACACTTAGCTTGACCTAAACCCCTCTTTTGGGCATCAATGGTCTAAATGAAATGTTCTAAGTTTCTGTCTTCAACTTATGCTATGAACAAGTCATAAATGAGCAAAGGAACACACTTATTCAAGCTAAACATATCAAATACCTCTAGAACTCAATTTGGTCTATTAAGCACCAAAGGTGCATCAATGGTGAAAATAGAGAAAAGAGATGAACATAACATAAAACCCCTACATCTTGAAGACATGTTGATCCTCAAGCTTCTACAAAGATGGATATGATGAAGATCTTGAAGATGACCAAGGATGGATCCAAGCTTTCCTCTTGGTTTCTCCTCCTTCCTTCTTCTTTTTCTCCCTTCACGTTTTCCTCTTCCTTCTCTTCTATTTTTGTTTCTGGAACCGTGGATAGGAAGAGAAAATGAGAAGCTAATTCCAACTTTGTTACTTAAACATACATTGGAACTTTATATCTTCTAAGGACACTTAAATTTAGTTAAATCAAGTTTTTTAACTTCCAACAACTTTGAAATAAATACTAGGATTTATCAAAATTATTGTTTCACCAATATCTTATTTTTCTATATCTGCTGAGGGTCAATCCGACATTAAAATACACAACCAGTATGCCTAAAAAAATCAAACTGACTCTGATTATTCTCAAATTTTAACTACACCTTACTTAGCTTATTTGTGACTTAGAAACAAACTCTCTAGGTTTATTTCCCTCAACTTAGCAATTTATACTAATATCTGAGTCATTTTAAGTTCCGGATTACAACTAAGTGCCTAAACGAACCCAGTTTGTCACAAAACTAAACTGACGTGTTATACAAGTATAATAGTACCTTTGAGACCATATACAAGTTTAACACATTTTTGCGAAATGTTACAGCCTCCACCAATAAAATGTGTAAAAAAATTATAACATCTTCTTTTTAGCATGTTAGACTAGTTTATGATTACAAAGGTAGCATAACACTTGTTTGACATGTTTGCTTAGTTTTGTGATAAATTGAGTTAGTTTAAGCACTTTGCCGCAACACAGAAGGTGAAAAGTAGCTTAAAATGACTCATATAGTAGCATAAATTGCTAACTTGAGGAAAATAAATCTAGAGAATTTGTTTCTAAGTCACAAATAGGTAGAAGATGATGTAGTTAAAATTTAAGGATAACCAGAGTTAGTTTATTATTTTTAAGCATATCAATTGTGTGTTTTATTGTAGGATTAACTAGACGCATATATGGAAAAATAAGATAATGGTGCAACAACAATTTAGACAAATCCTAAGATTTATTCTAAAGTTATTGGAAGTTAGGAAGCTTTAATTGGTAAAAATTAAGTGTTTTTAACAGGAATAAGTTCTAGCCAAAATATCCATTTTTTTGGCAAGTAACTCACGGCACTTTAAAAGCCATTAGCCTTGACTTTTCATCTTTATTTCTCCACTCTCTCATGGCTCTACCTGCTGAAAACAGAAACAGAAAACGAAAGCAAAGGGAGAAAAGAAGAGAAAGAGGAAGAAACAAAGGAGAAGGAGGAAAGGAAGAGGAAAGAGAAAGGGAAAGCAAGGTAGAAGCTTCCATAACCAAGCTTGGTCATCTTCAAGAGGTTGGGACGTTTAATTCATCTTTTCCTACTCATATTCATCTTGTTTTCTTAATTTTTTCTTGATGGAGGAAAATAGGTTTAAAAGGTAAATGATGTTCTCTTGGTTGGTTATGGCTTCCAATGATTAAGTTTGGTTGGTTCATGACCTAACCTATGCTTGGATGTAGTCTATGAACCTAGGAACCTTCATTGATAACTTGAGTGGATAGTTGAAAATGGGTAGAGAAAGTGTTGTTTAGGTTTATGAAATCCATGTTTTAATAGGTTAAAGTTAGTGTTTGATTATTCTAATATGATTAGAGATCGTGTTTAGGATTATAAATCATTTAGAATCTATGATTTTAGGATTAGAACTTGGTTAGGAACTAAGATTATGCATAACCCGTTTCTACAGAACTAGGTAAGCATCCAAACAACTTGTAGTGTTTGTAATATAACTTGAGTTGTAGATATCGAAATGACCTATTTCTTATTACATTTGAAAGATAAGATACAAGAATTCATGTAGTAAAAATTTCAGAGTTTTAGGCCAACCCAAGTAGCATAAGTTTCGGTTTGAATCTGAGACAGATTCTGTAGAAACAAGCAATCTAGCACTTAGTAAACCAGATTGCATAACTTCTTACTCGGAGGTGTAAATTACATGAGACCAGTGGCATTTGAAGCTAACATGTAAGTCTATAAGTGGTAAAAATTTTAAGAATTTTCAGTCTTCATGAGTTCCAAGTTTAAATTTAAAGTAAGGATAGATTCTAAGAAAACAAGTAGTTGCCCTATTTTAGCTTCTTCATTTTGATGCATAACTTTAGCTACACTAAGTCAAATGAAGTGAGATTTATTTTATTTGAAAGATATGAGATAAGGCTATTTTCTTGTAAAATTTCAAAATTTTAGAAGTTAAGATGTACATTTGGTGCATTCATAAAAATTAGCCTTTTTAGGTGACAAACTAGAAAATGTCGAGATTTGAATCTAGTTGAAATAGAGTTCCTTACCAGTTAGGATCTCTCATATATGCCTTTTAAGGTGTGTTGAGGCGCTAATAGGGGTATTTCATAGAGGAAATGATTACCTTGCATATATGAGGAGTTAAGAAAACCTTAGGCATCCTTTGAGATGTAGAATGTCATAGGTGACTTTTTAGAACCTTAATCAACATGAGGTTATTTTTGGTTTCTTTTGAGAAGTAATGACAAGTTGAACTAGAAATAGCTAGTTTGGGTGTGTTTGGTATGGTATGGCTGGAGTTAAAGTTGAGCTTAAGATGCATAGTTAATGTATGCTTCCATGTTTATCAAGGTTAAGCCTTGTGTTTTGCTAGAGACATGAGTTGGTTCCTTTATGTGGTAGAGTTAAGCCAAGAGTGCATATTTTCTAGTTATAACCTTTTCACTTGGTTTGGGTGAACCTTGTGATAGGAGCTGGTAAAACCTTGGGCATCCAAGTGTTGTGGAATGCTATAAGGTAGTGTTTAGAACCTTGAGCAACTTGAGGTTTCCTAGAGATCACTTGCGAAGTGATGAGATGATGTGCTAAATATAAGAATACTAGTGCCATGAGTTTTACTACTTATATGATAAGTAGAGGTAAAGTCTTAAGTTACTAGTGTTGTTTTTCACTTGGTTGTTGTGAACCTTGTGATGAGTGAGCAAGTGTTTTTATATTAACTTTGCATATTTAATTTTCAAACTTGCTATTTGTTATTTTCTATGTATTGTAATCACTTGTAGCAGGCAATGCTATCAACGTCAGGGTTACCAGTATGGGGGTGGTAATAGTACCCTTACTATGGTGAGGGAAATGAATCCACTTATTACAAGGTAGTATCAGAGCTCTTTTGTCAATCCTACCCAATATATACAAGGGAACAGAGTCCCTAAGAATTAAGCTATTATCATGTGCTTTCTAAAACTAAAATATGCATTAGCATTGCATAATCATATTATTAGGACATCTTGTACGCATAAGCATTCAACATAACAAGCACTGCATTTGTTGGCAACTGTATGAGTGGTTGCCTTACTTGATGATATTTTATGATTGTATGGGCGGTTGTTCAATATCATTGATTGTTATACATGTGAGTTAAGATTATGGCTTTTCTTGTGAATGTTACATCGAGTTTTGTATATATTCTAATAGTGTTGAGTAGTGGCTCATTTATCTGTTGCGAGCATAATCTTATGTATTAGTTTGGTTTACTCATTACGAATGATTAAACTCTGGTTTTAGAATACTTATACTGAGAATCATAAGTTCTCACCCTGTGTGTTGCCATGTAAATCCAGGTGGAAGTTTTTCCAAAGGAAAGAATAAAAACTATGAAGACTAGAGTAGTTCTTATACTTAGTAATAAAGCTTGTATTTATTTACACTGCTTTGAGTTTGTATAAAAAAGTTTATGTATTACAATGTGCCCTTTTGTGGCAATGATGTATATATATAACTCTTAGTTTCCGTAAAACTCTCTATTATTATTTATTTAAATGATATGGATTAGTTTGATGTTTAAGTTAGAAGTAGCATAATTAATACTGCTTATCCTGGTATATGTCACGTATACTAGGTTATCGGTATCAGGATGTAACAAAAATAAAAAACACCTTCAAGAATTTTGGAAATAAAATGAAGATTTTTTTTTTAAGAATGATATGGCCCTTAACGCACACACAAAAAGCAAAGGATAACCACTCTCTGAAAAAGACCAAGCTTCCAACTTGGCTGGAAAATAAAAGAAAGGGGCGAGTAATAACCTCACCATAAACATTCTTTATTTTGAAGGGGAAAGACACGCTCTGATTGGTCCCTAAAAAGGTGAACTGACAACACATTAAAAGTTATGCTTAAATGCTCTTCCCCTGCGATTGGCCACAGGTGCAATAGGCAGCTAGGAAACAATGAAGAAAATTACCTTTGTCATTAAAGTTGCTTTGATTCCCCATAAATTCAAGGCACCTATTCCTAAGTAAGCGCAGACTGCCACATGATTGTAGGCTAAAGGCAGGTAAAAGGAAGTTGGATCCTTAAAAGTGCCTAAGTCTTATCACCACCAAATCACAACAACAAAGACTACCAAAGGGATGTTGGATCCCTAAAAGTTTACTTACAAGAATAGGACCATGGATCCTAACTTGATTAAGTTCCCTAAAAGTTCACTTACAAGTATGGGACCATGGATCCCAACCCTTATGGGACCACAGATCCCAACTTGATTAAATTCCCTAAAAGTTTACTTACAAGTATAGGACCATGGATCCCAACTTGATTAAGTTCCCTAAAGTGTACTTACAAGCATGGGACCCCAAATCCCAACCATTATGAGACCATGGATCCCAACTTAATAATACTCCCTAATGTACTCGTAAGTGTGGACTGTGGATCCCAACTTCACGATGACTGCTAGAGGGACGATTGGATTCCTAAAAGCGTTTAAATTTTACAAGTACTAAACTAGGGACTCCAATATCTTATAATACCACAAGTCCCAAAAATGCTTCAAAAATTCCTAAGTATGGGATCTCAAATTTCAACCACTTAAAGGCTTTGGACCTTAAAAAGAGGAAAAACATATAAAAATATAAGGAAAACAGTATGGAATCCAAAAGACAAAAATATTATAAAGGTCCCAAGTTTGGCCAGAAATATGTCTTTACAAAAAATAAAGGCCCACACAAGGGCTAGAAATAGTAAAAGCAAAATAAATAACTTAAGTCGTAGGAGCGTTATTTTTAGCTCCTACCTTTGCTCTCTTTTCAGCAAGCTAGTCCAAGACCTCATCGTTCAACTCGGCGTCATCAAGGCTAGGCGCAGCTTGTTCATCCTCTTCTTCATCTTTATCCCTCAACTCCATAGGGATTATCTTCCTGTCTTCCACAATGGTGAGGCGATCTGCCCCGGGAAACTCATTGATATCTGAATAAATGACAGAGACTTAGGTTAAAGCATTATAGAAGGACGTCCAGGTGGAGTTAGTCCAACTGATCAGATACTTGAGTTTCTCTACCTCCAAAAACTCCTTCTCCTACTTCCAATCTCTGACCTCTACCATATAACCCTCTAACTCTTTCACACGAGCCTCTAGATTCATCTTAACTGAAGACAAATCCTTCACTGACCCCTTCAACTGCTTGTTCTTTACCTCAAGCCTTGTGGCCTTCTCCTTTAGCTTATCGTAATGTTCCTAGGATGCAGCAAGGCTCTGAACCCTATTACTGGCGTCGACGGCCAGGTTCTCTGCATCCTCCAAATCTGTCTAAAGCTTGGACACTTTCTCACTTATGAGTTTGTTGCCTGACTCAAGGATGAACATCTTCTTGGCATCTATGGTCTTCTCCAAGTAATGAGTAATGGATGCAGATTGATATTGGAGTTTTGGGAGGTAAAGGTAGAGATCAGAGGGCGAGCACATGCTCAGCCTAGTCATCTCTACATCCTTGGCAAAGAAAATATCAGAATGCCCACGAATGTCAAAAGAATTATTCCATATAGAATTCCAGGTAGAAGAGGAAGGAGTAATCAGATCAACGACCCCTGGGGCAGCATGCACAGAGGACTAGTGAACATCTGGGATTTGTCCTGAAGAAACCCCAGAATGTATAGGCCTAGTCATTGCCATTTTCTTTGGACAGCTCTCGCCCGCCTTCTCAACTCGCTTCTATTTTTTGTCCCTAGGGATGAAAGGACCAGAGCTTGAGGCACCCTTGGAACCCGTGGCAGGACCACTGGCAGATTTCAAAAGTATGGAATCAGTCCTCATCAACTCAGAATCAACGACGATCGATTTAGCCCTCGAGGCAGTAGAGCTCCCCATCTTGGCCTTGTTCTTCCTCATGACCTTCACCATCTCCCTGACGTCTCCAGAGTCTGTCATGTTGTCTACAAAAAAAATGAGAATGAGGTTACAAATACAAGTTTAATTAAAGAAATGAACGGAGTCATTAAGGACAGACGATGGCACCTATCTCGTCATACTTACTAAGATAATCCTAGACCTCCATAGAAGTCTAGTTTATTATCTTCAAACACTTGAAGTTCTCACACCTCTTCGTCGTGGCAACAAAGAGCTTATAGGTCATCTACTCGACCACGGTTAATCGCTTCTATTTGGTTTGGAGTGCCGCCTTGAATTTAAAATGCTCATTCTAGACTGTTGTCTTCATCAATAAAGAATGGAATCTAGCTCTCACGACCCTAGAGCTAAAATAAATCGTCCTTGAAATCCTTATATGATTCACTATACAACTCAAAGCATTTTTGGTGCATATGATTTCGGATTATGATCTAGACCGGTTTGCTTCCTCCACTTGTGTTTAGGATGTCGAACATATAGAAGAAAAGGTTGACACTTGGCTCTAACTTAAAGTGGCGATACACAATCTTGAAATATCAGATGTAAGCCTAGTTGTTCGGATGGAGTGAAGAAAGACCAGCTTCAATTTGGTTCAGCACATCAACATAAAATTCTAGAAATGGGATCCTTAAGTTGAGCCATGTGAAGAAGGTCTCATGCATGTATGTGTATGGAGGTCCGGGTCGCGACAAACTACAGATGCATTCGTCTTCACCACAGGACTAAACCAAGTAATCTTCCTTGGATGACCTACCATATGTCAAAAGCATATAAGTATAGAGGTTTGCAGTCTCTTATGTGAGTTGAAATGCAAAAGCAATCTCTTGAGGCTTTTTATGAACCCAAGAATACTCCTTGGAGACAAGGGGCAGAGAAGATTGCCCATAAGATTCAACAACTCTCGCCCTAGCTCAACTCATGAAGCTGGAGATCGAAGCTCGTTTAGTACTTACAGAGGTAGAAGACTCATCAAAATCACTGTTTATAAGCTCTATAAGTCTATCCAAGGCCCTCCTTATATAGAAGGACGAACGATGCTCAAGGTTGATTTCCTTGAGCCCCTTTTTCAACCACTCCAAGGACTTGGTAGAGGGCACCTAACTCCGTACCCCAGAAGTAGAAGCTGTGGCTAAATGACCTTAGTATGTTTTGATTAATGACTAAACTTAACATGATTATTACTTTGATTCACTAACTACTTGCCAAGCTTGACTTTTTCAATGAGATTTAATGGAGCAAGAAAAGTGGATGCAAAGGATCATGGAGCAAAGCATTTCAATGCAAGGATCATGAAGAAAAACTTGAAGAAAGAACATCATGAAGAAGGAATTCAAGGAAGATCATTAGGAATCTTTTTGTAAAGAAAAGACTTAGTATAACTCTTTGATTAAGCTCTCTAAAATAAGTACAAATGGTTTTCAAAAGTAAAAATGGATTAAGAATGAAAAAGGTTAATTAATAAGTTTATACATCTATGTATACAGCGATGTACTTTCAGTTAATTAACTAACTTTTAATGAAAACTTCAGTGTATATCTATGTATAAATGTTATAAATCTATGTATACATCAATTGATTCTAGACTTACTTGATCAGTATGCACTTTGTATTTGTACATCGATTGGTACATCAATGCATAGGCCAAAACAGAAGCAATGACTTTTTGAAATAGCCATACAATCGATTAGGTAATCGATGTATAAACTTCTGGGTTGAAAATGCAAGTGTTTTCAAGAACAACATCGATGTACTCATGTATGTATCACTTGAGATCAAGAACATCCAAGAACACAATCAATTAGGCAATCGATGTACACACGTTGTAAGAGTGAAATTTTGTTTAATATATCTGCGTACTAAATGATTGACTGATAACAGACTTTTTCAGATAAGTTTGTTTTGATCTTAACTGACTTGTAAAGTGTATCCAATGGATCTATTTTGAAATATACCTATATAAGGACATTGGCAGACACTTTCTTAATAACAATTGATCAAAAACTTGAGATCAAACACACAAATACTAAGAAAGCTTTTCATTGAAAGAAACTGAGTATTTTTCTGTAGAACTTCAAATTGTAATATCTGATTTCTTAGAATTTGATTCACTCTTTTCATATTATAAAAAAGAGATAAGAGAGAAGGTTCTCTCGCTGATTAAATCAAGAGTAGAAGGGACTCTTGGTGCTGTGCAAGAGTAGAAGGAACTCTTGTGGAAATTACAAGATTGCTTTGACTTGAAAAGCTGTCATTTGGTTAGAAGGAACCTAGAAGTGAAGCTTGTGTAAAGAATCTTGAAAATTGATTTTTGATAGTGGACGAAACTCAGAGTGATGTGGGGACTAGATGTAGGTTACCAGAGGAGATAGCTGAACCAGGATAAAACTCGATTTGTAATTTTCTTTATCCCTTAACTTATTATTTACTTTATTGTTGAATGTATGAATTAAGCAATATGTTAGGAATGTTTGCATGATTTGATTAGTTTATGATCTTGTTCATATCTGAAATCAACCTTATTGTTAATATTTCTTTATAAGTTTTAGTCTTGATGGAAATACATCTTGTAAAAACATATTTTGGTTTGTTGGTTGACAAAATCTTTTTCATAGTTAAAGAAAAGAATCAATTTTTTGTAAAAAGGAGAAGAAATTTCAAAAAGTTATCATACTCAATTCAACCCCCCTTCTTGAGTATTAAGAAGCCACAACCAACAAAAGCACCCTTGGGGACCTTTCTGCATCACACATAGCATGGCGGAGATGGTGGCTACTCCAAAACCTTCAAAGAATAACCCTCTCCCCCCCCCTCATTTCCTACATTTTAATCTTAATCATAAGACTAAAAAGGACAAGAAAAAGGGGAGTGAGGTACCTTTTGAAGGGACATAAGGAGCAATGTGCAATGGAATTGCTAGTGGAAAATAACAAGCCATCGCAAGAAACCTCTATGAATGCCTAAAGTTTTCACCGGAGAAGAAAAGGACAAAAGAAAGGAACAATGAAAATGAATGATAATTCGTAAAAGATACACCAAGACGTAACCTCTATTTTTAGGGAAACATTCAGTAACTGCCACCCACTAATGGGGGTAAGTCATCCACAACCTATAATTCAAAATAATTATGAGTTGCGTAACCCCAAGCCAAGAGTTGCACATAGACCAACTAGCGAATTCCCCATAGCCAAAACGTTGTTAGCACGCAGGCAAAAAGACATGTGCTCAGTAGTTGAAGCGTCCCATACAAGCCAAAAGTCATGTCTAGTCAAGACATATGTTAACCTTTCGCTACTAGAAAAATCAGACTTAGAGATGAAAAAATTATGTCTCTAAATTAGTAAAATTTCGTCTCTAAATATTTAGAGATGAAACTAAAGATGGAAATTGATTCGTCACTAAAAGTGGCATCTTTGATTTTCAGAGACAGAAAAATTAATTTTGTCTCTAAATTAGAGACAAAATTTTGCCATCTCTAAATTTTAAAATTCCTTCACTATTCAATTATCAAAATTTGTCTCCAGTTTTATATCTATTTTTGTCTCTAAATTAGAGATAGACTTTTTCATCTCTAAATCCGTCTTTAATATTTTTAAAAAAATAAAAAAATAGGCATCTAATTCCGGTTTGTCACAACTAGACACCTTCATTTTATAAAAAATATATATATATTTTTCTTGCTAATCGCTCTCAGATCAGGAGGAAACAAGCAAAGAAAAGTCTCCACCAATCACATATGAATTAAAGAAATATCATGGAAAACGATCTATATAGATAAGTGCATGCGCATAATAAAGTTTCAAAATTGTATAGAAGTAGTAGTATTAATTGACCTGAGAAAATTAAAGTTGAAAATACATATATCTATTTCATGAAAAAAGCTATAGTGAGATTATAATTATGGTTGTTCTAACTTCTAGGTATTGTAATAAAAGTGGGGTTAAAATATTGATAACTTATAGTGATCACTTATGAGGAGATGTCATTGCTTTTGCTCTAGAGTTTGCCCAGATGTTGCTGAAAAGGAGAGGGGAATAGATCGAGTGTAAGTACATAATCAAATGTAGAAAAATAAAAAAAAAGTGGGAATTAAACAGAAGAAACAGAAATATGGTGTGGGAAAGGGGTGAGAGTATTTTAATTAGATGCTTCAATTAACTAGCATGGTCATTGATAATCAATTTTGAGTCAGGAGATAGTAACTGATAGAAGGGTTATAGTTAAACACAATTTCTTATTTCAGACACACTACAAATGCATCAACTGGATGAGGGAGGTAGGTAACAGAACATTAAAACTTCATTGCATCCCTTAGTCAAAATAGTTAATATATGCAGTTCATATCAAACTGTAGCTTTAGATTTTTAGTTCTAAACAAAAATAAAGCAATTAATCTACCCCAATGGGGAAATAAGCTAGTCGTTTGGGCTTGCCAACATTGATACATGGAAGATCAGTAGAGTAGCAGAGTTTTATCTTACGATAGTTAACGAAATAATCATAAACAGTCACTTCCTCAGTAACATCATCACCATCCCTTCCACCTTTGCTCTTTAGTGTGAACCTACAATACCCACACATCTTCATTAAAATCCTTACTCATGATGTAAGAAGCAACTCTACAATTACAATAAGAACATACAGAAAGTTAATGATTGGCCATCTTATAAAAGGGCTCTAACATAAAAAGAAATAGAAAAAATATGTCTGTTCTTTGTATGGGAGTTCATTGAGTCCAAGTAGGCAGCCTCTGCAAAAGACACTTTACGGTTACATTATTAGCATTGTAAAACACCATAAAGACAGAAAGATATTAAAATAATATTATCACTCAACAAAAATAGAGGAACAAAAAGAAATGGTAATTTATTAACCAAATGCAAGAACCTACAATTACCTAAGAACATACAGAAAATTAATGATTGGCCATGTCTCGCTTAGCAGTATGTTGCCTCAATATGATATCAAGCAATCTTATGGCTTCTTGAAAATCCTGTGATTCCTGCCCACCTAAAATATTGGAAATGGCCTGCATTGGAATCTTTGCAGCAAAGCTAATCTCAACTTTAAATGTCTTGGCACGATAAGGGCATCGCATCGTCTTCCTATCACTCACATTTGGACTTCCATGACTATCAGGGCTGCAGTTTCCATTATTTCTATAAAAAATAAAAGAAAGAAGTTACAATGCTAGAACAATAATACATAAACCAATATGGAGAATTAACAACAATCACATGTATTTTAACATGTTTGATGTGACATCCTCTAGAACAACTTGAAATTCAAGCTTGTTTGGAGCAAGAAAGCCAATCGTGAACAAAGTTTTTTCACCATCATAGGTGAAGTCCTTTCCGCTTAACTCAGAATCATAAGTTTCTTACACTTTGTCTATCACTTTTCTCCCTACACCCTTACCTTCAATACGGCATCCATCTTCATAAGAAATAGACACATGTTTAAATACAAAGCAAATAATCTCAAATTTGAATCAATATTTAGAAGTAACCAGGGATAATAATCGTAACAAAGCAACAGAAACATGAAGGACATACACTATACTAGAAGCAATGTCCATCATTGTTAGTGACATTGACTTTGAAGTAATTAGTGAGGAGTTGCAACTTCGCTCCCTTTGAACCTAGACTACACCTGGCCATTAGAACCCGAGAAGGCTTTTTCTTAGCTAGCTCAAGTGGGAGCTGGGAGGCCTAGGAGGAAAATTTGAAACAAGGTACTTCAAAAACTTGATACATTACTAGGAATGGCAATAAGCTAGATTCACAGAAGACCTTATCCAATCCAAGCCTGTAGTGTAAGGACAATTTAAAACCTAAATAGTTAAGGCATAGAATCTGATCCAATATGACCTTACTTGGTTTTAAAAAATATCAGGGGAGTAAATGAAAATAGAGGATTTCAATTAAATATATAATGACAACAACCTAATATAATGCAATTGTTTAGACTTAGGAGTTTGCAAAACATTATTCTTTGCAGCCAAAATGCAAAGCAATTTGTCATCATTACAAAGTCCCACAAAAATTAAGGAGCAAGTTCAAAGTGGATTGACAAGCAGAAAAATAAAGCTTCGAGTGAGTATGTGATATATAATGCTCTATTTCAAAACATGAATTTGATAATATATACAAACATGAATCAAAATCAAAATATGTAGATATATTGCTCCTAGTGATGAAGTTTATCCAATGAAGCAATAGCTGCTTAATACAAGAGCGAATGTGCAGTGGAACAAATGTACAAATGCAGAAGTTTAAAGCATCAGATCGACAAGTGAACCCAGAAAATTGGGAAAGAGTTTTTCATTCAATTCCAAAACAATTATCAATGAATAATGAATGATTTAGAAACAAAAATAAAGGCATGAATGATTTAATAAATGCTTTATTAACCCTTTTTTATTTAATTACCCAGCAACTATAACCTATATGTATATACAATATAAGCATAACATATATCATAGAATGCCACTAGTTGCTAATTTAAGTACTAGACATCAAATAAGGCATAAGTTGTTCTATTAAGTCTGTAATTTATGCTGCATCAAACATCATACTTGTGATTGACAAATAAAAACAATTTTGAAACCATGAGATTAATGAAATTTTAATATGTACCCTTAACTGATAGAACTCATGAAATGATTAGTTTTTAACTTCTCATTTAACTTCCAGCACAATTAATTATTTCAGTAAGATATTTAGACATAAATTCAAGAGTGCATAAATTATCCATTCTGCAAACTTCTCGCTCTAAGTGTTAAAAGACAATCCATAACAGCCTTCATAGATCCCTACACAACAAAAGAGATAGTGGCAACCCAGTAAGGAGCATGAACCAAGCACAAGAAAAACTCATAAATCAACAAAATTAATGTTGATATGGAAACTAATGTTGAAAGTCAAATACAACAGGCAACTTTGATTATGAGTTTATGAGTTATCAAGTATTTGAACCAGTATTTGAACTAGCCTTGATTAATGTTGAAAGTCGCAACAAGTAACAACTAAGCAAAGGCATCATTCATAGAGGGAATGATGGGGCTAGCCAAGATTTGATGTGAACAGAATCAAGACCAAACAACAGGCCAACCAAGATGAGGACCAAATAGAGCTTGTCTTGCTGGGTCTCTTGTGCAGTACTATCAGGAGTGATGGGTGATAATCACATATTTTATACATTAATAAATCCTCATTTTTAGTCATTTATACTCTCTATGTACTTAATTGATTAAGCTTGGTTATGTTTTATAAGTTTGGACTCAAATTGGACTTAATTAATTTTTTTAGTACTATTTTGGTCTTACATTGTTTCTGTATTTTGGCCATATCTTGAGTTCTAGATGTCTTATAATTATGTATCTTACCTTGTAAGAAAGATAAGAGAGAGCTCTATAACTTTCATGAAGAGCTCTAGATAAAATATGGATATCTAATGGATTTATTGTAGACAAGAGGATTAGCACAGTGAATGCTTGAGCTCACTTACAATTGTTAATAGATAATTGAAGGAATCATAATATGATTACATATATAATTGAATTTTGAATGTTATATTTTCTGATTGGAACTTTCTTTATGTGTAGATTTCAATTGAGTTATAAAGAGAAATAATTTTGCCTCTAATTTATTACTAAGAGTGGATCTCCTAACTCAAGCAAATCATTTATCATTTGTGAACAACTTTTATTACTTTTGGTGTTGTGACAAATCATTTTCTTACTTCAATTAATTTTTCTTCATCAATTCCCTGTGGATCGATCTCGGACTCCTGAGAATTTATTACTTGAGATAACCTGCACTTAGGTTTGCATCATTTAATCCGCATTAAGTTTTTGGTGTCGTTGCCAGGGACTTGATTTGAAGTTTTTATTTATTGAGGTTTCTTTTTCTTTACTTAAATCTATTCTCTCTTCTCCCTCACTGGAGCAAAAGATCGGCTTGCCAGTCCTTCGGTTTATTTACTAACTCTCTAACTTTCTAACTATCTAACTTACTAACTTGCTAACATGCTAACTTGCTAACTTACTAACTTTCTAACTTTTAATTTATGTCATTTATTTTTGCTTACTAACTTTTATTTTCTCGCTTCTCTAACTTTTTAATTTACGTCATTTATTTTCTGCTCTCTAACTTTATAATTTCTATTATTTATTATTGCTTTCTAACGTAATGAAATAATCTTTTCTTCTCTTCTCTTTCACGGCTCTGGTGAGGCTCGCATCTCTCCGATTTTCATATTTTAAATTTATTTTTTGTAATTTACTTTCTGCACTTTACTTTTTGTACTTTATTTTTTATATTTTACTTTACTTTCTAACTTACTAATTATTAACTCTCTAATTATCTAACTTTTTAATTTATCAGTTATCTAACTTTTTACTTGTTAATATTTATTGGGTGGTTGGTTTATACCACATCCATGTTAATATTTAATGGCTGGTATAAATTGCCTACTTGTATATTATTTTTTCTATTTTAAGTCATTTATTTATGTTTAATTAGTATCGTGATTTAAATTCTGGTCGTTTAGTTAAAATTAATCATGGTACTTTATATATTGATTTGTTTGAATCATAATCACACACAATTGACACAATGGCTGAAAATAAAAGTGTACATGATGAACATGAAAATCAACCGTTGCGAACCATGCGTGAATATTTGCAACCACCTCGAAATTCTAGCTCAACATGTTTTATCTTTCCACTCAATGCCGATAATTTTAGATTCAAGTCAGGTATGATTTCTTTACTTCCTAATTTTTATAGTTTAGAGTCTGAAGGCCCATATTTACATTTGAAAGAATTTGAGGAAGTATGTATTACTTCCAATGACCAAAATTGCACTAAAGAGATTGTTAAGCTTAAATTATTTTCTTTTTCTTTAAAAGATAAAGCAAAATTTTAGTTTAACACTTTGAAACCAAGATCAATTGGCACATGGCAAGAAATGCAAGGTGAGTTCTTAAAGAAATTTTTTCCAACACATAAAACTAATGCTATTAAAAGACAAATCCAAAATTTTTTCCAAAATTCAAATGAAGCATATTTTCAATGTTAGGAATGGTTTAAAGATTTGTTAAATTCTTGCCCACGTCATGATTTTGTAAAATGGCGCACTATAAGCTTCTTTTATGAAGGTTTAACACCTGAAACAAAATAATTTGTGGAAACAATGTGCAATGGTGAGTTTCTTGATAAAGAACCTGATGAAGCTTTAGACTATTTAAACCAGTTGGCTGAAAATTCTCAATCTTAGTATAGTACTAACCCTTCTAAAAATTGAATTAGATCTAACCTTGTAAGTGTTAATAATGGAAAATATCACCTTAGTTAAGAGGAAGATCTAAATGCAAGATTTGCTAGTTTGGCTAGAAAAGTTGAAGCTATGGAATTAAGAATAACAAAAGAAATCAAATCTGTGCAAAATGAAGAAATTTGTGGCATTTGTGATGACTTAGGATACTCAACACATAAATGTCCTAATATTCTTGTTTTTAAAGAAGTTATACATGAGCAAGTAAATGCAATGAACAATTTTAAAAAGCCATTTATTTATTTTTTTTCAGATACATATAATCCGGGGTGGAGAAATCACTGAAACTTCAGCTGGAGGAATAATAATCAATCACAATTCGTACAACCGCCACCTCCTCAAGCACAACAAGACACTCAAAATTCTCAAGGATATGCACCTTATGTCCCACTATATAGGAAAACCCTTGAAAAAACAATGCATGCATTCATAGAAAAACAAGAAGCCATTAATAAAAAAAATAATTAAACCATGACTAACATAAAAGAAACTCTTGCTAAACTTTCTTTTGCACTCACTATTCACAAGAAAGGAAAATTTCCTTCTCAACCTCAACCAAATCCCAATGGTTAGTATAGTCTAAACGAGGGGAGTTCAAAAAATTAACAAATAGATCAAGTCAAGTCAGTGATAACTCTTAGAAGTGGAAAGGTTGTTGAAAAACAAATTCCCGAACCTTGTGAGAAAGAAGATGAACCAATTCCCCAAGAGAATAAAGAAGTTGACCAAAAAGAGATTAAACTCTCACTTGCATCCTTATTTCCTCAAGCATTAAACAATTCAAGGAAATTGAACCATAACACTGAAAATTTTGAAATTTTGAAACAAGTGA
The DNA here is from genome assembly GCA_029884605.1 of Ormosia emarginata. Lineage (NCBI taxonomy): Eukaryota > Viridiplantae > Streptophyta > Magnoliopsida > Fabales > Fabaceae > Ormosia > Ormosia emarginata. Next base: position 7,709,231 of record JAQQTP010000051.1, read on the forward strand.
AGGTCAATATTCCTTTGTTAGATGCTATCAAATAGATTTCTTCTTATGCCAAATATTTGAAGGACTTGTGCACTGTTAAAAGAAAACTAAATGTGAAAAAGAAAACATTTTTGGCTGAACAGGTAAGCTCCATTCTTCATAATAATAATGCGTTGAAATATAAAGACCCTAGTTGTCCTACAGTTTCATGCATTATTGGAGAACATAAAATTGAAAAGGCTTTACTTGATCTTGGTGCTAGTGTCAATTTGCTTCCATATTCAGTTTATCAGCAACTCAACTTAGGTGAGTTAAACTAACTTCTGTAACTCTTCTACTTGCTAATAGATCAATTAGAATTCTAAGAGGAATAGTGGAAGATGTGTTGGTACAAGTTAATAAATTCATATATCCTGTGGATTTTATTGTCTTGGATACTGAACCTATGGTTGATAGTTGTAAGTCAGTTCCTGTTATTTTAGGCTGTCCATTTTTAGTAACATCTAATGCTTTGATAAATTACAGAAATGGAGTGGTGAAGCTAACATTTGGAAATATGACACTGGAGCTCAATGTTTTTAACATGTGCAAGCAACCACAGGAAGTCCTTGATGAAAAGGAGGAAGTTGAAGGAATTGAAGCCATTATAGATGATTATCTTCAAACAATGAGTTCTTCTGACCCATTAGAAATTTGTTTAGTCAATTCATTTAAGTCAGGCATGTAATTAGAAGATGATATCTCTGAAATTTGCTCTTTGCTTGATTGTACACAAGTAATGGAGTACAAGGAATGGAAGCCAATATTTGAAGAGCTAAAACCCATGAATGATAATGTCCATGAAGAAGTACCCACATCGAAACTAAAGTCATTACCTGTTGGGTTAAAGTACACATTTTTGGAAGAAGAGCAAAACTTTCTAGTAGTAATTTCCTCGTCTCTTACTGAAGAACAAGAAAGTATGTTAACAGAAGTACTTAAAAGGCATAAAAGTGTAATTGGATGGACATTAAAGGACATAAAAAGCATTCATCTATTAATTTGTACACATAGAATACATGTAGAGGATAATGGTAAAACTTCTCAATAACCTCAAAGAAGATTCAATCCACATATGAAAGAGGTAGTTAGAGTTGAAGTCCATAAATTGCTTGATGTTAGAATTATCTATGCTATCTCTGATAACCAATAGGTAAGCCCTACACAAATTATGCCTAAGAAATCTGGAATAACAGTGGTTGAAAATGATAAGGGTGAATTAATACCTACGTGAGTCTCATCTAGTTAGCGTATGTATATTGATTTTAGAAAATTAAATGCTGCTACTAGAAAAGATCATTTCCCATTACCATTTCTTGATCAAATTCTAGAAAGGATAGTAGGACATCCATACTACTATTTTCTTGATGGTTATTCGGGTACAATCAAATACCAATTGCATTGGAAAATCAAGAAAAGATCACTTTTACATGTCCCTTTAGTACTTTTGCATATAGAAGAATGTCTTTTGGCCTTTGTAATGCTCCGGCAACATTCCAAAGATGCATGTTAAGCATTTTTCGTGACATGATTGAGCAATATTTAGAGATTTTCATGGATGACCTAACAGTTTTTGGATATTCTTTTGAAAATTGTCTTGATAATTTGGAAAAAGTTCTTAAAAGATGCGAAGAAAAAGGATTTGTGTTAAATTGGGAAAAATGTCATTACATGGTTACCTCAGGAATAGTGTTAGGCCATGTGATATCTTCTAAAGGAATTGAAGTTAATAAGGCCAAAGTTGAATTAATTGCCCATTTGTCTTCCCCAAAAACAGTTAGAGAAATTCGTTCCTTTTTAGGACATGCAAAATTTTACAGAAGATTCATAAAGGATTTTAGTGTCATATCTAGACTATTATGTAATCTTTTGTTGAAAGATACACCATTTGATTAGACTCAAGAATGTCAAAATTTTTTTGAAAAATTAATTGATCTTCTGACATCTGCTCCTATCATGCAATCTCCTGACTAGTCTTTGCCTTTTGAGTTGTTGTGTGATGCTAGTGATTTTGTTGTGGGCGTTGTTTTATGTCAAAGAAAAGAAAGTAAGCCTCATGTGATTTATTTTGCAAGTAGAACTTTAAATAGTGCACAAATGAATTACACCACTAATTTTTGCACTGGACAAATTTCGACCTTACTTAATTAGTTCTTCTATTGTGATTTTCACCGATCATGTTGCTATTAGATGTTTGATGTCTAAGCAAGATGCTAAACCAAGATTGATACGGTAGATCTTGTTGCTTCAAGAATTCAACATCACAATAAAAGATAAGAAATGAGCCAAAAATGTTGTCGCTAATCATTTGTCCAGACTTACAATAGGCTCACCTTTTGATAGCACACCCATCAATGATTCCTTTCCCGATGAATTTTTATTTTCTGTCAATTTCATGCCTTGGTTTGCTAACATAGTTAACTTTCTTGTAACAGGAAAGATGCAGCCTCAATGGATGCACCAAGATAAAAGGAAATTTTTGATAGAGGTAAAAAAATTTTATTAGGATGACTCATACTTGTTCAAATATTGTCCTAACCAAATCTTTTGGAGAGATGTGTGCTCGACAGTGAGGTAGGTAGTGTCATTAAATTTTGTCACTCAGAAGTATGTGGAGGTCACTTTTCTTCAAAGAAAACAGCTACGAAAATCTTGCAGTGCAGATTTTATTAGCCTACTTTATTTAAGGACTGCTATACTTTTTGCAAAAACTACGAAAATTGTCAAAAAATGAGCTCAATTTCTAAAAGAAATATGATGTCTCTAAACCTCATCTTTGTCATTGAAATTTTTTATTGTTGGGGAATTGATTTCATAGGCTCATTTCCATCCTCATTTGGATTTGTGTATATTTTGGTTGTAGTTGATTATGTCTCAAAATGGATTGAGGTGATCCCATGCCGACACAATAATCATAAAACTGTTCTCAAATTTTTAAAAGAAAATATCTTGTGTCGATTTGGAATCCCTCGAGCTATCATCAGTGATGGGGGAATACATTTTTGCAATAAACCATTTAAATCTTTAATGAAGAAATATGATATTACACACAAAATTGTCACCCCTTATCACCCTCAGACAAGTGGACAAGTTGAATTGACAAATAGGGAGATTAAACAAATTTTAGAAAAAATAGTTAACCCAATTCGTAAAGATTAGTCTTTAAGACTAAACGATGCACTTTGGGCTTACCATACTACTTTCAAAACATCTTTGGGCATGTCACCCTATCGGTTAGTCTAAGGAAAATCTTGTCACTTGCCTGTAGAATTGGAACATAAAACTTTTTGGGTCATTAAAGCTTTCAATCTAAACCTTGATGATGCTTGCAAAATACGCAAATTACAATTAAATGAACTTGAGAAATTGAGAAATGATGCATATGAAAATTCAAAGATTTATAAAGCTAGAATAAAAGCTTTTCATGACAAGACAATTTTGAGAAAATGTTTTGAAATTGGTCAAAAAGTTCTGCTTTATAATTCTCGTCTGCACCTATTCCCTGGAAAATTGAGATCTAGGTGGAATGGTCCTTTTGTTGTCAAACATGTGTATCCTTATGGGGCCATAGATATTGAGAATCCTAGGAATGCTAATGTGTTTAAAGTCAATGGACAAAGACTTAAACCATTTCTAAAAAATTAAGTTGATGAGGTAGAATTTATTTCTCTTTCTGATCCTTGTTATGAATAGAATTTATTCTAATTTTGTTGCCTTATTTTTGCAGTTCTTTGTGTTCCTGGTTAAGTGGCGGATAATGATACTCCGTGGCTTTCGAGTCGGTTTATTTTTCAATTTCCCAAAATAACTGAATCATTCTCCTTTAAAATGGATGTCATTCTTTCAAACCTGAGAAAACATTTTCCTTCCCTCCCTCAAAATGCTTTGACAAAAATCTACAAAGCTAGATGTGAAAGATTGAGACTGTTAATGCACAAGGGTATGCCAGAAGATGTATGTTGGATAATTGAAGCAAAGGTCCAACTAGCAGGTGAGTCTTCAATTTCATTTGACTCATACATGTCAGGTCTTGGAAGAAGTTCGTATTCTAAAAAGATAAGAGCAAAAAGGTTATAAGTCTATCACAAATGTGCACGATAGAATTGCAACAAGCGATGTCATTCTTTGGGGATGGTTTCCTCAAACAGAGAAGATAAAATTTTCTTAATTAAGAATGGATTGAGTAAGGAGTCATTAGATGATATCTTATTGACTCTTGAGACGCATTCTTGTGAATTTGTGTATCATGAACTTCTTAATTTGTGGAATCTCTTCAAGGATGAAGAAAAATACTACAGTCTTGGGAATCTGACTCTAAAAGACCCTGTTTGCTAATTTATAAAAAAAATTGGATGGGAAATTTAGCCTCGACTCATAGAAGGCGTTTAAGCCGTTACTGAACGTGAAACCAGAGGTAGATATGAGCCATATCCATAACAATATGTACATATTATCTTCTTCTTCTTCATGTTTTCTTTAAAAAAAAGAAATAAAAAAGAAATAAAAAGAGAACAAAAAAAACAAGGTTAAAAGAGACAAAAATGAGAAAATGAGGGCAAAACTTCAGTTTAACTTAGTCTTTAATTAGATTAGGAGCCCCGGATGGGTGTCCGTCTTTTCATATACTCAGGAGGAGACCTTCACACACCAGTATATAAATAAGGTTTGTGTACCATGCTCTGTAAAGAGTCTTTCTCAGTGTCCCAAAGTTTACCTTTTAGGCAAGCTGAGATGATGGGCAGAAAGAAGCGTCCCGTGTTAACATACTCGTGTGACTATGCAACTGAGCTGGATCCTGTGATTTAATGCCATGGGCTCTCCAGCGACCTCTCACTGGCTGTGGTCCTTAGCTGGTGGCTGTCAGATTTACGTACTTTAATTAGTTGTGTCGTAGCTCAATCTAATATATTTCACAAGCAAGAGGGAGAAGAATTCCAAAATTAGCTGAGTCGTCTTGGTATTGCTGCACTATTGCACTCATGACACGCAATATAAAGATACGCCATGAAAACTGTATATAAAGGTATGTCATCATTTGCTATTATATTTCTTTTATCTTTGTATGATTTTGTTGTATTTTAGTTTTGGACAGACGATCCTTTGAGCAGGGTCCTTCAGGGGTTTCTAGACTTCTTTACCTTGATGGTTTTCTCGAAATCAAAACAAAAAATAAACAAAAACAAAAACAAAAAAAAATTAAAAAAAAAAGATTCCATTTTCTTAATTTCAAACTTTTTTTACAACAACCAACCTATCCTTATAGGTGCTATTATTATCCTTTTCATTCTTTTTCCTATTTAAACACTCCATTTTCTCTACTTTCTTCTAACTCAGAATCATTCACAAAGAAAGGTGAGTATAGATATAGAATGTGTTTCTGTTCGTTGACTTAAAAATATATGTGTATTTTGTGGGTCTAAGTATCGGAAGGGTTTAGAGTTTGTAAACGCAGCTAACACTCTTAGTCGATCACTTGTTGCGATAAATATTCATCTTGTATATGGGAGAGGTTGTCGTGGGTTAATGGGGGCTGTATCACTTGTTGCATATATAGCAGACAGTTAGGTTTTAGGTGTCATTCTTGAACCTTTAGCTCAACAGATCATCACTGGAAAGACAATTGGGGAGGAACTTAAGGTATCATCAATGCATGAACGAATGAAGATAATGTTTGACAACTCTGATGCATTCGTTGCCATATTAGGTGATTTTGGTACCTTAGAAGAAGTTTTTCAAATTGTCTCTTGGGCCGAACTGAACATCCACCATAAACCCATAGGTTTGTTGAATGTAAATAATTTCTTTGATATTTTGTTACTTTTTCTTGACCATGTTATTGAACAGAAATTTATCACACCTTCCGCAAGACAACTTCTTATTTCTACTTCCACTATTGATGAGTTAATTAATAAATTAGAAACTTTTGTTCATAAACCTGACCCAGCAATAGCTCAGATAGATTGGTCAGCAAGAAGCAGTGAAGGAAGTAGGATGAAAAGAAAGTCAGATTTAACAATTCGTTTATAACTTTCCTATACTTTTGATTTTATTTATCGTACTTTGTTTCTGTTTAACTTTATGTCAAATTTCTCTAACAGGTAATATCTTTTATCCTTTACTCATCTACATTTTAACAATAAGGACAATGTTGTGATCTAGTTGGGGGGGAAGGATAGTTGACCAAAAAAAATTTCTTTTTTGGGAAGTATGATATGATGGTTATGGACTTACTAAACCAATGAATGATGGTAGAGTAAGGAGTAATTTTACTCCTGAGACGCACCTAAATTAGAAAGTATGTTTAGTTATATGACTATCAGAAACTTATTCGTAGTAAAATCAATTAACGATGGCAGAGTAAGGAGTAAATTTTACCTTGGAGGTAAGTTTACTCTTGAGACACATCTTAGTTGAGGAAATAATTATTTTGTGTAGAAGCAGCAAATGGATTCTTAGATCTTAGCATAAATTGTCTTCTTTCTTAAAAATCACAAGCTTGGATATGAGTGTTGATATGATGGATTGAGAATGATAGAAATATGCATTATGAGATTTTGAGCCTATTGATTAATGAATTGAACATTTGTACCATTCTTTTCTTTCTTGTGTGATTTTCACTCATGGAATTATTACTCTAGAACTTGCTTTGATTCTTTTTTAGGCTACATTTTCACATGCATACAGAAATATGATTGAGGCATTTTGAAATAGCTACTTTGACCAAAATAGTCATCCTTGTATATTTTCCCTTGTGTAACCCCTTTGAGCTTATTTGACCATTTCTTGTTTTTAGCTCGTTACGTGCCTTAAAAAAAAACATGTTTTTACCTAACCTTAGGGAATAAGAGAGCATTGGCCTTATTCTTGAATAAGTGTGGGGGTGTGTGTACAAAATGTTAAAAAAAATTGTTGAAACAAAATCATCAAAAAAAAAAAGAGAAAGAAAGAGCTGACCACCGCTGTAATCAAAGGATTATCAGAGTCCCCTGATACACCATGTGACATATCCATACCTAGAATAAAGATGGATGCTTGGAAACAATAGGAAAAGAATGAGAAGGTTCAGACTTAACAATGAATTCAATTCATTAATTTTGCATTGATCTTCAACAAAACATTAGTCAAATATTAGTCATTGTCCTTTATGATAAATGTTCTCAAATATCTTTTCCACTCTAACTGTACCACAATACTCTTTTATTCTCTTTGATATTTATCTTCTCATATCCATATTATCCTCTCTCCTTTACTATGGCCCCATTACAACATTGAATAAAGTCCTCTTGATTTTTGTATGTATGTGTTTTGAGTAACGAAGAAGTAGAAGATAAGCAAGCTTATGGTAGTGCAATTGTTCATGGGTTGAATAGAGTGAAATACTTACCTTTTAAACACTTGAGAGATTAAGAGTGAATTCTATGAGGATCTATCATTCTTGATTCATTCTTTTCAACTAAAGTTTCCTTACTTGTTAGTTTGAGATGTGAAGAAATATTACCTCATTAATGCTTTGATCCCTTGAATTTCTGGTTGCTCTTCTTGTTTCATCAAGTCTTTTAGAGTTTTTAGCTTTTGAATCTATGTCATTTTTCTTTGTTTCCTAGCTTTGGTCTTATGTGTTTTGCCCAGGAGTGTAAAAAATTAAGTGTGGGAAAATTTGATAATCACATATTTTATACATTATTATACCCTCATTTTTAGTCATTTACATTCACTATATACTTAATTGATTAGATTGTTCATAAACCTGACCCAGCAATAGCTCAGATAGATTGGTCAGCAAGAAGCAGTGAAGGAAGTAGGATGAAAAGAAAGTCAGATTTAACACATTGTTTATAGCTTTCTTATACTTTTGATTTTATTTATCGTACTTTGTTTCTGTTTAACTTTGTGTCAGATTTCTCTAACAGGTAATATCTTTTATCCTTTACTCATCTACATTTTAACATTAAAGACAATGTTGTGATCTAGTTGGGGGGGAAGGATAGTTGACCAAAAACAAATTTCTTTTTTGGGAAGTATGATATGATTGTTATGGACTTACTAAACCAATGAATGATGGTAGAGTAAGGAGTAATTTTACTCCTGAGACACACCTAAATTAGGAACTATGTTTAGTTATATGACTATCAGAAACTTATTCGTAGTAAAATCAATTAACGATGGCAGAGTAAGGAGTAAATTTTGCCTTGGAATTACTCTTGAGACACATCTTAGTTGAGGAAATAATTATTTTGTGTAGAAGTAGCAAATGGATTCTTAGATCTTAGCATAAATTGTCTTCTTTCTTAAAAATCACAAGCTTGGATATGAGTGTTGATATGATGGATTGAGAATGATAGAAATATGCATTGTGAGATTTTGAGCCTATTGATGAATGAATTGAACATTTGTACCATTCTTTTCTTTCTTGTGTGATTTTCACTCATGGAATTGTTACTCTAGAACTTGCTTTGATTCTTTTTTAGGCTACATTTTCACATGCATACAAAAACATGATTGAGGCATTTTGAAATAGCTACTTTGACCAAAATAGTCATCCTTGTATATTTTTCCTTGTGTAACCCCTTTCAGCTTATTTGACCATTTCTTATTTTTAGCTCATTACGTGCCTTAAAAAAAACATGTTTTTACCTAACTTTAGGGAATAAGAGAGCATTGACCTTATTCTTAAATAAGTGTGGGGGTGTGTGTGCATGTTAAAATGTTAAAAAAAAATTGTTGAAACAAAATTATCAAAAAAAAAAAAAAAAAGAGAAAGAAAGAGTGACCAATTGTAATCAAAGGATTATCAGAGTCCCCTGATACACCATGTGACATATCCATACCTAGAATAAAGATGGATTCTTGGAAACAATAGGAAAAGAATGAGAAGGTTCAGACTTAACAATGAATTCAATTCATCAATTTGGGATTGATCTTCAACAAAACATTAGTCAAATATTAGTCATTGTCCTTTATGATAAATGTTCTCAAATATCTTTTCCACTCTAACTGTACCACAATACTCTTTTATTCTCTTTGATATTTATCTTCTCATATCCATATTATCCTCTCTCCTTTACTATGGCCCCATTACAACATTGAATAAAGTCCTCTTGATTTTTGTATGTATGTGTTTTGAGTAACGAAGAAGTAGAAGATAAGCAAGCTTATGGTAGTGCAATTGTTCATGGGTTGAATAGAGTGAAATACTTACCTTTTAAACACTTGAGAGATTAAGAGTGAATTCTATGAGGATCTATCATTCTTGATTCATTCTTTTCAACTAAAGTTTCCTTACTTGTTAGTTTGAGATGTGAAGAAATATTACCTCATTAATGCTTTGATCCCTTGAATTTTGGTTGCTCTTCTTGTTTCATCAAGTCTTTTAGAGTTTTTAGCTTTTGAATCTATGTCATTTTTCTTTGTTTCTAGCTTTGGTCTTATGTGTTTTGCCCAGGAGTGTAAAAAATTAAGTGTGGGAAAATTTGATAATCACATATTTTATACATTATTATACCCTCATTTTTAGTCATTTACATTCACTATATACTTAATTGATTAGATTGTTCATAAACCCGACCATTCCAAAGAATAGCTCAGATAGATTGGTCAAGAAGCAAAGCGATGAAGGAAGTAGGATGAAAAGAAAGTCGATTTAACACATTGTTTATAGCTTTCTTATACTTTTGATTTTATTTATCGTACTTTGTTTCTGTTTAACTTTGTGTCGATTTCTCTAACAGGTAATATCTTTTATCCTTTACTCATCTACATTTTAACATTAAAGACAATGTTGTGATCTAGTTGGGGGAAGGATAGTTGACCAAAAACAAATTTCTTTTTTGGGAAGTATGATATGATTGTTATGGACTTACTAAACCAATGAATGATGGTAGAGTAAGGAGTAATTTTACTCCGAGACACACCTAAATTAGGAACTATGTTTAGTTATATGACTATCAGAAACTTATTCGTAGTAAAATCAATTAACGATGGCAGAGTAAGGAGTAAATTTTGCCTTGGAATTACTCTTGAGACACATCTTAGTTGAGGAAATAATTATTTTGTGTAGAAGTAGCAAATGGATTCTTAGATCTTAGCATAAATTGTCTTCTTTCTTAAAAATCACAAGCTTGGATATGAGTGTTGATATGATGGATTGAGAATGATAGAAATATGCATTGTGAGATTTTGAGCCTATTGATGAATGAATTGAACATTTGTACCATTCTTTTCTTTCTTGTGTGATTTTCACTCATGGAATTGTTACTCTAGAACTTGCTTTGATTCTTTTTTAGGCTACATTTTCACATGCATACAAAAACATGATTGAGGCATTTTGAAATAGCTACTTTGACCAAAATAGTCATCCTTGTATATTTTTCCTTGTGTAACCCCTTTGAGCTTATTTGACCATTTCTTATTTTTAGCTCATTACGTGCCTTAAAAAAACATGTTTTTACCTAACTTTAGGGAATAAGAGAGCATTGACCTTATTCTTAAATAAGTGTGGGGGTGTGTGTGCAAAATGTTAAAAAAAATTGTTGAAACAAAATTATCAAAAAAAAAAAAGAGAAAGAAAAGTCGACCACCATATCTGTAATCAAAGGATTATCGAGTCCCCTGATACACCATGTGACATATCCATACCTAGAATAAAGATGGATTCTTGGAAACAATAGGAAAAGAATGAGAAGGTTCAGACTTAACAATGAATTCAATTCATCAATTTGGGATTGATCTTCAACAAAACATTAGTCAAATATTAGTCATTGTCCTTTATGATAAATGTTCTCAAACATCTTCTCCACTCTAAGCTGTACCACAATGCTCTTTTTATTCTCTTTGATATTTATCTTCTCATATCCATATTATCCCCTCTCCTTTACCATGGCCCCATTACAACATTGAATAAAGTCCTCTTGATTTTTGTATGTATGTGTTTTGAGTAACGGAGAAGTAGAAGATAAGCAAGCTTATGGTAGTGTAATTGTTCATGGGTTGAATAGAGTGAAATACTTACCTTTTAAACACTTGAGAGATTAAGAGTGAATTCTATGAGGATCTATCATTCTTGATTCATTCTTTTCAACTAAAGTTTCTTTACTTGTTGGTTTGAGATGTGAAGAAATATTACCTCATTAAAGCATTGATCCCTTGAATTTCTGGTTGCTCTTCTTGTTTCATCAAGTCTTTTAAAGTTTTTAGCTTTTGAGTCTATGTCATTTTTCTTTGTTTCCTAGCTTTGGTCTTATGTGTTTTGCCCAGGAGTGTAAAAAATTAAGTGTGGGAAAATTTGATAATCACATATTTTATACATTATTATACCCTCATTTTTAGTCATTTACATTCTCCATATACTTAATTGATTAGATTGTTCATAAACCTGACCCAGCAATAGCTCAAATAGATTGGTTAGCAAGAAGTAGAGAAGGAAGTAGGATGAAAAGAAAGTCAGATTTAACACTTCGTTTATAGTTTTCCTATACTTTTGATTTTATTTATCGTACTTTGTTTCTGTTTAACTTTGTGTCAGATTTCTCTAGCAGGTAATATCTTTTATCCTTTACTCATCTATATTTTAACATTAAGGACAATGTTGTGATCTAGTTGGGGGGGAAGGATAGTTGACCAAAAAAAAATTCTTTTTTGGGAAGTATGATATGATTGTTATGGACTTACTAAACCAATGAATGATGGTAGAGTAAGGAGTAATTTTACTCCTGAGACGCACCTAAATTAGGAACTATGTTTAGTTATATGACTATCAGAAACTTATTCGTAGTAAAATCAATTAATGATGGCAGAGTAAGGAGTAAATTTTGCCTTGGAGGTAAGTTTACTCTTGAGACACATCTTAGTTGAGGAAATAATTATTTTGTGTAGAAGTAGCAAATGGATTCTTAGATCTTAGCATAAATTGTCTTCTTTCTTAAAAATCACAAGCTTGGATATGAGTTTTGATATGATGGATTGAGAATGATTGAAATATGCATTGTGAGATTTTGAGCCTATTAATGAATGAATTGAACATTTGTACCATTCTTTTCTTTCTTGTGTGATTTTCACTCATGGAATTGTTACTCTAGAACTTGCTTTGATTCTTTTTTAGGCTACATTTTCACATGCATACAGAAACATGATTGAGGCATTTTGAAATAGCTACTTTGACCAAATAGTCATCCTTGTATATTTTTCCTTGTGTAACCCCTTTGAGCTTATTTGATCATTTCTTATTTTTAGCTCATTACGTGCCTTAAAAAAAACATGTTTTTACCTAACCTTAGGGAATAAGAGAGCATTGGCCTTATTCTTAAATAAGTGTGGGGGTGTGTGTGTAAAATGTTAAAAAAAATTGTTGAAACAAAATCATCAACCAAAAAAGAGAAAGAAAGAGCTGACCACCGCTGTAATCAAAGGATTATCAGAGTCTCCTGATACACCATGTGACATATCCATACCTAGAATAAAGATGGATGCTTGGAAACAATAGGAAAAGAATGAGAAGGTTCAGACTTAACAATGAATTCAATTCATCAATTTGGGATTGATCTTCAAGAAAACATTAGTCAAATATTAGTCATTGTCCTTTATGATAAATGTTCTCAAACATCTTCTCCACTCTAACTGTATCACAATGCTCTTTTATTCTCTTTGATATTTATCTTCTCATATCCATATTATCCCCTCTCCTTTACCATGGCCCCATTACAACATTGAATAAAGTCCTCTTGATTTTTGTATGTATGTGTTTTGAGTAACGGAGAAGTAGAAGATAAGCAAGCTTATGGTAGTGTAATTGTTCATGGGTTGAATAGAGTGAAATACTTACCTTTTAAACACTTGAGAGATTAAGAGTGAATTCTATGAGGATCTATCATTCTTGATTCATTCTTTTCAACTAAAGTTTCTTTACTTGTTGGTTTGAGATGTGAAGAAATATTACCTCGTTAATGCTTTGATCCCTTGAATTTCTGGTTGCTCTTCTTGTTTCATCAAGTCTTTTAGAGTTTTTAGCTTTTGAATCTATGTCATTTTTCTTTGTTTCCTAGCTTTGGTCTTATGTGTTTTGCCCAGAGTGTAAAAAATTAAGTGTGGGGAATTTGATAATCACATATTTTATACATTAATATACCCTTATTTTTAATCATTTACATTCACTATATACTTAATTGATTAGATTGTTCATAAACCTGACCCAGCAATAGCTCAGATAGATTGGTCAGCAAGAAGCAATGAAGGAAGTAGGATGAAAAGAAAGTCGATTTAACACATTGTTTATAGCTTTCTTATACTTTTGATTTTATTTATCGTACTTTGTTTTTTGTTTAACTTTGTGTCGATTTCTCTAACAGTAATATCTTTTATCCTTTACTCATCTACATTTTAACATTAAAGACAATGTTGTGATCTAGTTGGGGGAAGGATAGTTGACCAAAAACAAATTTCTTTTTTGGGAAGTATGATATGATTGTTATGGACTTACTAAACCAATGAATGATGGTAGAGTAAGGAGTAATTTTACTCCTGAGACACACCTAAATTAGGAACTATGTTTAGTTATATGACTATCAGAAACTTATTCGTAGTAAAATCAATTAACGATGGCAGAGTAAGGAGTAAATTTTGCCTTGGAATTACTCTTGAGACACATCTTAGTTGAGGAAATAATTATTTTGTGTAGAAGTAGCAAATGGATTCTTAGATCTTAGCATAAATTGTCTTCTTTCTTAAAAATCACAAGCTTGGATATGAGTGTTGATATGATGGATTGAGAATGATAGAAATATGCATTGTGAGATTTTGAGCCTATTGATGAATGAATTGAACATTTGTACCATTCTTTTCTTTCTTGTGTGATTTTCACTCATGGAATTGTTACTCTAGAACTTGCTTTGATTCTTTTTTAGGCTACATTTTCACATGCATACAAAAACATGATTGAGGCATTTTGAAATAGCTACTTTGACCAAAATAGTCATCCTTGTATATTTTTCCTTGTGTAACCCCTTTGAGCTTATTTGACCATTTCTTATTTTTAGCTCATTACGTGCCTTAAAAAAAACATGTTTTTACCTAACCTTAGGGAATAAGAGAGCATTGGCCTTATTCTTAAATAAGTGTGGGGGTGTGTGTGCAAAATGTTAAAAAAATTGTTGAAACAAAATTATCAAAAAAAAAAAAGAGAAAGAAAGAGCTGACCACCGCTGTAATCAAAGGATTATCAGAGTCCCCTGATACACCATGTGACATATCCATACCTAGAATAAAGATGGATTCTTGGAAACAATAGGAAAAGAATGAGAAGGTTCAGACTTAACAATGAATTCAATTCATCAATTTGGGATTGATCTTCAACAAAACATTAGTCAAATATTAGTCATTGTCCTTTATGATAAATGTTCTCAAACATCTTCTCCACTCTAACTGTACCACAATGCTCTTTTATTCTCTTTGATATTTATCTTCTCATATCCATATTATCCCCTCTCCTTTACCATGGCCCCATTACAACATTGAATAAAGTCCTCTTGATTTTTGTATGTATGTGTTTTGAGTAACGGAGAAGTAGAAGATAAGCAAGCTTATGGTAGTGTAATTGTTCATGGGTTGAATAGAGTGAAATACTTACCTTTTAAACACTTGAGAGATTAAGAGTGAATTCTATGAGGATCTATCATTCTTGATTCATTCTTTTCAACTAAAGTTTCTTTACTTGTTGGTTTGAGATGTGAAGAAATATTACCTCATTAAAGCATTGATCCCTTGAATTTCTGGTTGCTCTTCTTGTTTCATCAAGTCTTTTAAAGTTTTTAGCTTTTGAGTCTATGTCATTTTTCTTTGTTTCCTAGCTTTGGTCTTATGTGTTTTGCCCAGGAGTGTAAAAAATTAAGTGTGGGAAAATTTGATAATCACATATTTTATACATTATTATACCCTCATTTTTAGTCATTTACATTCTCCATATACTTAATTGATTAGATTGTTCATAAACCTGACCCAGCAATAGCTCAAATAGATTGGTTAGCAAGAAGTAGAGAAGGAAGTAGGATGAAAAGAAAGTCAGATTTAACACTTCGTTTATAGTTTTCCTATACTTTTGATTTTATTTATCGTACTTTGTTTCGTTTAACTTTGTGTCGATTTCTCTAGCAGGTAATATCTTTTATCCTTTACTCATCTATATTTTAACATTAAGGACAATGTTGTGATCTAGTTGGGGGGAAGGATAGTTGACCAAAAAAAAAAATTCTTTTTGGGAAGTATGATATGATTGTTATGGACTTACTAAACCAATGAATGATGGTAGAGTAAGGAGTAATTTTACTCCTGAGACGCACCTAAATTAGGAACTATGTTTAGTTATATGACTATCGAAACTTATTCGTAGTAAAATCAATTAATGATGGCAGCAGTAAGGAGTAAATTTTGCCTTGGAGGTAAGTTTACTCTTGAGACACATCTTAGTTGAGGAAATAATTATTTTGTGTAGAAGTAGCAAATGGATTCTTAGATCTTAGCATAAATTGTCTTCTTTCTTAAAAATCACAAGCTTGGATATGAGTTTTGATATGATGGATTGAGAATGATTGAAATATGCATTGTGAGATTTTGAGCCTATTAATGAATGAATTGAACATTTGTACCATTCTTTTCTTTCTTGTGTGATTTTCACTCATGGAATTGTTACTCTAGAACTTGCTTTGATTCTTTTTTAGGCTACATTTTCACAGCATACGAAACATGATTGAGGCATTTTGAAATAGCTACTTTGACCAAAATAGTCATCCTTGTATATTTTTCCTTGTGTAACCCCTTTGAGCTTATTTGATCATTTCTTATTTTTAGCTCATTACGTGCCTTAAAAAAAACATGTTTTTACCTAACCTTAGGGAATAAGAGAGCATTGGCCTTATTCTTAAATAAGTGTGGGGGTGTGTGTGTAAAATGTTAAAAAAAATTGTTGAAACAAAATCATCAACCAAAAAAGAGAAAGAAAGAGCTGACCACCGCTGTAATCAAAGGATTATCAGAGTCTCCTGATACACCATGTGACATATCCATACCTAGAATAAAGATGGATGCTTGGAAACAATAGGAAAAGAATGAGAAGGTTCAGACTTAACAATGAATTCAATTCATCAATTTGGGATTGATCTTCAAGAAAACATTAGTCAAATATTAGTCATTGTCCTTTATGATAAATGTTCTCAAACATCTTCTCCACTCTAACTGTATCACAATGCTCTTTTATTCTCTTTGATATTTATCTTCTCATATCATATTATCCCCTCTCCTTTACCATGGCCCCATTACAACATTGAATAAAGTCCTCTTGATTTTTGTATGTATGTGTTTTGAGTAACGGAGAAGTAGAAGATAAGCAAGCTTATGGTAGTGTAATTGTTCATGGGTTGAATAGAATGAAATACTTACCTTTTAAACACTTGAGAGATTAAGAGTGAATTCTATGAGGATCTATCATTCTTGATTCATTCTTTTCAACTAAAGTTTCTTTACTTGTTGGTTTGAGATGTGAAGAAATATTACCTCGTTAATGCTTTGATCCCTTGAATTTCTGGTTGCTCTTCTTGTTTCATCAAGTCTTTTAGAGTTTTTAGCTTTTGAATCTATGTCATTTTTCTTTGTTTCCTAGCTTTGGTCTTATGTGTTTTGCCCAGGAGTGTAAAAAATTAAGTGTGGGGGAATTTGATAATCACATATTTTATACATTAATATACCCTTATTTTTAATCATTTACATTCACTATATACTTAATTGATTAGATTGTTCATAAACCTGACCCAGCAATAGCTCAGATAGATTGGTCAGCAAGAAGCAGTGAAGGAAGTAGGATGAAAAGAAAGTCAGATTTAACACATTGTTTATAGCTTTCTTATACTTTTGATTTTATTTATCGTACTTTGTTTCTGTTTAACTTTGTGTCAGATTTCTCTAACAGGTAATATCTTTTATCCTTTACTCATCTACATTTTAACATTAAAGACAATGTTGTGATCTAGTTGGGGGGGAAGGATAGTTGACCAAAAACAAATTTCTTTTTTGGGAAGTATGATATGATTGTTATGGACTTACTAAACCAATGAATGATGGTAGAGTAAGGAGTAATTTTACTCCTGAGACACACCTAAATTAGGAACTATGTTTAGTTATATGACTATCAGAAACTTATTCGTAGTAAAATCAATTAACGATGGCAGAGTAAGGAGTAAATTTTGCCTTGGAATTACTCTTGAGACACATCTTAGTTGAGGAAATAATTATTTTGTGTAGAAGTAGCAAATGGATTCTTAGATCTTAGCATAAATTGTCTTCTTTCTTAAAAATCACAAGCTTGGATATGAGTGTTGATATGATGGATTGAGAATGATAGAAATATGCATTGTGAGATTTTGAGCCTATTGATGAATGAATTGAACATTTGTACCATTCTTTTCTTTCTTGTGTGATTTTCACTCATGGAATTGTTACTCTAGAACTTGCTTTGATTCTTTTTTAGGCTACATTTTCACATGCATACAAAAACATGATTGAGGCATTTTGAAATAGCTACTTTGACCAAAATAGTCATCCTTGTATATTTTTCCTTGTGTAACCCCTTTGAGCTTATTTGACCATTTCTTATTTTTAGCTCATTACGTGCCTTAAAAAAAACATGTTTTTACCTAACCTTAGGGAATAAGAGAGCATTGGCCTTATTCTTAAATAAGTGTGGGGGTGTGTGTGCAAAATGTTAAAAAAAATTGTTGAAACAAAATTATCAAAAAAAAAAAGAGAAAGAAAGAGCTGACCACCGCTGTAATCAAAGGATTATCAGAGTCCCCTGATACACCATGTGACATATCCATACCTAGAATAAAGATGGATTCTTGGAAACAATAGGAAAAGAATGAGAAGGTTCAGACTTAACAATGAATTCAATTCATCAATTTGGGATTGATCTTCAACAAAACATTAGTCAAATATTAGTCATTGTCCTTTATGATAAATGTTCTCAAACATCTTCTCCACTCTAACTGTACCACAATGCTCTTTTATTCTCTTTGATATTTATCTTCTCATATCCATATTATCCCTCTCCTTTACCATGGCCCCATTACAACATTGAATAAAGTCCTCTTGATTTTTGTATGTATGTGTTTTGAGTAACGGAGAAGTAGAAGATAAGCAAGCTTATGGTAGTGTAATTGTTCATGGGTTGAATAGAGTGAAATACTTACCTTTTAAACACTTGAGAGATTAAGAGTGAATTCTATGAGGATCTATCATTCTTGATTCATTCTTTTCAACTAAAGTTTCTTTACTTGTTGGTTTGAGATGTGAAGAAATATTACCTCATTAAAGCATTGATCCCTTGAATTTCTGGTTGCTCTTCTTGTTTCATCAAGTCTTTTAAAGTTTTTAGCTTTTGAGTCTATGTCATTTTTCTTTGTTTCCTAGCTTTGGTCTTATGTGTTTTGCCCAGGAGTGTAAAAAATTAAGTGTGGGAAAATTTGATAATCACATATTTTATACATTATTATACCCTCATTTTTAGTCATTTACATTCTCCATATACTTAATTGATTAGATTGTTCATAAACCTGACCCAGCAATAGCTCAAATAGATTGGTTAGCAAGAAGTAGAGAAGGAAGTAGGATGAAAAGAAAGTCAGATTTAACACTTCGTTTATAGTTTTCCTATACTTTTGATTTTATTTATCGTACTTTGTTTCTGTTTAACTTTGTGTCAGATTTCTCTAGCAGGTAATATCTTTTATCCTTTACTCATCTATATTTTAACATTAAGGACAATGTTGTGATCTAGTTGGGGGAAGGATAGTTGACCAAAAAAATTCTTTTTGGGAAGTATGATATGATTGTTATGGACTTACTAAACCAATGAATGATGGTAGAGTAAGGAGTAATTTTACTCCTGAGACGCACCTAAATTAGGAACTATGTTTAGTTATATGACTATCAGAAACTTATTCGTAGTAAAATCAATTAATGATGGCAGAGTAAGGAGTAAATTTTGCCTTGGAGGTAAGTTTACTCTTGAGACACATCTTAGTTGAGGAAATAATTATTTTGTGTAGAAGTAGCAAATGGATTCTTAGATCTTAGCATAAATTGTCTTCTTTCTTAAAAATCACAAGCTTGGATATGAGTTTTGATATGATGGATTGAGAATGATTGAAATATGCATTGTGAGATTTTGAGCCTATTAATGAATGAATTGAACATTTGTACCATTCTTTTCTTTCTTGTGTGATTTTCACTCATGGAATTGTTACTCTAGAACTTGCTTTGATTCTTTTTTAGGCTACATTTTCACATGCATACAGAAACATGATTGAGGCATTTTGAAATAGCTACTTTGACCAAAATAGTCATCCTTGTATATTTTTCCTTGTGTAACCCCTTTGAGCTTATTTGATCATTTCTTATTTTTAGCTCATTACGTGCCTTAAAAAAAACATGTTTTTACCTAACCTTAGGGAATAAGAGAGCATTG
This sequence comes from Ormosia emarginata, assembly GCA_029884605.1. Lineage (NCBI taxonomy): Eukaryota > Viridiplantae > Streptophyta > Magnoliopsida > Fabales > Fabaceae > Ormosia > Ormosia emarginata. The sequence continues at coordinate 7,728,753 of JAQQTP010000051.1, forward strand.
GCCTTATTCTTAAATAAGTGTGGGGGTGTGTGTGTAAAATGTTAAAAAAAATTGTTGAAACAAAATCATCAACCAAAAAAGAGAAAGAAAGAGCTGACCACCGTTGTAATCAAAGGATTATCAGAGTCTCCTGATACACCATGTGACATATCCATACCTAGAATAAAGATGGATGCTTGGAAACAATAGGAAAAGAATGAGAAGGTTCAGACTTAACAATGAATTCAATTCATCAATTTGGGATTGATCTTCAAGAAAACATTAGTCAAATATTAGTCATTGTCCTTTATGATAAATGTTCTCAAACATCTTCTCCACTCTAAGTGTATCACAATGCTCTTTTATTCTCTTTGATATTTATCTTCTCATATCCATATTATCCCCTCTCCTTTACCATGGCCCCATTACAACATTGAATAAAGTCCTCTTGATTTTTGTATGTATGTGTTTTGAGTAACGGAGAAGTAGAAGATAAGCAAGCTTATGGTAGTGTAATTGTTCATGGGTTGAATAGAGTGAAATACTTACCTTTTAAACACTTGAGAGATTAAGAGTGAATTCTATGAGGATCTATCATTCTTGATTCATTCTTTTCAACTAAAGTTTCTTTACTTGTTGGTTTGAGATGTGAAGAAATATTACCTCGTTAATGCTTTGATCCCTTGAATTTCTGGTTGCTCTTCTTGTTTCATCAAGTCTTTTAGAGTTTTTAGCTTTTGAATCTATGTCATTTTTCTTTGTTTCCTAGCTTTGGTCTTATGTGTTTTGCCCAGGAGTGTAAACAATTAAGTGTGGGGGAATTTGATAATCACATATTTTATACATTAATATACCCTTATTTTTAATCATTTACATTCACTATATACTTAATTGATTAGATTGTTCATAAACCTGACCCAGCAATAGCTCAGATAGATTGGTCAGCAAGAAGCAGTGAAGGAAGTAGGATGAAAAGAAAGTCAGATTTAACACATTGTTTATAGCTTTCTTATACTTTTGATTTTATTTATCGTACTTTGTTTCTGTTTAACTTTGTGTCGATTTCTCTAACAGGTAATATCTTTTATCCTTTACTCATCTACATTTTAACATTAAAGACAATGTTGTGATCTAGTTGGGGGAAGGATAGTTGACCAAAAACAAATTTCTTTTTGGGAAGTATGATATGATTGTTATGGACTTACTAAACCAATGAATGATGGTAGAGTAAGGAGTAATTTTACTCCTGAGACACACCTAAATTAGGAACTATGTTTAGTTATATGACTATCAGAAACTTATTCGTAGTAAAATCAATTAACGATGGCAGAGTAAGGAGTAAATTTTGCCTTGGAATTACTCTTGAGACACATCTTAGTTGAGGAAATAATTATTTTGTGTAGAAGTAGCAAATGGATTCTTAGATCTTAGCATAAATTGTCTTCTTTCCTAAAAATCACAAGCTTGGATATGAGTGTTGATATGATGGATTGAGAATGATAGAAATATGCATTGTGAGATTTTGAGCCTATTGATGAATGAATTGAACATTTGTACCATTCTTTTCTTTCTTGTGTGATTTTCACTCATGGAATTGTTACTCTAGAACTTGCTTTGATTCTTTTTTAGGCTACATTTTCACATGCATACAAAAACATGATTGAGGCATTTTGAAATAGCTACTTTGACCAAAATAGTCATCCTTGTATATTTTTCCTTGTGTAACCCCTTTGAGCTTATTTGACCATTTCTTATTTTTAGCTCATTACGTGCCTTAAAAAAAACATGTTTTTACCTAACCTTAGGGAATAAGAGAGCATTGGCCTTATTCTTGAATAAGTGTGGGGGTGTGTGTGCAAAATGTTAAAAAAAATTGTTGAAACAAAATTATCAAAAAAAAAAAAGAGAAAGAAAGAGCTGACCACCGCTGTAATCAAAGGATTATCAGAGTCCCCTGATACACCATGTGACATATCCATACCTAGAATAAAGATGGATTCTTGGAAACAATAGGAAAAGAATGAGAAGGTTCAGACTTAACAATGAATTCAATTCATCAATTTGGGATTGATCTTCAACAAAACATTAGTCAAATATTAGTCATTGTCCTTTATGATAAATGTTCTCAAACATCTTCTCCACTCTAACTGTACATACAATGCTCTTTTATTCTCTTTGATATTTATCTTCTCATATCCATATTATCCCCTCTCCTTTACCATGGCCCCATTACAACATTGAATAAAGTCCTCTTGATTTTTGTATGTATGTGTTTTGAGTAACGGAGAAGTAGAAGATAAGCAAGCTTATGGTAGTGTAATTGTTCATGGGTTGAATAGAGTGAAATACTTACCTTTTAAACACTTGAGAGATTAAGAGTGAATTCTATGAGGATCTATCATTCTTGATTCATTCTTTTCAACTAAAGTTTCTTTACTTGTTGGTTTGAGATGTGAAGAAATATTACCTCATTAAAGCATTGATCCCTTGAATTTCTGGTTGCTCTTCTTGTTTCATCAAGTCTTTTAAAGTTTTTAGCTTTTGAGTCTATGTCATTTTTCTTTGTTTCCTAGCTTTGGTCTTATGTGTTTTGCCCAGGAGTGTAAAAACTTAAGTGTGGGGGAATTTGATAATCACATATTTTATACATTAATATACCCTCATTTTTATTCATTTACATTCTCCATATACTTAATTGATTAGATTGTTCATAAACCTGACCCAGCAATAGCTCAGATAGATTGGTCAGCAAGAAGCAATGAAGGAAGTAGGATGAAAAGAAAGTCAAATTTAACACTTCGTTTATAGCTTTCCTATACTTTTGATTTTATTTATCGTACTTTGTTTCTGTTTAACTTTGTGTCAGATTTCTCTAACAGGTAATATCTTTTATCCTTTACTCATCTACATTTTAACATTAAGGACAATGTTGTGATCTAGTTGGGAGGGAAGGATAGTTGACCAAAAAAAATTTCTTTTTTGGGAAGTATGATATGATTGTTATGGACTTACTAAACTAATGAATGATGGTAGAGTAAGGAGTAATTTTACTCTTGAGATGCACCTAAATTAGGAACTATATTTAGTTATATGACTATCAGAAACTTATTCGTAGTAAAATCAATTAACGATGGCAGAGTAAGGAGTAAATTTTGCCTTGGAGGTAAGTTTACTCTTGAGACACATCTTAGTTGAGGAAATAATTATTTTGTGAAGAAGTAGCAAATGGATTCTTAGATCTCAGCATAAATTGTCTTCTTTCTTAAAAATCACAAGCTTAGATATGAGTGTTGATATGATGGATTGAGAATGATAGAAATATGCATTATGAGATTTTGAGCCTATTGATGAATGAATTGAACATTTGTACCATTCTTTTCTTTCTTGTGTGATTTTCACTCATAGAATTGTTACTCTAGAACTTGCTTTGATTCTTTTTTAGGCTACATTTTCACATGCATATAGAAACATGATTGAGGCATTTTGAAATAGCTACTTTGACCAAAATAGTCATCCTTGTATATTTTTCCTTGTGTAACCCCTTTGAGCTTATTTGACCATTTCTTATTTTTAGCTCATTACGTGCCTTAAAAAAAACATGTTTTTACCTAACCTTAGGGAATAAGAGAGCATTGACCTTATTCTTAAATAAGTGTGGGGGTGTGTGTGCAAAATGTTAAAAAAAATTGTTGAAACAAAATCATCAACCAAAAAAGAGAAAGAAAGAGCTGACCACCGCTGTAATCAAAGGATTATCAGAGTCCCCTGATACACCATGTGACATATCCATACCTAGAATAAAGATGGATGCTTGGAAACAATAGGAAAAGAATGAGAAGGTTCAGACTTAACAATGAATTCAATTCATCAATTTGGGATTGATCTTCAAAAAAACATTAGTCAAATATTAGTCATTGTCCTTTATGATAAATGTTCTCAAACATCTTCTCCACTCTAACTGTACCACAATGCTCTTTTATTCTCTTTGATATTTATCTTCTCATATCCATATTATCCCCTCTCCTTTACCATGGCCCCATTAAAACATTGAATAAAGTCCTCTTCATTTTTGTATGTATGTGTTTTGAGTAACGGAGAAGTAGAAGATAAGCAAGCTTATGGTAGTGCAATTGTTCATGGGTTGAATAGAGTGAAATACTTACCTTTTAAACACTTGAGAGATTAAGAGTGAATTCTATGAGGATCTATCATTCTTGATTCATTCTTTTCAACTAAAGTTTTTTTACTTGTTGGTTTCAGATGTGAAGAAATATTACCTCATTAATGCTTTGATCTCTTGAATTTCTGGTTGCTCTTCTTGTTTCATCAAGTCTTTTAAAGTTTTTAGCTTTTGAGTCTCTGTCATTTTTCTTTGTTTCCTAGCTTTGGTCTTATCTGTTTTGCCCAGGAGTGTAAAAAATTAAGTGTGGGAGAATTTGATAATCACATATTTTATACATTAATATACCCTCATTTTTAGTCATTTACATTCTCCATATACTTAATTGATTAGATTGTTCATAAACCTGACCCAGCAATAGCTCAGATAGATTGGTCAGCAAGAAGCAATGAAGGAAGTAGGATGAAAAGAAAGTCAGATTTAACATTTCGTTTATAGCTTTCCTATACTTTTGATTTTATTTATCGTACTTTGTTTCTGTTTAACTTTGTGTCAGATTTCTCTAACAGGTAATATCTTTTATCCTTTACTCATCTACATTTTAACATTAAGGACAATGTCGTGATCTAGTTGGGGGGAAAGATAGTTGACCAAAAAAAAATTCTTTTTTGGGAAGTATGATATGATTGTTATGGACTTACTAAACCAATGAATGATGGTAGAGTAAGGAGTAATTTTACTCCTGAGACGCACCTAAATTAGGAACTATGTTTAGTTATATGACTATCAGAAACTTATTCGTAGTAAAATCAATTAACGATGACAGAGTAAGAAGTAAATTTTGCCTTGGAGGTAAGTTTACCCTTGAGACACATCTTAGTTGAGGAAATAATTATTTTGTGTTGAAGTAGCAAATGGATTCTTAGATCTTAGCATAAATTGTCTTCTTTCTTAAAAATCACAAGCTTGGATATGAGTGTTGATATGATGGATTGAGAATGATAGAAATATGCATTGTGAGATTTTGAGCCTATTGATGAATGAATTGAACATTTGTATCATTCTTTTCTTTCTTGTGTGATTTTCACTCATGGAATTGTTACTCTAGAACTTGCTTTGATTCTTTTTTAGGCTACATTTTCACATGCATACAGAAACATGATTGAGGAATTTTGAAATAGCTACTTTGACCAAAAATAGCCATCCCTGTATATTTTCCCTTATGTAACCCCTTTGAGCTTATTTGACCATTTCTTATTTTTAGCTCATTACGTGCCTTAAAAAAAACATGTTTTTACCTATCCTTAGGGAATAAAAGAGCATTGGCCTTATTCTTGAATAAGTGTGAGGGTGTGTGTGCAAAATGTTAAAAAATATTGTTGAAACAAAATCATCAAAAAAAAAAGAGAAAGAAAGAGCTGACCACCGCTGTAATCAAAGGATTATCAGAGTCCCCTGATACACCATGTTACATATCCATACTTAGAATAAAGTTGGATGCTTGGAAACAATAGGAAAAGAATGAGAAGGTTCAGACTTAACAATGAATTCAATTCATCAATTTGGTATTGATCTTCAACAAAACATTAGTCAAATATTAGTCATTGTCCTTTATGATAAATGTTCTCAAACATCTTCTCCACTCTAACTATACCACAATGCTCTTTTATTCTCTTTGATATTTATCTTCTCATATCCATATTATCTCCTCTCCTTTACCATGGCCCGATTACAACATTGAATAAAGTCCTCTTTTTTTTATGTATGTGTTTTGAGTAACAGAGAAGTAGAAGATAAGCAAGCTTATGGTAGTGCAATTGTTCATGGGTTGAATAGAGTGAAATACTTACCTTTTAAATACTTGAGAGATTAAGAGTGAATTTTATGAGGATCTATCATTCTTGATTCATTCTTTTCAACTAAAGTTTTCTTACTTGTTGGTTTGAGATGTGAAGAAATATTACCTCATTAATGCTTTGATCCCTTGAATTTCTGGTTGCTCTTCTTGTTTCATCAAGTCTTTTAGAGTTTTTAGCTTTTGAGTCTATGTCATTTTTCTTTGTTTCCTAGCTTTGGTCTTATGTATTTTGCCCAGGAGTGTAAAAAACTAAGTGTAGGAAAATTTGATAATCACATATTTTATACATTAATATACCCTCTTTTTTAGTTATTTACATTCTCCATATACTTAATTGATTAAGCCCAATTATGTTTTGTAACTTTGGACTCAAATTGGACTTAATTGATTTTTTCAGCACTATTTTGGTCTTACACTATTTCTATATTTCGGTCATATCTTAAGTTCTAGATGTCTTATAATTATATATCTTTTCTTGTAGGAAAGATAAGAGATATCTTTACAACTTTCATGAAGCGCTCTAGGTAAAATATGGACATCTAGTGGAGTTAAATGGGTTTGGAAGTCAAAACACGGGTTTTGTGACTGGAACCTAAATAGTGTGCAGTAATCAGAGTATAACTCGGGCTGTAGGAACTTTCTTGGACTGAAATTTGAAAACTTTAGACCCATATCTACAACTTTCATGAAGAACACGAGCTCAATCGAACATATTGGAGGTGATATTGGGTCTGGAAGTCAAAACAGAGGTACTGAAATTAGGCATGAATAGTATGCAGTAATTGGGTCATATCTTCGGCTGTAGAACGAATTTTTGGATGATTTTGGTGGCATTGGAAATCTGAGACAAAATGCTACAACTTTCATGAAGACCACGTTGCTTCGTTCTGATGGCATCCATGAGATCAACACTAAATTATTTTAAAGACAAAGAATCTCAATAATTTTCCATTCACCAACTCACCATTTGGCATTTTTCACTCATCCACCTACTCCTCACCCACTCAATAATCAGCCCCCTTGTCATTTTGTATCTCTAATCCTCTATAAAAAGCTCCATTGGCTGATCATTTAGTAGACTTTGGTTTTAGGCTTGGTTAGGAGAAATTATGTTCATGCTTGTATATTGTCTTCCTTTGTTGTAATTTTCTTTTGTTCTAATTTGAAGTTATATTCATTTTTCTCTTCTACTCTCTTTCTTTCTTCTTGATTATGAGTACTTAATTTTTATTTTGCTTGGGTGAAAGAGTGAAGCTCTTGGTAATGAAATAAGGAAAAATTATTCTATTTCTTGTGCTTAAATGATATATTATAAAGTGGACATTATATGTATTGTATTTTATTTCCAATCAATTTAGAAACCTTCCTTGTATAGTGAAGATCTTGATTTATTGTAGACAAGAGGATTGACACAGTGAATGCTTGAGCTCACTTACAATTGTTAGTAGATAATTGAAGGAATCATAATATGATTGCATATATGATTGAACTTTGAATGTTATATTTTCCGATTGGAACTTCCTTTATGTGTAGATTTCAATTGAGTTATAAAGAGAAATAATCTTGCCTCTAATTTATTACCAAGAGTGGATCTCCTAACCCAAGCAAATCATTTATCATTTGTGAACAACTTTTATTACTTTTGGTGTTGTGACAAATCCTTTTCTCACCTCAGTTAATTTTTTTTCATCAATTCCCTGTGGATTGGCCTCGGACTCCCGAGAATTTATTACTTGAGATAACCTGCACTTTGGTTTGCATCCTTTAATCCGCATCGATGGGCAATAAATGCCTCCTTTAAAGATTGAAAATGTTAAACATTCACAAATTTGCCAAATCCTATGCTTATTCTTGGGCTGCCCGCTGGTGTAATGTACTACTACTTATGTCATGTATCACAGGAGACCATAGCAGAATGTATAAAGCCCTATAGAGATTATCACACAATTCTAAAACAATGGTAATGCAACTTCCTACAATATTTCATATCACAAAAATGAAGAACATATTGATGTACATACACCCCCAATAAAGATCAAGCAACTATTATCTCCTAGAAAAGCAAAGGAAAAAAAGGAGGAGAAAAAGAACAAGAAGAAATCGAATGCTATATTATAACATATTCAAATATAGGACTACTAGCAATGTGCAAAGGTAGCCAGCATCAATAAGGCATCTTGGGGTAATGCGTGATTGTAAGAACTCCAACGATTGCAAATAAAATATTTAAAGGAAGATCCAAGTTCTAAAGAAAAGGCAGTCGAAATTTCTCTTTGATTGTCCAAATTTCTGTAGAGGAGGAAAATACTAATACTTACATAAGTGATGGTTATCCACTAAGAAAACCTATATTTGAATAGATGTCGTGTCAGTTCTTAGTTCTTACCATTGAATAAGAATTTTCTTATATTTTTACAATGTTCTTCCTCCTTCCTTAAAACATGAGTTGGATATCCACTAAGGAATGCAAGAAAATATATTTTTTATCGCACGAGATCTTACTGTTTAATACGAATCTACATTTTTGTTTACAATGTTCTCCCTCCCTCCCTCCCTCTCTCTCTCTCTCTCTCTCTCTCTCTAGAATAAGTAAGGGTATTCATTAAGGAATAGATGACTATTTTTGGTCAGTTCACGCATCTATTCTTACCATTAAATGAGAAATTACATATTACTTACAATATTCTCCCTCATCCACAAAGGTTCTCATCAAAAAGTGCATGGGATGATTTAAGAGGATGTTTACATATGATTCATAAGAAGAACTATCCTATTATGCCAACTACAGTAATTCATGAGTTAAAGGGGGGAAAATCAATTTGCATAGGACAATAAAAGAAACATAAAACACACATAGACAAACACATACATACTTTCGAGTTTTAAATTAGAATGTATAGCAAGAAGCATGGACATGAGTATAGCATATACCTCAACTTCAATAACACTAAATCCAAATCCAGAATCCCCTTAAACTGCAACTACAAGGCGACCAGGAGAAGCCAAATCAATTACTAAATCCTATGCTTCCCCACAGAACATTCTCAAAAATTTGTCAAACAAACTATGTAAAATTGAGAAAGAGCTATGAGATTGAGAGCTAACCTGAGCTGTAGTTGTAAAATTGAGAGAGAGCTATGAGATTGAGAGCTGAGAACGAGCTAGAACTACCTGAGAGATAGAGAGTTGAGAACGTGCTAGAGCAACCTAAGAGATGGAGCAAGAACGAGCTAAGAGATTGAGCGAAAACGAGGTGAGGAATGGAGCGAGAATGAACAAGAACGAGGTCAAAGATGGATGGAGAACGTACTAGAATGAGCTCAGAGATGGAGGGAGAACGAACCTGCACGAGTTCAGAGATGAAGATGAGAGAATGAGCTGAGAGATGGAGATGAAAGATCGAGGGTTGAGAGGGAGTGAGAGAATTGGGTTTCGAAGTTGGAATTAGGGATTTAGGTAAAAATATTAGAGATGGAAACATTCTGTCTCTATCTTTAAAAAATATTAATTAAATATATATATATATATATATATATATATATATATATATAATTTAGAGACAAAACACATCCGTTTCTAATATATGTTTTACTTTTTTAAAACATTTATTTGGCTAAATAGAGATGGAATTAGAGACGGAAAATTCAGAGACGGATAAATTTTGTCTCTAAATTTCGTCTCTAAACATATTTGACTTTTTAAAACATCACATTGATCAAATAAAGACTAATTAGAGATGAAAAAATCTGAGACGGGTAAATCTCGTCTCTAAATTCTGTCTCTAGGTATATTTGACTTTTAAATTTTATTTTCTCTATCTGATTCATAAAATGTGTCTCTGTTTTCGTCTCTAACAGAGACAGAATTGTTTCCGTCTCTAAATTTTGTCACTAAATCGGATTTTTCTAGTAGTGTTTCACTATGGAACACGGTCCGTTAAGAAGAGTCATACTCTGACATTGTGCGTTTTAATTCAGGACAGCTAAAATAAAAGGCCCAAAATAGAGCTATATTGAAGCTCAGCACCATGATAACTATTGAGACACTAACCTGAGGGCAATGATTCATCCTAGAGTTTTGGGTCTCTAAGGGCCAAACTCATTAACAACAAAAGGTGTGACCCATGATCTTTGGCAAAAGGGTCATCCTAGCTGGACCAATGGAAGGCCAACAAGAGTGCTTAGGTGGGGCCACAACTTAGGGTCTCTTTAAGGCACAAACTTTCTTGTACACCTCTAACTATCAAAATAATTATCTCTATAAATAGTAACATTAAGGATAATAGTAAATATATTTTCTTGTTCATAACAAAATCTAGCACACAACACTGATTTGAGTATTAAAGTCTCTTTACAAATACACAACTCTCAAATTTTATGACCTCCAGACTTAAGGACTACTCAACAGAAAACTGGTTCTAATCCCAAGCATCCCATAAGCACCATGACAGAACATAAACCTAAGTCATCATTTCTCACATTGCAGTTAATATTGATTGTCACATTATAGACACACATATCATCATAATTTTAGAGACAACTTAGATTCCAGAATGCACAGACCACAACCCGAAATCTATGAACATATATACTTCCGCATCGCCAAATTCCGGAAGGAACCTGCCCTCAAAAAATAAGACGTACGGAAGAATAGAGAATTTTGGAGACACTTACTGCAAATCCTCACAACAACTATCTTTCCTTATCTAAATGTCTACCAATTAATTAACCCATGCGTTAATCAGAGAGAACCATATATACATATATTGACAACAATAGAAAATTATATTGTTGCCTAAGTGAATAGGCAACTCTTATTCTATATTATGAGAGCCAAAAATCTAAAATAATGCTTTGGGATTGCGAAAAGGACCAAAAAGCGTCCGATCAAATATTTATTATTTTCAAACCAATAGAATTGGATTAATGATAAAAGGCTTGCTTAATTTGAATGAGGTTATAGGTTTATTTATTTATTTATTTATTTTTTATTTTTTATCTTGAGATTATAGATTGAAATCTTATTGTCACTATTGTAAAAAGAAAAAGAAAAAGAAAATAAAAGTAGTTATTATTTTCCTTTGTGTAGAGAAGTTCAATTAACGGTGCTTATGCGATATTCAACTTTGATGTGCTATAGCCACAGAATTTTCTTCATTTCTTTGCCGCTTAAATTGGATTCACTTGTACCGTCGGCGAACATATTTTTTATTTGAAAAACTAACGAAATTTTAAGCCGTGTAGTAAGAGGATTCTGACTAGATAGGTCCCAGTTGGATGGCCCAGAAGAAGGTCTTTCTTAATTTATATGTTTTGTGGTTTGCCCTCATGGCCTTATCAATGTTCCACACATGCTGATCTAACTTGGGAACCTAACGTGTGTATGGAGAACATCACGAAAAATAATTCAAAGTTAACTATGAAATCATGAATTCATTAATATGTGCACCGGTGCTATGGTCGTCATAGCACGAATATCATTATGCAGATGGCAGTTTGTTAACAACTTAATTAACATAATAATCAAATCACAAATATCTAAGCAGATGGGGATTTCTGTTCTTATGCATATATAATAATATCTTAATTCATAACCTAAATACTTCAACATGTTTTTCTTACTCCAAACATCTTTCAAAGTTTGTGCTGCTAATTTCTCGCTAAGTGAAGGGCAGGCAAAAAGTATATTAATTAAATCCTTTTAAAAAGTGATGAAGTTGACTAACACAAAGGTCCTTTACAAATGCGTGTAGGCTTTGAATTTTCAACCAGTAAAGAAAAGAAAAGGTCCTTCTTAGAGTAAAAGACATTCTACTTGTGACTCGTGAGCTCGTGGGTGCTGCTTGCATTAGGTGGTGAGTAAACCTATATTCAATTATAAATTAAAGGCTTGTTTACATGTAGCTAGCAAAAATACATCAAATGAAGACAGTGTCAGGAGTTGGAGTGTCAACCATTATATGAAAGCAAAGTAAGAGACTGATGAAGATGTAACGTACGAAGGCATTACACTTTTTGTATCAATTTCTTTGTGTAATTATGACTGGCGTGAGAGTTCAGTTTCCTTTGTTTCTTTGGGAGAAAGAGAACAGAGAAAGAAAAGAAAGGAAAGTGTCTCCAATGGAGTTTGTATCTTGAAGAAGGGAAAGAAAATTAATGAAGAACAACTCATCCGGCATCCTCCTTTGCGTTTTGCTATATAAAAAATCTTAATAAAATCTAAGATGACAAACACTGAGATGAAAATCGTAACCAATGCCAATCAAAGTCTCAGTGTGCGTTTGACTCTTAGAATTGAGTATGAAATTAAAATTTATAATTAGAATTAAACCTCTTAATTTTAATTTTTATATTTGAAATGTCATTTAGAATTGAAATTATAATTTCATAAATTAATTTTATAGAATTGAAAAATAATTAAATTAAGCATTTCTAATTCTTAGCTTATAACTTAAGAATTATCAATTTCATAACTTAAAATTAAACTCTCTCTATCTCTTTCACTACAAAAAATTGGTGTTTAGCCAATTTTTTTTTATTAAGAATCGTGGCCAAACAAATGAAAATCGGCTCATCATCGTGCGCAAAAATTTTTCCTTCTTTTTTTTTTATCTCCCACACTTTTTTCCCAAACTTATTTTCCCGAGGAAAAATTGAAGTTTTTCTATCTCCCAAACTTCAAGCCATCGAAGAACTTAATTTCACTCTCTAAAACCCAAACTGCGACCTCTCTCTCCCCCGTGACCTCTCTATATTATACAAACGCCGCTTGACGCTAGCATTGCGTTTCTCCTCCGACTTTTTGCTCGGCGTAATCGCTCACTTCTTGCACCGCTAAATCAAATTTCACCCCGCGCCACTTTATATCATGCCCCCCTTTCGCCACCACGCCAATAAACTCTTCCCCTTCCCTTCTCCTCTATTCTGTTTATTATTATTATTATTATTATTATTGCTTTTATGATGGGGATTTTGGTTGGGTTTTTGAGTTTTGAGTTTGGTTCTCTGTTTTGGTGTTTTAGTATTGGGTTTATTGATGATTTAATGGTGTTGGATTTGAGTGAGCTTGGTGATTTGGTGTTTGTGATGAAGTTTGTGTGTTTGAGTAAGTGTGTGAGAGTGATTGATTGTGCTGTGAAAACTAAATCGCATAGCGTCTCTATGAGTCTTGTTTATGAGATATTTTAGAGACGGTTACGTGGCTCTAGGTACTTGCTTTGGAGGTGGTTGGTGGTGGTTTTGGTAGCATTTGGTGGCACTTTTGGTGCCTAATTTTGCACTACAAAAGTGTGCCAACAGAGGAAATTAAATAAACCTTATATATATATATATATATATATAGTTACATATGATTCGGTATATCATAATATCGGCATCAACTTTATTGTTGAAACATAAATACTACTAGCTAGTTATATAATGTGAGCAAAATTCCTTTTTTTTGGTTTATTGCATTATATCTTGAGATAAGTATGATGGACATGATGGCATTTTGGTGTCCCCTAGTGGAAATAATTATATCAATGAAGTTCCTCAGGGTCCCAAGAAACTAAAAGCCAAGGTTGTATAATTATAGAATGGTTGCATGAATCTCAAGTTTAAAATAATGGATTGTGCTCATCAAATGTGATTGCCATGTTGTGGTTTGTTTCTATTCATTTTGAGTTCATGTGGTCTTAGTAGTATCTCGGATAAATGTTAGTGTAACTGAATTCACTTATTTTTCAAATCAATTAAAGGTTCTGCTTTTCTGTAAATATATTAATGACATCAATCATGTTAGTTGTATGATATTATATGTAATTCTTGTAAGATGTTGGTTTGGTGGAAAGTCAAAGTAGCATTTGGCAGAGAAGGATCTAGTTGTCATCCCGATATTGGGTTACTGATGCAACTATGTTAATGAGGGATTATCTTAACTTTAATCAGTCAAGTTTATCATTTATAAAGACGCCTCCTCCACATAAGATGGGAGTTTTATTGTCTGAACTTTTTTCTAGCCCCCTGTAGATATTTTTTTTTCCAATTGATTTCACATGATGATTAGGAAGTCTAATGCTTGGGGAAACTATAGATAAATTAACATTTTTGGCTTCTGTATGGTTCATAGTTAATAGTTTGTTTAGAGAGGTTCTTTCACAAAGTGAAGAGATTGAAACCATTCGTTAGTTGAATAATGGAAAAATACATCTAGAAAATTTGTCCTACCAGTTAGTACATGCAAGATCTTTCCTGTCTTACTAAATGGTAGCTGTTTTTCTTAGTGGATGATGTCCAGGTTATAACAATTCAATGTAGCATTCTAGAAATCAAATCCTTTGACTCCAAAGTTCTTTGAATGCCCCAAATTGGTAGATGCTAAATTTCTACGCTTGTAAAGTCCTGTCTTATGCTGTTTTGATACTCCTAAGTCCCAACAAATTATTTTTATATAAAAATAATAATATAAATAATATTAAAAAGATAATTGTTGTTTTGAAATTACTTCAGTTGTTTTTAAAAATTTCCTTGTTGAACCCAATGCAACGTTGACCAACCAAGTCCAAGCCATAAACAATATTAAGATCAGAGGAAGCCTATGCATTATTATAACATGAGGAGACTCATAATGAGAAGCCGTAGTTGGTTCAAACGAACAGGGCCGAAAAACCCACGCCTCTTCAAATGAGTAGGAAACTTAAACAGATTCGTTTTTGTCACTAAGTAAGTTAATTGAATTGACTCGTTAATCTGTTATCTTTAGTGCTAGTACTTTTCTTTCATGTTATCTTATCTGTAAACAAGTTCCTGCTTTTAAGTTTTAACATGATTATGTCATTTCTTGTTAAATACTTAGTTGATAAGTCATTAGGTTGCTTTTATTGTTCTTTGTTTGTCACTTATTGCTTCTCATACTTAGCTGTTTGATTGTTTGGGCAGTGTGTTTGAATTGTTTATTGGGTAAGGTCTAGCCATGATCACCCTTAAGTCTACCTCTGTCATGCATTATCTTAAATCGGTGTCACTATATGCATGATCACATATAGTTGTAAGTTTGCTTTTGATATTGGAAAGCCTACCTTCTCTGGCTCAATTAAGCATAATTGAGGGAAGAAACAAAACAACTCTCAGAATTGAATATTGATTCTTTCTTATTTTGTTATTGAATATTGATTCTTTCACATGGCTCTCAGATTTGCATGATTCTTCTTCATCTCTCAAAAAGCAATGGTTGGTACAAATTGTAACACCCCAATTTTTAGAAAATGTTCCGAATGTACTGTTTGCTGTTTTTCAAGCTTTTGTGTGAATGACCATTGTGTCCCTATTTTACTGTTTCTTGTTTTCTGTATGAAATACAAATATGTTTTACAAGCTAAAATTTTATTTGATCGTTTTAAGTATTTTCTTTATCAAGAAAATAAAAATTTTCTCGAGCTATTGTTTTAATTTTTCTGGGAAATATACAGACAATTAATATTGTCTGTAATTTTATTTGAACTTTTTGGATGATTAGCTACGTCGTGAGGAAAAATGGAAAAAATGACCATTATGTCCCGAAAGTGTTGTTTGTGCTGTTTTTGCTGTTTTTAATTATTTTCTACTTGATTTAGTGTTCAATATTACTGTCTGTGATTTTATTTGGACTTTTTGTGCGATTTGCTCGACGGAAAATAATATTTTTCCGGGCCTAGGAAATCTTGTTTTAATTATTAATTTGGGGATCTTACTAAACCCGATTGAATGAGACGATTAGTAATCTTTTAATTTTTAGGATTTAAGCGTCTAATAAAATAATTTTGTGTATTATTTTATTAGTCAGTATAATTAGATGACAGTGGACCCGAGAAATATTTTGCGGGACCCACGTTTAGCTAATACAGTTAACTTAGTAGCTTAATTAAACATCATTAAGAGTGGAACCTTCTTGAACATGGTGACTAAGCTAGATGACTAGGTAATTAGTGACTAAGCTAGGTGACTAAGCTAGATGACTAAGCTTAAACTAACCAATGAGAGCAAAGCTTGTTAATCAAGGCTTAATCTTGACCTTTGATGCATCCAAGGGCTTGGATGAAGCCAAATCCATGCACACCTTGCATGCCCATTGAATGCTACGGCCAAGGGAGGTGGAAGACCATTCTTCACTTTTCTTTCATGCAAATTTCTCTCTTCTCTCTCATCCAAGAACCCTAAACACCATTGATGCTTTTCTTGTGAAGCATTCATGCCAAGCCAATACCTACACCATCCAACCACCTAAAATTTCATCTAACCAAGTTTTCTAAACCTAAACACCATCCTAAGAACATCTCTAGTTGGGAGTTCTTGCAAATTCCTTCATTTGAAGCTTGAAAACCTACTTGGAAGATTCAACCAAGAAGGTGAAATTTCTAGTTTTTCTTTTCTAAACTTTTTTTTTCAAAATTCTAAGCCATGATTTCTCCATGGTTTAAGCTCTCTTTCTATGGTTAGTGACTTGTAGATTTTTGTTTAAGCTTGTTAGGTTCTTGAAGGAGGAAAACCAAAACTCTAGGAGGAGTGAAAGAATCCTTTTGTCTTCATTTAAGGTAAGAGGAAGACAAATCTTATCATCTATGGATGGTGGTAAGAAGATGGAGTGTGGTTTTGTGATTGTAGAATCCATAAGGATTCATTTGTGTGGTTGTTAGTAGCTTGTTAATATGGTTGTGTATTTGTTAATAGTTTTTCTATTTGTTGTTTGTAATAATTTGCATGTCTACAAGCTTTAATTTGCATGTCTACAAGCTTTGATTTAGGTTATATGTGTTAGAAATATATTGTATGTGTTAGAATTGCATGATAATGTATAGGATGTGAATAACATGTTAAGGATTGCATGAGTGTTCCAAAGAACACAATCCTAAGGCTCACGGCCATGGACACAAAGGGAGAACCAAAATGTTCTCATATTTTTCCTAAATTGAGATTTAATTAATCTAGGAGAATTAACAAGTTATTACATTGTTTAGATTAGGGAAAATGAATTTCGAAATCAAATAGCATAAATTTCTAAGTTTCGGCCAACATGCCAAACCAAGTATCCATGGTTTCTAAAATTAAATCCAAACCTTTTCTAAGTATAAGGATGCAATATGTGTTAAAAAGAATTTTTCTAAAATGAGTTTTAAGGAAAAGAATCAATTAGAAATAAGTTTGAGAATTTAGAACTAATGATTTTGCTATTAGAAATGAAATCGTAACTTTTGAAAATTCCTAACATATAGCTCATGCTCATGTATCATTTTGAAGCATGTTAGTGGTTTTCACAAGGTTTAAGTTATACGGTTTCAAAATTTAATAAACGAATTTTACGGTAAAATTAGGAAACCATTAATATAATTTTCTAAAAAAATCTTGTCAATTTTTAGTAAAAACGACAAATAAGATAGGAAAGATGTCTTCTCCGATTATACGGTATGGAAAATATTTTACGTAGTTTAAACGTCTTTTTATTATTTTTGTTTATTTAAACAATAATTTTTAAGGTATTTGAATAAGAAAATGATTTAAAAATCTTACGCGATTGAGAAAACGTATTAAAAATAACGCGATTTTGGGCAAAAAAAAAAATATATTTGGGATTTCAAAACATTTATAAAAATGACGAGATTGTGAAACGCGATAAAATTTCTACGCGATTAACCCAAGAAATATGCATTTTTCGGATTTTGGATTTTACTTCATTCTTTCTTGGGAATATGAGGTGAACATCACGAACATGAAGCTTTGAGACAAGATGGGACTTACATGTATATTTTTGCCATTGAGGGCATATATTTTTATACCTTGAGGGTATTCTGGTAATTTATCAATTTTTGGTGAATTTTGGTTGCGAGGTGAATCACATCGTGTTGTCGATGCGATAAACGTAGTGTGGTTCATTGTTCTAATGAACTTGGAGACGTTAGCTAGACTTGGATTCCATATATGGCTCTTGTTCTTTCTAGGAGAGTTCTATAGCACACTAATGGACTCGCTACACCATATATTTAATCGAGATTTGTAAAGTCTAGTAGTACATTTGCCCGTAGTGTCACGACGTGAGATAGATAAACTACACCACGCCTGGATGGTAAATGTGAGAGTGATGTGGACCATACGCATATTCTCCTCCCAGAATAGTTGGTGCCGTGGTACTAATAGATTGATGCGAGTCATTCCTCCGATATCGTGGTATCTGTGTTGTTTAGCTCCAAGTAGGAACGTGTCATATTCATATGAGTATATGGAATCTTATTTTATTTTATCTCGTCTATTTTTTTTTTATCGGTTAGTATTATGGGATTATTTACCGTTCTATTATTTTATCTCGTGATGTTTTATTTTATCGTGATATTATGTGTTGTTATGATAATTAAATATTTTTCTTTATTCTAGGGACATTTCTCGGTATAGCTTTTCATATTACATGAATTGTAATCAAGTTGTTTGACGTTTTCTTATTTCATGTTTGTGATGATTTTAGATATCTTACCTCTTTTAATCGTATTGTGTATGTTTTGCTTATATTTATTTTACGCGGTAAAGAGTTTGAGGAAGAGGAAGAGGAAGTTCTTGAGGTTCGATTTGAGCCTCGAGGAGGAGGAGGAAAATCACGTTAGCCGAGAATCTTGACGATCAAGAACCACGATCATCCATATCCATTGGCCGATTATTTGGAGATGCCACTGGATTTTGGGGTTCGTGACTCTTGAGTTTCACGGTGGGTCATTAACTTGGCATATGCAGAGATTCGTACGTATGTGGGATGGTGTATGTCCACTACGCCATAGGTTTGATGAGGAGCAATTTTGAGGACTACTTTCATGTTCCTACATTTGGAGCACCGTTGTCCATTAAGGCGTCTTGAGATATCCACCTTCAAGTGAGATGACACTTGTGTCGACGTCATCCACATTTCCGCCGAGATCAAGGCATCCTGGATATTTGTCTTTCGATGAGTTTCCCGAACCTGATCCATCGAGGATTGAATGTTCATGATGTGATTTGGGCGCATCTGCATATGGTTGTAGAAATTGCTTTACTATTTTTATACCAACTTAACTCGTTTAAATATTTGTAATTGTAGTTGTAAATTATTTGTATAACTTATAACTTGGAACATATGTATCTTATGAGTGATGTTGTTATGTTTATTTTATGTTTCCGCATTATTTTTTTAATAATCTGTTTAACAGGAATTATTTTACGACCCATATTATTATGTATTAAATGTTTTATAACTTGGGTAGATTTTATTTATTTTCTTTATATATGTGACATCCTCCAAAAAGGGGTGTTACACAGATAATAGGGCAACATCTTTTGAATATATTAAGAATAACAAAGGGAAGAAACAAAACAACTCTTCATTTATATTGTTAACTTTGTATGGTTGTTCCTTCTTTTACATGAATTGAATGTAGTGTTTTTTAATGTGGTCCAAACCCAGTATACAAAATATTGCTTTAGGAGAGCTAAAGAAATTAGGTTGTGTCCCTTGCTGGTTGTAGAAGCTAAATAGTGAATGGTAGCTTTTTAGATAATTTAAAGAAATGACTTGACTCCCCTAGTTTTAAGACTTTAAGTGGTCCAACGAAATAAACATAGCTCCTTTCAGTCAGTTTCTTTGTACCAAATGGACAGTGGAAGAATTGAAAAGTCTTTCTAAAATTTAGACAAAAAGGACCTGACTAGTCAATAGCTTCAGAAACAACATTGAGACTTAGAGAAATAAGTGGAGACTTTGCAAGATAAGTTAAGTGGATATGATGAGACTAAAGCACAACATTTTAAATTTATTGTAAGATAAATTTGGTTCTGATTTACCTTTCAACAATGTTTCAAGTTCTTAAGTTTATGTAATTAAATGTAGTGATGATAATAGTCTACTTTTTGAGTAGGATTTGTAGTTAAGTGAAACGTGAACATGAAGTGTATGATTTAAAATAGTGATGATGCTAGTTAGGGTCTACATTTTGAGTAAAATTGGTTAATGAAGTTGTGAACATGAATGGTACGGTTAAATTTTGACAAATATTCAAAACTTTTTGTGATTTGAATGTTTTATTTGATTGAGATTTGGTATTATATGATTGAGCAGATCTTTTTTTGTGATATAATTAGGAAGCAACTAGCATTTTTTAAAAAAAATTAAAAAAAAAATTAGCCACGGTTTAACCGTGGCAAACTAGTTGTACAAAAATAAAACACATGTGACATTAGTCACGGTTTAATTGTAGCTAATGAAATACTTAGCCACGGTTTAAGTGTAGCTAATTATTTTGCAGAATATATTATAGTTCAATTGGCTACAGTTATTTATTAATTAACCACGGTTATAAATCGTAGGCAACAAAATGTTGCCACGGTCACTAAAACTATGGTTAATTTATTTCCACGCCTTATTTATTATTAATTGTTATAACCGTGGCTAAATTAACTAGCTACGGTTTTTAATATATTGTCGCCACGGTTAAAACACCAAACACCGCTTTTTTTTGTAATATTTCCACATTTATTTATGAACAATCATATTTATTAAGATTCTATATTTATATAGAAAATTATTTTTATATTTATATAAAAATTATTATAATAGTTATTTTTTCTAAAAAAATCATGAAATTTTTTATGAAAAAAAATATGACTATTATATTATAAAAATATTATTGTAAGAATATTTTTATTAATTTTAATTTTATAAATAATTTTTTAATGTTTTATATCATACCTTTAAACAATAAAATTATAATTGAATTTTAATTATAATTTCTTATCTTAATTCTTTCGACAACCTCAATTATAAATTTAAAATTATAGACCAATTTAAATACGAAAGAATTGATATTCAAATTAAAATTTATATTTTAACATACACCCCACACTATCAACTTTAATTGTAATTGTTGACATTTTGGAAAATATTGCTAACATTTTCTTGCCTTATTATCACAAAAAAGTTGTTCTTTATAGAAACATTATTGTGAATGTATTTTAATTTGCTTCATCCCAACAAAATGGAATCGTATTTTTTTTCTTTTTAATTATTATACCTTTTTGTTGTTTTTGTTAATTAGTTTGCGATGGTATTTGGAGGCAATGGTGGCCAAATGTGACAAAGACTTCATGAAACATGTTCCAGTTTTGTCAAGAGCCAATAGAATTATAGAATGGGCTACTCAAGTTTAATTACTGCAAAATGTTTGCTGGCGGGGATTTTTTTATGTGGTTGTGAATGTGAAATTATTTAGTCAGACTTAGCTGCTTTCAACTTTTGAATGGATGGAGATGATAACTGATTAGTGCATGTATAATTTGAGCTCTAATTTTAGCTCATGCTTTTTATTTTGTTTCCCACCGTAGCAACAAAAATTGTTGCATTTCTCACCGTTATTATACAGAAAGTTGTTTAATTATGGTGTCCAAGATTTCCTATCATCATCTTGTTGTTATTAGTTAATGTTCTTATTAAAATAAAAAAAGTAGTTATCATCTCCAAAAAATGGATGATAACTAGTTAATTTATAATAGATAAAATTAGCATGATGAAATATAAAATCCCATTCTATTTTATCACAGTTATCCTTGCAAAATAGGGTTTTCACAACTAGTTGGTCATAACTCAGTCATTTCATCATTTCATAGGGTGAAAAAATGCTATGATTTGTTTTTCTTTTTCGTTTCTTTCTCAAAATTTTAAAAATAAGAAGCAAAACAAAATAAAATAGCATTTTTTGTAGTTATAATAAAAACATATCAAATAAAAATAAGAAAACAAACCAAATACACTCTAAAGGGATGTTTGGTTTGTTTTATGTTTTTATTTTAAGTTGATATATTTTCACTAAAAAATATAAAAATATCACATTATTTTTATTTTGTTTCATGTTTTGTTATTTTTACTATTTTTATTATAAAAGTTTAAAAATAAAAAACAAAATAAAAATAATGTATCATTTTTATAATTATTAATAAAAACATATCAAACTTAAAATAAAAATAGAAAATAAATTAAGCATCCTCTATGATTCTTTGACACTTTGCTTTCCATTTTTTAACATGGCCCTTTTGCTAAATAATGTTTTATTAGTGAGTTAGAAAATAAATTGTGAAATAAATAACATTCACTTGTATTGAAAAGGACACTAAAATTAAAAGAAAAAATTAGCTTTCAAATTTCAATTGGAATTAAGAACTTTTTAAGCCTCAGTTGGAACCCAACATATGGGGGGGGGGGGGGGGGCATGAACTTTGCAACCCAAATTAATTGAGGTTTCACTTCTACTTTGGTTTGTTTTCTGTTACCCACAATTCATGAAACCAGAGGATTTCTGTTTGGCCCCACAGATTATATAAAGAGAGTTTGATTCATGGAAATGGAAATTGATTTCTTTTCCTTGCAGTGTTGTGTTGTGATTTATTGATTCTTTACCCTCTTCAGTCATGCTTGGCTTTAGTTTAGGCCTTGGTGCAGCCAAGTATATTCTCGAATCCCATTAACATAAATAAAGAGCAACCAAAAAGTTGGTTGGCTGAGCTGGAAATTAAACTTCTCTGTCACGATAAGTGGGCTGAGAGTATGCACCAAAGGTGTCGCTATAGGAGTTTGTCTTCCTCATTAACGGTGATGAATTGAAGGACTGAAGCCTGTGACAAACTTTCTGAAACACTTCTTTTTTACGGGGTTTTGAAAGGCTACTATATATAGAGAAAGTATTTAACCTTTTGTAAATAAAATTTAATCCAATTTTCAATTCATGAAAGTTGATTCATCGTTTAAAAAGCTCACATTTTTGCCTTTTTGTCTCTTTGTAAGTTTGATTAACAAAAAGTAAAGCACCCCTATGTTGACTTGGCAAGCATAAACGTTAATGAAACCCATGTCATCATTGAAATGGACGAGTGACGAGTGGGATGTCAATCTTGACGAGTACGCGTAGATCTCTACGAACGGTTTGTATAATTAGTGCATCAAGTAATTATTATCACTGTCTTTATCCGAGCGGAGGTGATTTAGGTTGGTTAAATATATAATTTTGAGTTTGATTTTAAAATTTATATGTATAAAAATTAATGTTTTATATCTATGTGATGCACGAAGATAGAAAATTTTATGGAATGAATCTATTTACACTTAATATAAATAAAAAAAATTTATATCTAATTTTATATTATTATTTTATTATGATTTTGTGATTATTATTTATCTTTTATCGTAGTCGCAGGATCACAATAAAATAAAAAGTGTAAGATTAAGTAGTAAATTTTTTACTTATATCAAGTATAAGTAGATTTCTTCCCAAATTTTATTTATACTGTTATTGATAATATGGTTAAAAGACTATTTATTCATTCATAAAGTATTAATACAATAATAAGAATATGACATACAAGTCTGTAATTAAAGATATTAAATATAACAATCAAACAAATAATTTTAGTGTAGAAATATATTGTAAAATAACATTGTGGATTAAAAAATATTTTAAATATATATAATTAATTAAATTTATATTTTATTCATAAATTATATTTTAATTAATTTTATTATTCCTTCTTGCATAATTTTTATCCTATGAATGTATTTATTAATTAATATAATTTCATGTAAAAATTTCATTCTCGTAAACTATAAGTATAAGATTGTTTAAATATATTATAAAACAAAAAATATATGTATCTTAACGAAAATATATAATCAACTGCATTTTAAAAAATATTAACTTATTTCAAGATAATTCCAACCAAAAAAATTAATATTTTAAAGTTAGATTGGCATTCACATAAAACATAACTATTACGTGATGATTATGGAAAATAATAATTTCCATTTAAAATAATTTTAAAATAATATGCATAGAGAAATACAGCTAATAATTGATAATAATAATTTATATGTATTTTAAAATAATTGATATGCATTATATAACACAAATAAAGCTAATAATAATAATGTACATAGAAAAAAAAAGTTAATCAATCATGTGATATATAAAAAGAGAATAGTAATGGAATTTGAATTTGAATTAATCAATAATGCAATCGATTAAGTGATGTGCAAATAAAAAAATATTAATAACATATTTATTAGTGAAATGTGATTTTTTTACAAAATAAAATAAATTTGAATTACTAATGTCAAAATTTTATTCATATATCATTTTAAAAAGGTAATGACATTAAAAATTTATATCGTAATCAATATAGAAATCATTCATGCTTTTATTTGATTGAATAGAAATGCAATCACTATTAATTAGATATAATTTCTTATTTTATCAATTGCATGTATGTATCATAAATTTTCAATTCAAATTTAGACTAATGAAAAAATTAATTAAGAAACGTGCATAAAATCTTGGGGTGGGGGGAAGAAACATTCAAGAAATATATAAAATTATAAAGTTTAGGTTTAAGGTTTAAGATTTTATAGGAGAAGTAAGAATTTATACATTTGTATAGTTAATACATGATAAATCAATTGTCTACTATTAAATTTTAAAATAACAATGCCCTGACCGTAGAGTAACCACTCCTGACCCTATATTTTTTTTAAAAAAAAAAATCACTAATAAGAATTTAATTTTTGCAAATTTGATAAATTAACAACACTAAGAAGACTAATCCTAAGTGTTAAATGATTCCATGACATGCATTGTCTATAATCTCCAATTTTTCATATGATATTTTAAACTTGTAAAAAAATAAAAAAAAAATATGGTTAACAAAAATGAAGATTCATATTCATCCACATTAAGATCTATGGTGTTCATCTTCACCTTACTTTTGGTAGTCATTTTATATATGTTCCAAAATGTAAATAATAATCCTATTACATATATACAAACACAATGACTTAGATTATGTATATAACCAACAAAAACATGGAGTATTTTTAAATGTCAAATTACATATTACCTACTAAATGTGAGTGTACCTTATCTGTTTAAAGCATATCCTCAAAGGAAATAAGGTTGAAACCTTATTGTAGAATTAATTAATTCAACTTTGATAATAAAAACTTATCTTTGAATGTTGCAATGACACAAAAAAAAAAATCAATATCCATACAAAAAGTCAATTGGAAAAGGCAATAATTTAGAAGAAATACATATGCAATGGAGTTTAATAGATAAAGGACGAAAAGAATAAAATTTATAAAACAAATAAAGTTAATGGTTAAGAATAAACTTATTTCAAGTATGAATTTAGATATAGTTTCTTCAAAAACTTAGAACATAAAACATTGATAAATAAAAAAAGTGCATTATGAAACATCCTAAATGCATAAAAAAGAATAATAAAAAGTGAAATTGCAATTTGAAAGGTTTGGATGGAGGAAAAGGAAAAAGATTATAAAATTGGAACATGAAGAAGACATTTAGAAAATAAAAAGCAAAATCCTTATAATGCTTAAGTTAGATTTTAGAGAGGTCTTGTAATACTGGAGATGTAGAAGAGAAGCAAGATGACTCCATTAAACTTAACTCCATCTGAAAAAAATAAAACATAAAATAAATAACATGATTAGAGAGAATGGAGAGAAAAAAAAATCGTGATTGAAAAAATGAGAAGAGTTGAAACGATTACATATTTATACACACCAGTAGAAATGATTGAACTTTCGAGGACCATATTTTCAAATTAAAAACTCAACGATGATTTTTTATACAAAACTTAATGA
The DNA here is from genome assembly GCA_029884605.1 of Ormosia emarginata. Lineage (NCBI taxonomy): Eukaryota > Viridiplantae > Streptophyta > Magnoliopsida > Fabales > Fabaceae > Ormosia > Ormosia emarginata. The sequence continues at coordinate 7,754,378 of JAQQTP010000051.1, forward strand.
TGATTGAATTCATTAATTGATTTCTTAAAATAATAATAATAATAATTGATAATCAAATTAGTTAAACAAATAATTGGTAATCAATTGAATTTGTTAATTGATAAAATACAAGATAACCATAGGGTTAAAAAGATATAAATTTGTATTTTATCTAATTTGTTAACTTAACTTATTCTATTATCCTTCTTATCAAACTGAATACATTAATTATTTCCATACGAATGAGCTATTTTTATACAGATATATTTAATTTAATAGATATAAAATATTAGTCATCGATTGAATATTATATTTAAATATTTTTTAAAAATAGTTGATATTTTAAAAATAACAAACAACATTTAAGGGCGGCCTATAACTTTGAAATATTTACTCTATTTTATATATATATATATATATATATATATAACTTTTCGTATTTGATTTAATTTGTACATTTTAAAAAATAAATTATTAAAAACATATATATGCACTGTTACATTTTAAAAACTAACCTTACTAAAAAAAATATCATTTTGAATTAATTAAATATTTCATTTCCAATAAATTAATTTCATGCATGCATATAAATTAATAATATAGATTATATAGATAAGAACAAATAATTGTGATAAATTATTGTGACATGAAATTTCCGTATTAGACATCAATTACATTACTATATTATTTCTTCATTATTCCATCCATAATCCCTCGCTAATCACATCCTCGCTATTCCGTCGTTAATCCCTTGCAAAATTAGTATTTTTTTTCAATTTACCTATATAATAGACTTACCAAAATATACCTACATATCATCAAGACTTCCAGCAACAGCAACAGCAACAAAGTTGTACAAATAATCCAAAATAAATCTACTACTTGTATAAATAGTTCAAAATTATTATACAAATAGTTCATAAAATGTCATACAAAACAAGAATAAAAAAAAACAGGTAATCAGTCTAAATTTGTTTCGTCTTCATCGTCATCATCCTCTCGACCCTCCCCAACTATTGCACCTTGCGATGGTGCTTGTGGAGCAACATTTACTAATCCAATCGTACATATGATGGGCGCCAACATAGGGACAAGTTGACTCTGGACAAAAGAAGTCATCGTTGTTGTCACTGCAACATTTACAGCTTTAATTATGCCTTGTGTCAACGGTGTAGAGCGAGAAGGACCTGCAACCTCTGAGGATGAAGCTTGCATGGTGTTGTTAATGCCAATGTGCAAGTTGTTACCTATGCCATGCACCCGTCCCTTCTTGTTGGGACCCGCCGCATCCAATCAGACCTTTGTGTCAACCATAAGATAAGTAGAAGAGTTTTCTCCATATTTTTCTGTTATCGCAGTGTCATATGACTCCTAAAATAACAAAACAAGAAAAATATTAACAAAAAAATTAATAACTTAACAAATATAAATGACTTCTAAATTTTAAAGACACCTACAATAAAATTCTTTGAGCACTCGGAAACATAACTTCCGTCTTTCTTCTTATGAACTTTGGCATAGAGATCTCTGTAAGAAACCGGATGCTTTAACTTTGCCTCATGTAATCACATATGGAAGAATATATAATAAACACATATCAAAAGTAAGACACTCCCTCTAAAATATCAATGCCTTTATATCATATTCAAGATAGGCAAATAATTCAAGTAATTACAAAAAATAAGAAATTATCCTCCATGAATATGTAGCTAGACACTACACAAAAGAAATAATCTAAGTAGACCCATATTTTGTTAGTGAATAACTAATTATTATCCTAATTAGTGAATAATTAACAAATTTAACTAAGCAGACCCATATCTTCTAAAAAATAAATAGATAAATAAAATAAAATAAAACTCTAAAAATTCCAAATTAATAAATAGATTACCATCAAAACTTTAAATGAGGAAGTTATATTATCATCTTGTTCTTGTGTTGACCAAAGCTAATTGACTCTCATGTATGCTTCAAGGCATCAGGCATGGTTGCCTTGTTCCTTCAGGCAGCTGCAGACCTCGTTATCCATTTATCTGTTAGCCAAATGTCGACCAGGTCATCCCACACTTCTATCCTTATTCCTTTGGGTCCATGACCCTTAACATCAGCCAAGTTATTTGAATTTGCCTTATCAAAGGCCTTATCTCATGCTTTGTTCAAATGGTCTGGATAACGGTCCATGCAAGTCCATTCCCAGATAGTTCTCGCCATGTCGTGATTAGAATCGGATGCGAACCGATGCTTATCCTACACAAATGTTATGTAAGTATATTTATTTTTCGATAAACATATAATATATAATTCTATAAACACAATTACTTACCATAAAATCTTTAAATAGTATTTCCTTTATGTCAATAGGATAATCTCTCCACGTACTATTCAGAACAGGCATCCTTGTCATAACATTGTACATAATGTCACATGTCACTCTCGGTGGGAGAAACCTCCTCCTGTAAGTACAAGAAGATAATGTTGGTAATCTAAAAGTAAATAAATATAATAAAATATGACAATCGCTATTACTTACGGTTCAGGGACAGGCACCACATATATAAGTTCCCTACTATTGGTTTCTATATAGGATTCTCCACTTGAAGGCACCACATTTGGGCTGCTAGTGGGTGGGTCAGCACGGGGTGGCATAGAAAAAGTTGGGTCAGTAAGGGGTGGGACAAAAGCTGATGCTCCTCCAATGGTCAATGTGCTAGTAGCTAAAGTTGCACCTAACATAATTATAGATAAACAAAAAAATACATATATATTACATTTATATAAACCACAAGTTAACAATAATTAAAAAGATTATCCTACAGGTATACCTGGGGAGGGCTGAAAAGGCTATAGTGGCGAAGAATTATGGTAAGATGGAAAATGTTGGGATGAAACACTATGGCCTCTCCCACGACTGCATCCAATGCCTCTACCTCGAATGGTCATGATGAATATCTGCATAAGGAAACATAATGAAACATGACGAGTTAAGAAACTATATGTCAATAAAAATTTCAAAATATAATAATGATATTTCAGTGTAAATACCATTAATGAAATTTATTGAACAAGATTCAATTTTAACTACTTGAGTCTGAAGCAAAAGATTTCTCATCTTCATCTAAGAATTCATTAATTTCATTATCTTCGTTGTTATCAATGAATTCATCATCAACCAGAATGTCCATTGGATAATGTATATTATGTATGTTCACTTCTTTCATTTGGGCATGTGCATCAAACAAGGAAACTGTTTCATCATATATGACAATATTATGTATTCCATGGGATCCATCATCTTGGTAATAATCAGTAGCAGCTAAGTCATTCAATTCATCACCTTCATCATTCAATGTCTCAGCCACGAAGAGTTTTGCTCTGACCTTGCAAGTTGTCCACTATTCACCATTAGCTCTATTCCCGCTTTGTGGGTTTCTTGTATAGTACACTTGTTGTACTTGTTCGGTTAAGAAGAATGGCTCATTTGAGTGAAGTCTTGATTTATGCTTGATGTCAACCAACTCATATCTCTCATCAACATTGACTCCACTAATCAGGTCAAACCAATGACATTGTAAAAGAAATACTCTATTCTGATTTCCTACATATGACAATTCCAATATCTCTTCAACGATGTCATAATAGTCGAAGTCATTCTCACCATATATACTACCTCTAACACATACGTCACTATTCATAGTAGCTTTATTTTGTTCGTACTCCTTAGTATGAAATTTATACCCATTAACTATTAAGCCACAATAAGAAGTCATGGACTTGGATGGACCATAACTTATCTCTCGTATCATTTGATCCTCAACTTGACCTATATTAACCTTTATCATTACATAGACGGTAGATAGTTGTAACATTTAGCATAATGAACATTGAATTTAATATGATAAATGTGATTATGGATAAAAGGACTCACTAGATGTTTTAGCCACCTACTGAAGTTCGATATTTGATCATCAGTGATATTGGGATATGTTTCCCTTAACAAATCCTCAAATTGTCTAATTAATGCAATAATTAATATTTAGCATAACATAGTTAAAATAAACAAATTCATTAGATATGGAGTAGACTTACTGGAGATAAGCTTCTACTTCTCCACAATTCATAAGCACATATGTCTTAATAATCTGAAGTTTCACATCCATCAAGAATCTATTTCGACTTCTCTCGATAGGACGACATGGATGTTTAAAAACAGACAACTGTTCATTAATTGTATCTTCTCCACCATCGTCATCCAAGGAACTTGAGTGTGCCTGGTCTGTAAATGGGGATCAAAATATATAGAAGCAAAATTGAAAATTTCTTCTAAAATATACACTTCACAAATAGATCCTTCAACTTTCACCTTATTTCGGATCTTCCTTTTCAAGTACAACATACATCTCTCAAAGGGGTACATCCACTTGTAATGCACTGGTCCTCCAACCTTAGCTTTATAGGAGAGATGCACAACTAGATGTTCCATCACGTCGAAGAATACTAGAGGAAAAATCTTCTCTAACTTGAAAATTGTTTCAATAATGGAAAGCTCTGCATTCTCCATGGTGGAAGCACAAATTTCAGTTGCACAAACTTCTTTAAAGTACAAGCTGAGTTCTGTTAATGGTCCCCATATAGGTTTTGGCAAAGATATCACAAAATTCTAGAGGAATTAACCTTTGCATAAAAACATGACAATCGTGACTTTTCATTCCATATATCTTCCTGCCGTCTACATTAATGCAATGTGCGATATTCGAAGTATACCAATTAAGAAATTTTAACTGTTTTATCCACTCACACACCATCCTCCTTTGATTAGCATCCAAGACATATGTCGCCTTTGGTTTTTTACACTTGTCATTCTCAACTATTAGCTCCAAGGTGGGACGTTTGCAGATTATCTTCAAATCTGCTCTTGCATTTTCATTATCTTTTGTGTTGCCCTTTTACATCCATGATAGTGTTGAAGATATTGTCAAACATGTTCTTCTCGACATGCATAACATCTAAATTATGTCGTATTAGATTAATGGACCAATAAGGCAATTCCCAGAATATGCTCTTCTTCACCCAGTTGTGGTGTATATCAAAGTCATCTTGTTTTTGTTTACCTTATTTAAGCCGAAAATGATTTCCTTAAGTTGAGTCACTCTATTCAAGACATCTGTCCCACTCAGCCGTTGCGGTGGATTAGATTTTTTCACTATTGATTTCTTAAAAGAGTTTCGATCACGGCGAAATGGATGATCAAAAGGTAGAAATTGGTGAAGGCAATCAAACCAACAACATTTCTTACTGTGCTTCAATACAAATGACTTACTGTGATTCATACAAAGTGGACGAGAAAGTTTTCCATGAGTGCTCCACCCAGACAACATTCCATAAGCTAGAAAGTCACTTATTGTCCACAACAAAGCCACTTTCATATCAAAATTTTGTTTCTTCTAGGAATCATAAATTTACACCCCTATCGTCCTACAATATCTTTAGATCGTCAATTAGGGGCCTAAGATAGACATCTAAACTTTTACCTGGTGACTTTGATTCAGGAATCACGAGAGTGAGGAATATGTATTCCCTTCTCATACATATACTTGGTGGTAGATTGTACGGTGTGACAAAAACAAGCCAACGTGAATATTGTGTGGCTGAACCGTTGAATGGATTAAAACCGTTTGTACAAATGCCAAACCTAACATTTCAAGTGTCTAGCATAAATGTTGAATGGATAGTGTCAAATCGTTTCTAAGCCTCAACATCAGTTGGATGCCTGATCACTGATTCATCTTGATACACTCCATCTGCATGCCAACTCATATATTGTGTAGTATTTTTAGACATAAATAGACGTTGGAGTCTAGGCATAATGGGAAAATATCGTAACATTGAGTGTGGCACATCTTTCACATTCGATGAACGTCTCACCTTCGGTTTAAATCGTGGGTGTCCACATACTAAGCAAACTGAGTAAAGTCTCTTGTCGCTGTATTCTTTATAATACAACATGCAATAGTTAGGACATGCATCTATCTTCTCATATCCTAATCCCAACTCACAAACTATTTTCTTCGATTTGCAAAAGTTTTCGGGTAACCTTTCAGGCTCTGAAAGTATGCTTTTAATTATGACAATCATTCTATCATAACAATTCTCACTCGTGTTAAACTCTAACTTCAAGTTCAAAAGTTGAGTTGCAGTTGATAATTTCGTGTGCTTGTGGCAACCATCCCATAAAGCTTTGTCAGTGTCTCTTTGCAAGTCATAAAACTTCAAAACTGACGGATTTGGATCCTTTTCTAAATCTTGAGCTTCTGGATTTAATCTATCACCTGCAGCATCCATAACCATATCCACGTATGGATTCCTAGGCTAGACTTCATCATCATGGATAATGGATGTTGAGCTGCTATGCCCCCATCTGTCCTCACCATGAATGGTCCAATTTATATAATCATCCACAAATTTGTACTTATACAAATGTTGTTCTACCCCAAATACCTTCCTCCAAACATGATTCTTACATCTAGAACATGGACAAAGGATGCGATTTAATGCATCAGTAACTATCGGGTCTCCTTGAGCAACCCTAATGAAATGATCAACTTCATCCTTGAATTCTTCACTTACATAGCTAGTAGGATCATTTCTTCATAACATCCAACTTCGATCAGGTCTCATGATTGTTGAAATTGGTTTAGTACATTAATACAATCATTTTCAAATGAGAAACTAAGGCTCCTTAAATCTCCATCCCCTTCTTAACATGGTATGGCCCTATCCCATTTGATAAGAAACTTTTTCAATACTTGGGTAATAGTTAATCCTTAAATCTCATAGTTTATACTTGACAAAATTTCGACAGCATTTCCCATTCATCTCCAAGGGCATGACTTGAACGTAATGAGATCTACATCGTTTAAGTATGTACCCAGAGAACAAAAGGAAATGTAGTAGACCAAAATTTCAACAAGTATAAGATATGAGATTTAAAGAATAATGATAACAATGTATTTTATTCAATTTATAATCCTTTCACTAGACTTCTTAAAGTTTAATTTAGCTTAATTAAGTTGATTTTGTCACATTTTATGAAATTAAGCTTAATTAGATCATTGAAAAAATTATTGCTTGAATTATCATTAATTTGGGTAATTACATTCTTAAGTAAAGTGGTCACAATTTGAGTTGCAATTATCTAATTAATGTGATTCTGGTCTTGTTGAAAAGTTAAGATGATTCTCTAATAACTATTCACTTGATAGCAAGAGTCACATTGATAGCAATATATTTCATTTATTGTATAATCTTCTCACTTGGCTTTTTCAGTAAATTGACTATAATTTGAGTTACAAATATCTGATTGATGTGATTTTAGTCTTGTTTTAAAGCTAAGACAAAATTCTATAACTTTCATGAAGACCTCAAGATCGGGAACACATGTTTGGATAACTCAAATTGGAGTTGAAGCAAAATCTAGAGTTTGAACCTGACAGCTTGACCTCTAAGCACTCATTAAGCTATATCTCAGGCTATAGGAGTTCAGCAATTCTGAAATTTTGATAGTGGAAGGTTAAGACCCATATCTACAACTTTCATGAGAACACAAGAGCCAAATCGAAAGTCTTGAAGGTGATATTGGGCTTGGAAGTCAGAACAGAGGCGCTGAAGCCCATGAGCAGTAGTTGGGTCATATCTCGGGCTGTAAGTGGTGGATTTGAATGAAATTGGCTATGGAAAGTTAAGACAATTTCCTATAACTTTCATGAAGACCACTTGATGGGGAAATGATGCATGCCATGAGCTCAGAGCAGAAACATTTCGAAGACAAGAATCTCTATAATTTCAGCTCATTCATCATCATCAAGCAACTATTTTGGCATTTATTTCTTATTATCAAACAACTTCATTGTCTTCTTGTACTCCTTGAGCTCTATAAAAAGGAGCTTAGGTGCTCATTTAGATCATCTTTGATCTTAGTTTAGTTTATGCTATTGTGTTATTTGTTTCTCTTGTTGAAGTTTTCTTTGTTCTAAATTGAAATTATGTTCATCTTTTTCTTCCTATGTCTTTCTTTCTTCTTATTCATGAGTAACTAATTTTTATTTTGCTTGAGTGAAAAGGTGAAGCTTTTGGTAATAAGTTGAGATTAGATTAATTTCCTTCTTGTGCTGAAATGATATATTTTTAAGTGATCATTATATGTGTTGTATGTTGTTTCCAATCAATTTAGAAACTCTTCTTGTATATTGAAGAACTTGATTCATGGTAGACAAGACGTTGGTACAGTGGATGCTTGAGACCATTTATAAGTATTGGTGGATAACTAAAGGAACCATAATATGATTAAATATATAATCTAAATTGAACTTTGAATGTTAAATCTTCCGATTTGAACCTCCATTATATGTGATTTCAATTGAGTTATAAAAAGAAATAATCTTGTCTTTAATTTATTACCAAGAGTGGATCTCCTAACCCTAGCAAATCATTTTCATCTGTGAACAACTTTTATCACCTTTAGTATTATGATATATTTGTTCTTTACCTCAAATAATTTTTCTTCACCAATTCCCTGTTGATCGACCTCGGACTCTCGAGAATATATTACTTGAAATAACCTGCACTTGAGTTTAAACTTTTAATTCCCATCAAGTTTTTGGCGTCGTTGTCGGGGACTTGATTTGAAGTTCTAATTTGTTGAGGTTCTCTTTCTGTAAGTAAACTTCACCAACATGTATATTCTTCATCTACTCTTTTCACTTTTTAATTTACTAACTTACTAATTAACTTACTAACTTATTAACTAACTTTTATATTTATGTCATTTATTTATGTTTTCCAACTTCCTAACTTTTATATTTATGTCATTTATTTTAATTTTTTAATTTTTTATTTATTTACGTCATTTATTTACGCTTTTTAATATTTTTTTTATTTACACTTTTTGTTTCTATTTTATTTATTTATTTATTTATTTATTTATTTATTTATTTGCTTTCTAACTTACTAACTTTTTATTTACGTCATTTATTTTATGTTTACTAACTTTTTATTTATGTTATTTATTTACACTTCGTACATTATCTTTTTTATTTTAAGTCATTTATTTTTTTTAATATTTAACGGCCGATTTATACTGTCTACTAGTATATTATTTTTATTTTACGTCACTTATTTATATTTAATTAGTATCGTGATTCAAATTATGGTCGTTTGGTTCAAATTAATCCTAGTACTTTATATATTGATTTGTTTGAATCACAATCATACACAATTGACACAATGACTGAAATTGAATGTGCACATGTTAAACATGAAAATCAAACACAACGAGCTAAAAATGAAAGTGTACATGATGAATAGGAAAATTAACTGTTGCGAACTATGCCTGCATATTTGCAACCACCTCGAAATTCTAGTACATCATGTTTTATCTTTCCACTCACTACTAATAATTTTATATTTAAGCCGAGTATGATTTCTTTACTTCATAATTTCCATGGTTTAGAATTTGAAAGCCCATATTTACATCTAAAAGAATTTGAAGAAGTTTGTATTGCTTTCAATGATCAAAATTACACTGAAGAAATTGTTAAGCTTAAATTGTTTCATTTCTCTTTGAAAGATAAAACAAAAACTTAGCATAACGCTTTGAAACTAAGATCAATTAACCTATGGCAAGAAATGCAATGTAAGTTTTTAAAGAAATTTTTTCCAACACATAAAACCAATGCTTTGAAAAGACAAATCCAAAATTTTTTCCAAAATTCAAATGAAGCATATTTTCAAAGTTATGAACGTTTTAAAGATTTGTTAAATTCTTGTCCACATCATGGTTTTGAAAAATGGAGGACTATAAGCTTCTTTTATGAATGTTTAACACTTGAAACTAAACAATTTATGGAAACGATGTGTAATGGCGAGTTTCTTGATAAAGAACCCGAAGAAGCTTTAGATTATTAAAACTATTTAGCTGAAAATTCTCAATCTTGGCATGATACTAATCCTTCTAAAAATTTAATTAGATATAACCTTGCAAATGCTGGTAAAGAAAAATATCATCTTAGTCAAGAAGAAGATCTAAATGCTAGATACACTAGTTTAGCTAGAAAGGTTGAATCCATAGAATTAGAGAAAATAAAAGAAGTCAAATCTGTGCAAAATGAAAAAATTTGTGGCATTTGTGATAAATTAGGATACTCGACAAATGAATGTCCTAATATTTCTATTTTTAAAGAAATTGTGCATGAGCAAGTAAATGCAATCAACAATTTTAAAAAGTTATTCACCTCTTCTTTTTCAAATTCTTACAATTCGAGATGGAGAAATCACCCGAATTTCAGCTGGAGGAATAATAATCAAGCATAATTTATGCAACCACTGCCTCCTCAAGAACAACAAGATTCTTAAAATTCTCAAGGATATGAGCTTTATGTCCCACCATATAAGAAAAACCTTGAAGGAATATTGAATGCATTCATAGAAAAGCAAAAGGTCATCAATAAATAAAACACTCAAACTATGACTGACATAAAAGACACTCTTTCCAAACTTACTTCTGTACTCACCATTCACGAGAAAAGAAAATTTTCTTCTCAACCTCAATCGAATCTCAAAGGTCAATATAGTCTAAATGAGGATAGTTTAGAAAACCAACAAATAAATTAAGGTAATTTTGTGATAATTCTTAAGAGTGGAAAAGTTGTTAAAAACAAATTCATGAACCTAATGAGAAAGATGATAAATCAATCCCCCAAGATAAGGAAGATGTTGATAAGCCATCTGGCCAAAATGAGACCAAACTCTCGTCTCCTCCACCCCCATTTCCTTAAGCATTAAGCAAACCAAGGAAATTGAACCACCACACCGAAATCTTTGAAATTTTTAAACAAGTGAAAGTCAATATTCTATTGTTAGATGCTATCAAACAAGTTCCTTCTTATGTCAAATTTTTGAAGGACTTATGCACTGTTAAAAGGAAATTAAATGTGAAAAAGAATATTTTTTTAACCAAACAAGTAAGTTCCATTATTCAAAACAATAATGTTTTGAAACATAAAGACCCTGGTTGTCCTACGGTTTCATGCATTATTAGAGAATATAAAATTAAACAAGTTTTACTTGATCTTGGTGCTAGTGTTAATTTGCTTTCATATTCAATTTATCAACAACTCAACCTTGGTGAGTTAAAACTAACTTCTATAACTCTTCTACTTGCTGATAAATCAATTAAAATTTCAAAAGGAATAGTGGAAGATGTGTTAGTACAAGTTGATAAATTCATATATCCTGTGAATTTTATTGTCTTAGAAACTGAACATATGGTTAATAGTTCCAAGTCAATTCCTATTATTTTAGGTCGCTCATTTTTAGCAACATCTAATACTCTGATAAATTGCATGAATGGAGTGATGAAACTAACATTTGGAAATATGACACTGGAGCTTAATGTTTTCAACATATGCAAGCAACCACATGAAGTCCAAGATGAAAATGAGAAAACTGACGGGATTAAGGCCATTATAGATGAACATCTTCTAAAAAGGAGTTCTTCTGACCCATTAGAAGTTTATTTAATTAATTCATTTAATTCAGATATGCAAGTACATGATGATATTTTTGAAATATGCTCTTTGCTTGATTGTACACAAGCAATGGAATACAAGGGATGGAAGCCGAGATTTGAAAAGCTAAAACCCATGAATGATAATGCCCATGAAGAAGTACCCACACTGGGACTAAAGTCATTACCTGCTGGGTTGAAGTACATATTTTTGGGAGAAGAACAAAGCTTTCAAGTAGTAATTTCATCAATCCTTACTAAAGAACAAGAACGTATGTTGATAGAAGTACTTAAAAGGCATAAAAGTGCAATTGGATGGACATTAATAGACATAAAAAGCACCAAGCCATTAATTTGTACATATAGAATGCATTTAGAGGATAATGCTAAAACAGCACAACAACCTCAAAGAAGATTAAATTCACACATGAAAGAGGTAGTTAGAGTCGAAGTTCTTAAATTACTTGATGTTAGAATTATTTACCCTATCTTTGATAGCCAGTGGGTAAGTCCTACATAAGTTGTGCCTAAGAAATCTGAAATAATAGTGGTTGAAAATGAAAAAAGTGAATTAATACCTACACGAGTTTCATCCAGTTGGCGTATGTGTATTGATTTTAGAATATTAAATGTAGTCACTAGGAAAGATCATTTTCCCTTGCCATTTCTTAATCAAATTTTGGAAAGAGTAGCAGGACATCCCTATTATTATTTTCTTTATGGTTATTTGGGATATAATCAAATACCAATTGCATTAGATGATCAAGAAAAGACCACTTTTACATGCCCCTTTAGCACTTTTGCATATAGAAGAATGACTTTCGGCCTTTGTAATACTCCAACAACTTTTCAAAGATGTATGTTAAGTATTTTTAGTGACATGATTGAGCATTATTTAGAGGTTTTCATGGATGATCTAAAAGTTTTTAGGAATTCTTTTGAAAATTATCTTGATAATTTAGATAAAGTTCTTAAAAGATGCAAAGAAAAAAGTTTTATTTTAAACTGAGAAAAATGTCATTACCTGGTTACCTCAAGAATCGTGTTAGGTCATGTAATATCTTCTGAAGGAATTGAAGTTGATAAGGCCAAAGTTAAATTAATTGCCCATTTGCCTTCCCCAAAAACAGTCAGAGAAGTTCATTCCTTTTTAGGACATGCAGGATTTTATCTAAGATTTATTAAGGACTTTAGTGTCATATCTAGACCATCATGCAATCTTCTGATAAAAGATACACCATTTGATTGGGCTCAAAAATGCCAAAAATCTTTTGAAAAATTAATTGATCTTCTGACATCTGCTCCTATCATGCAATTTCCTGACTGGTCTTTGCCTTTTGAATTAATGTGTGATGCAAGTGATTTTGCTGTTGGCGCTGTTTTAGGTCAAAGAAAGGAAGGTAAGCCTCATGTGATTTGTTACGCAAGTAGAACTTTAAATAGTGCATAAATGAATTACACCACTACTGAAAAAGAACTACTTGCTGTAATTTTTGCATTGGACAAATTTCGAGCTCATTCAATTAGTTCTTCTATTGTTGTTTTCATTGATCATGTTGTTGTTAAATATTTAATGTCTAAGCTGGATGCCAAATCTAGGTTGATACGGTGGATCTTGTTGCTTCAAGAATTCAACATCACAATAAAAGATAAGAAAGGAGCTGAAAATGTTGTTGCAGATCATTTGTCCAGACTTACAACAAGCTCACATTTTGATAGCACATCTATCAATGATTCTTTTCCTGATGAGTTTTTATTTTCTGTCAATTCTATGCCTTGGTTTGCTAATATAGTCAATTTTTTTTGTAACAGAAAAGATGTCTCCTCAATGGTTACACCAAGACAGAAAAAAGTTTTTGACTGAGGTGAAAAATTTATTGGGATAACTCATATTTATTCAAACATTGTCCTGATCAAATCTTTCGGAAATGTGTACCCGACAATGAAGTAGGTAGTGTCATTAAATTTTGTCACTCAGAAGCATGTGGAGGTCATTTTTCTTCAAAGAAAACAGCTGCAAAAATCTTGCAGTGTGAATTTTATTGGTCCATTTTATTTAAGGATAGGTATACCTTTTGCAAAAGTTGCGAAAATTGTCAGAAATTAGATTCCATTTCTACAAGTAATCTACACCATATCCTTGTCATTGAAATTTTTTATTGTTAGGGAATTGATTTCATGGGTCCATTTCCATCCTCATTTGAATTTGTGTATATTTTGGTTGCAATTAATTATGTCTCAAATGGATTGAGGCGATTCCATGTCGACATAATGATCATAAAATTGTTCTTAAATTTTTAAAAGAAAATGTCTTGAGTCGATTTGGAATCCCTCGAGCTATCATCAATGATGAGGGAATACATTTTTGCAATAAATCATTTGAATCTTTAATGAAGAAATATGGTATTACACATAAAGTTACCACTCCTTATCACCCTCAGACAAATGGACAAGTAGAATTAACAAATAGGAAAATTAAATAAATTTTAGAAAAAATGGTTAACCCAAATCGCAAAGATTGGTCTTTAAGACTAAACGATGCACTTTGGGCTTACCGTACTAATTTTAAAACATCTTTAGGCATGTCACCCTATCGGTTAGTATATGAAAAACTTTGTCACTTGCTTGTAGAACTGGAGTATAAAGAATTTTGAGCCATTAAAACTTTCAATTTAAATCTTGATGATGCTTGCAGGTTTTGTAAATTGCAAATAAATAAACTTGAGGAATTGAGAAATAATGCATATGAAAACTCAAAAATTTTTAAAGATAGAACAAAAGTTTTTCATGACAAATCAATTTTGAGAAAATATTTTGAAATTGGTCAAAAAGTTCTGCTTTATAATTCTCGTCTTCACTTATTCCCTAGAAAATTGAGATCTAGGTGGACTGGCTCTTTTATTGTCAAACATGTATATCCTTACAGGGCCATAGACATTGAGAATCCTAGGAATGGTAATATGTTTAAGGTCAATGGACAAAGACTTAAACCATTTCTGAAAAATTAAGTTGTTGAGGTGGAATTCATTTCCCTTTCTGATCCTTGTTATGAGAAAAATTTACTCTAATTCATTAAAGACTTAAACCATTTCGATTTGTTTTTTTCAATTTCCCAAAATAACTGATTCATTCTCCTTTAACATGGATATCATTCTCTCAACCTGAGAAAACATTTTCCTTCTCTTCCTCAAAATGCTCTAACAAAAATTTACAAAGCTAGATGTGAAATATTGAGATTGTTAACGTACAAGAGTATGCCGGAAGATGTACGCTAGATAATTGAAGCAAAGGTCTTACTAGCATGTGAGTCTTTAATTTCATTTGACTCATACATGTCATGTATTAGTAGAAGTTCATATTATAAAAGGAGAAGAGTAAAAAGATTACAAGTCTGTCACAAATGTGTACGATGGAATTGTAACAAGCGATGTCGTTCTTTGGGGATGATTTCCGCAAATAGAGAATATAAAATTTTCTTCATTAAGAATGGACCGAGTAAGGAGTCATTATATGATATCTTATTGACTCTTGATGCACATTCTTGTGGTTATGTGTATCGTGAACTTCTTAACTTGTGGAATCTCTTCAAGGAGGAACAAAAGCATTACAGTCTTGGGAATCTGACTCTAAAAGACCTTGTTTATCAATTTATAAGAAAATTAGATGAAAAGCTTATCCTTGACTCATAGAAGGCATTTAAGCCGTTTCTGGACATGAAACCAGAGGCAGATGTGAGCCACATCCACAACAACATGTATATAATTTTTTTTTTCTTCTTCTTCTTCTTCTTCTTAAAAAAAAAGAAGAAAAAAAAAAGATAAAGTATGTACACATCTTGGGTTTGGCCTTGGTAATACAAAATGTGAATGGGGAAATGCATGCATCCTGATCCAGCCTTCTTAATTGAAAAACATAGGTAGATTGTATCCCATATGTGAGGCAGCCAGTCACATTATGGCCACTTGTCCTTTTTAGGAGCCCTATGTTGCGCTGGTCTTGAATGGGTCTAATACTGGTCAACTATGCTTTGGCACAAAGCCAAAAGAGTGGACTACCTCCATCCTAATCTCAAGTGAGTATACACTCACCTTTCATCAGGTTTCTAACAACTTGAAAAAAAAAAGGGGTGAAACTACAGTTGTACTTAGTCTTTAATGAGATTAGGAGCCCCAGGTAGATGACTCGTCCTATCATAGACTCAGGAGGAGACCTTCACATGCTAGTATATAAATAAGGTTCGTGTGTCATGCTCTGTAGAGAGCCGTGTGCTACATTCCTAGTTCCTAGAACCAAGGCTCTGTAGCAACTGATGGACAGAAAGAAGCGTTTCGTCTTTACAGTGAACGAAAACTGTTAACTAAGTTATATACTTACTTTAATTAGTAGGCTTCTATGGCGAGTTCTGACTGGCTGCGGTGAGGTACCATCTTCTTAGAATACAGGCCTTTAATTAGGTTTGTAGGAAGATAGAGGGTTGTTATTCCGTAAGCAAGACGGAAAGGACTTAAAGGTTTTTGTTGTTAGTTCGGCAATCCTTGTGGAGTTCTTATGTTACACTGGTGACACGCAACTCAAAGATATGCCATTATTGCACTCATGATGCACAGTATAAAGATACGCCATGAAAACTATACATATAGGTATGTCCTTATTTGTTATTATATTTCTTTTATCTTTGTATGATTTTGTTGTATTTTAGTTTTTCGACAGATGATCCTTTAAGCAGAGTCCTTCAGGAGTTTCTAGACTTCTTTACCCTGATGGTTTTCTTGAAGTTAAAAAACAAACAAACAAACAAAAAACAAAACAAAACAAAACACAAAATAAAAAAAAATTCTGTGTTTCTTAATTTTAAACTTTTCTAACAACAGTCAGCCTACCCATATAGGTGCTATCATTACCTTTTCCATTCTTTTCCCTATTTAAACACTTCATTCTCTTCACTTTCCTCCAACTTATAATCATTCAAAGGTAGGAAGAGTATAGAAATGGGCCCTTCTGTTCATAACCTTAAAAATATTTGTATCTCTTGTGGGTCAAGTTTTGGGAAGGGTTTAGAGTTTGTAAATGCAGTTAGTGCTCTTGGTCGAACACTTGCTGTGAGGAATATTCATGTTGTATATGGGGAAGGTTGTCGTGGGTTAATAGGGGTTGCATCACAATCTACATTTGTAGGAGGCAGTCAGGTTTTAGGTGTCATTCCTGTACCTTTAACTCAAAAGAACATCACTGGAAAGACAGTTGGAGAATAAATTTAGGTATCATCTATGCATGGACAAATGAAGACAATGCTTGACAATTCTGATGTATTCATTACCTTACCAGGTGGTTTTGGTACTTTGGAAGAAATTTTTCAAATTGTCTCTTAGGCCCAACTGAACATTCACCATAAACTCATTGGTTTGTTGAATGTTACTAATTTTTTTGATCTTTTGTTTTTTTTTCTTGACAAGGTTGTGGAACAGAAATTTATCACACCTTCGGCAAGACAACTTCTTATCTCTACCTCCATTATTGATGAGCTAATTGATAAATTGGAAACTTTTGTTTATGAATCTGATCCAGCAATAGCTCAGATAGATTGGTCAGTAGGAAGCAGTGAGGGAAGTAGCATGCAAAGAAAGTCAGATCTAACACTTCATCTTTAATTTTCTTTTACTTTTGATTTTATTTATTATACTTTGTTTTTGTATAAATTTGTGTTAGGTCTTTCTTTTCAATAATTGCCACTACATGTATTATCTTCTATCATTTACTCATCTATATTTTAACATTGCGGATAATGTTGTGATCTGGTTAAGGGGAAGGATAGTTAAAAAAAATTGGGAAGTATGATATGATTGTCAATAACTTACTAAACCAATTAAGGATGGCAGAGTAAGGAATAAATTTTGCCCTAGAGGTAATTTTACTCTTTAGACGCATCTTAGTTGAGGAAATAATTGTTTTAGAAGTAGCAACAAGCATATCTTGAGTCATAGCATAAATTTTTTTCTTTCTTAAAAATCGTATGCTTGGATATGAATGTTGAATTAATGGATTGAGAATGATAGAAATATGCCTTCTGAGATTTTGAACCATTGATGAATGGATTGAACATTTGTACTATTCTCTTTTTTCTTGTGTGATTTTCACTCATAGAATTGTTACCTAGAACTTACTTTGATTCTTTTTTAGGCAACATTTTCATATGCATACATAAACATGATTGAGGCATTTTTCTTGAAATAACTACTTTAACCAAATAGCCAAAAATGATTGGTGCACAAATAGGCAGCCTTGCTCAGCAGCATATTGTCTCAATATGATATCAAACACTCTTATGACTTCTTGAAAATTCTATTATTCCTACTAACGTAAGGCATTGGAAATGGCCTATTTCCCTATGCTTAACCCCTTTGAGCTTATTTGATCATTCCTTGTTTCTAGGTCATTATGTGCCTTAAATGAAAAATCATGTTCCTACTTGACCTTAGGGAATAAGAAAGAATTAGTTTTGTTAATGGATGAGTTCTTGAACAAGTGTGGGGGTGTGTGTGCAAAATGGTTGGTGAAAAAGGAAAGAGTGGCTAATTAAAAAATGTGTGTGTATATTTATAAAAAAAATACAAATGTGTAAAAAAAAGGCCAACAAGGCAAAAAGGGAAGGGAAAATAATATGCAAAGGAAATTTGTATTAGGTAGAGTAGGGATGAACTTTCATGCTTGTTAATTGAACTTAACTCTCATGCTCTTTTATTCTCTTTGGTTTTTAACTTGTCAAATCCATATTATCACCCTCCTTTACCTTGACCCCATTACAACCTTAAATAAAGTCTTCATGATTTGTGTATGCATGTGTTCTGAGTAGTGGAGAAATAGAAGATAAGCAAGCTTATGGTAGTGCAATTTTTCATGGGTTGAATTGAGTGAAATACTTACCTTTTGAATGCTTGAAGGATTGAGAGTGAATTTTGTGAGGATCTATCATTTTTTATTCGTTCTTTTTAACTGAAATTTCCTTACTTGTTGGTTTAAGATGTGAAGAAATGTTACCTCATTAATTCTTTGATCCCTTGAATGACTGGTTGCTCTTCTTGATTCATTTAATCCTTTAGAGTTTGTAGCTTTTGAGTCTGTGTCATTTTTCTTTGTTCCCTAGTTTTTTTTGTATTTTTTTCTCAAGAGTGTAAAAGTTTAGTGCGGGGGAATGTGATAACAATGTATTTTATTCAATTTATAATCCTCTCAATAGACTTCTTAAGGTTCAATTTGGCTTAATTAAGTTAATTTTGTCACATTTTATGAAATTAAACTTAATTGGATCATTGAAAAAATTATTGCTTGAATTATCATTAATTTGGGTGATTGCATTCTCAAGTAAAGTGGCCACAATTTGAGTTGTAATTATCTAATTAATGTGATTCTGGTCTTGTTAGAAAGTTAAGATAATTCTCTAATAACTATTCACATGATAGCAAGAGTCACATTAATAGCAATATATTTCATTCATTGTATAATCTTCTCACTTGGCTTTTTCAGTGAACTAACTATAATTTGAGTTACAAATATTTGATTGATGTGATTTTAGTCTTGTTTTAAAGCTAAGACAAATTTATACAACTTTCATGAAGACCTCAAGACCGGGAACATACGTTTGGATAATTTAAATTGGAGTTGAAGCAAAATCTAGAGTTTTGAACCTAACAGCTTAACCTCTATGCACTCATTAGGCTATATCTTGGGCTATAGGAGTTCAAAAATTCTGAAATTTTGATAGTAGAAGGTTAAGACCTATATCTACAACTTTCATGAAGAATACAAAAGCCAAATCGAAAGTCTTGAAGGTGATATTGGGCTTGGAAGTTAGAACAGAGGAGTTAAAGTTGGGTCTGACTCATGAGCAGTAATTGGGTCATATCTTGGGTTGTAAGTGGTGGATTTGGATGAAACTGGCTACTATAGAAAGCTAAGACAATTTTCTAAAACTTTCATGAGGATCATTTGATGAGAAAATGACACATGCCATGAGCTCAGAGCAGAAACATTTTGGAGACAAGAATCTCTATAATTTTAGCTCATTCATCATTATCAAGCAACTATTTTGGCATTTACTTCTCATCATCAAACAACTCCATTGTCTTCTTGTACTCCTTGAGCTCTATAAAAGGGAGGTAGGTACTTATTCAAATCATCTTTGGTCTTAGTTTTGTTTATACTATTATATTATTTGTTTCTCTTATTGAAGTTTTCTTTGTTTTAAATTGAAATTATGTTCATCCTTTTCTTCCTATCTCTTTCTTTCTTCTTATTCATGAGTAACTAATTTTCATTTTGTTTGGGTGAAAGGGTGAAACCTTTGATAATAAGTTAAGGTTAGATTAATTTCCTTTTTGTGCTTAAATAATATATTTTTAAGTGATCATTATATGTGTTGTATGTTGTTTCCAATCAATTTAGAAACCTTTCTTGTATATTGAAGAACTTGATTCATTGTAGACAAGACGTTGGCACAGTGGATGCTTGAGACCATTTACAAGTGTTGGTGGGTAATTAAAGGAACCATAATATGATTACATGTATTATCTAAATTGAACTTTGAATGTTAAATCTTTCGATTAGAACCTCCATTATGTGTGATTTCAATTGAGTTATAAAAAGAAATAATCTTGTCTTTAATTTATTACCAAGAGTTGATCTCCTAACCCAAGCAAATTCTTTTCATCTGTGAACAACTTTTATCACCTTTAATATTGTGACATATCTGCTCCTTACCTCAAATAATTTTTCTTCATCAATTCCCTATGGATCGATCTCAGACTCCGAGAATATATTACTTGAAACAACTTGCACTTAGGTTTAAAACTTTTAATTCCCATCAAATAACTATTAATCAAGTGAAGAAAAAATTTCTTATCAAACTGTCCCACTTGAACAATTCAAGATTCAATACAATGAGCAATACCTTAAAAAGGTACGTGTGCTCATTAAAATTGAATCTCAAACAGAAAATTAAGATTTTGCTCAAATTTTTACTCAAGTAAGAAAATAAAACTTTTACCATATGTGGAAGTTTTACCCTTAGTACTTGAAATTCAAGTTCATAGGGTATATGCCAAAAGAGTTACCAATAACAGTAGCTGAAAATAGAGTCATTGGTACCAATAACCCCAAAGGAAAGGAAAGGAAACCGAGCAAGGAGCTAAAAACAGCATAAATAAAGTTTGGTAATGAAAAAAATCATAAACAAATGGTTAATTCCCACTTAAAACAAAGTATACCACATCTACTTCTTTATATAGGATGAAACATATCATGGAGGCATAATCAAGGACTTAACATGTAATGAAAAAGAAAAGGATGTGAAAAAAGTAGAAGAGAAGAAGGAAGCCATTAATTTCCAACAAACTAAGTCATTTACTTTTGCAATGCATACAACCCTTAATTAACATATCAAGGATATTGTTTGATAAGAAGTTTAGCCTAAGAGTCACAAAAAATGGTTCTGTATAACTTGAAGGATTTAAATCTGAAAATGACTAACTTAAGGTTTTGTTTTAAGGACTTTAGATGACCCCATGATTAATAATTATTCTTAGAAATCAAAATCTTCCTATAATTTTATTCTTAAAAGAGTTTATAATTTCCCCAGTAACGGAAGCTTTATTATGATAAAATAATTAAGGTGTTGGATTGATGAGTCAGTTGGTAGTTACAAATTAGACATGTCTTATCTAATTGGAACATCATAGAAATTAAAAAATATTAGGATTGGAAGCTAAAAGGTTGTGTCAATTAGCATAATGATGAAATCAGCTTGGGCGCAAGATGCAACATCTACAATTTCTTTACTTAATATCTACTTTATGATTTAACAATGTTAGGGGGGAAAATAGCACATATAAATTATTTTCATCACTTCCTTTTGTCTATCTTGACATACCATAAGCATAATATATAATCAGTTGTCCTTTAGCCATTTAGAAACTATCCAAACATTAAGATGATGAAGTTAGGAAATAATGAGATTTAAATTTAAATTGATTGAATGCTAATTAAAGTCCCAAAGCCTTACAACATCCATTATTTGTTCAAACTAAAAACTTCAAAGATTCAAACCAGTTAGCCAACCTAGTAGGTAGTTAGGAATCATTAGTGTGCATATTGAGTCAAAATCTCATCTAGGTATCAACTTACAACATTTTCTATTAAAGATCCAAGCAAGCAAGCATTAATCACTAGTTCTGAATCAGTTATGAGGAATCTCCCTAGTGAACCAATGTATGCTTATTTTGATACATTCTTAGGAGTGCTTCTGTCTGTTTGATTTAGTCCTTTATTAAAACTAAAGAATACAAAGAAAGGGGAAAAAAGGAAACGAAAAACTGAAACAATACGAGGCACCTTCCTCATGTGACTTCCATGTCAAGATAAGCCCCAATACTACTTTTATCATTTTTTATTTTTGTTCCCACAGATAAACTTCATAACTTCTCACTACAAAGCAGATGCTAATAAAGTGTGGTCCTCTATTCAAAAGTTTTCTTCAGCTCTTTTACTCAGCTGAAATTACAAGCTAGTGCACTGTTCTCCCTAGTAGTACAAAGAAATGAAAGCATAAGAAGTCCTATCCCCCACAGTCAAAGATATATGGTAAGTTTAAGGGAAGCTTCAACATCAAATATCTTTGTTACAACCCTCCAATATGTTATGACCATTATCAACTCTGATATAAGGCAAGACCAAATTGACAGCCTGTCATAACTAAGTTGAGGGAGCACATGCATGTTTAGTAAAACCATGGTTGGGTTGTGGTTGAACAAGATTTTAGGTTTCAAATCATGATTTGAATGGAAGTGGGAAAAAATTACTTTTTCATTGAGTGAGTCAAATCATGATTTGTAAACTATAATCCAAACATGCAAATGGGGGAGTAATGCAAAACGAAAGTGCCTTCTACTATCTAATCATTTAAAGAAAGCGTGCAAACTACCCAAGATCAACATAAACCTATGTGCCTTGAAATCGCTCAACTTCAACGTACAAATTGATATTAGTCCTAAGCATTAAAACAAGACCATAACTAGAAGGTGTTACAGAAACGAGACAAAACTTTGTAGAGGCTTACCTAGAGCGAGGCAAAACGCCGAGCAGAGTTTTAACAATGGCATGTGCTCAAAAAATATTTCTACAAGGGAGATTCCCATTAGCACATCAAAGAAAATTGGAACCTCTAGGGAATAAAAGTATGAAAGAAAAGCCCAGGGGAAGGAGAAAAAAAGAAACTTAAAGTTTACCTACTTATAAATCTTAATGACTTCAGTAGCCTCATCACTGCTATTAGAATTGTGGTTTAAGGCATTAGTCATATTCATCTTATACTCCTCATATAATACTTCCCACTTTTCCATGTAGCTCACAGGCATTTCAACATCAAAATAGGTGAACTTTGTAATTTCTGATAGCATAGAGAAGGGTGCACAATAAATGGACTTGTAAGTCGGTGACCACCTGTTCTCAATTAGATCACGATTCAACCATACCTTACAATACTCTTGAATTTTGAGTAAGAGCAAATGAAAAAAAAAATTTGAAATAACTCAAGCGATGATAAGCTAATTTGAGTTTTGGATCACGATAGTTTCTTATACAAAGGAAAGCAAGTGCAAGTCTATGCCCTTCAATTAGCTTGAAAAGTTTCTTAAATCTTAGTAGAAGAATAGATAATACTTAACTATTTTCGATAAAATGATATACTTAAAAATGTTTCTCAAGCATACTACCTAAACCTCCATCATCAAAGGCATAAACAATTTTGAAACAGGAGATCATAAAATTTTGGCTAGAAAAGCCTAAATCAAAGAGGCCATAATCAAGCATATAACCTCGAAACAAGGCAACATCATTCAAGGAACCTTCACGAGAAGCATCACTAACATTAATAATAGCATTGAAGTCTCCTCTAACACATCATGCCCCACTAACTCAGTAGCTAAATCCTTTAAAATCTATCATAATTCTTTTCTAGGACCCATGTGAGGACTGCTATAAACAATAGAAAAAAAAAACCAATGCTTTTCATTATCCCTTGCCACTTTCATATGGACAACTTGATAGTGAGAAGATAGAACTTGAACTTTCCAAGTAGAATTACGCCGTAAACACCAAATGCCTCTAGCATGACCTACAGCTTCTTCAACATGCACCCCATCAAAACCCATGCTCTTTACCAGTCTTCTAACTTTTGGCCCAGAGATATGAGTCTCCACTAAGACAAAAAAAAATTAGCTCTATAACGCTGAACCATGTCATGAACTAACCTACAAAAACCTCTACGTCTGGCGCCTCTATAATTCCAAACAACGATATTCATGGAAAAAAGGAGAAGTAAATGGTGTCCTTAGAGGACTCAAATCTAACTTGGGGAAAAAGTCCCATCAAGCACAATATTAGTGCTATCATGGCCACTATGGCCTGAAACATCCATGGAAACTCACTAAACATTATTTTCTCGAGGAGGATCTGGAGGCTTATTAGCTTCCTTGCTAACCCACACCCCCTTCACGTTGATTTTATAGATTCATCAAGTCCTCCTGCATTAGACCCATAATTTAGGAACCCATAAACCAATCGTCATATAAACCCTGCTACCTATCCAAGCCTCCTTTTGCATTCTGCGAAACATCTCCCAAGTGTGAGAATCAATTTGGGCTTGGTTTTATGCCCTTTTCTTTACTGGTTCCTGCTTCTCTATATGGTCTATTTCTGGTTCTTTAACACTAGTACCATCTTTGTAGAGCCTTGTTCGATACTGAGCTGGGTGTAGCCAGCACTCAAATACTCTATGAGCATATTCACACGTATCCCCACGTCTACAAGCCCCCTTTCTAAAATCAGGGCATGGCACATAGCTATAATAGAACTTTATGGGGTCTCTCCTACGAGCATTATCTCCAGGATGAACAAAAGGACACTCGGTCAATCATGACAATTAAGTTTAACATATTGTCAGAATGGCCTTTAATTAAAATGACCTTATTTCTAATTGAGAAAATAACCTAGATGGTTCTCAACCTAAAGATATAGGTTTACATTCGTCCTAGTTTCACAGTATGCTTTCTTATGTTTTCCACCATTCCTTTCTCTTAGTTTATCAACAAATACAAAACTTTTTCACAATATATCAATGTCCTTAATCACTTTCTACTATAATTGCAAAACAAGAATCAACAGTTTCTCTCTTTTTTTTAAAAAAAAACAATGCAAACAATATTTGTTTATCATTCCTTATTTCTTTTCTTTCTTTACTAGGAAGTTGTATTTCTTTGTTTCTTTCCACCAAAATTGCAAACAAAGTACAAAGTTAAGCAAATAATGACAGTCTAACACTAATTCAAATATGAAGATAAATATCCAAGTGCCATTATAAAGACTAAAAAAATTCTCAAACAAAAGTTTTCCACAAACCTGCACGAGAAGTTCAAGCTTTGATCTCAAGGTAGCTTGATCCTTTCCTTCCTCAACTTCCTCCAAAAGCTATAAAAAAAATCAAAATAAATGATATTTATTAACAGTTTAAGAAGAAACACAGCAACACAAACTAGTAACGTTTAAATTAATGGTAGTAGAGCACACTATATTGTAGTCATTACAAGGCTAATTACAGGTAATTAATTAGCCACCTGAGCAAAAGCTTGCTCAGGTGGTAACCTGACTCTCCATCAAATATGGGGAAGCAGGCTCAAATCCCCTTCCTCCCTAAAGACCAAAAACAAAGAGGTATTTTGTCAGAAGCAACCTAAGTGTAATATAAATTGATTTCATAGAGGAAATGTTTGCAGAACAACTTCAAATCAATGATCAAACAATCAGGTGACATAAGGAGACTTATAGATAGACTAAGTGATAGGAACCCAAAAACAAAGCACACGTATATTGAAAGAGAACATCTAAAATTCCTTATCACAACCGATATCAAGATATCAGTCTCAAATGGGGATTTGTACAAGAACAGAGAAGAAAACTCTAACAAAAATAGAAAAGGAAATGTAAAGGCACTGCAAACACTCACAAGAACATAGACAGGCAAATGCAAAAGGAAGGGCCAAGGGTTTGGGATCAGGAGGTACCTAATTTCCCAAACATGGACTCAATATTTTAAAACCCTAATTATAACAACAGCAAGATTTGATTAAATCGAATAAACAATAATTTAAATAAACATCAAAAATTGGAAAAGTAGAACCCTAATTTGATTTCAAATTTGCATTACTGACTCACTCACATTAAGATCTGCCTACGAACGAGTTTGAAAGTGTGAAGGAGGAGGAAGGTCTGGCAGAGGTTGTCAATGGCATGGGCGAGGCAAGACTCGTCGAGGTCGTGATAGCAGGGAGAAGAGTCGAGGTAGTGGTGGTGTTGAGCGGCGGCGCGGTGCTGGCGAAGCTGGACCTCTTGGATGGGAAAAATAGAGTGGAAAGAGAGAAAAGTTGCAAGGAAAAAGAATGAGAGATGGGAGAAAAAGGAGGGGAATGGAATGGTGAGTGGCTGCTGTGCTCAGAAGGAGAAGGGAGTGGGTGGTGGAGGGTAAGGTTGTGGGTGTCGCGTGGTCAGGTGCTGTGGGTGGGATGGCCGTAGGTGTTTTGATTCTAACCTAAGGGTTTTGGCTCTTTATTCACTCTCTTTTTTTCTTTTTAAGCGAGGAAAATTATCTCTCGTAATTCTCTCGCTAACTTTTAGCGAGGAAAACTATCCCTCACAATTCTCTCGCTAACTTTTAGCGAGGAAAACTATCCCTCACAATTCCCTCGCTAACTTTTAGCAAGGAAAGTTTTCCATCGCTAATTCCCTCGCTAAGTTTAGCGAGGGAAATTATCCCTCGCAATTCCCTCACTAATTTTACTAAGTTTTAACAATGCTTATAGCAAGGGAGATTCCCTCGCAATTCCCTCGCTAATTTTAGCGAAGAAAATATTCCCTCGCAATTTCCTCGCTATTAAGCGAGGGATTAGCGAGGGAAATTTTCCCTCGAAAATTTTTGTTGCTAAATCATAAAATCCTTGTAGTAGTCAAATAAAAGATGAATGATGCACATGAATCCTGCAGGACCATAAATCATGCTAAAGTTTAAATTCATTTGACATCCTTTTCTTGTTAACTAATCTATTTGTCCAACGTTTTTCCATCAAATTAATCCCTAAGGATCCAATGATCATCACTTTGATTCTTTTTTTTTCTCTTTTGCAAATTTTGTTAGCAAGCTCTATAAAAAAAACGATACATTTTTAAAAAAAAATTATGTTTGAAAGAGAAAAGAAAAATATTACTAATTTAAACATGTTACCAATTGACATTGTATTTTGTTAGAATCATATAATATATAAAGAGAAGGTACATATCTTCATAATCTGACATGTATCATTATGATATGAAACAACATATTTTGTACAGTGCAATGTTGAATTTTCAAAATGTATTGCTCGATAATTTTAATTTGGGTGCTATAATTTGAAGTAAATCAACTTTAATTTTTTTTCATAAATAATATAAACTTAATTAATTTTCATAAATAAGATATGAATAAATGAATATTCAAACTTTGAAGAATTTATTATAATAATTAATTATGTTAATTAAATGTGTAGTCATGTCAACAACTCTTTTACTAATATAATTAATAGATGAGACATGACAACAGTATAAAAAGTGTAGATGTCACATGGCAAAATTTGAAGGCATGTGGAGACAACATAGATTGACACATGACAGAATTATAAATCATGTACTTTACTTTTATATATTATATGATTATATGATTATATGATTCTTTTATTTTGATACTCAATTTCTCTTTTTCTGCCTGTAGGTTGTGCTCTGCTATAAATTAGTGTCAAATATCCTTTTTAGCAAGAATTTCTCATTTAAGTTTTCTTAACTTGTATTATTAAAATTTGGAATTAGCTAAAATATTAAATTGTATATATTTCTTTGAAATATATTCATATTTGAAATTTGAACTATAAATAAGTTATTGTGCAAATGAAAGTAAAAAATTATTTCAAGTTCTTTCAAATCTAAAAAAATAAAAAGCAAAAATGATGATTAACAAATACAATAGTTCCAATCAGCTTATAGCCTTGATTTTTTTTTTTTTTGGAAACAATATTATTATTATAACATTATTGTCAACTTATTATTATAGAAAAATATATTTGAGCAAGAAAAAATACATGAAATATTGGGAGAAAATTATTTTTTATATATTAAAATATTATAATTTGAAGAGACTACAAATAAATAATATTTAATATGATATAACTTTACATGAAATTTTGTACAGTGCAATCTTTGAATTTTCAAAATGTATTCTTGAAGAATTTTAATTTGGGTGCTATAATTTGAAGTAAATTAACTTTAATTCTTTTTCATGAATAATATAAACTTAATTAATTTTCATAAATAAGATATTAATAAATAAATATTCAAACTTTGATTAATTTATTACAATAATTAATTGTGTCAATTAAATGTGTAGTTATGTCAACAACTCTTTTACTAATATAATTAATAGAATACATATGACAGCAGTATAACGAGTGTAGATATCACAAGGCGAAATTTGAAGACATGTGGAGACAACATAGATTGACATATGACAGAATTATAAGTTATATAATTTACTTTTATATATTATTTGATTATATGATTCTTTCATATTGATTCGCAATCTCTCTTTTTCTGTCTGCAGGTTGTGTTCTGCTATAAATTAGTGTCAAATCTCCTTTTTAGCAAGAATTTCTCATTTAAGTTTTCTTGACTTGTATTATTAAAATTTGGAATTAGATAAAATATTAAATTGCAAATATTTCTTTGAAATATGTTCATATTTGAAATTTGAACTATAAATAAGTTATTGGACAAATGAAATTAAAAAATTATTTCAAGTTCTTTCAAATCTAAAAAATAAAAAGCAAAATGATGATTAACAAATACAATAGTTAAATTTTCCAATCAGCTTATAGCCTTGAATTTTTTTTTTTTTTGAAACAATATTATTATTATAACATTATTGTCAACTTATTATTATAGAAATATGTTTGAAATATATTTGAGCAAGAAAAAATACATGAAATTTTGGCAGAAAATTATTTCTTATATATTAAAATATTATAATTTGAAGAGACTACAAATAAATAATATTTAATATGATATAACTTTACATGAAATTTTGTACAGTGCAATCTTGAATTTTCAAAATGCATTCTTTGAAGAATTTTAATTTGGATGCTATAATTTGAAGTAAATTAACTTTAATTTTTTTCATGAATAATATAAACTTAATAAATTTTCATAAATAAGATATTAATAAATAAATATTCAAACTTTGATTAATTTATTACAATAATTAATTGTGTCAATTAAATGTATAGTTATGTCAACAACTCTTTTACTAATATAATTGATAGATGACATATGACAGCAGTATAAAGAGTGTAGATGTCACAAGGTGAAATTTGAAGACATTTGGAGACGACATAGATTGACATTTGACAAAATTATAAGTCATATAATTTACTTTTATATATTATATGATTATATGATTTTTTCATATTGATTCTCAATCTCTCTTTTTCTGCCTGTAGGTTGTGCTCTGCTATAAATTAGTGTCGAATCTCCTTTTTAGCAAGAATTTCTCATTTAAGTTTTCTTGACTTGTATTATTAAAATTTGGAATTAGATAAAATATTAAATTGTAAATATTTCTTTGAAATATGTTCATATTTGAAATTTGAACTATAAATAAGTTATTGGACAAATGAAAGTAAAAAATTATTTCAAGTTCTTTCAAATCTAAAAAAATAAAAAGCAAAATGATGATTAACAAATACAATAGTTAAATTTTCCAATCAGCTTATAGCCTTGAAATTTTTTTTTTTTGGAAACAATATTATTATTATAACATTATTGTTAACTTATTATTATAGAAATATGTTTGAAATATATTTGAGCAAGAAAAAAATACATGAAATTTTGGGAGAAAATTATTTTTATATATTAAAATATTATAATTTGAAGAGACTACAAATAAAAAAATATTTAATATAATATAACTTTACATGAAATTTAAATACAGTGCAATGCTAAATTTTCAAAATGTATTTTGAAGAATTTTAATTTAGGTGTTATAATTTAAAGTAAATCAATTTTAATTCTTTTTCATGAATAATATAAACTTAATTAATTTTCATAAATAAGATATTAATAAATAAATATTCAAACTTTGATTAATTTATTATAATAATTAATTGTGTCAATTAAATTTATAGTTACGTCAACAACTCTTTTACTAATATAATTAATGGATGACATATGTCAGCAGTATAAATAGTGTAAATGTCACAAGGCGAAATTTGAAGACATGTGGAGATAACATAGATTGACACATGACAGAATTATAAGTCATGTAATTTACTTTTATATATTATATGATCATATGATTCTTTCATATTGATTCTTAATCTTTCTTTTTCTGTCTGTTGGTTGTGCTATGCTATAATTAGTGTCAAATCTCCTTTTTAACAAGAATTTTTCATTTAAATTTTCTTGACTTGTATTATTAAAATTTGGAATTGACTAAAATATTAAATTGTATATATTTCTTTGTAATATGTTCATTCTGAAATTTGAACTATAAATAAGTTATTGTGCAAATGAAAGTAAAATAATATTTCTAGTTCTTTCAAATCTAAAAAAATAAAAGGCAAGATGGTTAATAAATACGACAGTTAATTTTTCCAATCAGCTTATAGCCTTGAATTTTTTTTGGAAATAATATTATTATTATAACATTATTGTCAACTTATTATAATAGAAACATGCTTAAAATATGTTTGAGCGAGAAAAAATACATGAAATTTTGGGAGAAAACTATTTTTTATATATTAACATATTATAATTTGAAGAGACTACAAATAAAAATATATTTAATATAATATAACTTTACATGAAATTTTGTATAGTACAATGCTGAATTTTCAAAATATATTGCTGGAGAATTTTAATTTGAGTGCTATAATTTGAAGTAAATCAACTTCAATTCTTTTTATGAATAATATAAACTTAATTAATTTTCATAAATAATATATTAATAAATAAATATTCAAACTTTGATGAATTTATTACAATAATTAATTATGTCAATTAAATATGTAATCATGTCAACAACTCTTTTACTAATATAATTAATAAATGAAACATGGCAGTAAAGTATAAAGAGTGTAGATATCATATAATATTTAATTTAAAGGTATGTGGATATAACATAGATTGACACATGGCAGAATTATAAGTCATGTACTTTACTTTTTATATTATATGATGTTATAATTAATAATAACTAATAAACTTATTGTATAATTACTTTTTGTTTCAATTATTTTGTTTTCAAATATTTATGTTTTTCAAATTGAACTTTTCAAAATCCTTACTATTAATAAAAAAAGTCTTGAAAATTGGAGGGAATTTGAGTGCATGAGAAAGTGACACGTGACATAAGTTTTCCTAATATGAGGCGTCAATTGTATATTATATAGATATAGATATAGATATAGAATATAGAATATAGAATATATATATAGATATATATATAGATATAGATAAAGATAAAGATAAATATAGATATAGATATAGATACAAATAACACCCCAGAAATTAAGGTCACACCAATCATGTGGGCAATACTCTAAAAACACACAAAAAAAAAATTATTTCTAGTTATAAATAGAGAGTCCAATGTGATTGTGAGAAACAAGATAGAATCATAAAAGATTACTTTATGAGTGAAGGCATGACAAGTATGTGCTTTGTAATTATTGTTGTTGCACAAGTGTACCAAATAGTAAAAGTAATAAAATGATGAGTAAGAGTATCATCCCATAGAGATTACTTTGTCAATTATTAAATTCGTTAGATCAATACTATTTAAGCTATTAAAATATGAGAGTTGATAAAAATGTAAATAAAAGAAACACACTAACAAGAAAATATGCAAAATTAACAAAAGTAAATTTAATCAATTAGGTAAAGAAGAAAGATAATGATTTGAAAGTGTTATAGTTCAGATTTCACTTGAAGTCTTTTGATGCAAATTCAAAAATTAGTTTAACTAAGTTTTATTTCATGATTCATAATCAATTTTTTAAAATTAATCAATATTCAATTCATCGGTATATTAATCATCTTCACACTACTTTGAGTTAACCAATCTCTTAGTATAACCCTAAATATAGAATGTGTTATAAAAAACAAAGGAATATAAAACAAAACCACACAACCTACAATGTTTATTCCTAGCGATTGCAAAAATTGAGGTGTTTATCACAAGTTCTAGGTTCGTGCACAATTTTTTCAAATCATACATAAACCCTAAAATCATTCTAAGATTGGTCAAATCAAGAAAAACATTAAAAGAAGAGATAAACATGTAAATCATGAAATAGAAAAATAGATTAAACACAAAAACGAATTTACATCATCCAATAACATAATTTATCATCACCCTAACTAGAGAAATTTAGCTACACATTGAGAAAGAAGAAAATAAAGAAGAAATTCCAACAAATTCTATGGAAGATAACTGGAAAGGTTGAAGAAAATTCATAATTTTCAAGTCTGGATGTTCCCACACCAAATTAGGATTCTAATATCTAGCTCTCTCTCTGAATGACAACCCAAAAACATCAAATTCTTTTACTTATAGACAGCAAAATGCGTCATTAAATGTACTGAGCGCTTTAAGCGCTCAGTTTTTGGTCGTCTAGGCGCGCATCACACACTTTTTTGTGCTTGGGCGCTTAAGTGCTCAAAAGTTAGGCGCTTAAGTGTCCAGCACCAGCAACTTTATTTCTACTCTTTTTCGCTTTTAGTTCAAATATCTAGTTTTCTTTCATATGTAAATACTTAATAAAAACAAATAAAATATGTAATGAAAACAAAGTTTAAAAATATAAAAGCATGACAAAATTTAAGAATAAAGCTCAATCTAAAGGGATTGAAAAGGGTTAAAACTAAGATTTTAAAATAGAAAAACATGAATTTTTACAGTTTCATCAATTGTTACATGTCTGAATCTGAATTATTAATTTATCACCTCTTTTGGACAGAATTGGAAAAGGAAGTTATTAATTTTTGGGAATAAACTATTCACAAGGTATTAGAATGGTCTGGAGTTTTAAAACAATTGATCCAATGACTAACATTTAGTAAATTATATTTACAATTTTTTATCTTATTATAGAGTATAACATTTTTTAAGGTTGAGTTCTCTTACAGTTTTTTTAAAAGTGTAGTGGATCTTTGTCCATTCACTAGTTAAACTCTCACATTAGTCATTTATAGCATGTTTGGATTGTAGTTGCAATCTTCAAACTTAAGTTTAGTCAAACAAAGCACCTTTTGTTTGGCAATTATAAATTACAATTGTTGAAAGTGATTTTTGCTTAACTTAATTTATGCTCACACAAAAGCAAGATTTTTTTTGCTTTTGTTTGAAAGTGACTTGGAGCAAAATTTGATCAAACTTACTTTTTTTCAACTCAATAAAAGTTTCCAAAATAAATTAAAGTAAACTAAAAAAAATTCTACAAACTTACTTTTAACCAAACTTAAATTTGCAAACTTACATTTTCAATAAACTTAAGAAACTTGTAATCCAAACTGCACTTAGTCACACCACGTGATAATAATGCCCAAACATAAACTACAGGGATAGTAACTTATTTTTTCCGTTTTATATAAAAATCACGTTCTTGAGCTTCGGGTGAACTGTCATTAATACGATCGATGTCTATACGTGAAAAGAGAAATTTTTATATAAATATAGTGTATTACAGTTAAATTTATTAAATTAATTAAAATTTAATATTTTTATAAATTTTTATGTCTCACAATTAATTTTATAATATTCTATAAAAATATTAAATTTTGATTAACTTAATACACTTAATTGAATATACAATATTTAAATAAAATTTACATGTAAAAGTCGATACTCTGGAGGTGAGTGTGTGACACACAGTACTCTCAAAGTAAGAAACGAAGCATCGTAGTTGTATAAAATTTAGAAAAAAAAGAAAAAAAAAAACTGGCAAGTTAAACTTGCAATGACCACAAAAGCTTACAAAAGATAAAATCTTTTGTTTTGTACAAGTAGTGGGGCATATGAAATGAGCAAAGTCACAGTTTTGAATTTCACATAATTTTAACGAATTAATAATAATAAAGTGATTTGCTCAATTCG
Source organism: Ormosia emarginata (assembly GCA_029884605.1). Classification (NCBI taxonomy): domain Eukaryota; kingdom Viridiplantae; phylum Streptophyta; class Magnoliopsida; order Fabales; family Fabaceae; genus Ormosia; species Ormosia emarginata. The sequence continues at coordinate 7,788,193 of JAQQTP010000051.1, forward strand.
CCAAAACACTCAAATGTCATTAGTTTCCAATAGTACATATATGATATATCTATCTATATATCCAACAAAGCAGCCTCCACCGTTCATATTCACATAACCTATTAACATTGAATAAGGGAGAAAATCTTACAAAATTATATATGATAGGAAAAAGTATATTAAATTAATTAAAATTTAATATTTTTATAAAATCTTGTAAAATTAATTATAAAATATAAAAATTTATAAAAATATTAAATTTTAATTAATTTAATATAACTAATTAAATATTTATAATTTAAATAAAAATCTCTTTAAATAAAAATATTTTAAAACGATGATTCTTATAAAATAAATAAATAAATTTATATAAATTATTAATAAATAAATACACATAAATTATCAATAATTAATATAAATTTATTTTTCACTTTATAACAATTTTAACTTTTAGAGGATCTTTTTTCACCAGCACTGTACATAACGATCTTATCATTTCTTCTCAATACAATAGTTTTACTTATAAATAAATTAACACCAAACGCGCACACGCATTTCACAAAAGCCTCAATCACACGAAACCTCCCCTTCCTCGCCCTCACAAAACCATTGCATAATTTCCTCTCTGGTTCCTCCCTCATCACTTCTAATTCTACCCTTCTCCAGATATCCTCTTTTATAGCTTCATCTAACAGACCCACTCTCTACCTTACTATACATAAAAACACCACAAAAATTATAAATATAACCGGTACGAGCTCCGCCACTCACCACCAACCACCACCGCCGTGGCAAAAATGTCGGTGAAGGAGTGCGAGCACCACAAGGGTAAGAAGCGAAAGATCTTCCGGCGGATATTCTGGTGCATCGTGGTCTTTCTCTTTATCGTGCTGGTGGCAATCCTCCTCATATGGGCAATCCTGAGGCCCTCCAAGCCCTCCTTCACCCTCCAAGACGTCACCGTCTACGCCTTCAACGCCACCGTCCCAAACTTCTTGACCTCCAACTTCCAAGTTACCCTCACCTCCCGCAACCCTAACGACCGCATCGGCGTCTACTACGACCGCCTCGACACCTACGTCACCTACCGGAGCCAGCAGATCACCTACCGCACCGCCATCCCTCCCTCGTACCAAGGCCACAAGGATGTCGATGTTTGGTCACCCTTCGTTTACGGCACCAACATCCCCGTCGCACCCTTCAACTTCGTGAGCCTCAGCCAGGACCAGTCTAACGGCAACGTCCTCATCACCGTCAAGATCGACGGCAGGGTCCGCTGGAAGGTTGGCACCTTCATCTCCGGCCGTTACCACCTCTACGTCCGGTGCCCGGCCTACATCTCCTTCGGTTCCCGGAGCAACAGGGTCATCGTCGGCGAGAACGTCGTTAAGTATCAGTTGGTCCAGTCATGCTCCGTTAGCGTCTGAACTTATAATCTAATTTTAAAATATATATTCTCTCTTTTAATTTCATTGCATTTATATACGTATTTTTCTACTGTTATTCTACGTGTATCTTGTGTATGAATTGATCATTATGTCAGTAGGTAATATTTGAATTGTACATTTTGCTATAGAAATGTGAAATAAATGAAGGAACAGAGATATAGCAAAATTACAAGTTGTAACATGCCAATATACTTGAACTACAATATATGGTAATAATTTTTTTTTTGTTTAAATTTGGATAACAAATGAGTGTATGATGAAGCATCCTGTGTCATTTTCTTTCGTTTTCTCAATAATATTCATATTTGATTCGCTTTAATTTGGCTTGTTCTTATAGTACCTTCTTGGTTTCTCTCTTCTTTCCTTGCTTATTATATTGGTGTATATGTATGTATATTCACATGTCTATATTCCGTGTGGCCTGTTTTATCTGCACGTATTGGACTACTTTTATTATCATTTTTTTCGTTTAGAGATTCGTTCAGCTGGGGAAATACCTGCACCCAGAGTTCCAGGTTCCACTTGATCTATATGCTATTGGATGGAAAAGGTTCTCTTGTGGGATGTTCCATCTGGAAGAAAAGTGGTAGCACGGCGAAGCCTCTCGCAATTAATCCTCCCCTAGCAATTTTTTCTGTAATGAGAATGGATTTCTCTGGATTTAGAGGTAGAGGTAAATTATTGGAGAAGTTGTGGGCGTCTTTTGGGTCTACGTTCGTTCCACATGGCATGGTGGTGGTGGTCCTCTTCAAATGCCTTCACCTACTTTGGCAACTAATAATGAGAAATTCTTGTTTAAATTAAAAACACTCAGTTAGATACATTAAATTAATCATGATTTAATATTTTTATAGATTTTTATAATATTATATAATTAATTTCATAAAAATTTATAAAAATATTAAATTTTAATTAATTTAATGTACCTAATTATGATACTCCAAATTTAAATAAGAATTTATCTTCATAATATCGTGAAAGAAAGGGGCTTTCCTTCCATTATGTGTATAAATGAGTGGTCCTTATCTTCATCTCTATTCTCTAATCAAATCAAAACTATGATGACCCAACCCAGCACTTAGTTTAGCATCATGTGGTTTACTTGGTATTGAGCACCGGCAAGGTTGTGCAAATTAAAGGAACCTTCTTTGATTTGTCAGCACTCAAGACCGGCCACCATGTCCATGTCAAACCATACCATAAATATTTGTGTATAAATTCTCTATACAGTTATATAGAATAAATTAATTAATAATTAAATAATTATATGAATTTTTATATTACATAATTATTTTATATTAAATATGACAATATATCAAATGTTAATTAACTCAATATATATAACTTAGATAAGTTTTATACAATTTTTTCTCACTTTGAAACCGACTCACGACGCTCCACACGAGTCTCGTCAAGCACTCTGAAATTAGCTCCCCCAGATGAACCTTTACTCATGTAACAAATGCAACAGTCAATTACATCTCTCGTTGTCACCAATATTGACTAAAGTCTCTCTGCTGTTTTTTTCTTTCTAATATTGATATCATAGAAGCTGATATCGTTCTACTCTTTTGGGCTAATTATGTTAAAAGATGCCGTATAAAATTGATTAACATAGCAAAGTAAATATTATAATTAGCCAATGAATTTGGTCTTTAATGCTTGAAAAGATATGCAATGACCCAATTTTAAAACGTAGTAGCTGAATTTATGATTTGTTATATGAATTTTATATGCTTTTCGTTACCATCTATATATTACTTATCTGTAGCATGAATGCCGAAAGTTTAAGAACAATTTATTTATTACTTCCTCATGAAAAAATATTGATACATTATAAGTGATGTTTTTCATATTAGTAAAGTATTAATTGTTATTTTTTCATCTTCCTCCTTATATATATTTTTAAAGTCTTAACTACTCATGATAATTGAATGAACATGGTAAAATAAAGTAATTAATTAAAATTAAATAAGGACAATTTCATAAAAAATAATTTCATAATTAAGATTTGATTTAATGCTTCTTAATTCTTATACCTTACATCAAAATAATACTTAAAAATGAATCAAACGAAATATATCTATTCTATATCTATACTGTTATTTAATTAAACTTAAATATGAAACAGAAATATAAGAAAGGATTTCATAAATACTTCTTGAAGGTGCAGGTAGCTCAGCTCGTAAAAAGCTATGCAGTAGATTGCATACTTTCTTAGTTTTTGGTTTATGAGTTTGTGGTGCTGCAAACATTCAATATTATTTGGTTTGTTCATATAGAAGAAGGAGAATGCATGTTATTTATTTAACAAATAACACATATCTACTACTCATAAAAATAATTTTATTCCAACTTTTCATTATTTATAAATATTTTATAGTTTATATTATGGGAAATTTTTATTAAAAAAATGAATTTATTATTTTCAGGTAAAAATTGCTTTTTTTTCAGAATAATGATTGTCTTATATTAGATGTGGATAATCCAATTGAAAAAGTTTAATTACGACTCAGTTAATATCTAATGACTTACAGGGGAAAAACGAGTGAACAATAAGTTAATTAAGAATGTGATGAGAGTATTATAACCTATTTCTCTAAATCATCCTTAAATATTAAATATTTTCATCATTTATCTCTACTGTATTTTCATTATTATTTTACTATCCTACAGGTATATAATTAAGCTATTAAATCATTAGGTTATTTATATACATAATATAAATATAATATGATAAAATTAATTACTTAGTATATTTGATCTCTACACTAAAGCCAAAGAAATGCTAATACACAATGAATTGAGGAGAGAATTGGAACGAATTGAAGGGCACATCGAATGAAGTTATTTATTTTGGAAGATCAAATTATTTATTTAGTTCAAGAATTTAGTTATTTTTAATAACTCACTTTGAAGTAACAGTTAAAATTAAATTATATTAGCCAATAAACTAATCAGCTAATGGATCATTAAGCATAATTTAGGGTCCTGGTTTATGGTTCTCCCTACGCGGAATGAACACTGTTAATTATCTTGCCGCTACTTTGGGCCACGGGACTCACGGTCACAGGTACAGAACACAAGTACCGTCATGAACAATTAGAAGTACACTTGGCACTGGAGTTGGGCCCATGTTCACTCTATAACGAATTGTTATTATTTACCTAAGCAAGTCTCCTCCTTGAGAGATGGGTCAGAAGATCAGTCATGGTTTTGATTGAACGAGACTCAGAGATACATGACATTTAGTGGAAGCATGATATGGAAACCCAGCACCAGCAGTTGTGATTTGATTATTAGTAATTTTGCTTTCAGCATTTTTGGAAGTAGCAAAATGGACGGGCAGGTAAACTATGTGCTCAGCCTACGGACTCACTTGGATGGCCTGCCAATCACTATTCATGTTGGCTCATTCAGATTATGGGCTAAGCATCATCGCCCCAATAATATGTTAGTCTATTTGACAGTACTAATCTATATCCGACACAACTAATGAACCGTTTTCTCTCCTAATGTATAAATATGTTAACTACAAAATGAACAATTTTTAAATATTCGATTCATGTATCATTCAGCCACATGTATTATGATCACGAAAAGAACATAGTGAATCTTGAATCTTTGTTTATCATATTGCTAGGCTGAGGAATACAAGTTGTATAGAGATGATGTGATTTATACCCGAAATCTAACTGCAGGCGTTGACCGAAGCCGTGGGTCAGGATTTCCACTAGACTTTTAAGTTCTACCATTAAGAGTATTAAAATTTAATTCTTTCCCTAAATTGAAATCTAATTTGAACATATTATTCAGTGTTTTATTTTAACTTTTTGTGGACAACATCAACATATAAATTTAGGTCAAATCATGTATAGGTTGAAGTCTAAAAAAAAACTTTTAAACAAAAAAAAAGACTCACTTTATCTTTTTCTTATTAATGCATTAAAAATTTTGTCAAGAGAAATTTCCTTAGTCCACAGGTTTTAGCTTTGGGTACAAAAGCATAAAGGAGGAGGATAAGATAATTTGAAACGGTTAAATTGAGTTAAGGAGGAGAGAGAGAGAGAGGAAATGCATTTTGGAATTAGGAATAGAGTAAAACTCTGCAAATCCAGTTTATTTCTCAACAAATTAACTAATTTATAAAAAAAAAAGAGGAAAATCAACTAATATATAACGAACAAAAAAAAAGAAAGAAATCAAAATGAATCAAATTCTATTGCATAAAAAAATGACATAATTCACAAAAAGAGACATTTTTACGCTCCTCTCCTAAATCACACACATATCTCAAGTACCAACTTTACATGATAGAAATGACAAAATACATAATAGACCATATCTCTGATTGGAAAGTTCACACTGATTCCGTGGTAGATCTTTGAGAGGCAAATGGGTCGTACATCAATACTAAATACAAACCATCACTATAAATACCAAAGCATAAAACCTATTCACCAATTTCAGCCACACTAACCTCCAGTCATCGCACTCCACATTTGACAAAGTAGCACACACCCAACTTAAATGGTTTTTTTTTAATCAAACTACCACTAGTGGTAAAATAATTTATCAAAATATCATTTTTAAAAATAATTTACCAAAGTGTGGCATTTTAGAAACTAATTTTAAAAAGATGACATTTTGATAAATTGTTTAAAAAAATGATATTTTAGTAAATTATTTTACCACTAATGTCAGTTTGATAAAAAGTCCAACCTAAACACATCTAACCTGATAGCTCTTGAATGGTGTAACTGTATTTAGGGAAAGAACCCACATTAATGTTGTATTCACATCATATGTGAAGCTACTTGCTATATAGGTTGGTAGGGGCATTGAACTGGACTTTTTGTGGGAACTCCCTATCAGATCGAGAACCTGTGTCCATACATTTTAAATGGTCCCAGATCTTTCCATGGGTTTGTAATTGCTTAAGATAGAGTATACCATTATGTCATTTATAGCTTGGAATGTTAATGTATGAGTGAATTCAAATTGGTTTCATGAATCTTCGTTGATTATCAGTAAAGTGGTGGTGTATTAGTGGATTTATGAGTAATTAAACAGTAAAATCAGATTATGGACTTGGTATGAAGAATGTTTTGAGAAGTCAATCAAACCATCTAATCTAAAGTCCTCCATTTGTTGTATGAAAGGGAAGTTAAACTTCAATTTTTGGCTAGGCCTCCTGATTTGTCATGGAATTTAATTCATGGGTTTGATAAAAGAAGAGATCATTTTTTAGAGAATATTCGTTTATACAATAGTATGTTTGCGTTTACGATTGGAGGAAAGGTTAAAAATTCTTTGAATGATGATCAAGGTCCTCCCTAGTTTATTTTGAATGGTAAAAACTATTACAAAATAGGAAGTTTGTTGTCAGTTGAAGGAGAAACCAAAATTTGTGCAACTATATATTTATGATACTCGAAATGAGATCTTTAATTAGATGACTCTATTAAGCTATTATTTATAAAATATTAAGTGTTTAATATAGTTTTATTCATATATCAGTTTAAATGTGACAACTTTGGTTTGATTATTTCTTATCTAGTATTATATGATGTTTAAGTCAATATGTCTATTAATACTATGCAGTTGTCTCATTATTTAGAGTGTTTGTAAATTAATATACGTGTTTGTTTCTACGGTGGCAATGATAGTAGTAGATATGAGAACTCACATTTAATGAGTATTCAATCAAATGTGAAACGTGTCATGTGATTCTTTGGGAAAAAGGCCATCGAGAATATGGCTTGTCCATATATTTGAAATTCCGATTAGTATTGATGCATCATTAGTGGCAGATTTAATGTGACTGGTTGACTTATACAATGTTATGGCAAAGTCATGTAGAAGAGTTAGAGATTGTTTTGATCATGGTGAAGTATCTCAAATTATGCTTAGATTGTTTAGAAGTCGAGTTCATGATGCTCGAATGTATAACCTTCCAAATATTGATGAAATTGCTACATTGGTAGTTAGGGATTTTGATAGTTTGGATGTTGGTAGAGATATTATCATACAGTCTAGGACTAAAGATTTACAATGAATTCATGAGATCCATACTATGTATATTCCATTGTAATATCCATTATTGTTTCCTTATGGTGAAGATGTATCTAAGGAGAATATCAGTAGAGAAGTTGTAGCTAGATATGTTTCAATTAAAAAAAAGGACACAAATATCACTAAAGGTGTTCATTGCATTCAGGCTTTATGAGCATAGCATTGAAGGAGGTATTGTATTGAAAAGTTGAAGATTGTTCCAACAATTTGTGGTTGATTGCTATTCTATGATTGAAGCTCAAAGATTGTCTTATATTCGACAAAATAAAAGAATGATTAGGGCAAGATTTTTTAAAAGATTAGAGGAGATACTTGATCACGGTGATAATCAACCATCATCAGTTGACACATGTATTTTCTTGCCTTTTTCTTTCACAGATGGCACGCGTTATGTGTTTAATAATTGTCAAGATGTCATGGCATTGTGTAAGAGATTTAGATATCTAAACTTATTTTTTACCGTCACATGCAATCCTAAATGGCCAGAAATTGTTTGATATGTTTCTGAAAATGGACTTTCAGTAGATGATCATCCAGACATTGCATGTCGAATTTTTCATATGAAGTTAGATAAGATGATGAACGATTTTAAGAAAGGTTTATTTTTCAAAAAGGTTGTTGCAGGTAAGAATTCGTTGTGTCATTTTTGTTAGTTAGATTTTTTTAAATGTTTTGTGAATTTTATAGATGTTTGTTTTTTTCCAATGTGGTTTATGTTTACTTCTTTTAATTTTATATAGGTATGTATACCATAGAACTCCCAAAAATAAGTTTACCCCATGGTCATATGTTGTTGTGGTTGGAAACAAAGGATAAATTACAATCTGTTAATTTAATTGATGCAGTGATATCTATTGAACTACTCGACAAAGATAGATTCCCAAAGTTATATAGTATTGTTTCTAATTTCATGATTAATGGACCTTCTGGGTATGCACGAATGAATTCTCCTTGCATAAAAGATGGTAGTTGTACAAAATTTTATCCGAAGACATTTGTTGATAATCATTTGATGATGAAGGATACCTAATATATCGTTGAAGAGATATTAGTGTTACTACTTTCAAGAAGGATGTTGAGCAAGATAATAAGTATGTTGTTCCTTACAATCCTAAATTATTGATGAAGTATCAAGCACATGTGAATATTGAATTTTGTTATAAATATAACTTTATCAAGTACTTATTCAAGTATGTTAATAAAGGTCCTAATCAAGTTACTATTGCCATGTCTTCTAGCAATGGTAATAGCACTGTGGTTGATGATATTGACGGAATTAAGCAATATTATGATTGTCGGTATTTATCTCCTTGTGAGTCTGTATGGAGGATTTCTGCATTTGATATTCATCATAGATGGTCTCATGTTCAACGATTAACATTTCATCTTCCCTAGGAGCAAATAATTGTTTTCAATGATAATGATATGATTGATGATGTTGTTGACAAGAATAAAGATAAACCAACGATGTTTTTATCATAAATGGAAGCTAATAAAAAATTTGTTGAAGGTAGAAATCTGACATATGGTGAGTTCCCAATGCGATTTATATTTGTACCAATTATGCAAGAATGGAATCTACAAAAGAAGGGGCGGTCCATTGGTAGGTTAATTTTTGTGCCATCGGGCACATGTGAGTTATATTATTGCTTTTGAATATTCAGAAGGGCTGCACAAATTATGAAGATATACAGACTGTTAATGGTGTTACATATGACTCATTTCAATATGCATGTCATGCAATGAGATTGCTAGCTGATGATAAAGAATTTGTTGATTGTATAAAGGAGGCAATAGATTTGGTATTGGGAGCTTCGTTGAGGAGGTTGTTTGTGTCTTTGTTATTGTCAAACTCGATGAGTAAGTTAGCACATGTGTTGGAGCAAGCATGAATTTCATTATCATATGACACTTTGTATGAAAGGAGGAAATTTTTAAGATGCCTAGGTATTATTTATTTATCTATTTAATGCTTTTATTTTCTTCTAAATCATTTATTTTCACACTCAATGGATGTATTATAAGTGAAATTTATTTATTTTTATTTCTTTTATTTTGAAATAGATCTCCATATGTCGGATGAAGATGTAAAACAATTATGCTTGATTGAAATTGAAAGATTAGTGCGATTGAATGAGAAGTCTTTGAAGGATTTTTCTGGAATGCCCTATCTTCTTAACTCTAATGTAAATGAGTTTAATAATGTTATGTAGCTTAATGAACTTAGTTATGATAAAGATGAGTTGAGTATAGAACATTTGAAGTATTTTTCGTCACTCACAGATGAGTAGAGGGTTATTTATAATGAAGTTGTAGAGGTTGTTAATGGAGAAAAAAAGAGATTTCTATTTTGTATATGGATATGTGGAACTGGAAAAATATTTGTTTGGCAAACATTGTCAAGTCGTTTAAGATCGGATAGTAAAATTGTTCTAAATGTTGCTTCCAATGGTATTGCTTCTTTACTTTTACCTAGTGGGAGGACTGCATATTCTAGGTTTGTTATACCACTGTCATTAACAAAGGACTCATCATGTAATATTAAACAAGGTAGTGCAAAAGCATAGTTACTCCAACACACAAGTCTCATTATATGGGATGAAGCTTCAATGGTTAACAAATTGACATTTGAGGCGTTAGATAGAACATTAACAGATATTATAAGGTTTTCAAATGTCAATAGCATGAGTGAGCCTTTTGGTGGGAAGGTTGTTGTGTTAGGTGGCGATTTTAGGCAAGTTTAAAAAGTTATTCCCAAAGCAAGTCAGGCTGACATTGTTATGACAACTATCAATTCATCCAAATTATGAAGTCACTGTAAGTTATAAAGCTAACTAGGAATATGAGGCTGCAGTCCGGTTTGGCAAATTCCAATGTTGAAGAAATGAAGTAGTTTGCTAAATGGATTCTTGCGATTGGGGATGGGAAATTGAGAGGAAATAATGATGGATAAATTGATATCGATATTCCAAAAGATCTTTTAATTGTTGATTCTAATGATCATATCATTGACATTATTTCCTTTATATACCCAAAGTTACTTCAAATTATGAATGATTGTAGATTTTTTTAAGGTTGTGTAGTACTTGCTCCAACCTTGGAGGTTGTGAAAAAGGTTAATACTATAGTCTTGTCATTGATTTCAGACAAGGAAAAGGAATATTTAAGTTTTGATTCAATTTGCAAATTGGATGAAGATGTTTATATAGATGTTGAATGGTTTACCACTAAATTCCTTAATGACATTAAGTGTTCTGGGCTTCCTAATCATAGATTGGTATTGAGAAAAGGTGTTCCTGTGATGTTGTTGAGGAATATTGACCAATCTGCTGGTTTGTGCAATGGAACAAAGCTTATTGTGACTAAGTTGGGATTGAATGTCATTGGGCAAGAATGGCCACTGACAATTGTATTAGGGACAATGTCTATATACCACGAATGAATTTGATCTCATATGATCTAGGATTGCCCTTGAAATTCCTACAAAGGCAATTTTTGTTATCTCTTTACTTTACTATGATTATAAACAAAGGTTAAGGTCAAACATTATCTCATATGAGTTTATATTTGCCTCAACTTGTCTTTTTGCATGGGCAATTGTACATGGCTGTTTCTAGGGTTAAGTCTAGGAAACGTTTGAAAATTTTGATTAGCAATAATGATGGGGAATTATGTACATCCACCAAAAATGTTGTTTTCAAAGAAGTTTTCTAAAAAAAATTGATGTTTGTTTAATGATCATATGCAAGTGTTTTATTATTATTCCAATTTACATCATCAACTTACTATATAATTCTGTATCTATATATGTTTATTATGTTAAATACTGCAAGGATTATATATTGTTGTTGGTACATCATTTAATAGCTTGGTTATTATATAATCAAACAGTTAGTAAAGCATGAATATGAATGTAGAATTATTTGGTTATTCTGTTATAACTTGGTTATAAAAATCACGTTTAATAGGTATATCTTAATAATTTTAGTAAAATATTTGAGTTGGTATGATCTAAAATAACTAAATTATTTTATATCAAATTTTCTCAATTTGTTGTATAATTCCATTATACTTCAAGCAAACATATATTTCATAACTAAATATATATATTAAAAATTCCTAATTAGGATTGAGTTTAACTTAAAAAATAATATTCTCGAACTTAAAGTTAATTACGATAATATATATATAAATAGATTGATTTTTGGAATATGAGTTGGGCTTATTCACCCACGCATTGCATGGGTAAATGACCTAGTAGAAAACGATGACAATAGCCCACTTGGATACATCTTCTCAATCCACTTGGATCCCGGCTCTATCAGACGCGTAATTGGTTATTAGATGCTCAGCATATGGACAGTGGAGGAATCCAGAATTGACATTAATGACAAGTTGACAACAAGGTCTATTGGGCAATAAGATAGTTGTGTGTAACTATCATGACAGCAATTAACAAACACGAAGCTCAAAATTCATTGGTGGCCTGAGCGAGCGTACCCTTTCTTCCGCGTGGTTGTTTCGTGCAGCTAACTCTATTTCTACCACATACTTAGCACCAGTCAATTCAAGCAAACTATTGATCCTCAATTTCAAGTGGAATTTTAATTAGGCAAAAGGGTATGACATAACAAGCTATCACACAAACTCACAACTGTTTTGATAGATTTTTCTCAACACCCCTTGTCATATATGTAGGCACCCTCGCCTCAAAACGCACGTGACTCATCTGTTTTAAGGTCTTCAATTGCAATTCACAACCACTGCTCAATTCATTCACTCATCTGCTGCAGGCGTGGCTGATAAGCAACTCCAACCACTACAACAAAAAAAAATGAGATTTGTAAAGGATAAATATGTCACAAAATTAATTATAAAATTTTTTTAATATAAAAAAAATTAAATTAAATATTCAAAATTCATAATATAATAAAATACACTTAGACATCAATTTCAACCTATCAATATATTTAACTAATCCATAAAACAAACATAATAAATCACATGCAACATAACTCATTATTCAAATTCAACATAACAAAGTTTGTTCAAATACAAAGTTTAATACACTTATCTATTAGGATAATAATTGATTTATATGTATCACGATTACACTTTATTAAACACCCTTACTAAGGTCTCATCACACTTATAAAGGCATACACTAAAGGTTCCCACACTTAGGAAAGCTAGTTTTTCCCAAAACAACATTTTGGCATTTTTCTCAATTTCAACCCTTGACCTTTGCTCAGTAAAATGAGCATAACTTGAGCTACGTATGTCAAAACGAGGTAAATTAGGTGTCCTGGGAAAGCTAAGAGAAAGAGCTACAACTTTCATGAAGAGCACAAAAGTTAATTCCCATTATATTTTTCTAGACGGGCCGTGTTGTTTTACACGGCCCACCCTGTGTCCTTCTCTGTCTGCACGTTACCACTATATTTGAACTGGCAGAGAGGGACACGGCCCAACCCGTGTTTTAGCACACGGGCCGTGTTGTTTTGACAGAAGTTTTGCAGAACCGTGGTTACGGTTCCATTGGCCAAAATCTTGAATTTTGGCCACTCCAATCCAATTTCTAGGTGAGTTTAAGTCTTAAACAAGTTCGCAAGGGAACATAAAACACCAAAAGATTTCATAAAAAATGTATCAAAACACTACAAATCTCATCCTTGGTTATTCAAAACCTAAAACTCCAAATTCTCATTTCAAATGGAAAATCAAGGTATACAAGTAATGAAAAACTGTTCTCATGCCTCTAGCAAACCAAATCATGTTATTCTCAAGTTTTCTAACAAGATTCAAGCCAAAACAAGCAAAAACAACTCAAAACCCTAATTCCCACATCAAGTCACAACTTAAGAACAAGATGAAAGGAATAAGAAAGTGAGTCAAGAACAAGGTTTTCCCTCTACCTCAACGACGTATTGAGAGGGAGGAGTGGTGCGGTTCTGAAGGAGTAGCGCAATGCGGTGCGGCAAAGAATCGTGACGTAGTGCTGCGGCGAGGGTATTGGCAGGGGGGGGCGGCGAGGGCGACATAAGCAAAATGGTGGGAGAGGGTGAAATGGTAGGAGATGGAAGAAATAGTGGGAGAGGAAAGAAATGGTGGGAGAAGAAAAAAATGGTGGGATAAGGCCTCTGGTTTATTTAAGATCGATACTTTAATTTAATTTGCGGCGGATTTTCTTTGTGAATTTTTTATAAACTATTTTTATTAAAAAAAGTACACGGTCAATACGCATCGACACATTTTTTTTAATTTTTGTGGTGGAATTTTTGCGGCGGATATTTCCGCCGCAATATTATTTTTTTTTTTTTGTGAAGAAAAATCACCGCTAAATCCACCTCAAAATCGTCAAGCAAATTTATCAGCCATGCAAATTATATCCAATTTAATTTTTTTTTTTTTTATTTTTAAAATTTGAAAATAAATTTTTATTTTATTTAATAATTTGAGGCGGAAATATCCGCCGCAAAACTTTTTTCATAAAAAAAAAGTTTTACGATGAATGTTTTGCTGGAAAAAATTGAGGAGAAAAAATCCGCTGTAAAATCTGCCGCAAACGCATCCACCGCAAATTTCAGACGGATTATAATTCGCCATAAATATGCCTCCATTTGCGGCAGATTCAAATCCGCTGTAAAAAATCCGTCGCAAAAACGTGTTTTTCTTGTAGTGAACTGAACGTTGCCTACTACGGGCCCTTCATTCCTCCAGTGGAGCAACCTCGTCAACGCTCTCACCGTGGCAGAAGATGTTGTTGCTGCCTTTTCGGTGTCTTTTGGAAGCTCCTGGTAGCAATCATCGTCCTCGTTGGCCTCGCAATCCTCATCTTCTGGCTCATTGTCCAACCCCACGCCTTTAAGTTCTACGTCACGGAAGCCAAGCTCACCCAATTCAACTACACCGACAACACCCTCCGCTACAACCTCGTCCTTAACTTCACTGCCCGTAACCCAAACAAAAAGCTCAACATCTACTATGACAAAGTGGAGGGCCACACATTCTACGAGGGTACCAGGTTCAATACAACAGACGTGATCACATGGATGACCTCCTTTCGCCAATACACAAAGAGCACAGACCGCATGAGCGGTGTTTTCTCGGGCCAGCAAATGATGGTGCTTGATCACGATCAGGTCTCTAATTTCGACGAAGACAAGAGAGATGGGGTTTTTGACATCGATGTCAAGCTCTATTTTACAATTCATTTCAGGCTTGGTGACTTAATAGCTGACGATACCAAGGCCAGGGCCAAATGCGAGCTCAAGGTTCCTCTGAGTTCTAATGGGACAACGGTGGCTTCGTTTGAGCCCACCCAGTGCGATGTCAATTTCTGACGGACTAGATTCTACGCGCTTTCACACTTGTTTACTGGATTGCTTGTTGAATTTTCATTTTCCTCCTCTCTTTTTTGTAACTTTTGGATTTCATACAATATGTCGGTATATCATTCATTCTTTGCCTTGCCTATGGCTGGTACATATAATATAATATATGTTTCTATGTATTTTTCTTTTTATTTTTGCAACTCTGTTATTTATTCACTTATTTATTTTTTGGTACATACAACTCTGTTATTTGAACATTCACTTTGATTACTCAATACGACACACCGTATAACGGTGAGTCAGCAGGTCTCCACCTTCTCATTTTCAAATAGAGAAACATCCACTTTATTTGGATGATAGGTAATAGGAGTAAAGAAAAAAATAAGAGAAAGAAGAATAATTTTTTTTATTTGAGAGTTTTAAAATATATAGGAAAATAATGGAATGCATAGAGGACTATTTCCTCTTTCTTTCCCTTAAATGCTCAATTTTTAGTCTCCTACAATTAAGGTGAAATGAGAGGAATACATATTCTGTTTCGTTTCGTTAATGAAACTATTCTGTTCCGTTAATGAAACTTCTAAATAAAGAGAATGGTAATTATGTTCCATTCCTTTAATTTTCCTTCTCAGTTTATCTCCACATATTCCATTCTGTTCCATTAATGAAAAAACATCCAAACACAGGGTAAATCCTTTCCTTCCACAAACCCTATCCCTCGCGAAATCCTCTCCCATTCTATTTTTTGAAACTTGCATCTCCAAGATTGAAGATTTCAAAAATTTCATTCCCAAACACTAGAGGACGATCCATACTCCTGATTCAGGATCTGTATTTTCCGATAGAGGAAGAGCAAAGTGTTTCCAGGTTCTTGATTATTTGATTTTCCCTTGGGCATTAGTTTCCAATTTTTGCTTGTGGCTGTATTGGTCAATCGCTAGAGCTACAATAATTGTTATTTGTTTGTGTACCATACCATCTAGTAGAAATTTAGTTTCTATTCTAGACCGTGGTTCGGGATCTCATCCGAAGGGACCAACCTGATATACGCACCACCAGACTCCGGAATAAGCACCCCGATTAGGCCGTCCGGACGTAAGCATCGGTCGTAGGCCCTAAACAGTAGTCCTTAGGTCTGCGCATAGCCTGATTACTACCAATCGTGACCGTTAGAGTGTGGGGACCATGACTGCTTGCTACAGTGGTTGGCCACTAACGCGACAATCACAATGTTATAGGGATCTGCTTCGACAATCGTGGAGGGAAGCACCCCCCGTCAAGACTTACGTGAACAATCGTGAGAGAAGGTACCCCCCGTTAGGCCATGATCTCAACGTACTTATGCCACGCAGAGCACAGGAGGACTCTGTAAACGCTCTATAAGTATTAGGCTAGACTATTCCAACCAGGTAATGATCGATCCTACAATGAATCCCTTTCTTATGCATTGCTTGACTTGAGCGTTAGAGTCCCTTTGCAGGTACCCAACCCTCCTGTCTCGGAGGCGACAACTGTACAAGGAGGAGGAAACCATCGCGTACATGTCTACTCAGGCACACTCTGGTTCTATATCAGAACATTGGCGCCCACTGTGGGGAATGTTAAACTTTTAATCACACCCAAAAAATGGTGAATACAAGACAAAACTCAAGGAGAGACGTTGCGTAAACTTCTGCTAACTATAGGCAAATTCCTGCTGCGCAACGGCCCCCTCACCTTGTCCCACCACCTGCTGGTGAAGCCTCCGCCATGAGAAACTAGGCACTCAACGCAGAGCACCAACATGATGGGCACTCTACTTCGATCTCTGATGAGAGTCCCAATTCATCACACAGGGTCTTTGTAAGAGATAAACTTAGAATTCAAGGCCAATGAGGCAACCCCAATGTCTAAAAACACAAGATCCCAGTGCGTCAGCGCCTGGGAACCCCAAACGGTGAGGCTAACGGTTTTACGTCCCGTTCTGAGCACGAGAACCAATCTCAGGTGTCCCAATGTCAATTTTAGGACATGCTGCAACGACACATGGCTATACTAAATGAACAGTACCAAAGACTGGAGGACATGTAACGGGCTATGCAAGAAAACAAACCCAGATCGAACCATCGCGATGAAAGACGTAATGCGAAAAACAACCAAAGGAGGGTTCATCATGATGCCACGATGTCAAAAGTTAGGAACAACAACCTGAATTGCGGCATTCAGGAATACCCCTTCTCTGATCAACTGATGGAATACTGCATCCCCAGAAACTTCAAGTTCCCAGCTAACTTGGAGATCTACGATGGAACCACAAACCCCCAAGAACACGTGAATGCTTTCGAACAGTTCATATGTTTTCACGGAGGATCCATGGAGTTATTCTGTCATGCTTTCCCTCTCTCCATCAAAAAAGGAGCCCTCAAGTGGTTCTCTGCCCTACCACAGAGGTCCATCATAGATTGGTCAGATCTGAAAGAATGATTCCTGCTCCAATACACCGCCAGCAAGGAACAACCCAAGTCCATTGAGTCCCTAGCCAAGGTTCGTCAGGGATGGGATGAACCTCTTCGTGATTATATAAGGAGGTTCATGGTGGCATGTACCAATGTGGAAAACTTTGATGATAAGATAGCCCTTCATTACGCCAGGAGCAATCTCTGAGTGGGTTCTGAGTTTTTTGCATCTCTAGTAAAAAAGAAACCAGAAAATCTGAGGGAATTCCAGAAATGATCCCAAAAGTACGTCAACCTCAAAGAAGCAATAGAGGACCAGAGGAGATGGGATAAAGATGAGCGCACTCATCAAAAGCCCAATCACGATTCCTCACGGTCCCAGCATCCCAAAGATAGCCCACCCCGGAGAAGGTATTCTGATTACACTGCTTTGAACACCCCTCGAAAAATAATTCTGAGGGAGGTCATGCAGACTGAATTTCAAAACATCCGGAGGCTGCCCCCTATCAAGAAGCACAAGCAAAAAGATCACTATAAGCACTGTGAATGACATAAAGGTTATGACCATGACACTGAAGACTGCTATCAACTGCACGACGTCATTGAGTTCTTGATTAAGGCCGGACGGCTACAACAGTACATCCTCCGCACCTGGAATGATGAGCCTTTTGGAGGAAGAAGGGATGACAAACGGCAAAGCCCATCTCCCCCTTATTGAAGAAGAAACCGCAGTCCGAGGAGAAGATCCCAAACTCCAACACGCTGTGATAACAACAACCGATAGGAAAGGGGCCAGGATTCTCCACCCCATGACAATAACGATCGTCGTCTCGAACCAAACAGAACGATCAACACCATTGCAAGAGGATTTGCTGGAGAAGGACCGTCAAATGGAGTGCGGAAGAAAGCATTAAGGATGGCGGTGTTCAACGTTTCCCATGCCAAACCCAAATGCAACACTGCAGAAAGAAAGACACCGTCTATTACCTTTTCAGATAAGGACTACGGCGGAATCATCTCGGACCATGACGATCCACTTGTCATCTCCGGGATAATCTCCAATGTCGAAGTCCACCGAATCTTTATGGACCAGGGAAGCTAAGCAGATATTATGTTCCTGGATTTCTACCAGAAGTTAGAGCTCCCGCGGTCAGATTTGACCCCCTATGACGGGGAACTCATAAGCTTCACGGGTGAGAAGATCACCCCGGTTGGGTATTACGAAACCCATTTGACCCTAGGTTCCTCCAAGCTTTTCAGAACAGTCAAGGTGAAGTTCTTGGTCGTAGACTGCCCTTCGGCTTACAATATCATCCTTGGTCGTCCTTCTCTAAATGCTCTTGGTGCCGTGGTATCCACCACCCATCTTGTCATAAAATTCCCAAACAAACACAGCGAGATTGTCACTATAAAGGGCGACCAAGTCACCGCCAGAAAGTGCTACAACAAAAGTTTGAAAATCTGCAGGGCGCCGAAAATAGGAAAGTCTGTCATCCCGGCCCAGTCCTGGATCAGGTCAACATACTGATGACCGAGCTAGATGCTAGAGAGGAATTTCGTGGCATCAGACCCCAGCCAGAGGGCGAGCTACAACCACTCCAACTTGGAGCCAAGCTAGATTAGGTTACCAAGATTGGAGCTCAGTTGGAAGATGACGAAAAATAACAATTGATTAAGCTGTTGTTGAAAAATAAGAATCTGTTTACCTGGACGTCGTCTGACATGCCAGGATTCGACCCCTCCTTCATCTGCCATCGCTTGTCCATCAGCGAGGATATGAAGCCGATCGCTCAGAAGAAAAAGAAAGTCGACCCTGAAAGGCATTAGGTCATCGAGGAGTAGGTAAAGGAAGTGCTAAGTTGCGGGTTCATCAGGGAGATTACT
Organism: Ormosia emarginata; assembly: GCA_029884605.1. NCBI lineage: Eukaryota > Viridiplantae > Streptophyta > Magnoliopsida > Fabales > Fabaceae > Ormosia > Ormosia emarginata. The sequence goes on from JAQQTP010000051.1 coordinate 7,807,348, forward strand.
TATACCACTTGGTTGTCCAACGTGATCCTGGTGAAAAAACCCAATGGAAAGTGGAGAATGTACGTGGATTACACAGATTTGAACAAAGTCTGCCCAAAAGATCCATATCTACTTCCCAATGTGGATCAATTGGTTAACAGCTCTTCAGGCTTCAAATGGCTATCATTCATGGATGCCTACTCCAGGTACAACCAGATTCCGATGTACCTTGGAGATGAAGAAAAAATTGCCTTCATCATTGACATGGCGAGCTACTGCTATAGGGTTATGCCCTTCGGATTGAAAAATGCAGGAGCCACCTATCAAAGGATGATGAACAGTATTTTCAAGAACCAAGTGAGGAAGATGCTATAAATCTACGTCGATGACATAATAGTGAAGACCTCAAAGGGCGGATCGCACACGACAGACCTCGATGAAGTGTTTGGACAAGTCCAGAAGCATAATATGAGGCTAAACCCAGAGAAGTGCGCCTTTGGCATCCGTACTAGAAAATTCTTGGGGTTCATGCTAATCCACCGCTGAATTGAGGTCAATCCTGTAACACCCTTATGGGGATGTCACATTTATAAAGAAAATAAAATAAAGATAAATAAAATCTACCCAAGTTGTAAAACATTTATTATATAATAATATGGGTTGTAAAATTTTTCCGATTAAACAGAATATTACGAGATAAAATAACACAAAACATAAAATAAGTACACTATTATCACACATAATATACATATGGTTCCATCATAGGTTATACAAATAATGTACAACTACCAATATTTTAAAAAAAAAAGAACAATAAACAAGCAGTAAAAGGTCTATATATACAACGCAGACGCGCCCAAGTACACATCATAAATATCTAGCCCTCTGAAGGATCACTATCAGATGAAACTTCAGGTGATAGGTATCTAGGATGCCTCGACCCTCTACGGACACGAGTCCATGCAGTCGATACGCTGCTGATCTCACTAGACGCATCAAACATACCACCCCAATGACGCCTAAGAGATAGCGGCAACTTCACATATAGGTACAGCAAAGTAGAAAAGATCGGCACTCCATCAAACTCCGTATATATGGTCACAGTCAGACGCCCTACGTACGTCACCGAGTCTCTATCCTCTCGCAGACGCCAGGCTTCAGAGCCTCCGTGAAACTCAAGTTGCACGAACCCAAAGAATCCTGGTAGTGTCATACTAACACAATCAATCCAATGGATATGGATGATCGGATGGTTCTTGATCGTAGAACTGATCTTCGGCTTGCTGCTCTTCCTCCTCCTCGGGATACTCACACTCAAGAGGCTGTTCCTCTTTCTCAAACTCTTTATCACATAATTTAAAATATACAGATAACACATACAAGAAAGAGGTAAGACAATCTATATCACCACAAATATGGTAAATAAGAAAACGACAATACAATCAGATATACAGTTCATACAATATAGAATGTCATAACAGAATACCATAACAACATAAACATAAATACAGTATAACACCGAACAATATAAAAATTAAATATATATGATGATACAGATAAAAATATAATAATGTACATCACAGATACATATGCAATATGACACGATCCTACTCCATGGAGCTAAATACATACAGACATCAGAGAGAATGACCCGCAAAATCTAGTAGTACCACGGCTGCCTAACCAAACTATTCCGCGGTCTCACGTTGCGTCTATAGCCCACAGTCACATGGCGTGGTGTAGCACACTATCTAACGTAGTGTCACTACAGGCAATGTACTATTAGACTTTACAAGGTCTCGATTAAGTATAGTGCGTGTCGAGTCCATTAGTGTGTTGCCAGTTACCACAGCCCAGAGGAGCGACCAACTGTCCATAAATGGAATAATCCACACACTAATGTCTCCAAGTCCATAAAGTAATGAACCACACTACGCTTATCGCACTGACAATACAGTGTGATTCACCTCATCAATCAATCCACCAAGATTGGCATTAACTCAATGCATGATAAAAAATTATCACAATACCCTCAATGGTATAAATATACGTATTTACGCAAATGCCATCAATGGCAAAAATTTCAAATATGCCCTCAATGGCAAAAATTATAAAAATGCCCTCAATGACAAATCTCATATATATACAGTATGTCCCACTTGACAATACTGTTTCACAATCTGTCCGGGTCCACCACTTTGGCCCGACAGTAAAAGCTTGATGTTTTTGTCAATCGCGTAGAAATTTTATCGCGTTTTCAAAATTGCGTCATTTTTACAAACGTTTTTAAATCGCGTAAATATATTTTACTGTTTTTAAAATCGCGTACTATTTTTCAAACGTTTTCTCAATCGCATAAGATTTTAAATCATTTTCTTGTCCGAATTCCTTAAAAATTACTATTTAAAATAAAAGAAAATAATATTTAATATGTTTGAATTACGTAGAATATTTTTCATACCGTATATGATATAATAGATATCTTTTCTATCTTATTTGTCTGTTTTAACAAAAATTGATGATATTTTGCTTAGAAAATGTATGATAATGGTTTTCTAAGTTTTACGTAAAAATTCCTTTTATTTATATTTTAACCATTTATTTATACTCTTGAAAACCACTAACGTGCTTCAAAACATAAAATGAGCTCTACGTTAGAAATTTTACAAAAGCTCTTGTATTTCCTTCTAAACATTAAAATCATTAGTTTTAACTTCTTAAACTTAATCTAATCATTTTTATTCCTCAAAATTCATTGTAATAAAATTCCTTTTAGCATTATTACCTAACCTTTGTTGAAAAACAATTTTAGAAATAAAAACCTTCACATTTGGCATGTTGGCCGAATTACTCTATTTCCCTCATTTGATCCATAAATTCATTATTCTCTCTTTAAAAACACTTTGTATCTTGTCAATTTTCCTAAGTCAATTAAATCACTCTTTTAGAAAATTGTTGAGAACATTTTGGTTCTCCTTTTATGTTGAGGCCGTGAGCCTTGATGTTGTGTTCTTTGGAACACTCATGCAATCCCTGACATGTTATTCACATCCTACTAATTATACATGCATTTCTAACACATACAATATATTTAAAGCTTATAGACATGCAATTTAATACAAATCACAAATAGGAAAGCTAATAACAAATAACACAAAAGAATCCTTATGGATTCTACAACCACAAACAATTCCATTTTCTTATCACCACCCAAGGATGATAAGATTCAAGTCTTCCTCTTACCTTAAGTGAAGACAAACACTCTTTCACTCCTTCTAGGGTTTCAGTTTTCACCCTCCAAAGTCACCTATCAAACTTAAACAATTTCTACAAGTTACCAACAAGAAAGAAAGCTTAAACCATGGATCAATCATGACTTAGAACCTTGAAAAAGAATTTAGAAATGAAAAACAAGGATTTTCACCTTCAAGGTAGAATCTTCAAAGTAGTTTTTCAAGCTCAAGATGATGGATTTTGCAAGAACTCTCAACTAGAGATATTCTTAGAATTGTGTTTAGGTTTAGAAAATTAGATTAGAAGGAATTTTGGGTGGATGGATGGTGAAGAATGGTGCTTGGCCGAATGGACCTTCAAAGAAGCATCAATGGAGTTTGGTATTTTTGGAAGAGAGAGAAGAGAGAAAGTGTTAGAGAATGAAGTGATTCTTGGCTCTCCAAGGGCACTTGGCCGTTGACATCATGCAAGGGAGGTGTCCCCTTGGTTGGCTCCATCCAAGCCTTAGAAATGATGAATGATGAGGATTAAAACTTGATCACTAAGCTTAACTCTCATTGGCTAATCCAAGCCTTGTCATTAAACCTAGTCATTAAGCCTTGTCACTAATTAAGCCTAGTCACTAAGCCTTGTCATTAAGCTTAGTCATTAAGCTACTACTCTAAAACGTTAACTGTTTTGCTAAACATGGGTCCCGCAAAACATTTCGGGGTCCATTACCACTTATTTGCATTGACTAATAAAATAATATTATAATATTATAATAATATAAAATTATTTTATTACAGTTAAATCCTAAAAATTAAAAGATTACTAACCGTATCATTAGAATTAGGTTTAGTAAGATCCCAAATTCAGAATAATTAAAATAAGATTTCCCTAGGTCAGAAAAATATTATTTTCCTATCCCGAGCAAATCACACAAAAAAGTTCAAATAAAATCACATACAAGTAAAATAAAATAGTATTTCATACGAGAAAAACAACAAACAAGTACAAAAAGGACATAACGGTCATTTATCCTAAAGTTGAAAAACAGAAAACAGTACATTCGGGACACAACGGTAATTCACCCAAAAGTTTAGGGTGATACAATTCTCCCAAACAAACAAAAAATTTCGTCCTCGAAATTCGTTATTTCTCATAACAAATGAGGATATTGCTCCCTCATCTTGTCTTCCAGCTCCCAAGTAGCATCACCAGTCACATCATTCCATATGACCTCCACTAACTCGATCATCTTTCCTCGAAGCTGCTTTACTTTTCTGTCCTCTATTCTAACAGGTAAAGTCTCGTAAGTCAGATTCTCCTTCAACTGTACTTCATCTGGTTGTATAACATGCGTTGGATCCGGAATATATTTCCTTAACTGGGATATATGAAATACATCATGCAGATTGGATAGAAAAGGTGGCAAAACAATTTGATATGCTACAGGACCTATTCGCCGAACGATCTGATATGGTCCAATGAATTTAGGAGTAAGCTTCTTGGATTTGATAACTCTTCCGACACCAATCGTAGGAGTCACTCTTAGAAATACATACTCACCCTCCTCAAATTCAAGAGGTCTTCTTTGCTTATCAGCATAACTCTTTTGTCTGCTTTGTGTCGTCTTCATTTTCTCTTGTATCATCTTTACCTTTTCTATAGTCTGTTGTACAAGATCTGGTCCAATAGTCATACTCTCCCCATCTTGATACCAACACAAAGGTGTTCGACATCTTCCTCCATACAATGCCTCATAGGGTGCTATCCCTATGCTCGAGTGAAAACTATTATTGTAGGTGAATTCTATTAAAGATAAAAATTCATCCCAACTTCCCCGTTGTTCCAAAACACAAGCACGCAACAGATCTTCTAAAGACTGTATAATTCTCTCTGTTTGACCATCAGTTTGCGGATGATAAGCTGAACTCAACCGCAACTTAGTTCCCATGGCTTCTTGTAAACTTTGCCAGAACCTTGACGTAAACCTCGGATCTCTGTCAGAAACTATACATGTAGGCACACCATGTAATTTAACAATCTCATCGATGTATAACTGGGTTAATCTTTCCAATGAATACTTAATATTAATTGGCAAAAAATGAGCCGACTTCGTAAGCCTATCGACTATAACCCATATCGAATCATAACCTTTCCTCGTCTTCGGCAATCCCATAATGAAATCCATTGAGATACTATCCCACTTCCACTCTGGAATAGCTAACGGTTGCAACATACCAACTGGCCTTTGATGTTCCACTTTCGCCTTCTGACAAACCAGACAAGACTCCACACATTCCGCTACGTCTCTTTTCATCCTTGGCCACCAAAACAACTTCTTTAAGTCTTGGTACATTTTGGTCATTCCTGGATGCAAACTCAAATCACTAATATGAGCTTCATCTAGAATCCCTTTCTTAAGCTCAGAATCATCCGGTATACAAATCCTTCCCTTGAACCTTAAAATTTCATCTGCTCCTTCTTCTACCGTCGACTTATGACCTTGCTTTAACAATTCCCTCTCATTTTGTAAAAATGAATCTTCCTTCTGTTTATCTCGAACCACATCAAGCAGTTCATTGATGATCATCACCTTCCATAGGCGAATTCTTCCAGGAACAAATTCCATTGATAACCACAAATCTCGGAATTTATTAATCAATTCTTCCTCCTTTATCATCATTGCCGAAACATTAACCACTTTTCTGCTCAAGGCGTCAGCTACCACATTAGCTTTTCCTGGATGGTATTGGAGTTGAAAATCATAATCCTTTAAGAATTCCAACCATCGTCTTTGCCTCATATTCAATTCTTTCTGATCAAACAAGTACTTCAAACTTTTGTGATTACTAAAGACATTTAACATTGCTCCATACAGAAAATGCCTCCACACTTTCAAAGCAAAGACCACTGTGGCCAATTCCAAATCATGTGCTGGATAATTCCTCTCATGAACCTTCAACTGTCGAGAAGCATATGCCATAACATTCTGGTCTTGCATCAATACGCATCCTAACCCTTGGTAAGAAGCGTCACAATACACATCAAAAGCTCTGTTAGAATCTAGCAAAACTAACACTGGTGCAGTTGTTAACCTCTTCTTCAATTCTTGGAAACTGGCTTCACGTTCTTCTGTCCACTCAAAAGCTTGACTTTTCCTCGTGAGCTGCGTAAGTGGTCCAGCAATCTTGGAAAAACCTTCAATAAACCTCCGATAATATCCAGCAAGTCCAACAAAACTTTGAACTTCTGTCACTGTCTTAGGCCTTTCCCATTGTAAAACAGTCTCTACTTTCGATGGGTCTACCGCAATACCTTTCTTTGAAATCACGTGACCTAGAAATTAGACTTCCTCTAACCAAAACTCACACTTTGCTAATTTCGCGTACAGCTTCTTTTCTTTCAAAATCTGAAGAACAATACCGAGATGTTCAGCATGCTCTTCCTTAGATTGAGAATAGATCAGAATGTCATCGATAAAGACAATGACAAATCTGTCTAAATACGGACGAAAAATCCTGTTCATATAATCCATGAATATGGCAGGAGCATTTGTCACCCCGAATGGCATTACCTGATACTCATAATGTCCATAACGAGTTCGAAAAGCTGTTTTGGGTATATCCTCCCCCTTAACACGAATCTGATGATAACCCGATCTCAGATCTATTTTAGAAAATACCACTGCTTCCTTCAACTGATCCATCAAATCGTCAATTCTTGGAAGCGGATATTTATTCTTAATAGTCACCTTATTCAGCTGACGATAGTCCACGCAAAGTCGAGATGTTCCGTCCTTCTTCTTGACCAAAAGCACTGGTGCTCCCCATGGTGAAACACTAGGTCGCACAAACTGTTTCTCCAACAAATCCACCAATTGTTGTTTCAGCTCCACTAACTCTGCTGGCGACATCCGATACGGTGCAATTGATATAGGACCTGCTCCCGGTACTAAATCAATTAAAAACTCGATCTCCCTTTCAGGCGGCAAACTAGGTACGTCATCAGGAAAAATCTCTGGAAACTCATTAACAACAAGAATTGTATTCACATCTTTCTCATTCTTGACTTCTAGAGAAGACAATAACATATATCCTTGTGCTCCCTCTCTCAACAATGACTTGACTTTAACAGCAGTCAAGAATCCAGACTTTTCTTTCTTAGGAAAAACTATAGTTTTGCTTGCACAATCTATAAGGATATGGTTAGAAGATAACCAATCCATCCCTAAGATTACATCTATCTCAACAAAAGGCAAACAAATCAAGTTGACCGAAAACATACGGTCCTTGATAACAACAGGACAATCTAAACATATCTTAGATGTAATTACAGGTTTAGCAGTCGATGTAGAAACACTTAATTTAACATTCAGAGAAGACACAGGCAACTTCAATCTTTCCACACAATCATATGCAATAAATGAATGTGTTGCACCAGAGTCATATAACACAGTCAGAAGATTACCTTCAATGACTCCTTCTCCCTGAATAAGGTCATCAGACTTAGAAACTTCAGTTCCCGTCATAGTATATACTCGTCCTCCTGACCTCGGTTGAGTACCTCCTGACTTTTGCTGATTAGCTCGAACATAACGAACAACAGGTTTCCTTTCCGGCTGAGTACAATCCTTAGACATGTGCCCAGGACAATCAAAGTAGTTTTTCAAGCTCAAGATGATAGATTTTGCAAGAACTCTCAACTAGAGATATTCTTAGAATTGTGTTTAGGTTTAGAAAATTAGATTAGAAGGAATTTTGGGTGGATGGATGGTGAAGAATGGTGCTTGGCCGAATGGACCTTCAAAGAAGCATCAATGGAGTTTGGTATTTTTGGAAGAGAGAGAAGAGAGAAAGTGTTAGAGAATGAAGTGATTCTTGGCTCTCCAAGGGCACTTGGCCGTAGACATCATGCAAGGGAGGTGTCCCCTTGGTTGGCTCCATCCAAGCCCTAGAAATGATGAATGGTAAGGATTAAAACTTGATCACCAAGCTTAACTCTCATTGGCTAATCCAAGCCTTGTCATTAAGCCTAGTCATTAAGCCTTGTCACTAATTAAGCCTAGTCACTAAGCCTTGTCATTAAGCTTAGTCATTAAGCTACTACTCTAAAACGTTAACTGTTTCGCTAAACGTGAGTCCTGCAAAACATTTCGGGGTCCATTACCGCTTATTTGCACTGACTAATAAAATAATATTATAATAATATAAAATTATTTTATTACACGATTAAATCCTAAAAATTAAAAGATTACTAAGTATCATTCGAATTGGGTTTAGTAAGATCTCCCAAACTCAGAATAATTAAAATAAGATTTCCTACTGAAAAATATTATTTTCCCGTCTCTGGAGCAAATCACACAAAAAGTTCAAATAAAATCACAGACAGTAAAATAAAACAGTATTTCATACAGAAAAATAACAAACAGTATAAAAAGGACATAACGATCATTTATTCTAAAGTTAAAAAATAGAAAACAGTACATTCAGGACACAACGGTAATTCACCCAAAAGTTTAGGGTGTTACAAATCCTGACAAGTGCCAGGTTGTACTCCACATGAGGAGCCCTCGGTGCATTAAGGAAGTATAATAGCTGACGAGAAGGATAGCAACCCTCACACGGTTCCTCTTCAAAGCGGCTCATAAGTCTCATCCTCTCTTCAAATTACTCAAAAAGTGAAAAAACTTTGAATAGACCCCAGTGTGCGAGAATGCCTTTTCATCCTTGAAAAAGCTTCTATCCTCCCCACCTATCTTGTCGAGACTAGACCACGGAGAAATGATCTTCTTGTACCTTTCAATTCACGAAGAGGCTATAAGCTCGGTACTAATCCGGGAGACGGACGAAGGTCAAAAACCAGTCTACTTTGTGAGCAAAGTCCTTCAAGGACTAGAACTCCAGTATCAGAAAGTCGAGAAGGTTGCTTTTGCCTTAATCACCACGGCAAGAAGACTGCGTCAGTACTTCCAGTGCCACCCTGTGGTAGTAAGGACGGACCAGCCAATCCACCAGGTGTTACACAAACCAGACTTGGCAGGAAGAATGATTGTCTGGTCAATCGAACTCTTTGAGTTTGGGATCGCTTATAAACCATGGCTCGCAATAAAAGGTCAGACATTGTCTGATTTCTTAATAGAACTTACTTTGGACCCAGGTGACCCAAAAAGAATCTCTTGGACTATCTTTGTTGACGGATCCTCGTACCCCATGGGAAGCAGGGCCGGAGTAATTCTGGAAAATTCAAAAGGATTGATGCTGGAGCATTCCTTGAAGTTGGAGTTCCCTACTTCGAACAACCAAGTTGAATACGAATCATGCATTGTCAGACTAACCATGACAAAAGACATAAGGCCAACTAGGATCACACTTTATAGCAATTCACAATTAGCAACCTCCTAAATCCAGGATGAGTACTAAGCCAAGAAGCCACTCCTCTAAAGATACTTAGCTAAAGTCTGAGAACTCCTAAAAGGCTTCGAAGAGACCAAAGTTATGCACATCCCAAGGGAGCAGAACTCCAGAGCGAACCTTCTATCCAAGCTTGCTAGCACCAAAATCCCTGGCAACAACCGATCAGTAATCTAAGAGATCTTTTCTTAGCCCTCTATCACGGATTGCACCGTGCTTCAGGTAGAAGAAGAAAGACCATATTGGATCGCCTTCATCATAGAATACTTGTAGTCTGGAGTCCTGCCATTAAATCCCAAAGAAACTTCAAAGCTAATCAAGACAATAGTGAGGTACACTATCTACGACGGTCGCCTATACCGACATGGTATCTCCTCTCCCCTCCTCAAATGTCTCACCCCAAAGGAAGCAAACTATGTTCTGGCCGAGATCCACAAAGGAAGTTGTGGACACCACCTGGGGGGCAAAGCCTTAGCCCTAAAAGCACTAAGGGCAGGATACTACTGGCCAATGATGGAAGCTGATTCTCATGCACACATCCGGATTTGTGACAAGTGTCAGCACCACTCGGATCACTACCAAGCCCCCCGGAAGAATTGTCCACAGTGTCCATGCCCTGGTCGTTTTACAGATGAGGGATGGACATCTTAGGTCCAGTCCCCCTAAACCCCAGGTCAGCTGAAGTACTTGGTAGTCGCGGTGGATTACTTTACAAAGTGGATCGACGTAGAACCCTTAGCTACCTTCACTTCCGCCCAAGTCCAGAAGTTCACTTGGCGCCACATCATCACTAGGTTCGAAGTTCCAGAGTCCGTCGTAACGGACAACGGAACACAATTCAAGGACAAGGGCTTTGAAGAGCTTTTGGTCGGCTTAAAAATAAAACACCACTGTAGTTCTGTAGAAAATCCCAGGACAAATGGACAAGTCGAAGCCGTTAATAGAATTATTGTCCGAGGAATCAAAAGAAGACTAGACGAAGCCAAAGGAAATTGGGTCGAGCAGCTTGATCACGTCCTTTGGGCCTACCGAACTACTCCTCATTCCACCACAGGTGAGACTCCTTCCAAACTCACCTATGGATATGAAGTCATGATCCCGGTAGAAATAAGGGAACCAAGTTGGCATCATCAGCAGTTTTCACTATACAGCAATTCTGGTTTAATCCGTGAAGACCTGGACTTAATAGAAGAAAGAAGACGCGTAACCCATATCCGTGATGTAGCTCTGAAACAAAGGACAACGGCGAGATACAACAAGAAGGTGGTTCCAAGGAGTTTTCGATCAGGAGACTTGGTGCTCTGGAGAGTGGACATCGGTGGAAAAAATGCTTCCCAAGGGAAATTAGCCCCAAATTGGGAAGACTCCTACCGCATCGTCACCAGCACCGGCAAGGGAGCTTACATGCTGGAAACGCTAACAGGAAAGGAGATCAAAAACTATTAGAATGCAGACAAACTTAGGAGACACTATAGCTAGATGCCCATAACGGCCTAGTCTCTTAGTGAACTAATGTTTGATCCGTCGCAGTACGGACCTCTGCCCTCTAATTTTTATTAATAAAAAAAAGTTACCCAGATACTATTTTTCACAAGAAGTCAAAAATCCAGGATAAGAGGTATAACACACCAAGTTTTGGTAGTAAGTTATAGGGTCAACACCCAACCTCGATATGTGGTACCAACCAAAAGATAAGTGGCACTACGGGTTTAATGATTCGCGGTCCACCACTATACCTGAGTTAGGTGGGACCCTGTCAAACAAGCACAGGATCCCGGGTAAGGTCTAAAAACAATGCATGCCTAAGGCAAAAGGATTCGGAAGTGCCAAGCCTTTTGGTTGAATCTTAAGCTAAGGCGTTATTTTTTGTGCCTAAGTTCAAAAATTCCAGAAGTTTAATACTATAGACGCTGGATCATGCACTAAGGTGTTTATTCTTACCTAAGTCCATATTTCCAAAGTACTTGTCATTATGGGTGCTGGATCATAGACTAAGGTGTTATTTATACCTAAGTCCAGAGGGATGTTACATACCTGGTGTTGTAGGTATGGAACCCCGAACCATGGTTCCTGTATTTTTGCCAAGAAGTTTCCTAAGTCCATAGCATGGTTACGATAGATACCATAACGGGCATTGGACCCAAAACGGACCACGGAAAGCAAATAAGCAGACAAATGAATAAGAAACAAAGGTGCACAAATTAAAAACCCCAACCAATGGGGCAATTGTCTTTACAAAATATTAAAAACCCCTCAGAGGGCAAAAAGAAGAGGAACTCAAGCTTCGGCCCTGCCACTTGCCGGAGTTTAGACAGCTCCCGAAGCATCCCCGGAACTGGCTTGAGGAAGGTCCTTCACAAAAATAAGTTGCCCATCATGGAAAACTTTCTCAACACTGAGATTCTCCAAGGCAAGGGTGACATCAGGATTGAAGTGCTAGATTTGAGCCACGACATTCTGGAACTGCTCCCCTCTGATATTTTTAGAAATCACGTCTAGCTCATCCACATCCTTCTCTAGTTGAACTACACGAGCATGAAGGGCAGCATTGGCCTCTTCGGCCTCAATTTTGCCCGATTCAAGCCTCTTCTTATCCAACTCAGCTTCGACTAACACCCTCTCTAAATTAGTAATCCGCGCTTGCGCATCTTCATTAAGCTTAAGGGCGGTGTTAAGCCTCCGTGCGGCCTTATCAACCTCTTTATCCTTCCTCTTAAGATCAGCTGACGCTTTCCTGTCGATTTCCTTGACGGTCATTTCCATATAGCGGATATCGGCAATAGCGCGGAGTGCCAAAGCCTATAGCTCAATCAGAGTTTGAGCCAATCCCCATCGAGATATGTGCCCCATTACTTCATCATTCATAAAATGCTCGCCGATAAATGGCCTGGGGTCAAAATTCCCCGCAATGATAGGTAAGAGACCCGCCCTCTCCTCAGAACCGCCATCCGAAGCCACCCTCTTACCCTTGTTGGAGGAGTCCTCAGCAGCTTTCCTCTTTCTCGATTGAGGATTTTGAGAAGGAGACCTCGGGTCATTAGAGATCTCCTCAATAACGATATCACGGTCAGAAGGTGTCGGGGTAGCAGCTGAAGGGGCACTCGAAGACCCCGCCCCCTTTCTCCTCGCCCTTGAAGCATGCAAAGCTACAATAGAAAGTCCTGACGTCATGTTGCTCACAGAAACAAAACAAGACGAGCAAATCAGAAAGCGAAGAACTAAAATTATGCAGGTAATAAAAATAATCCTACACACATAACTCAAGGTAATCCATGGTACCCTACTTCCCACCTAATAAAACAAAGAGAAGCTCATCACCAGGGGTGTCAAGGACATCTCTGATATTGATATTTCTGTTTTCCTCAGCATACTGGGATATGAATTCAACCATCTTAAGCTTAACCGGGTTAAGTTTGTCCTTTTCTTTCTCTAGAGGCATGGTCGGAGCACTCCAAGCATCCGGTGTCCAATACAAGGGAAACCTCGGCTCCCCATCAGCCTTCAGGAAAAAGGGATGGAATCCCTCTGCCGCCATAATCTTAAAAAACCTGGTCTTGAATCCTTTGAAGCTATCCTGAAAGACGTCAAAGGACTTGCGACCACTTTTGGACCGAATGGTGAGCCAATTCTTTTGCTTTGTTGAACCTTGGGGACTTAACCGGGTATAAAAATAGTTGAAGCTATCCTGAAAGATGTCAAAGGACTTGCGACCACTTTTGGACCGAATGGTGAGCCAATTCTTTTGCTTTGTTGAACCTTGGAGACTTAACCAGGTATAAAAATAGAAGAAGGTGTTGACCGAATACCTTAGCTCCATTATTCGACAAAACCTTTCGAAGGCTATAATATAACCTCAGCCGTTGAGGTGAATCTGGGTCAGGGCTGCACGAAGAGTATGGAGAATAGCCATCTGAAACTCTGAGAACAAAAACCGAAGCCCTAGCTTCACAAAAAGGGGCTCATACAGAAACATGAAGTGTGAGCCCACCTCCCGACTAGAGCACACCCTCTCGTTCCATTTCGGGTATACAGCCAGGAACTCCTTGTCCCTTTTCTTCTCGTTCGTCAGGTGAACATAATCTATCGACTCCCTAAGAACGGCCTCAGAAGAAAAATTGGAGAGATGTTTCCAGACATCATCCCCTACCCACGGGTATACTAGCCTCGAGCCACGACGGATCCGAATTGGATCATCCTCAGCCAGAATGCGACCCTCGGAAGTAGGCACTCTGGCCCTAGCCCCTATTCTGCCTTTTTCCATGAAAACCCTGAGAACATCGAAAGAGGCCGGTGAGCAATTGTCAGAATCAGGTTAAATAAAGATTCAAACACAAAGGGGCAAACGGAAAGATTCGCACCAATATATCGACTTCCCTTCCCTCCAAGATTTCGAATTTCAGAAGGACATCTCTACAGTGCACGGCGCGGTGGAGATGGAGTTCCAGGGGGCAAGCCATCACAAGAAACTCAAATATCCTAGTGTTACTTCGCAAAAAGAAAAAACACAACCCAGTGCCAAAAGGAAGAAATTGAGAAAAGAGAAAAACTTAGAAGAAGCTTACCTTGTGAAAAGATCTAGACGAGTTGAACGAGAACTTGAAACAAACAGAGAACACTTGCAACCACCTCTCTGCCGCACGAAGCTTCCAGAAAAAAAACTCAGAAATAATAAAAGGTGAACGATGAGCCCCTAACCCCTACTTATAAAAGCTAAATGGTCAGGGGACATTCTCGTCCCTACGGCACAAATTTGAAAAAAGGTGCTCATCATGGCTCGGGAAGCACCATGCACGTCCATATGCTCAAAACGTGCCACGTGACCCTTACAGTTGTAGAGGCAGTTGAAAGGATGATTTTGCAATTGAAATGACAGTTTTGCAGTTGGAGAAACGGTTGCGCAACAATTTAAACGTTGCGCAATTTTCAAAGGATAAGTATAGACGTTTACTTTGTACCCCGACATAAACTGGGGTAAACCTTTCGGTTTTAGAGTCTCAATTCGGACGACGACCACCAAGGAGAAATCAACGATTAACTCTGAAAATACAACTTTCCCCGGTGCAAATACCCCGGACTAAGGATTTAGAACTTATCACTTTGACTTTTCAAGACAAAGCATCAAGTTGGGGGCATTATGGTGTAAGCATTTTACTTACCCCTATCAATGATAAAGGACTCTGGATAGACGAGAAGAAATAGCGCTACCCTGGAGTAAGCATTGGACTCACCCCGATCGAATATAAAAACTAGGGATGGCAATTTTACCCGCGGGTACGGGTACCCGCGGGTAATATCCGTGACGGGGACGGGTAATACCCGTTTAATTTCTCCCGCGGGTATAAATACCCGTTTAAGTTATCCCCGTTTAATAAAGCTGGGCGGGGTAGTTTCCCGTACCAGGGTACCCGCGAAAAAAAAATAAATTTTTTTTATATAAAATTATTAAAAATCTTATTATATAAATTAAAATATTATTATATTATACTTTTTTTTAAATTTATTTTATTTTATTTATTAATTTATTAATTTTATTTATAATTTATTTAATACCCGCGGATATCCGCATGGTACCTGATTACGCGGGGAATTATAAACGGGTACCCGACGGATATGGGGCTGGGACGAGGCGGATATTATCCGCATGGTGAGGATGGGGGCTACTACCGCCCCGCCCCGTTGCCATCCCTAATAAAAACTTCAGACAGCTGAAAGAAAGAAGGAAAAGAAGAAAAGAATATACGAAGATAAGAATTTTTATTTAAGAATAGTATTCTCATTCCATACATCATCTTACATAAAAAAAAGACAGAAAAAAAACTATAGAGACATGAAATCTATAAAGAAAAGAAGGATCCCGGAGAAAGGAACCGACATCATCGTTAATGGCATCCCGGGCCATGTCACATCCACATTTCCTCCGCGGCACGCAGAGTCGCTGCCACCACCATGGCTCCATAGAACCCGCACCGGACTCTTGAAAAAGTGGATTGACTTTTGGCGAACCTCGGCAAACCGCATCATGAACCTGGGACGCCAAATCTTCTGCATTGCCTCCACCATTAAAGCCCAGGATGTATCCTCCTTCGCTGGACGGGGCGCAACCTCTCATGAAAGAGATCGTTCCACCGGAGGCTTAGCCGGTCTCATGATGACCCCGAGTTACTTCAAAGCACGGAGCAACTTCAATAGTTCCTCCTGCTTACCCAAGGACTTGTTCAGGGTGAAGCACCTATTACATCCTCGGGAAAGAACAAGGAGAGTGAGTACCCCAGCTCCGAAGACCCCCATCCAACGTAGCAGAGGTCTCATACCTCCCCAACGATGATAAAATATCAAACAAGCAACCAAGGTACGCTGGGAAAGTAAATCACCCTCTGTAATTACTCTGAGAAAGTAAACTGCCCTTTAAAAAGGATATTTGCAGAGTGGCAAAATAGCTTCAGACATTTTGGAAAAAACAGGAATATAACTCTTGCAGTGGGCAGAACCCTCTTAGGACATGAACGAAACACAAAGAGAGCCATGAAGAAAAATCACTCTCTCATAGCGAAGTTGCAGAGCAAGAGGAATGCAATAGAAGAAGTACCAGCTTTAGTGAAAATGCTCCCTTTTTATAAGAGAAGCGAAGCATTCCGATTGGATCAAAGAGCAACGTACCAATTGCATGAGGTAAGCTACCCTTTAATGCTCCTCGATTCTGATTAGACGAAGGGGAAGCGTGCAAATGGGAAACATCATAAAATTAATGTCTCTTTTAAAAGGGGCCTCCAATTCCTAATAAAGTCAGAGTAGCAGTTTCCCAAGGGAGCCCAGTATCCCTGCAAAGCAAAAAAAAAAAAAGACAAAAGACCCTGCGGAGCCATACACAGGAGCAAAAGACATACCTCCGATGACGGGATGATGGTATATGCCAACCTCGGAGGTACTCCAAAGACAACAGACATCGGCCTTTATAGATTGCTACAATGCAACGGATCCCGTCCAAAGTCTGATATCTTGACACTTAATTATTTCACTTAAGCGACAAACTGGGGACAACTATTCTGGACCGTAGTCCGGGATCCCTGATGCGTGCGGATGTAGTGATTAAAATTAAGATAAAAATCAGTTGTCAGGCCCACCAGAAAATAAAAATCTTACAACTAGTTGTAGTTAGTAAGGGTCGATCCACAGAGAACCAATTCAATTAACACTATTAAACAATTCCCAATTTAGACTCTGATTAACAATAAACAGTAAAAGGGGGGTTTTGGAGTTTTGATGAACAATGAACAGTTTCAAAGATAACAATAAACAAACTGAAATCAACAATATAAGAAAATTGGTTAAGAGATTGAATCCACCACTAGATTTATATGATAATGTAAATCCACATATCCTTTTTATTCCAACATGCTCAATTATGTTTTTATGCAATTGTGAGAGTAAATCTCTGTTTTCCTTACGTGTTGGCCAATTTAGCAACCGCTCAAATCAACTCCTAATCACTGATTAGTCATAAAGCAACCGCTCTTACAACTATCCAACAATTGCATTAAGATTTAGAAAACCAATTACACTAAGGTCTAATCACACAGGGATTAAATTACTTAGAACCTATATTTCTCTAGATCTAATACATCACCGCGCATAATAAACCCAGATCTACCACTTTTATAACTAGCAAATAGCACAAAGATAATTATACCCACATGAACATCATACATCCCACTGGATCTACTACCGCAACCGCGCATAATAAACCTAGATCTACTACTTTGAAAGTAAGAACAAGTACAAAAACCTTCATACCAACAATAGATTCAGAAATATATGAATAAAAACATAACTGTGTTGAAATAATCAAATATGCAAAGTTTACAACATTAATACTAGCGGTTTCATCACCCCTTTAACCAATGGAGGTTTAGTTACACATAGCTAGAAAGAAATCACAAGAAAAACTGAGAGAAAATGAAGGAGAGTTCCCCCTTCCCTATGATAACCAATGGTGCCCTTTTATAGAAGTCTAGGGTAACAAAATGATAAAGGTGAGTGGATGGATGAGTGGGTTAGTGGAGTGGGGTGGTTGAGTGGATTGGTTGAGTGGGTGAGTGGTTAAGTGGGTTGGTTTAAGTGGAGTGGATTAAATATTGGTTGAGTGGGTTAGTTGAGTGGATGAGTGGTTGAGTGGGTGAGTGGATGATTGGTTGATTTAGTTGAGTGGGTTAGTTTAGTGGGTGAGTGGTTGAGTGGTGGTGGAGTGGATGAGTGGAGTGGATTAAATATTGGTTGAGTGGGTTAGTTGAGTGGATGAGTGGTTGAGTGGTTGAGTGGATGGATGAGTGGATGGATTAGTGGATGGGTGGGTGGAGTGGTTAAGTGGTTGGATTAGTGTATGAGTGGATGAGTGGGTGAGTTAGTGGATGAGTGGATGGATGGATTAGTGGATGGATGAAAATTTCGTGTCTGACTTGGAAGCCAAAAACGACCCACTATACTTCAGATTCACGAAAAGTGTTCTTCATGAAAGTTGTAGATCCTTGTCTTGGCTATAAAATGGATAGCTGGTTCGTCAAATTTGGCTTCCTTAAGCCCAAGATATGTCCCAAATACCGTAGGTTGCTCAAACCCAACTTCAGCACCTCTGTTCCGACTTGCAAGCTCAAAATGACCTACTAGACTTCTTTTTCTCAAAATGTGTTCTTCATGAAAGTTGTTTATTTGGATCTTGACTATCCACTGTCCAAATTTCAGCCCATCTCCATTATTATAGCTTGAGATATGATTTTATGAGTGCACACCGTTCGGATTCTAGTGACAGAACCCGTATTCTGACTTCTATGTAAACTTAGGTCCCTTAGACATCTGTTTAAGACTTCGAGCTCTTCATCAAAGTTGTAGAGCTTCCTCTTAGCTTTCCTACAAGATAAAATTCATGATTGTCAGATATCAGGAACTCAAGTTATGACCAAAATACAGAAACAGTGTAAAATCTCAATAATGCTGAAAATATTCAATTAGGACCAATTTGAGCTCAAACTCACAAAATCATATCAAACTCAATCAATTAAGAATATGGAGAGTGTAAATGACTAAATATAAGGGTTTCTTAATGAATAAAATATGTGTTTATTAAATTCTCCCACACTTAGCTTTTTGCACTCCTGGGCAAAACTCAAGACCAAAACAAGGACATAAGAGATTAACAAAATTTTAAATTCCAACGACATTCAAAAGTCCAAAATTTTACAATCAAGAAGAACAACCAAAGGTTCAAGGGATCAAAACATTCATGAGTTAACAATTCTCCACATCTCAAACCAACAAGCAAGGTATCTTCAACATGAATCGAGAATGATAGATCTTCACAAGATTCCTCTCAATCTCTCAAGTGTTTAAAAGGTAGGTATTTCACTCAATTCAACCCATGAAAATTACACTACCATAAGCTTGCTTATCTTCTACTTCTCCACTACTCAAAACACATGCATACACAAATCATGAGGACTTTATTCAAGGTTGTAGTGAGGTTAAGGTAACGAGAAGAGGATAAAATGGATATGAGAGGATAAATACCAAAGAGAATAAAAGCAAATGAGAGTGAGTTCAAATAACAAGTATAAAAGTTCATCCCAACTCTAATGTATATCCCTTTACATATTCATTTCCCAATCCTTTTTTTTTTTTTTTTTTTTTTTTTAGGCACTCTTTCATTTTTCAACAACTATTTTGTATACACACCCCACACTTGTTCAAAAACTCATCCATTAACAAAGCTAATGTTCTTTTATTCCCTAAGGTAAAATAAGAACACGATTTTTCATTTAAGGTACATAATGAGCTAGAAACAAGGAATGGTCAAATAAGCTCAAAGGGGTTAAGCAAAGGAAAATATACAAGGTTGGCAGGAATCAGAGAATTTCCAAGAAGTCAAAAGAGTGCTTGATATCAAATTGAAAACAAGGTTGGCTATTTGGTTAAACTAGCTAATTAAGAAAGAGGGCCTCAATCATGTTCATGCATGCAAGTGAAATGTAGCCTTAAAAAGAATCAAAGCAAGTTCTAGAGTGGTCATTAACATGAGTGAAAAATCACACAAGAAAGAAGAGAATGGCATAAATGTTGAATCCATCCATTAGGCTCAAAATCTCACAAGGTATGCATCCATCAAACTCAATTCATCAATTTAATCATCCATCACCAAGCATATCAGTTCAAGAAGGGAGAAAAGTTATTCAATCATGCAATGAACCCCTTTTTTTTTTTCTTTTTTTTTTTTTTGATTTTTTTTTACAAAAAGAACATGCTTGAAATCTCTCCCCCCACGCTTAATATAACATTGCCTTCAATGTGAAAGAGAGATATAGAAAAGAGCAACACAACACGATAAGAAGTGAATCAACGCCAAGCGAGAAAAGAAACACCTTTGTCGATCTGCATCGGACCACGAAAAGAAATCAAACAATAAAACTTTAGTACTAATTAGTTACTACCTAAAAACTCCTTACTCTGCCACCAATTAAGATGCGTCTCAAGAGTAAAATTACTCCTTACTCTGCCATCACTAATTGATTTAATAAGTACATGACAATCATATCATACTTTTCAAACAACACAACAATTTTTTTTTATTTTTATATATATATATATATTTTTTTTTATTTATTTTTTTTTGGTCAACTATCCTTCCCCCCCAACTAAATCACAACATTGTCCTCAATGTTAAAATGTAGATGAGTAAAAGGAGAAGATATTACCTATTGGAGAAAGTCGACACAAATTTAAAGCACGAAACAAGGTACAATAAAATCAAACCCATTAAAGATGAAGTCGCAGATCGGCTTTTGTTTCTTGTTACTTCCTTCATTTGCTTCTCTGTTGACCAATCTATCCGAGCTAATAGGATCAGTACATACTCAAAAGCTTCTAATTTATCAATGAGCTCATCAATAGTGGAGGCGAGAGATAAGAAGTTGTCTTCTTGAAGGAGTGATAAATTTACGTTCCACTGACTTTGTCAAGAAAAGATAACAAAAGATCAAAGAAATTATTAACATTCAACAAACCAATGGGTCTATGGTGGATGTTTAGTTCGGCCCAAGAGACACTTTGAAAAATTTCTTCTAAAGTACCAAAACCACCTGGTAAGACAATAAATGCATTAGAATTGTCAACCATTGTTTTCATTCGTCCATGCATAGATGTTACCTGAATTTCTTCTCCAACTATCTTTCCAGTGATGTTATTTTCAGCCAAAGGTTTAGGAATAACACCTAAAACCTGACTGCCTCCTATAAAAGCAGCAAGTGATACAGCCCCCATTAACCCACGACAACCTCCCCCATATACAAGATGAATATTCCTCGCAGCAAGTGATTGACCAAGAGTGCTAGCTGCGTTTACAAACTCTAATCCCTTCCCATAACTCGACCCACAAAAAACACAGACATTTTTGAGGTTACGAATAGAAGGCCCCATTCTATACTCTTCCTCCCTTTGAGTGTTTCTGAGTTGAAGGAAAATGGAGAAAATGGAGTGTTTAAGTAGGAAAAAGAATGGAAAGGGAATAATTGCACCTATGAGGTAGGTTGGTCATTTGTTGTCGAAAAAGGTTGAAATTAAGAAACACAGAGAATCTTTTCTCCTTCTTTTTTTTTTTTACTTTTTTATTTTTATTTTTTTTTTTATTTTTTTTTATTTTTTTAATTTTTATTTTATTTTTTATTTTTTAATTTTTTTTTTTTTTACTTCAAGAAAACCATCAAGGTAAAGAAGTCTAGAAACCCTGAAGGACCACCTCAAAGGATCGTCTGTACAAAAATCAAAATACAACAAAATGATACAAAGATAAAAGAAATAGAAAATGATGACATACTGTATGTACAGTGTCCATGGCGTATCTTTATCTTTGCGCGTCATGAGTGCAATAGACATCACGTCCTCTCTTTTTTTTTTTTTTGAAATTGTTAGAAAAACTTGATGAAAGATGAGTGTATACTTACTTAAGATTGGGATGGAGGTAGTCTGCTCTTTCGGCTTTGTGCCAAAGCATTGTTGACCGATATTCGACCCATTCAAGACCAAGCAACACATAGGGCTCCCAAAAGGGACAAGTGGCCATAATCTGTTGTTGCCTCACATGTGGGATACAATCTACCTTCTTTGTTTTTCAATTAAGAAGGTTGGATCGGGATGCATGCATTTCCCCATTCACGGTGTGTGTTACCAAAGCCAACCCTAAGACGTATACATAAATTTTTTTTTATTTTTTTTTTGAGAGATGACATGAAGAAGAAGAAGATGATGATGATATGTACAGATTGTTTGTGGATGTGGCTCACATCCGCCTGCGGTTTAACGTCCGTGTGGCTTAAACGTCTTCTATGAGTCGAGGATAAGCTTCCCATCCAATTTTCTTAAAAATTGGCAAACGGGAGTCTTTTAGAGTCGATTCCCAAGAGGCTGTAGCATTTTTTTCATCCTTGAAGAGATTCCACAATTTAAGAATTTCACGATGCACCAATCCACAAGAATGCATCTCAAGAGTCGATAAGATATCATCTAATGACTCCTTACTCGATCCAATTCTTAATGAAGAAAATTTTATCTTCTCTATTTGCGGAAACCATCCCCAAAGTATGACATCGCTTGTTACTGGTTCCATCGTCCACATTTGTGACAGACTTGTAACCTTTTTGCTCTTCTCCTTTTAGAATATGAACTTCTTCCAAGACCAGGGCATATATGAGTCAAATGAAATTGAGGACTCACCGCTAATCGAACCTTTGCTTCAATTATCCGGCGTACATCTTCGGCATACCTTTGTGCATTAACGGTCTCAATCTTTCACATCGAACTTTGTAGATTTTTCTCGAGCATTTTGAGGAAGAGAAGGAAAATGTTTTCAGGTTTGAAAGAATGACATCCATTTTGAAGAAGAAGAAGGATTCGGTTATTTTGGGAAAGCGAAAAATAAACCGACTTGAGAGTCACGAGATCGTGAGTATCGCCACTTAACCGGCAACACACAAAAAAAAAAACTTAAGAACTTGGTTTTCCAGGAATGGTTGAGTCTTTGTCCATTAACTTTAAGTGCATTACCATTCCTAGGATCCTCAATACCTACGGCCCCAGAGGATACACGTGTTTGACAGCAAAAGAACCGCGTCACCTAGATCTCAATTTTTCAAGGAGTAGGTGCAGATGATAATCTTAAAGCAGAACCTTTTTGATCAATTTCCGCAACTTTTGCAAAAGGTATAACAGACCTTGAATAAAGTAGGCCAATAAAATTCATACTGCAAGATTTTCGCAGTTGTTGTCGCTGAAGAAAAGTGACATTCACATGCTTCCGAGTGACAAAATTTAATGGCATTACCTACCTTATTGTCGGGCACACAACTATTTTTTTTTCTTTTTTTTTGGTTTTTTTTTAGAGATTCAAATGCTTACAACCAACAAACAGATAAAAACATAATCTAAGAAACTAATGAAAACACAAAATAAAAAAGGGATAAAGAGAGCAAATCTGGTTGGGTTGCCTCCCAATGAGCGCTTAGTTTATTGTCCTCAGCCCGACATGATGATACTTTCAATGCTCCTCATATTGTGGAAGGATGAAGGTCATCACTTCCATCTCTGCACTGTCAGGAAGTTCATGATATGGTTTGAGACGATGACCATTGACCTTAAATGCTTTGCCAGAAATTTCACTCCTGATCTCAACTGCACCAAAAGGAAAAACATTAGTTACCACAAACGGCCCAATCCACTTAGAACGCAGTTTACCGGAAATAATTTGAGTCTTGATTGGAATAGCGGGACTTTTTGTCCTCTGTGAAATTTCTTTACGGAAATCAATTGGTCGTGGAATGCCTTAGCTTTAGTCTTATAAATCGGGGCATTCTCAAAGGCCTCATTTCTTAGTTCTTCCAATTCACATGCTTGGAACTTCCTTTGCTTTCCAAAGACCTTCCAATTCCATATTAACTTGTTTAATGGCCCAAGTAAGATCGATGTTGCAACTCAACGGGCAAATGACGGGGCTTTCCATACACCAACCGAAATGGTGACATGCGGAGATGGGAGTCTTATAGGCAGTCCTATAAGCCCATAAAGCATCTTCAAGTCGAGTGCTCCAATCCTTTCTTGAGGGATTCACTTTGTCTTTTCAAGGATTGACTTAATCTCCGGTTGGACACTTCGGTTTGCCCATTTGTACGTGGATGGTAAGGAGTGGAAATTCGTGCATTACTCCATATCTCTTCAATAGAGCATCAAAGGTTTTGTTGCGAGAAATGGGTCCCTTGGTCACCGATGATAGCCCTTGGGGTCCCGAACTGGAGAAAATATGTGACTTGACAAAATCTGCAATGAGTTTTAGAATCATCGGATCGAGTGGCTTTTGCTTCCACCCATTTAGACACATAATCAACGGATAAAAGAATGTATGTGAAACCAAATGAAGGAGGGAATGGTCCCATGAAATCAATACCCCACACATCAAAGAGTTCCACAAAAATGATCGGAGTCCGAGGCATTTGATTACGAGGACCAATATTACTGTTCTCGACGGCGGTCACAAGACTTACGAGAAGTTGTAAGCATCTTTGAAAATTGAAGGCCAATAGAAACCCTTTGTCAAGCACTTTATTATTTGTCCTTTTCTTGCCAAAGTGTCCTCCACATGCATAGGTGTGGCAAAAGGAGAGGATGGAGTGTGTCTCAGAATCAGGAATGCACCTCCTAATGACTTGATCTGCACAATGCTTCCATAAGTACGGGTCATCCCGGATATAGTATTCTGATCACTCCTTAATTTATCTCTTTGGGCCTTGTTCAAACCCTCGGAAAGTCCTTAGTAACCAGGTAGTTAACAATATCAGCATACCAAGGGATTATGGTGTTGACAACCATCAAATATTCATCCGAAAAGTCTCCATGATAGGCATTTCTTCCTCTTCAGTTACCAATCTACTCAAGTGATCGGCCACCAAGTTTTCGCTCCCTTTCTTGTCTTTAATCTCCAAGTCAAATTCCTGGAGCAATAAAATCCATCGGAGCAATCTAGGCTTTGCTTCTTTCTTTGTTAGAAGATACTTCAAGGTGCATGATCTGAAAACACAATCACTTTAGAACCAATTAGATATGATCTAAATTTTTCTAAAGCAAATACAACAATGACTAGAAGTTCCTTTTACGTGGTTGAGTAATTAAGTTGAGCATCATTTAGAGTCCTTGATGCATAGTAAATGGCATAAGGAACTCTATCAACTCGTTGTCCCAAAGACACTCCTCTTGCAAAGTCACGGCATCACACATTAGTTCAAAAGGTAACTCCCGGTTAGGTGGCGATGATAGGTGCAACTTGATTAACAACTTCTTGAGTTTATTGAAAGCTTCCATACATTTCTCATCAAAGTTAAAATTAACATCTTTTTGAAGAAGTACGCAAGGGGCAATGAGACTTTAGAAAAGTCTTTAATGAATCTCCGGTAGAAACCTGCATGACCAATAAAAGAACGAATCTCCGCACACTAGTGGGTGGTGGCAAAGAATGCATGAGTTCTACCTTAGTTTTATCTACTTCAATTCCCCTAGCAGAAATTACATGACCTAACACAATACCTTCATTCACCATGAAATGACATTTTTCCCAATTGAGTACCAGTTAGTGTCAATGCATCTTTTAAGCACCAAAGTTAAATGTTCCAAACAATTTTCAAAATCATTTCCAAAGACACTAAAGTCATCCATAAAAACCTCAATGATGTTTTCAATGTAATCGAGAAAATATACTCATCATGCATCTTTGGAAAGTTCTGGTGCATTGCGAGTCCAAAAGGCATTCGCCTATATGCAAAGGTACCAAATGGACAAATGAATGTAGTCTTGTCTTGGTCTTACGGAGCTATGGCAATCGATTGTAACCTGAAAAACCATCGAGAAAACAATAATAAGAATGACCACTAATCTTTCTAACATTTGATCAATGAAAGGTAAAGGAAAGTGGTCTTTTCTTGTGGCGGCATTCAACTTCCGTAATCAATACAAACACGCCACCACATGCGTAACCTAGTGGGAATAAGCTCATTTTCAGCATTTCTTACCACATTAATTCAGATTTCTTTGGTACTACCCGGATTTGGGCTTACCCACTTCTTTGTCGAAATGGGGTAGATCACCCCCACACTTAGGAGCTTCGGTATCTCCTTTTTCACAACCTCCATCATGGGAGGATTCAATCTCCGTGAGGGTCTCTCACAGTTTAGTATCCTCCTCCATTAATATCCTGTGCATACAAACGGAGGGACTAATACCCTTGATATCGGTATTGACCAACCAATGGATGTCTTATGTTCTGCAAAACACTACCAGTTTCTCTTCTTGCTCTTGGGTGAGTGACTTTGCAATTCTTCTTTGGAAGGGTGTCCTTCTCCCCAAGAAGATGTATTTAAGATGATCGGGTAGTGCTTTCGGTTCCAATTCAGTGCTGCACAACTGTGAAGGTTGAGGTATATCGGTAGTAACGGATAAATCAACAAAAGTTACCTCATGCTCTTCTAGAGTGGAAGAGAGCTCTTGTAAGCGGCAACAATTTCATCAATGTCTTCACTCCATGGCTCTTCTTCACTCTTCTTCTTTTCCTCCTGTACATCTAAGCTATGAGTTAGAATTGTATCAAGAGCATCAAAATGGTCGAGTATCAAAAGGCTGAGAAATTAAAGAATCAAAAGGATCAAAAGAATCAATTAAACAAGCGAGTGCACATCACTTGGGTATCTCATAGCTTCAAAAATATTGAATCTAATTAATTCCCCTTCAAATTCCATTGTTAGAATTCACGAGTGCACATCAATTTTTGTCGTGCGGTCTTCAAAAATGGTCTTCCTAGCAAGATAGGAGCAGATTTGGGAGACTCATCCTCTTCCATGTCCAAAACATAGAAGTCTGTAGGAAACACTAATTCATTCACTGTACCAAAACATCTTCAACCACACCCTTAGGGTATGCATTAGATCTATCAACCAATTGAATAACAACACCAGTAGGTTCCAAAGGACCTAAGTATAAAGATGCATAAATAGAATATGGCATGACATTTATAGATGCACCTAAATCAAGCATTGCCCTTTCAAACCTTGTGTTACCTATAGTGCATGGAATGGTGAATGTGCGGGGTCCTTACATTTGGTTGGGAGTTTCTTTTTAATTACAATTTGAAACATTTTCTCCCACTTGGACCTTTTCATTTCCTTTTAACTTCCTCTTGTTAGTGCATAATTCTTTCGAGAAATTTTGCATATCTAGGTACTGCTTAATGGCATCTAACAAAGGGATATTAACCTCTACCTTCCTAAAAGTCTCAAGTATTTCTTTTCTGCTTCTTCTTTCTTGGTTTTAACCAACCTACTAGGAAAAGGAGCTTTAGTGACATATTTAGGAAGGGGTTCGAGAAATACTTACCTTAGGGGTTTTGGAAGTTTGCCCTTATCATTTGCTTCTTTGGGTGGTTCATCCTTCTCTTGAATGATTGGTGGAAGAGAGGTAGGCTCATCCATCGTCTTTCCGCTTCTCAATGTGACAGCACTAGCATTTTCCCTCGGATTCACTTACATTTGTGAGGGTAGTTTCCCGAAGCTTGGCTTTGAAACTTGTTGAATTCTGTGGACAAGCTGTCCTATCTCGATTCTGCAAGTTATTGATTGCGATCCTTGTTTCTTGTTTGAAACTTTGTATAGTTGCATTTGTTTCTTGTTGGAGCTGTAAATTATTAGTGGCCATTTGTTTTACTAGCTCCTCTAATGAAGGCTCAGATTGCTTAGGAGCTTGAACTTCTTCTTGTCTACGAGGGAAAGGTACTTGCCTTTGTTGGAATCTGGAGGTCCATAATTTGGAGGTTGATTTTGAGGTTGCTTTGCATAGCTGAAATTTGGATGATCCCTCCAACCCGGATTATATGTGTTTGAGTAGGGGTTGTAATTTTTGAAAGTCCAAAGCATATCCCCTCTTGCTCTTACCTCCTCATTTGTGTCTTCTTGGAGAGTGGGACACATATCGGTGGGATGTCCGGATGAACAACAGATCCCACAAGCATGAGCTGGTGCTTTACTGAATCCATTAACCATTGAACCATAGCAGTCAATTGAGTCATTTCTTCTTGTATCTTGGTTGTCTCTACTTCTTTCCTTTGTTCTTACTCCGGTGTCATTTCTAGAGTAGAATTCTTGAGTATTGTGACCATTCTTGAGATCAAGTTTCTAGCTTCTTGAGGAGTTTTATCAATCAATGCTCCTCGCCTTAGCAAAGATCAATCATGTTGCGATCCATCACTTGTAAGCCTTCATAGAAATCTTGAATTAAAAGTGCTCAACTTATTTGATGATGAGGCGGTGAAACATAGCTTCTTAAATCTCTCCCGGTAGTCATGGAGTGATTCCCATGCCTTTGTTGAATACCCATGATTTCTTTTCGATTGTTGCAGCTTTTGAGGTAGGGGAAGTATCTGTCTAGGAAAGTTCGGGCCATGTCCGCCATGATTGGATGGATCCGGGTGGCAAGTAGTAAAGCCACTCCTTAGTGAGTCTTTCAATGAGAATGGAAAAGCTCTCAACTTGACTTGCTCTACATGAATTCTGCGGGTTTCATGCTAGAACATACCACATGGATTTCCTTCAAGTGCTTGTTGGGGTCCTCTCCGGGTAATCCATTGAAAGATGGCAAGAGATGGATTAAAGCCGGATTTCAATTCAAATGCCTCTTCATTTTCAAGAATGTCTAGGCAAAGAGAATTTGTTGATCTAGATCTGGAGCACCCAATGCCCTTAAAGTGTTTTACGCCATTGTCACTTCTTCGGATATTTCGGATGGCTCAAATGTCTACGAACTTGATAGATCAATGTAACGGGCGGCTTCAATGTCGGCAGGTGTGAGTTGGAAGTTAGCTAGGATGGAAGGGAAATTGAGGATGTGAAGTGAGTTGATCAATATAGTTCCTCAAATTTAGCAATCCTTCGTCTACTCCTTCAAAGGACATCAACACCTACAAAACACTCGAGAAAGAAAGATTAAAAATAAAATAAAATAAAATAAAATAAAAAAATAAAAAGAATAAAAATAGGAAATAAATTAATAGTGTAATTGAAAAAATTGGGTTCCCAAGAGCACGGCGCCAAAATTCGATGCGTGTGGATGTAGTGATTAAAATTAAGATAAAAATCGGTTGTCGGGCCCACTTGAGAAAATAAAAACCTTACAACTAGTTGTAGTTAGTAAAGTCGATCCACTGAGAGAACCAATTCAATTAACACTATTAAACAATTCCCAATTTAGACTCGATTAACAATAAAAAGTAAAATGGGGTTTTGGAGTTTTGATGAACAATGAACGACTTCAAAGATAACAATAAACAAGCTGAAATCAACAATATAAGAAAATTGGTTAAGAGATTGAATCCACCACTAGATTTATATGATAATGTAAATCCACATATCTTTTATTCCAACATGCTCAATTATGTTTTTATGCAATTGTGAGAGTAAATCTCTGTTTTCCTTACGTGTTGGCCAATTTAGCAACCGCTCAAATCAACTCCTAATCAGCGATTAGTCATAAAGCAACCGCTCTTACAACTATCCAACAATTGCATTAAGATTTAGAAAACCAATTACACTAAGGTCTAATCACACACCAGGGATTAAATTACTTAGAACCTATATTTCTCTAGATATAATACTGTGGCAGCGCATAATAAACCCGGATCTACCACTTTTATAACCGGCAAATAGCACAAAGATAATTATACCCACATGAACATCATACATCCCACTAGATCTACTACCGCAACCGCGCATAATAAACCTAGATCTACTACTTTGAAAGTAAGAACAAGTACAAAAACCTTCATACCAACAATAGATTCAGAAATATATGAATAAAAACATAAGCTGTGTTGAAATAATCAAATATGCAAAGTTTACAACATTAATACTAGCGGTTTCATCACCCCCTTAACCAAGGGAGGTTTAGTTACACATAGCTAGAAAGAAATCACAAGAAAAACTGAGAGAAAATGAAGGAGAGTTCCCCTTCCCTATGATAACCAATGGTGCCCTTTTATAGAAGTCTAGGGTAACAAAATGACAAAGGTGAGTGGATGGATGAGTGGGTTAGTGGAGTGGGGTGGTTGAGTGGATTGGTTGAGTGGGTGAGTGGTTAAGTGGGTTAGTTTGAGTGGAGTGGATTAAATATTGGTTGAGTGGGTTAGTTGAGTGGATGAGTGGTTGAGTGGGTGAGTGGATGATTGGTTGATTTAGTTGAGTGGGTTGGTTTAGTGGGTGAGTGGTTGAGTGGTTGAGTGGATGAGTGGAGTGGATTAAATATTGGTTGAGTGGGTTAGTTGAGTGGATGAGTGGTTGAGTGGGTGAGTGGATGGATGAGTGGATGGATTAGTGGATGGGTGGGTGGAGTGGTTAAGTGGTTGGATTAGTGTATGAGTGGATGAGTGGGTGAGTTAGTGGATGAGTGGATGAGTGGATGGATGGATTAGTGGATGGATGAAAATTTCGTGTCTGACTTGGAAGCCAAAAACGACCTACTATGCTTCAGATTCACGAAAAGTGTTCTTCATGAAAGTTGTAGATCCTTGTCTTGGCTATAAAATGGATAGCTGGTTTGTCAAATTTGGCTTCCTTAAGCCCAAGATATGTCCCAAATACCGTAGGTTGCTCAAACCCAACTTCAGCACCTCTGTTCCGACTTGCAAGCTCAAAATGACCTACTAGACTTCTTTTTCTCAAAATGTGTTCTTCATGAAAGTTGTTTATTTGGATCTTGACTATCCACTGTCAAAATTTCAGCCCATCTCCATTATTATAGCTTGAGATATGATTTTATGAGTGCACACCGTTCGGATTCTAGTGACAGAACCCGTATTCTGACTTCCATGTAAACTTAGGTCCCTTAGACATCTGTTTAAGACTTGAGCTCTTCATCAAAGTTGTAGAGCTTCCTCTTAGCTTTCCTACAAGATAAAATTCATGATTGTCAGATATCAGGAACTCAAGTTATGACTAAAATACAGAAACAGTGTAAAATCTCAATAATGCTGAAAATATTCAATTAGAACCAATTTGAGCTCAAACTCACAAAATCATGTCAAACTCAATCAATTAAGAATATGGAGAGTGTAAATGACTAAATATAAGGGTTTCTTAATGAATAAAATATGTGTTTATCAATCCCATCCGAAGGGATCAACCTAGCATACGCACCACCAGACTCCGGAATAAGCACCCCAGTTAGGCCGTCTGGACGTAGGCATCGGCTGTAAGCCCTAAACAGTACTCTTTAGGTCTGCGCATAGCTTGATTACTGCCAATCGTGACCGTTAGAGTGTGGGGACCATGACTGTCTGCTACAGTGGTTGGCCACTAACGCGACAATCCCGATGTTCTAGGGATCTGCCTGGACGATCGTGGAGGGAAGCACCCCCCGTCAGGACTTACCTGAACGATCGTGGGAGGAGACACCCCCGTCAGGCCACGATCTCAACGTACCTGCGCCACGCGGAGTGCATGAGGACTCTGCAAACGCTCTATAAGTATCAGGCTAGACCATTCCAACCAGGTAACGATCAATCCTACAATGAATCCCTTCTTGTGCATTGCCTGACTTGAGCGTTGAAGTCCCTTTGCAAGTACCCAACCCCCCTGTCTCGGAGGCGACAACTGTACAAGGAGGAGGAAACCACCGTGTATGTGTCTACTCAGACACCCTCTGGTTCTACATCAGAACAGTTTGTGATTGATAAATTTGTGTACTTAGAGACGTGATACCCGTGTCTTGAATGAATATTGTGACAATTCTGCACGAGACTGACTTGTGTGAATGCAAGCTAAAGGTTCGTTTGGATTGGTGGTATTAAGTGGAATGGAAGGGAATGGAATGAAATAGAGATAAGTTCCATTGTTTAGTTATGTTAAAAAAGGATGGAATGTGATGAGAGTGGGTGGAATGGATTCCATCTCATCCCATCCCATCAGAAACCATCAATTTTCTTCTTCCCCCCTATTTGGGGGGTATGGGATGGAATCATCTTTTTTAGTATGAATATCATCCCATCCCACCAAAAATCATCTATTTCCCAAACAATGGAATTGTAACTTTACTCCATTCCATCATAAAATATACAAACAATGGAATGATACTTTTTTTCCATTCCATCTTATTCCATCCTATCTCATCTCATCCCATTCCATTTCATTCCATCACTTACTAAATATTCAAACATAGCCTGTTTTGTGGAATTAAAGTTGTGTGTGTGCTACATGTGCCTCATGGTGTTTCTCTGCATTGTATAATAGAGCCCTTTGGTTTATAAGGAGTAATAGAGCTTTGATTTCTCAATTGTAATACAGTGAATTTATGCTTCTGCTATATGGTATCAGCTCAATCAAATTAATAGTGGTCCATTCTTAATATTTCTCTTTTCTATGCTTTACTGGCAAAAGTGAAGTCTGTGTATATATTCTTTAAATTATCCTTGATATCTTTTTTTTTTCTTTTTTATTTTACTTTTAGGTCTGATTACAAAGGAATTCATCAATTTGATCAAAACAAGCAGTGGATGGTATTCTTGATCAATAAAGCTGCTGACACACATTAGTGGTTAAATAGTTTTGTCTGGTATGATGATCCCGTGATTTTAAAATTTGAGTGCCTGCAGGTGCTTTTGTACTTACAGATACATAAGAGGAGGACATATTGTTGAAATTCAAAATTAGTTCCTAAACTTTAGGGATTAATCTCTTTGCTTCTTATTGTTAGTTTTAGATTTACTTGTGTTAGTTCTATTCTAAAAATAACAGATTAGAATTAGTTTAAATTAGAGATTAGGATATGTCTGTTACGTCTATTTTAAATAAAGGATTAGGATAAGTTTGTATGAGTTCTTTTATTTATGTCAACATACCTGGGGTCACTACAAAAAAGTGAGGAATTAACCATGTTTTGTTAGCTGCGAATCCACTATTGCTTAGATCAAAATTTTTGATATGTGGATCTGTTAAAGATGTATGATTTGTACAGTGTTTATTTATTTTGTGTAGTAGCAAATATACTGAATGCAACTCTTGCGATCCCATACTAAATCCTGTTTGGCAAGAATCAGGTTAACTGCAGAAACCATCATTGCATTTTTTTTTTCTTTATCACTTGGATTATGCATGATGTAATATCCTGATTTCTCTGAGGTTGCATATGTTTCTTTTGTAGCACCTTCATGGATGTATTTGATGCGGATCACTACATTAATGTATTAAAGGATGATATTTCTGTAGTTAAAGAGCTGCATGAAGTGAAGAGTTCTCCTGGAGCACAAGAAAATACTTAGCCACTACTATTTGAGATACAAGAATCAATCCTACGCCTGTTCATCCATCCGCTAAATGGTATCTGGAAAATGTGTTGCCCGTTAGATGAACAAATAAGGTTTTGGTGCATGACTTTAAATGATAATGCATCACTTGGATTTTCAGGTCCAATTATGTTATTCATAGTTGATTAAATCATTAAGCCAGACATTTGTATTTAGGATTACAACGACTTTAGCATTTACATTTTGTCTTATGCTTTAAAAATGTAAAATAAAATCTGCTTCTTTCCTTTGATTTATTTAGTGCACATAGCGAACCAGTTTTCTTCTAGACCCTCACTTTCTTTTTCCATCTTCCATATTAGTGTGGCTTGATCATCAATATGTGACTTTTGCCTTCTGTGGAAACATTTAAAGTGATGCTTGTTTTGCTTTCCTATTATATTCTGGTTTACCATATTTATAACATATTTTTTGATGGCTCATAATATACTATTACCCGATGCAAAATTATTTGCAATTTTGTCTTTATTATTAAGTGTGGAGCCTGCTGAAGTGAGAGCATTTTCCTTTGTATCCCCTTTTTCCATCTTCACGATATGATGCAAAGTATTGCCATCTACAAAAACCCAATAATAGGCGAGGACCGGAGTGCGTCGATGTGGAGCATGGCAAATACTGGATTGCAACAACCAGTTGTGCTCGTTGGAGGTGTGGCAATGACAATGACATCCTATGGTGCTCATCAGAGGTGCGGCAGAGGCAGCGACTATGGGCAGTGCTCATACATCACAAGCAGCAACATCCTCTCTAGTTGTTGATGAGTATATCAGTTTAAGTTTTTTTTTCCAGTTGTGTACTGGTTTTTATGAAAACCGGCCAAGTCAAACTGATTTGTCCCAAGTTGATTGTGTGACCGATCCACGTCGTGAACCGAACCGATCACCTGGCCGATTCACTGATCTACTGGTCGAACCAGCCAGGCCGGTCCTAGTTTTATAACACTGATTGGAATATAGCAAAACCAATACTTCATTTATTTTTTTGCTCAATTACAATATGATCGAGGTCCACAGTTCACTTCTTGATTTTGGATATCTTTTTAAATAGCCTTAGGAACTAATTTAGATTTGAGTATCGCTTTCCATCCTTAGACTGATGGTCAGTCTAAAAAAACTATTCAAATCTTGGAGGATATGATTTGTGCTTGTGTTCTAGACCTTAGAGGGAGTTGGGACCAGCACTTGTCTTTGATGGAGTTAGCCTATAACAACAGTTACCAATCTAGCATCCAAATGACACCTTTTGAAGCGTTGTATAAGAGACGTTGTAGATCGTCAATTGGTCGGTTCGAGGTTGGCAAGTCTAAACTCTTGGGCCCAGATCTAAATTCAAGAAGCCAATGAGAAAGTTTGATTGATTTGTGATCGATTAATGATAACCCAAACTCGACAAAAATCTTATTCAAACTGTAGATGTTGTCCCTTGGAGTTTGGTGTAGGAGATCATGTGTTTTCATGTGTTTCTCCTATGAAGGGTATCTTAGAGTCCGACAAGAAGGGTAAATTAAGCTCGAGGTTCATAGGACCATTTGAGATTCTTGAGAGGGTTGGGCAAGTAGCTTATCGCTTAGTCCTTCCACCTGATCTTTCGAAAATTCATCCAGTCTTTCATGTTTTTATGCTTTGAAAATACATCTATGACCCTTCTCATATCATACAACATCAAGTAGTTCAGCTTTATGAATGCCTTAGTTACATGGAACAACCAGTGGCCATCGTAGATAGACAAGTAAAATGTTTACGCTCAAAAGATATTATTTCAGTCAAAGTTGTTTGGCAAGCACCATTTGGTGAAGAAATGACTTGAGAACCTGAAGCAGTTATGCGCGAGAAGTACCCACACTTATTTGATGCATAATGTTGGTAGTTAATTTAAAATTTGAGGAAGAATTTGATGCACTCTTTTCAAAAAGAAAAAAGAAAAAGAAATTGAGATATTTTGTTTTAATGGTAAACTCGTAATTATATTCCTTCATTATAAAACTCCTTTCACGTCTACTGAGGTCTTCGACCTCATTGTTGTTCATCAACGCCTCTCCCCTAATTCTCTTTGTCTTTGTTTTCTTTCCTACATTCTTGATTCTTTCTCTTCCAATTGTGAGTATTCATTGATACATTCTTTTATCTTTTTTAGATTTTATTAAAAATTTTAAGTATTATTTTATTTTTCCTTTCTCTTACACTTACTCTTGTAGTGATCTTATTGGGATAGGAATTGCGATTTGAGAAGAGTGGTGGTTACTCACTCGTTGAATTCATTTATTTGGCTCTTTAAGGTAAACCTCTAACCCAAAAACTCTAGTAATTAATTTTATTAGTACAATTTCATAGTTTGTAAGTTAGATGGCGAATTTAGGGCAATATCAATTGCGATTTATTTGGAAATTAAGAAAGTAAATTAGGTAAATTTTGTGGTATCTAATTGATTTATGTATTATTGGTATTTTTATGACTATAGAACGGTATAGATAACCTCCAGTGCAATTGTACAAATTTTTGGAGAAAAACCCAATTAGAATTCAAAACGTACTATGAGTGGTTCTTACCTACTATGTATATTTGAACTTATTAATTTTAGATTAATTTTTTTATTGAAATTTAAATATAGTAGAGCCTTAAGGACTTTTGAGATAAGCAAGATTTTTAGGAAACTCACTATTGATTTTGATAGTGTCTTAATTATCTTGAAATGATTTGATATTGGTTATGGACCGAAGTTAATAAATGATAAATGTTGCATATAATGATTTATGCCAATGATAGTAACTATTATAAGCATTGGCTTGGGTCAATGATGACAATTGATATAGATAATGAATATCCTTATTCGAAGAAGATTTAAATTTATTTGAGTGAGTTTCTCTAAATGATAAAAATTATTCTTTTTGAAATAAGTTTACTTAAATATATTGGATTTTTTTTATTTTTGCTCACTTGAAGAATTATTTTCTTGAAAACTATATTTTTTTTAAAATTGTTTTATTTTGGAGAAGACCTTGATAGAACAATGTATCTAACAATATTAAATGTTAGCCTTGGTACACTTAGGATTGGATTAGGCCCTAACTAGTAAGATATATACTGACTTTGTGTGTAGGCCAACACACATGAGTTGGTTATAGTTTCAAGCTATAGATGCTCGTTAGTTCAAGTCTTGGGCTCGCTAGATTGTTACTTTACCCATAAATTATGTGCTTGTTCTGCTTTAGTTTTATATAGTGAATTCTCCCACATGAATCATATTTTAACTAGTTACAGTTTATCTATTGAACATTGAAAATTGTTCTCACTTCACCTTTTGTTATATTTTATTTCTTTTGATTTCTAATTAATGATTTGATTGAAATTATTTTATTGAGAAAATATATATATATATATATATATATATATATATATATATATATATATATATATATATTGTTGTTAATATAAGACTTGTGCCCTGCTTGTCCCATTTTGGTTCCACTCCTCTGGTTTAATCAAGGGAGTTTGATACAGTTACTTTTGGTGAGGCCAACGCATTGTTTGTGTGGGCTGATTTGAGAATTTATTAAATTTATTTTGTTATTAATTTTGGTTTAAACACATTGTAGATTATAAATCTTAAAATTGTTCCATTATTTTTGCAAGCAGAATTTCAGATAAATAGTAGACTTTTAATTGATATTTTGAAAATTAAAATTATTGAATTTGGTTTATTATAAATGTTGAATTATGTTTTGAGACACTATGGTGGCTATTGTATTTGTTCTCAAATGTCTGTAAAAAAACACAAGTTGATTTTAAGTTTAAATTATGTAAGTCAAATGATATGATCCTTAAATACTCTCTTATTATGAGAAAATCTTGTTGCAGCAGTGGATGGTGGCTTGTCTAAGAGGATCTAATATTATTCTTTTTACTCTTTCTTAGTCATGTGGGAATACTCATGACAATATAATAACTCCCAATTTCCTAATTTCCTAATTTTTCAATTGCAGTTGGACAATTCATTCTTTGCTTCAGGGAGGAGGTGTGAAAATGGTCGACAAGCACCTACTTTTACAGTTGGAGGCCTGTTAAATACTAAGTTAAAACTGAAGTCAAAATCTTAAGGTTATGTTTGAATATTTAGTAATTGATGAAATGTAATGGATGAGATAGAATAAAATAGAGTAAAATTACCATTTCATTATTTAGAAAGTGGATGAAATAGTAAGAGTTATAACTTTATTTTTGGTGGAGATGAAAGTTACTATTTAATTCATCCCATACCCCTCAAATTAGGGGAAAAATTGATGATTTTTGGTAAGATGAGATAAAATCCATCCCACCCCACTTCCATCTCATTCCATCCCTTTTTAACATAATCAAACAATAGAACATATCTCTATTTCATTTCATTCTCTTTCATTCTACTCAATTCCACCAATCCAAACACAGTCCAAGTCTCTGCCTCCAATAGATGTTCATAAAGAGATGATAAGGCAAAGAAAGTAACTTCTCTTTTCTTCCAAAAGTCACCATGCAGAGCTAACAATTTGCCTAGTCAGAAATAAAGTGCTAATGCCATATAAAGTTTAGTCTCTACTAGCAAATGGAGCCCATTTTGCACCTAAGACTTGGGTTAACAAAGAAAAAACTAAAAAAGAAAGTTAAGAGTATATAATTTTAATGATAATTAATTTGTCATTTAATTATTTATTTACTTAATTTAAAGATCCATAACTTTACCTACTATGCGGTAATTGATTTTCCTTGAATAGAGACCATTGCATATTACAAAATTGGTTATTCATGATGAAGATATAATCACATAGTCAGAAAAGGAAGGGGCCAAATAAAAAAAATGATATTGATTGAAAATGAATCTGAATATGAAAATTCCAATAGAAAACTGAATTCAACAAAAAAGAATGAGCAAATTTGTATGTTCTAAAAAGTCTAGAGAGCAAACCTGTGTGTCCAAAACTTCCATTTGCAACATATTATGCTTTTAAGCAAGTGGTGGGTCATGCAAGAAATCAATAACCAAAATATTAAATAAAAAAAATGAACTTCTTTATACTCAATAAATAAAGGTTAAGAGTTATCTCCCCATCATGGTCCTTAAGAAAACTAGTCAAAACTAGAATCAAATTTAAGTCTTTAACCATGAAGCAATAACAAAATTTAATATATTAAATTTAACTGGAGACAAAGTAAAACAATCTAGAGCACTACCATTTTTTGAGAATCTCTAATATATAAATATAAAGACAATACATGATAACTTTCATTTTCATTTTTGCTAAGTTTTACATTTTCTTTATTTTGCATATTTGCCTTTCACATGAGTTAATGAAATATAATTAAATAATTAAAATTTAATTTAAAAGATAAACCACATGCACATAACTTGTAAGGAACAATGGAGGCATATAACTTTACCATTGTAGCCCCGTGAATAAAAGTAAAGCTCCCAAAAGACCAATAGAACTTGCAAGCTTGATAACAAGGATGCTTATAATGATTAAACCATATGCATCCTAGGTCAGAATGCATACCCTTTTTATTGACCATTATAAAATTAGAACTAGTTTGTTGTCAAAGCCTCACAAAGAAGTAAGGTAAGTAGAAATTATAAAATTAGTGTTTTTATGCTATTTTCTATATTTTGTAGTTATTAAAGGTTTTGGAATGAATTTGAGTGAATTAGAGTCAGATAAGTTTGAATTAATTGAGATTTATTCTTAGATTTTTTTGTGTACAAAAAATTCTAGCAACATGTCTTTATAAGGGCATAACTTTTTGCTCAGAGCTAAAAATGAAGAATTCTACTTAGAGGTAAAAATAGACACCCAAAGCTTTAATTTGACATTAAGATCAATCAAAAACTCCAAGGGACCAAAGATAACTAAGTTGTCGAAGTTAACCCTGAAACGAATTTGGACTTACATCTAAGCTTGGTTTTGCGCAAATTTAATTAAATCAGTTATCATTTGATTTGAATCCTAATGAGGTAATTCCAAAACTTAAACTCAAGCTTAAGAACTCTATTTTCAAGTGATTTTGGAATTCCTTGATTTAGAGTTATATGAAGTAAGTTACGACAATTTATTCAAATGATGTCAAGAAATGAATTTAAAATAGATATGTGCTTATAATTAAATATACATAAAAAGCAAGCCCAATTGAATGATCGTTACCACTAAGTATTTTTGGGCCATTGAGTTGTTGTTGAATCCAAGAAAAATTAACAAGGTGGAAGGCTAATTAAGCCCAAAAATTGAGAAGCAACAAAAGCAATTGGATGGATGCAAGGTTAGTGGGCAAAAGTTAAAAAAAAAACTTACCTAATTGCAATTAGGAGTAGAAATAAGTCAGATCGTCCATTTAGGACTTACGACTTGGCTTGCCTTAGGTCTAATATATTTACTAAACAAATTGAGTCAAAACTCTTTTAAAAATATGTTTAATTAAAAATAGCAGATTTCAAGTAGGCTTTTTAAATTTGGCAGACTTGATTTGTATAAATACTAATATTTTAAACTCGTGCAATGCACGTAATAATAATTTTTTTATTTAAACAGAGACATTAATAAAGTAAATTTTGAAATATTAGGAATTGATAATTCTATTGTATTTCAATACAAAACTAATAATGGGAAAGATAATTATAATAATAACTATTTTATATAAAAAAATTAGTCATATTGGATAATTGAAATATAAAGAGGGTCTTCAATTTATAACACTCCATTGAGACTTTACTAACAAAAACAATGACGTCAAATATACAAACTAACAAAATATAAAGGATAAATAACAATAAAAATTGCTTTTTGATAATAATAGTAAACAAAATCATCTAAATGAAATCTTTATCTCTAACACCTATATGAGGAAATAAAAATGAAATATCATAATATAATCTTACCATTTCAAAATGAAAAAAATGTGAATTAAGTATGACCTGTAAAAAAAATTGATTAAATTAGGAAAAAAATTAATTTTAAGTATTAAATAAGTTGTAATTGAATAAAAACTGGAGTGATTACAATAACAATGAGTAAAAAAAAGTTACTCCTAGAGCTAGATGGAAGAAGTAAACATTCTTATAGCAAGAAAAGATTTCTCCCGCACTCCCATTTATGCCATTATAAAAAGAGAGAATATTGAAAAAAAAAGACCAAATCAAGAAACATTGTTTATAGGGCTTGAACAACCAAATATAAAATATAAAATGAAATACAAAAATGATATTAGAATAAAGCAAAAAAGTACTAACAGATTCGTCCGTGAAAATCATCTCAATGTTATTGATGCTTTGATTGTTGTTGAAACTTAGAAGGTATCACAGACATACAACCTGCACCTTGACCCTCCAACACTCCCTTACCAGAATGATTTTCTCCAATGCATCAAATCGGGTAGCCATGGAACAGGTAAGCAAACACAAATTAAAGAAACAAAAATCAAATTAACAAAAACTTATAAGCAAAAACAAAGAGGCTACAACAACCGATAAGAATTACAATAACAATACATTAATTTACAAGCAATAACATAAGAGAGAAAGTTAGGGTTAGAACCTGACGTCAATCATTTAGCCTCCTTCATTAAACCATAACCAAAACCAACCACGAATACCATTGGTGAAATCAAATCCACCACTATCAATTAGCTAAAAAAAATTACACATAAAAACAGAGTTTGAGGGAGGAAAATTCAGAGACGCGCATGAGAGGAAAAAGAAAAAAGACTACAAAGGATAAGGGGAGAGAGAA
The DNA here is from genome assembly GCA_029884605.1 of Ormosia emarginata. Lineage (NCBI taxonomy): Eukaryota > Viridiplantae > Streptophyta > Magnoliopsida > Fabales > Fabaceae > Ormosia > Ormosia emarginata. The sequence goes on from JAQQTP010000051.1 coordinate 7,848,125, forward strand.
TAAAAGTAATGAAAAGAGAATAAGAATAGATAATGAAATAAAAATGGGGTTAAAGCTATTGAAAAAAGATAATAAAAAGTCTTGAACCTTCATAGAAATTTTGTTAATTGAAATTGGTTGACAAAGTATCCCATAAAAATTAATTGGACATTCATTGACAATGGTATCCCATAAATATTAATAAATAATAGTTTGAAAATTATTTAGTAAATTAATTTTATTTAATAATGTAATAATTAATAATAATAAGAATTAAATGTAAAAACTTTCTTTAAACAGAAAGTTTTGGGCTACGGAGAGGAAAAAAAACTCTACCTGACAAGAGTTTCCTTAAAACAACTTTTGAAATATATGTAGTATAGATATAGATATATAACATAATATATTATTATAATAATTATAATTATTAATATATTATAATTATAATATTTATTTTATTTTTAATTTAATTTTAATAGTAACAGTCTAAACCCTAACTCAGTAACTTCAGAGTTCAGAATCAAATTAGGCAAATAGCGCCGCTCCTCCTCCTCCATAACGGCTGAACCTGATATCTCCATTCTCGATTTGGACTGGAGTTCTGAATCAGAGTTCTCGACCAAGCTAAGCGGCTCAGCTGACCAGGATCATGGGCTCAGGCGACCACTCACAAGTTCGCGACTACCGCGACCAGGCGACCACTCGCGACCAGGCGACCAGGCTCAGTGGCCACTTAGGCGACCACTCTACTGGTAAGCCTCCCCACTCTCAGTTGTTGTTATTGTACAACCACTGTCTCCTTTTTGGTTTTTTTGGCTCCATGATCAGCACGGCGTGATGTAATTGCTGCTGGATTTGGCTCTATTTTTTTGCTCTATCTCTGCACATATTCTCTATTTTTTTGCTCTATCTTTGCACATATTATTATCAATCATTCCTTTTGTGAAATATTTACTGAATAGTAAATTTGGTGTTCAATTTTGGAAAAGTGTTGTGTACATTTGGTATTGATCAGCAACTATATAGTTTTTGTTTGATACGTAGAATGCAATGATTAAATCATTTCGCATGTGTCAAGAATTATTTAGTCGAGGATAAGCCCGGCACCAAGTTGATAGCTTGGGTCAAAATTGCAACAAAGAAGCTCTTTTGGAACAAAATTAAAGTCTTGAGGGACATAACTACATAAGTATACTTTGGTTATATATCCTCTCTCTGTATTCTAGTTGAGTGGGTCCTACCATTTTTATGCTATACCTTTGTTGATTCATAAGCTATTGTAGCTAGACTTGTAGTTGAGTGCTTGCTTTGAAACTCATGGTTGTGGAAGGTGTATGATTTTTCACTTTAGTTGTGGTCTTGCATTTTTTTTTCAATTGCTATGTATTTTTCTTTGATAGATAAAGAAACTAATGCCTATTGGAGCTAAACTTAATCACTGCAGATTTTTATGTGTAAAATTAAAAGATGAAAAAGAAAATCATGCATGCATAAGATTATATGGAGATTAGTGCTAACTGCTAAGCATTTCAAGCCATGGTTCATTTATCATATTTAATGTGGGTACAACTGGTTTCTATTTATAAGCTGTCTCCAGTAGTCTCATTTAATCTTGATTCAATAGTGGATATCACACATGAACTTAATGATTTTTTAAGGAGACAACTATTATTCATGTTTGGATTGAGCCTTTTATATAGTCACTAGTCATTTATTTGCCAGAAGTAGTTTGATTGTCTGTTTTGTTAGGTTGTGAGCTGCTGGTTTAAGTTGTTAATATTTTTATAAGTTTCTAATTTGCAATCTCTTTGTCGAGTACTTGAGGTAGTGTCAGATTTGAAAATTAATTTGGCATAGAGCAGTCTGGGACCACTATTTTTTTTTTAAAAGAACCTGCATGAAAAGGTATAATCTATCATTTCAACTAATGACTATATAATATAGATTGATTAAATTCATAAAAAAATAGTCACAATAAATAATATTTATCATAAAAACATAGAGTTTGTTCTAATTTATATCCCAGTTGTCAATCGAAATAAGATTAAATACACATTTGATATAAGAAATTTCAAATAGGCAATCAATATGAAAGTGTATCAAACTACATAATATTGTTTTGATATATATGTTTCGTTCCTTAAAATAAAAGCTCATTTGGAGTTGAGCAATCTTAGTGAAAACATAGAGGCTTACAAAGTTATTGGCAAGAGGAGTGAAAATGTATGCAATGTGAATATGTAGAACCTAAACAAAAAAGTTAAAAACAACTAAGTTCGGGTTCCTGAACAGCAAGGATTCTTCCTACTTCAAACACTACACAAAAAATTATCTAATTAATTCATAAAACTAATAAAAAGAAGGTGATTTCTCTAGTGGCTACAAAAATCAAGTGGTTTCAGTGCCCTCCCACAAATGGCCAAAGAGGATGAAACACATGTGCAGGTGGTATCCTTGTCATAAAAGAATGTGGCCCACACCTTATGTCCATGTAACAGGAGCGTCTTATTTTTCTCTTTTGTTGGATTACTCCTTGGGACACTTTTGCAAATATGTGAAATACATAAAACCGTACCCCTCACCAAATCCTAATTCCAGAATCAATGTGAAATTCCTCATAAGCCCTCTCTCCCTCTTTCTCATCTGTTATTGTAGATCTAAATTCCCAAAAATTGGTAACCCTAATCCCCATTTTCACATATCCTTGCACTGAAGTTCTTCAGTATCGAAGGTAAGTAAATCTATCGAAGTTCTTCAATATACAAGAGGATCATTTTCCACCTGAGGGTGGTGGAGCAGTTGCTAGGGACAATATCACCTATTTAAGTCAGGGTGATCTCATTAAAGATGAAGGGAAGAAGCATGTAGAGAGCATGAATTAACTTGGGAATTTCTCATCACTCTGTTTAAGTCAGGGTGCATTTACCTGCACAGACTTATGGTTGCATCAAAATTCCACTTGTCCTTTTTGTTGAATATCGTTGCGTGAATTTATCAATCTTGGGAAAATGCCAAGGTGAAAATGGGGTTTAGGGTTCATACTACTTTTGGGAATTACGATATATGATAACAGATGAGAAAAAGGGAGGGAGGGCTTATGAAGAATTTCACATTGATTCTGAAATTAAGATTGCAATGAGGGGTACGAATTTATATATTTTACATATTTGCAAAAGTGCCCCGAGGAGTAATTCAACAAAAGAGATAAATAATTACATAGACATAAGGTGTGGGTCACATTCTTTTATGACAAGGACACCACCTGCACATGTATTTCATTCTCCTTGGCTGTTTGTGGGAGGGCACTAAAACCACTTGATTTTTGTAGTCACACAATCACCTTAAAAGAAGTAAAAAATAATTGTCATTGATTATCTGAATGGAGCATTCTCGGTTAGTGTGAATGAAGGAACACCTATAAGTGGTCCTATGTACATACCAAGAATAATCAAATCTACAAAAACAATGACCCGACAATCTAGCCATTAAGAGCATGTTTGGTTGGGATTATTTCCCAACCAAACAACTTTTTTTTTTTGGAGAAAAAACTTTTGTAATAGTATTCTCACATATTTGTCAAAAACAACTTTAACTTTTGCACGAAATTCAATGCATTATAAAAGTTTTTTTTCATAATACTGAAATTTCAGTTTATGATTCTAGATTATAAATTATTCATTACACTTTAAGATGTAAATACCATTTTGTTCTCAATCAAATAACTTTTTTAATCATTCTATACTCATTTTGGTAATTTAATGCATAAAATCGATTTTTTTATACTATCCAAACAAAATTGATTAGCTTAAAATCGTTTTTTAGCTAACATATCCAAACATAAAATCGATTCTATTATAATCGATTATAACAAAAAGTTTTTATATAATAATCGATTATTGAAATAATCAAGTTTTTACAACTATTTCAACATGCACTAAGATAAGGAACCAAAAAGAAGAAATTAAGTAGAATGCATAAACATTACTTACAGGATTTAGATTTTCTAATTTTGTTCGTAGATCAACATGAAAGAGTAAATAGAAAGTTTAATTTTAGAAAAACTAACTATTTTGCATAAGTGATAAAATTGAAACTTTTAGCTTCCCTACTAGTCTGAGGTAGGGTCATGGAATCAAAACCCCCTTGACCTATCACGAACAATATCTAGGAGTTACCTTTAACATGATAGATACCACTTCATCCGCAAACCTTCTTCATGTTTATGAGTTTCACGTTGATGCTCTGCCCCTTCTAGAGGTTGCACGGATAATGGGTAAAATGAAGATAACAATTAAGCTATGTTAAAAGTAGAAAAAAGAGGAACCTAACCTTTTTGTAACCTTTTCCTCTTCGCCATTTGCCACATCGATCACTTATCAAAGTGAGAATCAAAATTAAAAACTAAAATTGATGAATTTTGGAGAGGAATGTAGAGGAGTAAAATACCTTGCAAGCAAGCAATCATAGTTTGCAAGTTTCATCGTCCTTCGAGATTCGACCCATCAAGGGTTGTTGATTGGCAAGCATGTCGCAGTTTCGAGCGGCATCCTTTAACAACCCGATGGCGAATTCAAGGCTAATATAAACCAAAAAGTTGGAACCATTGGAGCACCCAATGTTGTTGACTCCATTGTCACCCTTCGATTTCGCTGTACCTCAATGGTACAGCCACCACTCGTCTCCGTTCCAAGCACTAAAAGCATATCAGGCTTAACATTCTTATGTTGAATGTGTACAAAAATGAAATAAAGAGAATCGTGGAAAAGAGATTAAGCACAAAAAAAAAAAACTTGGAAGTTTTTTCTTGCAAGGGAGTGGATGAATGGCATCCAATTATGGTTGTATTATTTCTTTTGCGGGAAGAGGATGAGTTCTAGCATCCAGTTCTAGTGCATGGAGAAGAAGAGTTATGGAAGATAAACCTTTGAATTTGTGATTAGATGGACATGTATGTTAGTAGTAGTAGAAGAAACATATCTGGAAGCCAATTTGTTCTGGACCGTGATCCAGGACCATGTCTAATGGATCAACCCGACATGCGTACCATCAGAATCTGCCATAAACATCTCAGCCCAGCTTTGGTGACACATTGTCAGGACCTCGGAACCGATAACGACAGACCATGACATTGGGCCATAATACCAAGATCATTAGACCTGCGTAGTAGATATATCCTAAAATATCTATATCTGTCAATAATGATCTTACGAAATTATAGGACCCATAGTCAGCTTTAACTGCTGATAACTACAATATCAACATTCCTATATTATTGATATGATCCAAGTTGGATGCATATTGTTTTTACGGATCGTCCTTGAGTTGATTTAGTGTTTCAAAGAATGAAATGATGAACAATACCCGAGGAACAGAACTGATGAATAGTGACGTGAATAGTGACATGAATAGTGACGTGAATAGTAAAAATAATAGAAAAGATGGAAAAAGGAAAAAGAATGGGAGGAAGAAGACGCCACACTCTTAGAGAGTGATAAGTCAAGCGAAGATTCGCCACAAAGGTAAGGAAGCCTTTGATAAGAACCAAGATGGCTCAACCAAGAACCAAAGAGAATGAAATTCTCACAAATGGATTCAATCCAAATTCACATCCAAGAGTCCCTTTATTCATGTTTTAGGCACCTATTTATAGGAAAATGGGGTGCATAGAATATGCATACAAAATGGTCATCATAATGTGACAAATTCCCCATAAAAAGCAATAACTAATCCATTAAGTGGCTAATTAAAGCATTAACTAGCAAATAGGAGTTACCTAGGCATGCAAACCAAAGGTTGCCCTCCCAAAAAACGTGCACTATTCATCCTTCATAGTTTATTACACTTTATTTAATAGAAATAAACTAAAAAAATGATATTTTAGAGAAGTGGACATCCAAGTCATCATGGGTCTTCAAGTTGGATGAGATAAGTGACCAATTTGGGCTCCACTCCATCAAGACTTGAATTTGGGCTTGCTTCAATTAAAGTTGTCACCATTTGATTTAGGACTTCTTGGGCTTTCTTGGTCCTAGCTCTTGTCATAGATCCACCAAGTCCTTGTAGTGCTCCTTGATCCATGCTCCTTAGTGGGCTCACATCATCCCCTCCTTCTTTAAGTGAATTCGACCTCGAATTGAAATCTTCATCACCTACATCAAATGGAGACAAATCAACTACATTGAAAGTTGTACTAACACCATACTCACCTGGAAGGTCTATCTTGTAGGCATTATCATTGATCTTGGCCAACACTTGGAATGGCCCATCTCCTCTTGGTTGAAGCTTGGATTTCCTCTGTGAAGGAAATCTCTCTTTTCTCATGTGCACCTAGACCCAATCTCCGGGTTCAAACACCACCTTTCTCCTCCCTTTGTTGCCTTGTCTAACATAGCTTTCGGTCTTCTTCTCAATTTGAGCCTTGACTTGCTCGTGTAACTTCCTCACAAATTCAGCTTTAGCCCCGCCATCTTCATGCTTTAAAATTGACGAGTTAGGCAATGGCAATAAATCAAGAGGAGTGAGAGGATTAAATCCATAAACAACCTCAAAAGGAGAATATTGAGTAGTACTATGAACAGCTCTATTATAAGCAAATTCCACATGAGGCAAACACTCCTCCCAAGACTTAATGTTCTTCTTTATTACAGCCCTAAGAAGGGAAGAAAGTGTCCTATTAACTACCTCAGTTTGCCCATCCGTTTGGGGATGACAAGTAGTGGAGAAAAGAAGCTTTGTACCCAGCTTACCCCACAAAGTCCTCCAAAAGTGACTTAAGAACTTTGTGTCACGATCTGAAACAATACTTCTTGGAAGGCCATGAAGCCTTATCACTTCTTGGAAGGCCATGAAGCCTTATCACTTCTTTGAAAAACAATTCAGCAACATGACAAGCATCATCAACTTTTTTACATGGTATAAAATGTGCCATTTTAGAAAACCTATCCACCACCACAAAAATTGAATCCTTACCATTCTTTGTCCGGGGTAGTCCTACAACAAAATCCATTGACAAATCAATCCAAGGAAAATCAAGAATAGGCAACGGAGTATAAAGTCCATGAGGCATCACTTTAGATTTAGACCTTTTACAAACAATGCATTTTTCACAAAACTTTTGCACATCATGTTTCATGTGTGGCCAATGAAAATGTTCGTGCAACATGTCTAAAGTCTTTTGAACCCCAAAATGCCCCATTAGTCCCCCTTCATGCGCTTCCCTCACAAGCAACTCTCTTATAGAACTTTTAGGCACACATAATCTCTTTTCTTTAAACAAAAACCCTTGGTGCCTAAAATATCCATTTTGAGCCCAATGCAAACAATTAGCATAGATATGGGAAAAATCTTTATCATGCTCATACAATTCTTTGATGCATTCAAGCCCAAACAATTTTGTTTCAAGGGTAGAGAGTAAGGTATACCGTCTTGAAAGTGCATCTGCCACTATGTTGGCCTTACCTTTCTTATGCTTGATCACATATGGGAATTGTTCAAGAAACTCAACCCACTTGGCATGCCTCTTATTCAACTTTCTTTGTCCTTTCAAGTACTTTAAGGACTCATGATCACTATGGATAACAAACTCTTTGGGCAAAAGATAATGTTGCCATGTTTGCAAAGCCCTCACTAAGGCATACAACTCCTTATCATAGGTGGGATAATTAAGGACAGCACCACTTAATTTCTCACTAAAGTAAGCAATTGGATGCCCTTCTTGCATTAAAACAGCTCCAACACCAACATTAGAAGCATCACATTCAATTTCAAAAGATTTAGCAAAATTAGGCAAAGCAAGTATTGGTGCATGGGTGAGCTTTTTCTTAAGTTCCTTAAAAGCTTGTTCTTGTTTTTCCTCCCATTTAAACCCAACATTCTTTTTGACAATTTCATTAAGAGGTGCAGCCAATGTGCTAAAATCTTTAACAAACCTCCTATAGAAACTAGCCAAACCATGAAAGCTCCTCACATCACTCACATTTTTGGGGGTTGGCCTATCTTGAATGGCCTTAATCTTTTCTTGATCCACATGGACCCCTTTAGCATTAATCACAAAACCAAGGAAAATCATATGATCCACACAAAAAGTACATTTTTCCAAGTTTGCATACAACCTTTCTTTTCTTAATACAAGCAAAACAGCCCTTAAATGTTCATGGTGCTCATCTAAGTTTTTGCTATATATTAAGATATCATCAAAATATACCACCACAAATTTTCCCAAAAATTCTCTTAAGACATGGTTCATAAGCCTCATAAAAGTGCTTGGTGCATTTGTTAAACCAAAAGGCATTACCAACCATTTATACAAACCAAATTTAGTTTTGAAAGCGGTTTTCCATTCATCCCCTTCCCTTATCCTAATTTGATGGTACCCACTTTTCAAATCAATTTTAGAAAAAATGCAAGCACCAAACAATTCATCAAGCAAATCATCAAGTCTAGGGATAGGATGCCTATACTTAATGGTGATGTTGTTCACGGCCCTACAATCCGTGCACATCCTTCAAGTGCCATCCTTTTTGGGCACCAAAATGACGGGTACAGCACATGGACTTAAGCTCTCTTGTACCCATCCTTTTTACATCAACTCCTCCACTTGCTTTTGAATCTCTTTGGTCTCTTGAGGATTGCTCCTATAGGCTGGCCTATTGGGTAATGATGCACCCGGAATGAGGTCAGTATGGTGCTCAATTCCCCTCAAAGGTGGAAGGCCATGTGGCACTTCCTTAGGGAAGATATCCTCAAATTCCTGCAAAAGATTTTTCACACCACTAGACAAAGAATGATCATTAGAAATGTTAGCATTTAAACAAAATTTCCTACACAAAAGCATGTATAGGGGCTGTCTTGAAACCAATGCACTTTTCACCTCACTTTTTGTTGCAAAACAACTCTCTTTTCTCTCTTTTTCATCTCGGTTTTTCTCTCTTTTTTCTCATGATTTTTTTTTGATTTTTCATCACTTTTTCTCTTGTTCACTCTCTTTTTCTTTTCTCTCTTGCTCTCTTTTCTCTCTCATTTTCTTTTGATCCTCACTAACTTGTTTTGGAGATAAAGGAGAGAGTACAACCTTTCGCTCCTTGTCCATGAAAGTGAACTTGTTTGAAAATCCATCATGAATGGCCTTCTTGTCATATTGCCAAGGCCTTCCCAACAACATATGGCTTGCCTCCATAGGCACTACATCACAAAGAACATTATCCTCATACTTCCCAATGGAGAATGGAACCTCCACTTGTTTGTTCACCACCATCTCCCCAACCTCACTCAACCATTGAAGTCTATATGGTGTTGGATGGGTTTTAGTGATAAGATTTAATTTAGACACCAACCTAGAACTTACTACATTTGCACAACTACCTCCATCAATTATTAGAGAACAAACTTTACCTTGAATTAGGCATCTAGAGTGGAAAATGTTCTCCCTTTGGCTAGCTTCATGTTCCTTCACTTGACTCCCCAAAAGCCTCCTTACCATAAGTAAGTCACCATCCGGCATGAACACTTCTTCTTCACTTTCCTCTCCGCTTGAAGCTTCGGATTGAGACATCACTTCACCATTCAAGGACACCATAGTTCTCTCAATGTCCAACCAATGGTATCAGAGAACTTGCAAAGAGAATTTGAGTGGAAAGAGGCAAGAGTGAAAATTACATCTTGTGTGAAAAAAAAAGCCAAAAAGAGTGAAAAAAAATATATATATATATATACACTTTGTGAGAAAAGAGAGGGAGTGTTGTGAGGATAAATTACACTTTCTACTACTCAAATGGGTGATAGTCCACCATTGTCACCAAGGACAGCCACTCTACATGCTAGAATGGCTAATCAAGTTCAAGCAAGGAGGGGATGATGTGAGCCCACTAAGGAGCATGGATCAAGGAGCACTACAAGGACTTGGTGGATCTATGACAAGAGCTAGGACCAAGAAAGCCCAAGAAGTCCTAAATCAAATGGTGACAACTTTAATTGAAGCAAGCCCAAATTCAAGTCTTGATGGAGTGGAGCCCAAATTGGTCACTTATCTCATCCAACTTGAAGACCCATGATGACTTGGATGTCCACTTCTCTAAAATATCATTTTTTTTAGTTTATTTCTATTAAATAAAGTGTAATAAACTATGAAGGATGAATAGTGCACGTTTTTTGGGAGGGCAACCTTTGGTTTGCATGCCTAGGTAACTCTATTTGCTAGTTAATGCTTTAATTAGCCACTTAATGGATTAGTTATTGCTTTTTATGGGGAATTTGTCACATTATGATGACCATTTTGTATGCATATTCTATGCACCCACATTTTCCTATAAATAGGTGCCTAAAACATGAATAAAGGGACTCTTGGATGTGAATTTGGATTGAATCCATTTGTGAGAATTTCATTCTCTTTGGTTCTTGGTTGAGCCATCTTGGTTCTTATCAAAGGCTTCCTTACCTTTGTGGCGAATCTTCGCTGACTTATCACTTTCTAAGAGTGTGGCGTCTTCTTAGCCCATTCCTTTTCCTTTTTCCATCTTTTCTATTATTTTTACTATTCACGTCATTATTCATGTCATTATTCACGTCATTTATTCATCAGATTCGTTTCCTCGGGTATTGTTCATCATTTCATTCTTTGAAACACTAAATCAACTCAAGGACGATCCGTAAAAACAATATGCATCCAACTTGGATCATATCATGTGGTATCAGAGCCAGGTTCATGATATGATCCAAGTTGGATGCATATTGTTTTTACGGATCGTCCTTGAGTTGATTTAGTGTTTCAAAGAATGAAATGATGAACAATACCCGAGCTGAACAGAATGATGAATAGTGACGTGAATAAGTGACATGAATAGTGACGTGAATAGTAAAAATAATAGAAAAGATGAAAAAGGAAAAAGGAATGGGAGAAAGAAGACGCCACACTCTTAGAGAAATGATAAGTCAAGCAAGATTCGCCACAAAGGTAAGGAAGCCTTTGATAAGAACCAAGAAGATCTCAACCAAGAACCAAAGAGAATGAAATTCTCACAAATGGATTCAATCCAAATTCACATCCAAGAGTCCCTTTATTCATGTTTTAGGCACCTATTTATAGAAGAAAATGGGGTGCATAGAATATGCATACAAAATGGTCATCATAATGTGACAAATTCCCCATAAAAAGCAATAACTAATCCATTAAGTGGCTAATTAAAGCATTAACTAGCAAATAGGAGTTACCTAGGCATGCAAACCAAAGGTTGCCCTCCCAAAAACGCACTATTCATCCTTCATAGTTTATTACACTTTATTTAATAGAAATAAACTAAAAAAATGATATTTTAGAGAAGTGGACATCCAAGTCATCATGGGTCTTCAAGTTGGATGAGATAAGTGACCAATTTGGGCTCCACTCCATCAAGACTTGAATTTGGGCTTGCTTCAATTAAAGTTGTCACCATTTGATTTAGGACTTCTTGGGCTTTCTTGGTCCTAGCTCTTGTCATAGATCCACCAAGTCCTTGTAGTGCTCCTTGATCCATGCTCCTTAGTGGGCTCACATCAATTATAGGGATCATCTCCAATAATGAAGGAAGGACGATATCTAGCAGGATACGAATCTTAAATATCTGCATTTAATATTGATCACATTACGATTCCATTCATGCTCTATAAATACTAGGTTAAGTCACTCTAAATAGGTATCAGTATCTCATTGCATAAGCCCTACTTGTGTATTGCCCGACTTGAGCATTGGAGTCTCTTTGTAGGTACCCACCCCCAAGTCCAACACGTTCTGCTGCAGCTACTTAAGGAGGAAACCACCGTAACATGCCTATCTCAGGTACACCTCTGTGCTTGCCACCCCTAGGCAAGGACAAGGTTCAGCGGCGCAACGAAATTCTCAGCCTGTCGCACCACCATCGTATGTTGAAACCTCTGCCGCGAGGAGCCGAGCACTTCTCGTCGAGACTCTTAGCGAGGGGCATGAGACTTCGCTTTCTGCCGAGAGCCCTCACCCATCGCAGAGAATCTTCGTCAAAGATAGACTTGGTCTCCCTAGGGAAGAAGCTAACAATGCTGTGCATAGTCGCCTAAGGCCCCTGAAACAACGCAGATCAACGACCAATGACGTCAATTATACGAACAGTGTCGTTGGCTAAAAAATCTCGAGAGGTCTGTACACGAAGAAAGCAATGGTGGAAGGCGGAATGCGGGCAACAACCGGAGAAGAGCCCGGCATGACGATGTTGTGGTTGTTGGAAACAACATCCTGGACCTCAACAATCAAGAACAACCCTTCTATGATCAATTGATGGAGTTCAGAATCCCAAAAAAATTGAAGTTTTCGACCAATGTGGAGCTCTATGACGGGACAACGGATCCTCAGGAACACATAGATGTTTATACCCAATTTATGCGATTCCACGGGGAATCCCCACAACTACTATGCCGCGCCTTCCCCCTCTCTTTAAAGAAAGGCGCTCTCTAGTGGTTTGTCACCCTACGAGAGAAGTCCGTCACCGAATGGCAAGACCTCACACAACGCTTCTTACTACACTACACCACTAGTAAGAAGTAACCCAAATCTATTGATTCTCTTTCTGAGATTCGCCAAGGGCGCGGCGAACTCCTTCGTGAATACATTAAGCGATTTAATAGCCTATGTTTGTGTGGAGAATCTGGACAACATAATTGCTCTCCACTATGCCAAGAGCGGCCTCCGAACTGACTCACAATTCTTCTAATCTTTGGCAAAAAGAAAGCTAGAGACCTTGGACAAATTCCACTCGTTCCCTAAAAAATACATCAACCTGGAGGAAGTTACCAAGGCTAAGCAAAGTTTCGAAAAAAGTGAGCCCACTCACTAGAAAGGTAAACAGAATTCCAACCAGTCTCGGAACTCCTCTAAAGGCGACTCACCCCGACTTAAATATTCTAATTGCACTCCTCTGAACACCCTATGGGAGACAATTTTTAAAGAGGTGCTTCAGACCGAGTTCCGGGATATTAAAAGGTCATCTCCTTTGAAGAAACAGGCTCAGAAGGATCACACCAAGCACTATATGTGGCACAAGAGTTGCGATCATGAAACAGAAGATTGTTACCAACTCTACGACGCTATTGAATCTCTAATAAGGGCAGGATGACTGCGATAGTAAATCAACAGTGTCCAAAACAATGAGAGTTGCGGAAGACAGAAGGAGCGAAGACGTAGCTGTAGTCCAAGGCGAAGTCCGACTTCACGGCAGGGGAGAAGAACCCGCAGCCCCACTAGAAAGTCCCGAAGTCCACCTCGCCACGATACTAAAAATCGACAGGATAAGAACCAGGACGCCCAAGGTGGAGGCAATAGAAACCAAAGAGAACGACTCGTTAACACTATCTCCGGAGGTTTTGCTGGCAGGGGATCATCTAACAATTCCCGGAAGAAGGTACTTCATACGGCAGTGTTAAGCGTTTCCAGCTCTATGCCTAAATCACCGAATAGAGAACTGCAAAACTCCACCCTTTTCCTTTTCAGACAAGGACTACAGTGACATAATCCTGGATCACGATGACTCATTGGTCATCTCTGGAATAATATCTAATGCCGAAGTCCGACGTATCTTTGTCGATTAAGGAAGCTCGACAGATATCATGTTCATGGATGCATTTGAAAGATTGGAATTCCCAATTTCAACATTAACCCCTTATGAAGGCAAACTCAATGGTTTATCTGGAGAAAGGATTACCCCGGTAAGATACTTTGAAACCTTTTTAACCTTGGGTGACAACGACCTCTATAGAATTGTCAAGGTTAGGTTTCTAGTTGTGGATTGCCCCTCAGCATACAACATTATCCTAGGTCGCCCTACGTTGAATGGCATTGCAGCTGTGGTATCTACCGCCCATCAGATCATGAAATTCTTCAATAAAAATAATGAGGTGGTTACGGTTAAAGGCGATCAGATTGTGGCGCACTAATGTTACAATGGAAATCTTAAAATTTGTAGGACCCCTAGGAAAGCAAAAATGCGCGCATCTGACCCGGCTCTGGATTAAGTTAACATCCTTATGACTGAGTTAGATGTACGTGAAAAATTTTGGGGTACCTAACCCTAGCCAGAGGGAGAACTACTACCACTTCAATTGGGTGACAAGTCTGATCAAGTCACTAAAATTGGAGCAAACCTAGAAGAAGAAGAGAAGCGCCAACTAATATAGCTATTGCAGAAAAATAAAGACCTCTTTGCCTGGACGTCCTCCAACATGCTTGGGCTTGATCCCGCCTTTGTATGCCATCGCCTGTCTATTAAGGAGAATACAAGGCTGGTTTCCTAGAAAAAAGAGAAAAGTTGGCCCAGAAAGACAACAAGTGATCAAAGAGCAAGTGAAGGAGTTGCTCAGTGCCAGCTTTATCAGGGAGATTTCTTATACCACATGGCTCTCCAATGTGGTCCTGGTGAAGATATCAAATGGGAAGTGGAGGATGTGTGTGGACTACACAGACTTAAACAAGGCCTGCCCCAAGGATCCTTATCCGTTTCCCAATGTGGACAAATTGGTTGACGGCTCCTCCACCTTCCGGCTGCTGTCTTTCATGGACACATACTCCGGGTACAATCAGATTCCTATGTACCTCGGCGACGAAGACAAAACTGCTTTCATCACTGAGAGGGATAGATACTGCTACATGATTATGCCATTTAGTTTGAAGAATGCAGGAGCCACCTACCAAAGAATGATGAATAGGGTTTTTGAAGATCAAGTGGGAAGAATGCTTGAAGTCTATATTGATGATATGATAGTCAAGACCCCACAGTCAAGGTCACATACTTCGGACCTTGAGGAAGTGTTCGCGTAACTCAGAATGCACAACATGAGGCTCAATCCAGAGAAATGCGCCTTTGGGGTCCAGTTGGTAAATTCTTGGGTTTCATGCTGATTCACCGCGGAATCGAGGCAAACTTGGACAAATGCCAGGCGGTGCTTGACATGCGTAGCCCTCAGAATGTCAAGGAAGTGTAGCAACTGACAGGACGGATTGTGGCCCTCACACGATTCCTCACTAAAGCTTCTCACAAATCTCTTCCCCTCTTCAAGTTGCTAAAAAAAGGGTTAGGTTTTGAGTGGACCCTAGAGTGTGAGGATGCATTCACATCTTTGAAAAACATCTTGTCCTTTCCCCCTATTTTGACAAGACTGGAACTCGGTGAGACATTATATGTGTACCTCTCAGTCTACGACGAGGCCATGAGTTCAATGCTTATTCGGGAGATGACTAAGGGACAAAAGTTGGTTTATTTTGTGAGCAAGGTGTTGTAAGGTTTTGAGCTTTGCTATCAAAAAATTGAGAAGGTTGCTTTCGTCCTCATCATCACAGCCAGAAGACTTAGATAGTACTTCCAATGCCATTCGATGGTAGTAAGGACAGATCAACCTATCCACCAAATATTGCATAAATTGGACTTAACAGGAAAGATGCTTGCTTGGTCCATCGAGCTCTCTGAGTTTGGAATTGCTTACGAGCCCAGGCTAGCAATTAAGGCATAAGCACTTTTTCAGACTTCCTTGCCGAACTTACCTCAGACCTTAGTGATCCCGAGGGAATGTCGTGGATTGTATTTGTTGATGGTTCCTCGAACCCCAACGGGAGCGGCGCCGGGGTAATTTTGGAAAATTCTAAAGGAGTAATCATTGAGAACTCCCTAAAGTTTGAGTTCCCTACTTCAAACAATCAGGCAGAATATGAAACATGCATCTCCAGACTGGTAATGGCCAGAGACTTAGGAGCAACAGAGATTACACTTTGCAGCGACTCCCAGCTTGTGACCTCCTAGATTCAAGGTGATTACCAAGCTAAGGAGCCCCTTCTTCAGAAATATTTGGCCAAAGTACAAGGACTCCTCAAGCATTTCCAGATAGCTAAGGTGGAGCATATACCCAAGGAACAGAGTTCCAGGGCGGACCTCCTGTCCAAACTGGCCATTACAAAGAGCCTGGGCAACAATCGCTCAGTCATACAAGACACCCTCTCACAACCTTCCGTCACGTACACATCTATCTTCCAGATAGAAGAACAAAAGCGTATTTGGATCACCTCAATCATGGAATATTTGCAGTTCGGCATCCATCTTGATGACCCAAAGGAAACCTCCAAGTTAATCAAAACCGTGGTCCGATACACTTGCTATGATGGGCAGTTATACTGGCGCAGATTCTCATCACCTCTCCTTAAATGCCTCACACCGAAAGAAACAGAATGTGTCGGTTGAGGTCCTTAGGGGAGTTGTGGACACCACTTGGGGGGCAAAGCCTTAGCTTTAAAAGCACTCATGCCTGGATACTATTGGCCAACAATGGAAGCTGACTCTCTTGCGCATGTTCGAGTTTTTGACAAATGCCACCGACACTCGGACCATTATCAACCTCCACTTGAGGAATTATCCATGACATCCATACCATGGCCGTTCTACAGATGGGGTATGGATATTTTGGGTTCATTCTCCCAAGAACCCGGAAAGCTAAAGTTCTTGGTGGTAGCCGTGGACTACTTCACTAAATGGATTGAGGTAGAACACTTGGTTACTATCACCTCTGCCAAAATCTAGAAGTTCACTTGGCGTCATATTATCACCAAGTTCAGAATTTCGGAATCCGTTGTGACGGACAACGGGACATAGTTCAAGGATAAGGGATTCAAAGATCTTCTCTCTGACCTAAATCAAGCATCATTGCAGGGCTGTTGAGAATCCCAGGACAAACAGACAAGTTGAAGCAGCCAATCGGGTTATTGTCCGAGGAATCAAAAGAAGGTTGGATGAAGTTAAGGGAAACTGAGCCGAACAATTAGACCACGTCCTCTGGGCCAATCGGACTACGCCCTACTGTACGACAGGAGAAACTCCTTTCAAACTCACTTACGAGTGTGAGGCTATGATCCCGATAGTGATAGGAGAACTTAGCTGGCATCTCCAACAGTTCACACTCGACAGTAACCCCAGATTGATCAGGGAAGACCTAGATCTTCTGGAAGAAAGAAGGCGCATTACTCATATACGCGACGCCACCAACAAACAGAGGACAACGACACGATATAACCTAAAGGTCGTCCTCAGAAAATTCCAGTCGGGGGCAACCTAGTTCTCTACAAAGCTTGATATCTGAGGTAAGAATGCCTCCCCAGGGAAATTAGCCCCTAATTGGGAAGGGCCTTATTGCATTGTAATCAGCACTGCAAAAGGAGCTTACACCTTGGAGACGTTGATAGGCAAACTAGTAAAAAATTATTAGAATGCAAACTAACTTAGAAAGTACTATAACTAGGTGTCCCTTAAGGCCTAGGCTCTTAGTTTGCTTCACGTTTGTTCTGCCCCAGTTTTTATGGGCACATATTACATGGACCTTAGTCCTTTTCTCAATTAATAAAGCTAAGAGATTCTTATACTTCTACTTGTTCTTAAATAGTCTCAAAGGACCCTCAAAGCTATAATCAGCCTCGAGAATGTCCACTGAGGCCATTCCCAATGGGATCTGGATTTCTTTTGTAGATAAAAGGCCCTCAAGCTGAACTTTTCCTTGAGCCACCTTAGGAGCCCGATCCTAGTGGGATCAGGGAGTGCTTTAGATTCCAAGTTAAGAGGCATAACCCACGAAACCTTTTTTTGCAGTTTTGTTGCGAGTTATTGGGTCCATACCTAAATCCTCAACACTTGGCTGTAACCATTACGTGGTTACTGGCAGTACAGGTAATAACACATCTGTGCCACGCCATTAAGGTACCTACCGTGAGCGTCTCATGTTAGACATGTTGCAAAGTTGAAAATTCCTAAGTATCAGGAAAATTCATGTGCTCAACCGTAAACATTAAAGATCTCGGTTATGGGCCAATTACACCTAAGTCCTAAGTGGAATTCCGAGTGCTCAAACATAATGGGCGTTGGACCCCGGACCATGGTTTCCCTTTGATTGGAAATATTCCTAAGTCCATTAAACGGTTATAAAAAGCACCATGATGGGCATTGGACCTAAAATGGACCGTGGAAAACAAGCATGCATACAACACTAAGTATATGGCTGGGAGAAGCATTTAAAAACACCCTAGAAATTGGGGGAATTGTCTTAATGAAGATAAAAAAGCCTCATGCAAGGGGCAACAAAATGCAATAAAAGAAAAGAGAGGGGAAACACTATTCCTTGGCTTCATCTTCATCCGTGCTCTGTCGCTCCTCATTCGAGTCCCTTCCTGTCAAATCCAGCATGGCAGTGGAAGCCTCGTTAGTATGGACCGCGGTAGCCGATTCATTAGCCGACCTCGGCATAACCAGGCATCCATCCCAAAGTATTTTATCGGCACTCAGATCCTGCAGGGCTAACTCAATCTCGGGGTTGAAATATTGGATTTGGGCGACTGCATTATTGAATTGTTCAACACCAATATTGGTGTTGATGGCCAACAGTTCGGCGTTCTCCTCCTCCAGTTCCATTACCTTAGCCTAAAGGGCGGCGTTGGCTTTATCAGTTGGGCCTTCTCACTGGCGAGCAAAAGCTTGAGGTTGGCAAGCTCCTTTTCCAAGTCAGTAGCTTTGGCTTCCGCTTCCTTTTTACCTGTGAGGGCCAGATCTAGTTGCTGTTTTCCTTCGGCCTCCACCGCTCTCAACTGATCCTCTGCCCTCTTCTCAAATGCCACCACAGTCCTCTCGAGAAGCCGGTCTTCGGCAGCAGTCCGGAGGGCGAAAGTCTGGAACAATGATAGAGCCTCGGGAACCTTATTCCGAGTGATGAGTTTAACAACATCCTCACTCAAAAAGATGTTGTCAATGAACTCCCTGGGCAACCTGTCCCCGGTAATTAGATGCAGAGGATCTATCCTTTGGCTAGCATCTCCCTCCACAGCAGCTATCTTACCAGGTCTTCTGCCCTGATACCCTCGATGGCTTTCCTTTTCCTCCCCTGGAGGGGTTGTGTAGCAGGGGAATCAGAATCCGACTCTCAGTTAATGGGAGGCGTAGCAATGGTGACCTGGGGACGAGAAGGTCTAACTCTTTCCTTCCTCGCCTTCAAAGCTTGAAGTGCCTCAATAGAAGATGCGTCACCCTTGTTGGCAGCCATGTTATCTGCAACATGACAAGAAAAGGAAATAAATCAGAAAACATACAAAGTCAAATATTAAGAGGGAAGAGAAACAAGGTAGACATTGTATAACGGCTAGGATGTTACCTCAGCCGTTGGGATGACATTGGATCAGAGCAGCGTTGAGAGTTCAGAGAACCGTGATCTGAAAGTCGATGAACGGAAGCCGGAGATCGAAGTCAAGAAAGAGGCTTTATATAGAAACATGAAGTCTTGACCTTCTTCCCATTCCGTGCACACCCTGTCATCTCGCTCTGGACACAAAACTTGAAACTCTTGATCCCTACGACCCCCTTCCGTCTGTACCAAATACCCAAGGAGATCTCTAAGCATCGCCTCTGAGGAGTATATTGGCATATGTTTCCAAAAGTTGTCATTGACCAAGGCATATGTGGGTCTCATAGGGGCGAGTACTAGAGGCTCCTCCATGGCCACTCTCCTTTGCCTCGCCGCTCTTCTCCTCGCCATTGGACACCTGGAAAACATCCATTGAGGTTGTTAAGCTAATGTCAGAATCAACAATTCCAGCCTACTGATGCAGACAAGGAAGGGGGCGAATCCATGAGGATCTGCATCCGTCCTTAAGCCCTAGAGTTACGACCTCAAAGCCCACAAAGGTTTAAACCTCAGTAGGACTCCTCCACCGCTCATGGCGCGACAGAAAGGGTGCTCCACAGAGAGGGTGATCCAAAAATAGGGCAGAAAGGACAAAACCAGAAGGTAGGGAGAGATATACCTTTAAAAATGGAAGAAAAATGTGACTTGAAGTTGATGGTTTGAAGCAAAAGTCACTGAAAACTGTTGCGAACCATTCGAAATTGCACCCCTTTGCCGTATAAGCTCGTCGGAATTTCTCTCAGATCACCATAAATGTTTAGAAACAGTAAAGTGTGATTAAGACACCTATAGCCCCTATTTATAGAGGCAGGACAGTTGAGGGTTATTTCTGTCCAACCGTCCCACTTTTCAAAAACCCTTCATCATGGCACGCGAAACCCTAGCAGCGGCCCCATCAAAATGAGCCACATGGACGCCACAACTGTCTAAGCAGTTGAAGCGACAGTTCACTCAAGAAACCAAATCATCACGAAAACTTGCTAATTGAGCCCAGATATTTTGCACGGACCCCGGTGGAACACCTGGACATCTGACGAATATCCCTTAACTTTTAGCTGGAGGGTAGACTCTGGTTTTAAAATGGAACATCCACATGTTGGCAAATACTAGACAATGGTACGAACACAATTTTCGAGTGGCTCTACCTTCTCGAAATACCACTAAGTTAAAACTTGATCCCTAACGAGCATGGCGGACCCCGATTTCACACAAAGCACAGATTCCCTAAATAGGGGGCATTGAGATTTACCTTGACACTTAGCTTTGACAAAGCTAAGTACCAAAATGAGAGCAACATGACAAGGTCGAGTACATCTTTACAAGCTAAGCGTTAGACTCAGTATGGATAGCAAATAACGGAGAAAAGAAGGTACAAGACATAATTCAAAAAATAAGAAATTTATTATTCTTCTCATTCCATACATCGTCAGCTCTAACAAAAAGAAAAAAGAAAAAGGAATACATAGTTTCCTCCAAGACAAAAAGAGAAGGAATACATCAAAAAGTGTACTGTCAAGAATGCCCATTGGAGAACCCAAGGAGAAAGCCGGCATCACAATCGTTGACGATGATGGCCCCTCGAGTCGTTGCCACCTCCACAGTTCCTCTAAAACCAGCATCCGTCTCTTCCCTATTGAACAGGAGACAACCCCTCATCAAAAGATTGT
Organism: Ormosia emarginata; assembly: GCA_029884605.1. NCBI lineage: Eukaryota > Viridiplantae > Streptophyta > Magnoliopsida > Fabales > Fabaceae > Ormosia > Ormosia emarginata. The sequence goes on from JAQQTP010000051.1 coordinate 7,868,968, forward strand.
TCCACCGAGATTACAACCAGCTTCACAATCACTCTGAGTTGCTTCAAATCACGTCAAGCTGCTCCAAAAGACCCTCAAAGCCCTCCTGCATATCCGACTGTACTTAGAGGACCTGCCAAAAGACTGGACAAAGTGCCCCCAAAGCACTTGGAAAGGAGGAGGGGCAAGGCAGAGCGTCTCCGTGCAACATGACGGGAACTGCAGATCTTCCTGGCAAGAATGGGTAGATCAAACACTCCCATGTATGCTGGGAGAGAAAGGCTCTTGCCGCCCATTACACTGAGAAAGAAAAGCTCCCATTAAAAGCAAAGGACATGGAAAATGAAATATCTTTAAAGATTTTCGAAAGAAGAGGAGAATGGTTTGAGGCAGGCAACGTTCTCCACGTGTTCATGACTGACAAACATAAGATCATTCTCTGGAAAAGGCCATTAAAATACAAGTGAAGAATGACAAAAGCAGACAATGATCCTCCAGCAAAAATTCCCTATTTATAGAGGGAATGAAATGTAGTGATTGGTCATCCAAAAGGTAAACTGATCATGCGTTTAAAGCCACTTTTAATGCTCTTACTTCATCACTGGCTTTGAAGATAGCGGGTAGTTGGGCGACAACATGAAACTGCAACCCCCTTAAATGCGGTTTTAAAGTCCCCACAAATTCAAAGTAGCAGTTTCCTAGGACAACACAGACTGCAACCAACTGCAAATTCAAAGATGACGACAAAGACACTCAGTGAGCCTTGCAAGCTATGTGTGGGGGCAGCTTGGTGTATACCACAGATAATGAAATGGCAACTGAGTACTCTTACTCGGGTACCAGATAAACCCATTGATTCCGGGAAACGTAACTACACAACACGGATCTCGGCCCATTGCGTACAACATCGTGAGACCCAACATTAACGCTAGGACTCCTTTGTTTGACGCGTGCCTTGTGCTCCTTTGAGGCTTATATATCTTGACACTTAGCTGTCCCATCTAAGTGTCAAGCTGGAGGCAACTATTCTGGACCGTGATCCGGGACCATGTCTAATGAATTAACCCAGCACGCGTACCATCGGGATCCACCGTAAACACCCTAGCCCAGCCTTGGTGACACATTGTCAAGACCTTAGAACCAATAATGACGGACCACGACATTGGGCCATAATACCAAGATCATTAGACCTGCGTAGTATATCCTAAAATATCTATAACTACCAACCATGATCTTACGAAATTATAGGATCCATAGTCAGCTTCAACTGTTGATAACTACAATATCAACATTCCTATATTATAGGGATCTTCTGCAATAATGAAGGAAGGACAATCTCTAGCAGGATACGAATCCTAAATACCTGTATTTAATACTGGTCACATTACAATTCCATTCATGCTCTATAAATACCAGGTTAAGTAACCCTAAACAGGTATCAGTATCTCATTGCGTAAACCCTACTTGTTAACTGTCTGACTTGAGCGTTGGAGTCTCTTTGCAGGTTCCTGCTTCCTTGGTCCAACATGCTCTACTACAGCTGCTCAAGGAGGAAACCACTGTAACGTGTCTATTTCAAGTACACCTCTGAATCCACTTCAGAACACAATTGATGGAAAGAGATGAGTTTCAGGCAGAGAAAAACAATGAATGGAGAGAAGGATGGGAAACGAAAAGACCCACAGGTAGACTGCTTCTTGGATGAAGAAAACGATATGAATGGATATGATAAAAGAGTTAATAATGACGTGAGTCTTGTAAATAAGCATAGGAAAGAGATTCAAACATATTAGAAGAGTAAAAAAATGGGAAAGGGATGGGTACCATATTAGAAGAGTAAAAAATTTTAAATTCAAATTAAAGTGGAATAGATAATGGGAAGAGATAAGGTAAAATATTCATAAAGATTGATAGTGAGACGTAAAACATGTATCATTTCTTACTATTCTGAATTTTTGCAGAACAAACAGAGCTAATTATAAAAAAGAAGAAAAAAAATATAGTGAAATGTAACCGTTGAGTTACAACTCTCATCATAATGAAATTATAAATCAAAATTGCATCTTCTTTGATGGATAATGCAATCATATAAATAAATATAAAGCAATACATTTTAGAGCTAAATTTCCAACAAAAAAAAATCTATGATATTATTTGACCTCTAGCCATCCTTTCCAATTAACCATTCATATTCTTTAATTTTTTTTAAGTCTAAAGAACCAGCTTATAAATTTAATGTCAAAGTCAAATGCTGAATACCATAGAATATTATTAACAACAATAAGAAAAAAGTGCAAACAACTCCAATAATAAAACCACAAAAGCTAAAGAGAATGGCAATAACATATGCTCGAAGATAATCTCACTAAAAGATTTTTTTAAAAATACGTAATTTTACCCCATTAATTAAGCGAATCCAAACATGTTACATTGTTATTAATGGTTACTACCAGGTGTGGACCTGCTGGTTCATTGTGTTAAGAGGGTAATACCCCCATCTCCCTTCTGATTGTCCCCTGAAAGAGTTGAAGTCCCAAGTTTTGAAATCCCTAATGCCTAACGCAGTAAGTAACTAGCAACGCCTATGGCGGTAGCCATCATCTCCATCCCGCTTCAATTGATTAATTAATTTTTTTTAATATTTTCTGGTGGTTTCGTTCGATTTTGGTTGGACACGCTGTTCTTCGAGTAAAACTTCTCCTCAGCTCTTCCGATACTAAGGCGCTAAAATGGGTGGTATTTGAAAAATGGTTGGATTTGTTGGTTCTGGATATTATAACCTTGTTCTATTTTGCGTTTTTTTATGTTGAGTGTTTGCATTGCAGGGACACAAGCGGAGAGAGAAGAGAAGGTGTCCTTGGAGCTGAGTGAAGAAATTCTTCAGAGTATGGAAGTAGGAATGGCCTTCAAAGACTATGTGAGCATTTTTACCATTACGTTTTCCCTTGTGTTTTTTTACCTTCTATATGTAAAACCAAAATGGACATTAGGGCTGTGTTCTGAAATTTAGTTCTTGGTTCAAGGAAAACAACTTAGTATATGTTTAGAGCTCGTATCATGCTTTTCTCACCTTTTTTTTTTATTTACTTTTTTCGCATATTTATACAGAATGGTAGAATTAGTTCGATGGATTTTCACAGGACATCGAGTTATCTAGTGACTGCTAGTGATGATGAATCCATTCGTCTGTATGATATCACTGGTGGAACGTAAGCCCCCATTTTATTTATTGCTTTAATTATGTAAACAATTGATTGCTTTAAGTATGAATACAACTTTTTATCTCCTTTTAAATCTGTCGAAGTTGCTGCATTCTTATAATTCTGCCCCCTTTTTTTCCCTTTTATTTCAGCAAAATGATTGATGTCTCTAATATTATTTAAAAGATTATATCATGCCTTTATGTGGTGAATTATAGTACCAGATTGGAAGTCTTAACATTTTATAGCATGACCCATATGTTATTTATATAACTACAGAATGTTCTATCATTTGCAACTCAATGGATAGGTAGATTGTTAAGTAAGCACGCACAATTAAGAAATTTGTTACGTTATTAGCCATGTTAAATTCTTTAAAATTAAAAATTATTTTCATAGGATTACTTTAATTCCTTAATCATCCATATGGTGCATGGCACTCTTTTCTTTCCTCTAATTGATCTTTATTTATTCATGAACATGAATTTTTGAGATTTCTTAATTGATACCAGATGTTTGAAGACAATTAACAGCAAGAAGTATGGGGTTGACTTGGTTTGCTTCACTTCTCATCCTACAACTGTTATCTACTCTTCTAAAAATGGTTGGGATGGTATGTCTGTTACCTGTATCCATCTTCAATGATTTTCTTGTACTCATTTACTAAGATGGTTAATTAATCCAGAATCTTTGCGGCTTCTATCGTTGCATGATAACAAGTACTTAAGATATTTCAAAGGGCACCATGACAGGTTTGGTATCTGATATCATGTATACTTTGCAATCTCATCTTGCATGCTATAGTGTTTATGTACATTCCATTATGTTATATATCAAAATACATATTTGTTTCTTTCTAGGGTTGTTTCGCTTAGCTTGTGCTCTCGGAAAGACTGCTTTATATCTGGATCTCTTGATCGAACTGTTTTACTATGGGATCAAAGGGCCGAGAAGTGCCAGGTAGTGCCATTTGCATACAAATGCTTGTTTATTTTCACATCATCTTGTATCTAATAGACTAATACATCATATAACTTTTTAGGGGTTTCTTACTTATTTTGAAAACAAAATAGGGACTTTTACGTGTACAAGGAAGGCCTGCTATATCATATGATGATCAAGGGCTTGTCTTTGCAATTGCCTTTGGTGGATACATAAGAATGTTTGATGCTCGCAAGTATGAAAAGGTCAGCAAATTCCACATGAGAATATGTATAAAACTTGGCTCTTAGTTGGTTTGTTAATTTGTAATGTTAATTGTGACATACACTAATAATCTAATATGGTGAGATTCACTCTGCAGGGTCCCTTTGAGATATTTTCTGTTGGGGGAGATATTTCTGATGCAAATGTCGTGAAGTTTAGTAATGATGGGAGACTCATGCTTTTAACGACTACAGATGGGCATATTCATGTACTTGACTCATTTCGTGGCACACTTGTCTGTATCTTTCCTACATAACTCCGTCCACTTTAACTTCTTTCTGCTGATTTATATCTGCTTTGAAAGGCTTTCTATGTGATTGTTCTCTCTTATCATGTGTACATAGTTATCTACATATAATGTCACACCTGTCTCATGCAACTCTACATTAGAAGCTTCTTTCAGCCCTGAGGGAATGTTTGTAATATCTGGTAAGCATTTTTGGATCACCCAGAAATTTTTTGATTGTTATTCACTTGTTAACTCATTGTTTGCATAAATTAGTTTTGACACTTTGAACTTTCTTTTTTTGTGTAGAAGGCACGTTAAACTTTTATTACCTTATCATTTCTTGCTTTAAATTATGTTTTGGAAGAAAGCTTTAGAATCAATATGATTATTTTCAAAACTTCTGGCATCTTGCCATTTGGATTTTTCTTTCACTAATATTTTCAATCCTCTTACCTAAGTATGTAATCCTGTTGTTGGTTGGTGCTTACTACCTGTGTTGGTCTGTTATACTAAATTTACATTTTTACGCTTGGAAACTTTGACAGGTTCTGGGGATGGCAGCATCTATGCATGGAGTGTTCGAAGTGGCAAAGAAGTATGATAAGCTACATTCTTTCATTTTCTGCATTTCATAACTAATTTTTTTTTATATATATTTTTTTTAGATTTGTAAAATGTTGTCGAATCTTTATGACATGGATAATTCATGTAACCGACCCCACCTAGTGAGAAAAGGTTTGGTGGTTTAATATAGTTATTCTCCAGTCACGATGATATGCTTAAATTGGGCCACTTGTATTTGTATGTGTTAAACTTTTGAAGCATGTTCTTTTCTATTTCTTTTTTTATTTCACGAAGAACTTTTCAAGAATGTCCTATCATTTCATTGTAAATATTTTAATTATATCCAAATTGCAAACTGTGTATAATTGACTGAAACTAGTTGTGGCATATATTTAAGTAGAAGACAACACTCATTGTATGTTATTATAGCAACTTTTGAAAAAACTTGTAACTCGTAGATGATTATGTTTTTTTACCTTCTTGTGTGCACACGTTTATTGGAGCACTCTCACTGTTTTCTCACTTGTACACTCACAATGAGCACACACACATAATACAGAATACAGAGAAGAGGAATTTAAGAGAATTTTAATCATTGAATAATACTTTTTCTGATTTTCATTCACTTATTTATAGGATAGATACACAAGCTAACTAACTCAAAACCAACTTTCTGTTATTGACTAATTCCTAACTAACTTTCTGTTTTAGCTAATAACTACCACTAATCTGAATTATTCTCAATACACCCCTTTAATTCAGATTTATACAAGATACAACACCCAATTTCTTCCTAAGGAATTCAAACCTATCATTCTTCAATGGTTTGGTTAACAGATCAGCTACTTGTTCTTCTGTCTTACAATAGACCAGCTCTAACTTCCCTTTGTTCACTTGCTCTCTTAAGTAATGAAATCTGGTCTCTATATGCTTGCTCCTTCCATGTGCTACTGGATTTTTGGCCAAGTTTATTGCTGAAATATTATCAACACCAAGTAACACTGGTCCTTCCACTCCCAAATGCATCTGCTCGAGTAAGGTTTGGAGCCACATAGCTTGGCATGCACCAGTAGAGGCAGCAATGTATTCTGCCTCACAAGAAGACAAAGCTACAACCGATTGCTTCTTTGAACACCATGAGAAAGCAGTGTTGCATAGCTGAAAAACATAGCCACTAGTACTTTTCCGATCCTCCTTGTCACCACACCAATCCGAGTCTGTGAAACCAACAATGTTTCCCTTGCTTTGATTTCTGTTATTAGTGAATAACAGTCCAAAGTCAAGAGTCCCTTTCACATACCTCAGAATTCTCTTGGCTGCACACATGTGAGAGACCTTTGGATTTTCCATAAATCTACTCACCAAGCCCACTGCATAGGAGATATCTGGCCTGCTATTACATAGGTACCTCAAGCATCCTACAATTTGTTTAAACAAGGTAGGATTTACTGCATCTTCATTGCTGTCTTTCACTAAATGAACTCCACATTCTACTGGAGTTCTAGCAGGATTACAATTTTGCATATTGAACCTCTTCAACACATCACTTGCATACTTTTTTTGATAAAGGAACAGTCCTTTGCCAGTGTGAATAAATTCCAAACCCAGAAAATAGGAAAGTGCTCCCAAATCTGTCATTTCAAACTCTTCTTTCATCTGCTGTTTGAATTCAGCAAGTTCATGTTCCTTTTCTCCTGTAATCAACAAATCATCCACATATAAGCATACCACCAAGGTTGTTTCACCCCTTCTTTTCTTCACATAGATGCCATACTCATTGGTACACTTCTCAAAGCCTTTTTCGTGTAAGAATGAATCAATCTTCCTATTCCATGCCCGAGGTGCCTGCTTCAATCCATAGAGTGCCTTTCTCAGTTTGTACACCTTCTCCTCATGATTCTGCACTTCAAAGCCTGGTGGTTGCAGCACATAAACCTCTTCTTCGAGTGGTCCATTCAAGAATGCAGATTTCACATCAAGCTGGTACATAGGCCAGCCTTTGTAGCTTGCAATGGCTGCTACTAATCTGATAGTTTCAACCCTTGCAACTGGTGAAAATACTTCCTGATAATCCAGCCCAGCTCTCTGCATAAACCCTTTCACCACAAGTCTGGCCTTATACCTTGAAATTGATCCATCTGGATTCACCTTTATCTTATAGATCCATTTCACAGGTATAGCCTTCTTTTGTGGAGGTAGTGACACCAAGTCCCATGTTTTGTTTCTCTCAATGGAATTCAGCTCTTCCTTCATTGCAGTAATCCACTTCTGGTTCTTCACAGCTTGCTCAAAGTTAATTGGTTCTGCATCCACAAAAAGAGCCATGTGAACCAGATCTCCTTCATTTGTTACTATACTATCTGGAAACACTTCATAGTCTATCAATCTCCTTGGTGGCACTCTGTTTCTCTGCATTCTCTGATTCATATGTGGGCTGTCTACTGTATGCTTCTCATGTTCAGTCATAGCAGAACTTGAATCCTCCTCAAGGTTGATAGAAACACCAACCTTTTGAGCATTGCACTCTGTTATATTCCACTTCCACCCTTTGGATTCATCAATTATCACATCTCTGCTGTATACAATCCTTTTTGTTGTTGGATTGTACAGCTTATAGGCACCTGTTGGATGATAACCAAGTAGAATAACCTGCTCACTTCTGTCATCCAGTTTCCTTCTTTTCTCCTCTGGTATATGCTGAAAACACAGTGAACCAAACACTCTCAAGTGGCCCACATTTGGTCTTCTTCCAGACCACACTTCCTCAGGAGTTATCAACTTCAGTTTCTTTGTTGGACTCCTATTCAACACATATACAGCTGTGTTTACAGCTTCTCCCCAAAAACAATTAGGAAGAGATTTACCTTTCAGCATGCTCCTCACCATATTCATCACTGTTCTGTTTCTCCTCTCGGCTACACCATTGTGCTGAGGTGTATATGGGGCTGTCACCTCATGAAGAATGCCATTGTTTTCACAGAATTGCTGAAATTCTTTGGAGTTATATTCTCCACCACCATCTGACCTGAGCACCTTTATCTCTTTGCCACACTGTTTCTCCACCATTACTTTGAATTTTCTGAACACATTCAGCACCTCATCCTTCCTTTTGATCAAATAAACCCACATTTTTCTGCTATGATCATCCACAAATGAGACAAAATAATTATTGCCTCCAAGTGTTGCAGTCTGCACAGGGCCGCACACATCCGAATATACCAATTCCAATAAATCAGTAGTTTTTTATGGAACTTCTGATTTAAAAGAATTCCTAGGCTGTTTTGCTTGAACACAGCCTTGGCAAACCTCATGTGGTTGCTGAATTTGAGGTAGGCCATACACAATTTTCTTCCTGCTCATTTCTTGAAGACTTCTCCAATTCAAATGTCCATATCTCATGTGCCACAACCAGCTCTCATCTGTCACAGCAGCTGCCAAACACTTATATTGACAGGTTTGGATGTTAATCTTGAATGTCCTATTCTTGGACAAAGGCACTTTCAAGATTAACTTCCCTTTTTTGTCAAACAACATCAAATTTCCCTGCTCTAACTTCATTGAATAACCCTTCTCAAGCAATTGGCCTAGACTTAAAAGATTGGTCTTCATGCTTGGAACATAAAGAACATCATTTATAAAAGTCTGCTTACCATTTTTCTGCTGAATCAGAATCTTGCCAATGCCTCCTACTGTAACCACACTATTGTCTGCAAACTTCACTTTGCTTTGAACCCTTTCATCCAAGTCAGCAAACCAATCTCTTCTCCCAGTCATATGATTTGAACAGCCTGAGTCAAGATACCAGAGATTGGTACTTGACTCATCACATGGTGTTGTGACCATAAGGAGAACTTCATCTGCATTGTCCTCATCTTGAGCAAATCCAGCTTCTTCATCAGCATCAGTGGGGTCCTTTTTGTGCCAGCACTCATCTGCAAAGTGGCCATAGCGGCTGCACACATAGCACTTCACTTTGCTTTTATCAAACTTCCTTCCTCTACCTCTTCCATTGTATGCTCCTCTCCTTGAGCTGCTCCCTCCATGATTCTGATAAGAGTTTTGTGGTTCTTGATCAGAATCTTGGAGTCTTTTGTCTCCTCTACCTCTTCCTCTTCCTCTGGACTTGCCTCTGCCATGACCCCTTTTATTCCTCCAACCACTACTCTCTCCCTTCTTGAATTCTTGAGCTTGAAGTGCTTGCTCTACAACAGCCTTCCCAGCACTTCTTTCAGTCAATTTCAGCTCATGAGCCTCCAAAGAACCTTGAAGCTCCTCAATCTTCATCTTTTCTATATCTTTAGATTCCTCGATTGCAACAACAATATGATCAAACTTAGGGGTGAGGGTTCTCAACACTTTCTCCACCATCTGCTGATCTGTAACGGATTCTCCACAAGTCCTCATTGAATTCACTATCAATTGCAGCCTGTTGAAGTAATCTGCAGTGGATTCTTGCTCATTCATGGATAGTAGCTCGTACTGTCTTCTGAGAGACTGCAACCGCACCTTCTTGGTCTTCTCAGCACCCCCATATGCTTTCTGCAAGGTGTCCCAAGCCTCCTTAGCCGTTTTTGCTTTGGAGATCTTCTCAAAGTTGGCAAGATCCACACATTGGTGAAACAAACATCGAGCCTTGTAATCTTTCTTCTTGGCTGCACTATCATCTTTCTCTGAAATTCCATCTTTTACAATCTCCAGAATTTCTTGAAAGCCAAGAATGGCTTCCATCCTTATGACCCAATAGTCATAATTCTTGCCATCAAGGATTGGCAAGTTAGAAATAATACTTCCATTTCCATTTGATGATGAAGCCATGATCGCAGCACACGTACAACAGCACACACAGAGGCCTTGATCTTCTGCTCTGATACCAATTTCTATTGGAGCACTCTCACTATTTTCTCACTTATACACTCACAATGAGCACACACAGAACACAGAATACAGAGAAGAGGAATTTAAGAGAATTTTAATCACTGAATAATACTTTTTCTGATTTTCATTCACTTATTTATAGGATAGGTACACAAGCTAACTAACTCAAAACCAACTTTCTGTTATTGACTAATTCCTAACTAACTTTCTGTTTTAGCTAAAAATTACCACTAATCTGAATTATTCTCAATAACGTTGAGGCATAAAATTTTGATGGGACGAGGCAATTGTCATTGTTAATGTTTTGCTGAAAATTGTTTCCATTCTGTCTATCCTTTTCTTCTTCTGAATCTGTTTGATTTCCCAGAAAAAAAACACAGAATAGTGAAACTTAATGTTTGAAGCCTGTGGAGTTGCATGTGAAATTTTGGTTTTGTGTATATTGAAGCATAATTTTTGCAACCAAACCAATCATTTATATAGAAACTTATCCTGAAATCAAATATTGTGTGTGTGTGTGTGTGTTGGTTTGGCAACAAAAGCTTCTTTGGGTAACACCGTAACAGTGTAATATAACTCTTTCCACTTTGTGGAATTTAAGTGTGAATATTACTTGCCATTCAATGCTTATTTTCTCTGTCTAGGTTGCAAGTTGGAGGAGTGCATCTTCTGATATTGGACCTCTTGTTATAAAGTGGGCTCCTGGAAGTCTAATGTTTGCAACTGGATCTTCTGAGTTGTCCTTTTGGGTTCCAGATTTGTCTAAATTAGGAGCTTATGTTGGAAGAAAATAGAAACTGTACATGATACAATTATTGTTTACCCGTCAGTCCACTGAAAGGTAATTTTTTTTTATTAATATTACTGACAAACTTTGTTGTCTAAACTGTACACGTTGAGATATTTAAATGTACTTATGTTCTTTATGCCAAGATATTGGTTGAAGATGTTTATTTGATTATAATTGCTTAATTATGCTCCTCCAGATCATTAGGTGCAACATCAAAGGCACTAGATTGCAGTTTGATGTGATCATAAATTGAAATTTAAGCATCCTATAGTCCATGGTTTTGTCATTATTTATCACCCATCAAATGTTTATTAGTTTTATGTCTTTTGTAGGTTGAGATTGCTTCTCATATGTGTCTATGTTAAACGTAATTTAGTTTGTCTTCTGAAAAGCTTATATATAAAAAAAAATTGGGAATGCTTTAAGTTCAGTTTTGTGAGGATCTAATGCTATAATGAATCTCTAAACTAATATTTTTACTTGAGCGTTGCACGGTATGTATATATTTTTATTTATGATGATAAACATTTTAATTAAATTTTGCAGTTTGTTTGTAAGAAAGTTTTGTATTGGTTGTGATCATATTCAGTATGTATATATTATATGCATTGTGGGGTGACTATGAATACATTTAAATGAGTAATGAAAAATATAGTAATTTTGTAATGTAAAATGAAGTTAGCATGTAGAAATTGTAAATTTAACAAAGTAAGAAAATAATTAGATAATAAAGTGAATACGAAATTTAAAATCTTATAAAATAAACAATATTAATCATTATAGTAATTTTGGATGTGATTTGCTATGCACTTTATTTTATTCACTTTCAAAATATAAATAACCTAAAAAAAGAATTGTTATAATCAAAAGCATTAATACAAAATTGATATATTTTATTAAAATCATATAAAGTGAATTAGATAAATACATGAGCGAATATTATGAATTTAATTAAGTATGAAAATTTCAATTTAAACTTACAAACAAATCTCAATAAGTTTATATCAGTAAGATAATTGATGTGGCAAAAATAGGGAGGAAACACATGTATCTCAATAAATAAATTATATATTGTAACAATTTAAAGGTAAAATGTAATTTTTAGATAAAATCTTCATATATTTTTAATTGATGTACATAAATTTTATCTATACAAAAACATATTTTGCAAGAGCTGTAAGGTTGATATTAGATATCTACATTTTAATGCATAGTCATTTTCACTTCCCAAATAACCATCAACTTTAATGATTCAATATAAAGTACTTCATTTTATCTAAATTTGATATAGTCTTAAATGTAACCTCATATTTACAGGCAATTTCATAACTTTGCAATTACTCTACAAATTAAATGAGTTAATAATGGTCATAACGATATCTTCTTTGCTACCATTTGGAATAACTGACTATAATATTTGTCTAAAATTTCGTCAAAGCATAATAACTTTTACTCCAAAAAAAGGCCTTAATTTTTATTTATTATAGCATCAATAACTTTATTGTAATTTTATTTCCTCACCCGTGAGAGAAGAAAAATACCTGCAATTATTTATTCTTTTTTATTTCCCTAGTGAAACATATGAATAGTTTTCCTTAATTTTGTCTATATTTTGGCTAGATATCCCTAAAAGCCCACATATTTTTAGTGAGGCAAAGAACCTTTTCTCTAATAATTTTGCAAAAAAGAAACATAAATTTATATTTTAATTATTTTAATTAGTTTTTTGTTTTTATACAAAGATTTTACCTTCATGTGATTTAATCATATGTTATCATGTAAAATTTCATCCACATGTGATGTAAATATTAAAAAATTCAATATTATAAAAGATTATATAACATAGATGAATAAAAATAATAATTTTAAAGTAAAGTTAATTTAATTTTTAATATTAAATTATATTTCAATTAATTTTATTAAGTTTTCAAGTAAAATTCTCACCCTGGAAGATACAAAAGTAAATATAGTTTCATGAAAAGTTTCATCTCCTGCGTTGTAAATATTAAAGTGTTTAAAATTTGTAGTATAACATATATATATTTGAGAATTGCTAACCTTCACACTAGGGGTGTGCAAAAATCTGAAAAAAAAAATTAAACTTTAAATTGAACCAAACCACTCCATAAATAACTACAATTTTCTAAGTTAATTTTATAACTTGAATCTTTTTTTTTTTAAAAAAAAAAGTGGTTTAGTTAACCTTTTTTCTATTGGGTTCGGTTCATTCCTAGAAACTAAACCCCTTTCCACTGTTTAGAAATCATTTGAAAATCAACCCTCACTTTTCACGTTTTTAAGTTTCTTTCATAGTTCTCATTTTATAAATCATAATCCCAAAATTTATAAACCCTAACTCCCAAATCAATAATCCTAACCTCAAATCGAGCACTACGATTCGACGAATTACCCAATTGGAGATGCTGTTGCTACTCACTATGTTGCTTGCTTAGGGTTGATTTGCTGGCGAATTGCGGTGATTAGCTTGGACACATGGTGTTGCATAACTGCGGTAATTTTCGACGGATATTCTGTTGGAAAGTATTGCCTTCTGACACTTCGTTGTTTTTTTTTCTGGCGACCGAATCTATCGCTAATTTCTAACAGATTTCGATGGATTTTTGTTTCTAGCAAGCATTTTTCATGTGTTTTCTTCTACCACAACATTACTATTCCTTGAATTAAGCCCTGACAATTTTCCTAAAATAGATACATGGGGTTGTTCTCAACTAGACCCAACTTGACCAAGAATTTCATTTTGAGCATTTTCTAGGGTACAATATTCTTCTTCAACAGGGACTACTAATGGTGTTGTTTGATATGGTTGCTTATCAGGATTATTCATCCCTTGAGTGATGCTTGAGACCATATTCGAGAACACTAGTACTGTCACCACAGAGGAAACTAGTGGCATGTTTACATAAGTTGCAGTTCCACTTAAGCCTCTATTTGCACCAAGCAAACAAAGAGACTCTCTCATATCACATAGTATTGCTTCCAACCTTGCTTGGTTCCTAGTTATCTCACTCATCCTTCCTCTCATCTCATCAACCTCATTACTCAAATTCCTTCCTATCGCAGGGTCTTCAGCAGCTATCTTGGTCTAAGATCTAGTGTTGTGAATTCATATTTGATTGGTGTTTACCTTCCTTGAACGCATAATGGTTCAATTTTTCTGTAAATGAATTTAAATGAAAATTAAAGAGCTTATTTTATTTCTCCTTTTTTTTCTTTTATCTTCAAGTTTTTTTTTTAAAAGGATGTAACCCCTTGGAGTGACGCAAGAAATTCATGTTAAAATGCAATATGCAAAAGTTGATATATTTTTAATTAGAATTTTCATACTTAATTAAATTCATAACATTCGCTCATGTATTTATCTAGTTCACTTTGTATGATTTTAATTAAATATATCAATTTTGTATTAATGCTTTTGATTATAACAATTCTCTTTTTAGGTTATTTATGCTTTGAAGGTGAAAATAAAATAAAGTGAATAACAAATGACATCCAAAATTACTATAATGATTAGTGCTATTATTTGTTTTATAAGATTTTGGATGATATTACTTTCGTATTCATTTTATTATCTAATTGTTATTTTCTTACTTTGTTAAATTTACAATTTCTACATGCGAACTTCATTTTACATTACAAAATTACTATATTTTTCATTACTCATATTTAAATGTATTCATAGTCACCCTACAATACATATAATATATACATACTGAATATGATCACAACCAATACATAACTTTTTTACAAACAAATTGTGCAAAATTTAATTAAAATATTTATCATCATAAATAAAAATATATATACATATCGTGCAACGCTCGAGTAAAAATACTAGTTTAGAGATTCATTATAACATCAGATCCTCACAAAACTGGAGTTCAAGCATTCACAAGTTTTTTTTTAATAAGCTTTTCAAAAGACAAATAGGTTTAACATAGACACATATGAGAAGTAATCTATAGAAGACATAAAACTAATAAACATTTGATGGGTGATAAATAATGACAAAACCATGGACCATAGGATGCTTAAATTTCAATTTATGATTACATCAAACTGCAATCTAGTGCTTTTGATGTTGCACCTAATGATCTGGAGGAGCATAATTAAACAATTATAATCAAATAAACATCTTCAACTAGTATCTTGGCATAAAGAACATAAGTACATTTAAATATCTCGACGTGTATAGTTTAGACAACAAAATTTGTCAATAATATTAATAAAAAAATTACCTTTCAGTGGGTTGATGGGCAAATAATAATTGTATCATGTAGAGTTTCTATTTTCTTCCAACATAAGCTCCTAATTTAGACAAATCTAGAACCCAAAATGACAACTCAAAAGATCTAGTTGTAAACATAAGACTTCTAGGAGCCCACTTTATAACAAGAGGTCCAGTATCAGAAGATGCACTCCTCTAACTTGCAACCTAGACAGAGAAAATAAGCATTGAATGACAAGTATTTTCATTTATACATATCCACAGTGAGGAATCACTTAAGTATCCTACTAGCCCATCTTTTTTTTTTTTGGTTATATTTTTAGATGCACAAGGTTCACATTAAAATGAGATGAATTGTTTTCTCTTTCTTAGATGCAAAAAGTAATGCTATCATGTAATGAAAATTTTCCTTTTTTTAAAGAAAAGAAAACGAATGCTGCACTTCTTTTTTTTTTTTCACAAAAAGAAATTTTATAGATGACCTATTAGATTGGTAAATTGTTGGTCTACTAATAATGACTTTGATCTTTTTTAAAGCTCATTTTCTTAGTGGAGTTTTGAAACAAATTTTTTTCTTCATATTACTGGACTAAACAACTTCACTAAGCCCAAGTATTTTAATGCATAAGATGCAAAAGATGAAAGCTAAGTGAATGGACTTTTTTTTTTAGTAAATAAGATGAATGAATTTTTTTTCCTTTTTTTTTTTTTTTAAAGAAAAGGAGTTGATTGAAGGATAAAAGGATAAAGAAAAGGTGCATTCCCTTTGTGTTCTAATAAGGTGGAATATTAGGAGTTGGTCTAAGGTCATGACCTTAATATAGGTAGCAGCAAAGTTCACTCTATTTATGCCCAGTTTTTTAGGATGGTCCTAGACCCCTAATGAAAATGATTCATAGATTGTCCTTATATAAAAGATAAGGACCCAATTTCATGAGCTTGGCCACAGGGGCAAATAAGTCACAATATGACAATCTATGACACCGATATCAATTTGAGTGGGAGAGTAAGTGATTGTCAAGGAAGTATAAGCTTCAGAATAACGTCACCAAAGCCCCTTTTGACCCTATGGCATTCTAGCGTTCAAGTATAGAGTCCAAAAAAGTATATGAGGTAAGTGATGATGCATTGTGTGTTAGGAGTATGCAAACCTGTACAACACCTAAACTACTTACAACCTACAAAATAACAAAAATATAGAGCATATAGCTAGCAATAATCTACCGTAGAGTTGAAACAACCAAGCAGCACATTGATATTTAAAGCAACCAAATATATACAAGTAGAACATGAATAATCAAAGTGAATATGTACATGCTGGACATGTAAAAATAAAAGGAAAAAGAAATAAAATACAATTAACTAACAACAACATATGCGAAAACAAAACAAACGAAAATGGTAAAACAAATAGATAAAAATTGTGAATGATTTGCACAACTAACTATAATAAGCTTGACTCTCCAACAATCTCTAGTGGAGTCGTCATCTGTAGTGATTGGGATCACGACGGGAACGGCGAAAAAGAATTTTTTTTTGAAAAATAGGAATGAAGTTGCCACCAATTTTATTTTAAGAAAAAATTTAAAAATCCTTTTAAATAAAAAAAATGGTCTTCAAAACCAAGTTAGATTTGAGAGTCGATTATGAATAAAGATGATAGAAATTTAATCCTACAACACTCTTAATACATCTGTCTTAAGATGATTATCGTAAGTTAAATTGTGCAAAATAGAAATAACCTTACAATATTTGTTTTACTAATTTTTTTTTGTAAAAAGATATTTTTAAAATTTTATTTATTTATTTATTTATTTTTGCATGTTTTATTTACTCAAATATTTTTTTCCCACACATAATTTTTTATTTTCCATTTTTATAAGGTCTAACAAAGGGCCTAACTTATTATTAGAACAAAACTTAACCTAACAAGAGTTAGCCCAAACTCCACACAAAGAAAACTATATCTTTTTTTTTTTGGTTCTTTTTATAGAGAAACTTAACCCAAGTCTTCTTTTAATGGTCTAAGCCCAATCACCTAGAGGAAGCCCACAACACTGACTTGACCCAAAACCACTTAAAGGTATATGAAGTCTAAATAAAAAATAAGTAAAAAAAAAGGAAGTTTAAATAAATATGTTAAACAATAATGAAATTAAAAAAACAAAATAATATATTCATAAATAGCAAACATCATCGCAACACCGAATACGCACAGGTGACGAGCTCAACACAAAGGCATGTGGAGCTTGCGACGGCCGGCTAGGCGGCAATGTTTGGTGGCTCCGAAAATTGGGAAGCGGTGGGGGTAGGGGAGAATAAAACAAAATCGGAACCAATCCTATACATAAAGTCTAATTATTAATCCTAATATGATTACAAGATAATAACAAATAAACAACAAATCATTTATAATCGTAACAAATCAATCGCTATAATAACAAATCAATCACTATCGTAACATCCACCCTCAAACTCAAGTAGGTGCAATGGTAACCAACTTGAGTTTGGACAGTAAAGTGTGGAAGCGACTAGGAGAATAAGGTTTGGTAAACAAATCAGCTGGTTGATCAAGAGTGTCAATCGAGACAAGATGAAAAGCATCACATAGAAGATATTGACGAATGAAATAACAATCAATCTCAATATGTTTGGTGTGCTCGTGGAAAACATCGTTATGTGCAATTTGGATGACACTATGGTTGTCACAATGAAGATCAGTGAAGGAAGACTGAGGTATCTCTAAATCAGCAAGAAGCCAACGGAGCCACAATAATTCAGAAGTAGTATCAGCATGGGCATGATATTCTGCTTCAGTGCTGGAGCGAGCTGTCAGAGTTTGTTTCTTACTCCGCCAAGAAATAAAAGAATCTCCAAGAAAAATGCAAAAGCTAGTGGTGGAGCGACGGTCACTAGGATCACCGACCCAATCGGCATCAGAGTAGGCTCGAATAGTCAAAGGGATGCAACGGAAAAATGAAGACTATAAAACAATGTACCCTTGATATACCGAATAATGCGAAGGACAGTAGCATAATGGGTGGTATGAGGGCCAGCCATGAACTGATTAACTAGATGAACAACATAGGAGATATTCGGTCAAGTAACTGCAAGATAGATCAGGCTACCTATTAGCTGACGATAGAGAGTGGCATCATCCAACAAAGTACTATCTTGAGGAGTAAACTGAACGTTGGGTTCAAGAGGAGTGTGTTTTGTAACACCCCAAATTTTCGTATCTCTTAAACAGTAATTTTGATAGTTAACAGAATTTTACTGTTTAGTAATTTCTGTGCACTGTAAAATTATTTTGTTTATTCTGTCAGCGTATTTGATCGTTTTGAGTGATGTACTCCGTGTCAGGAAAAAAAAAATTTTGGGCCGGAGAAAACTTTATGTAATTTAATTTTTACCGTTATGTAATTATTTTACGTAATCTGATTTGATATTTGTGCATTTTATAATTTTTGTGATTTTTATGGATGATTATGAATTTTTTTTTCTATTTGTGGGCCTAGGGGGGTGTATGTGGGCCCAGGTGGCTATACGTGGGCCCAGGCGGGTCCCGCAAAGTGAAAGTTTTTCTACGCATAGAAAAATTTGTACTGTTTAGACAGAGACAGGGGATCTTACTAAACCTGAATCCGGAAATAGTTTTAGAAAATTTTATTGTACTGTGTTTTGTATTGTATTTAATTATCGGGCGATAAAAATACAGTAAATATATTCTTTCGTGGGGTTTTAGCAGATAGAAAAATAAATATTATACTACGTAATCAACAATAGTGGCTTGGACATCCATTATTGATTTAATCAACGGTGAAGACTTGATCTTGATTTAATCAACGGTTGAGAAATAAACTTAATGAAGAAGCATTGGATGTTAACCATTGATCTAATCAATGGTGGAGATTTAATCTAGACAAGCTTAATAAGGAAGGCTTCAATATCAACCGTAGATTTAATCAACAGTGTAGAATTGGTCATATAAAGTGGCTATGACCATTTATAACTATTGGATTTAGATTAAATCAAGGGTGGAGATTTAGTCTTAAAAAGTAACAAAGACCATTTATGACCATTGGATGAAGATTTAATTAATGGTGAAGATTTATTCTTAAAAAGTGATAAAGACTAATTATAACCCTTGGATTAAAAGTTTGAAGGAGCAATCTTAACCCTTAATTTTTGGAGACACATCTAATGGCTAGAATTTCAAGGAGAAAAATCCAATGGCCTAGATTAAGTCTTCTAACCTACCTAAGTCTACCTAAATTCTAACCATTGATCTAATCAATGACTTAAATGGCTCTATATGATGGCTTGAAATTATTGAATGCATTATGAAGAGGAAGGGGACGGTTTTGGCTTGTTTAGAAGACAAAGAAAAAGCTTTATGACCATTATTTGATGCTTTATGTCAATTATGATTTGCTTTAGTCAATTTTGTTTCATTATTGCTTTGTTTGCTTCCTTAGGAGAATGCTTGGAGAGGGGCACAATTTTGAGAAGCCCTAGGACCATAGGAAAGTGTTTCATTCCATTATTACTCATTCTTGGTCATTATTGATCAATTTCAAGAAGCTCAACTTAGAAAATTTCCTCTCCATCTCTTCTCCAAGTAGGTTTCGGCCAAGCACTCCAAATCCATCCTCCATCACTCTTTAATTTCACCTAACCTAGTTTCTTGAATCCTTACATCATTCTAAGAACATCTCTAGTTATGAGTTTTTCCAAAATCATTCATCTTGATCTTCAAATCCATGCTTCAAGTTTCTATTAAAAATAAAAAATTTCATCTTTGTGCTTCAAGAGGAACCATTGGGTCAAGACCCCTAAAACCACTCTCCAATCTCTTTTAATTTCATCCAACCATAGATCTTGAATTTTCATGATGTTCTAAGCAACTTTCATGTTGGAGACTTTCTCTAAATCATTCATCTTCATGGACTTTCTTCAAGATCCAAGTTATGGGGTATTTATGGTGAAGTCCCTTGGTGGTGAAGGACTTGGAAAAAGAAGCAAAACAAAGAGTTTTTGAGGATCTTCAAGAGGTAAGAGGGAGATCCATCTCACCAACCAAGCATGGTTGTAACACCCTCCCTAGGGTATCACATGTCTGACTCCCGACTCATAATCTGAAAAGAAATTCGCACAAAGTTTGAGTGATAAAAAGTGGGTTTTAAAATTTCTTCTTTACTGAAACATAAATTTACTGAAAACATTAGGTAATATTGAAAATCATATTTCAACTATTCATTATGCAATATTGATACTAATTAATATTTCATAATTTAAAGAGAAATATAAAACTAACAGACTGACTTCTTTTTTTTTTTAACAAGAAGCAAACCCCATGACGGGTCCTACTTAATAAGCACGATCTGACAACACTAACGTTAAAACTTAACATACTTATTGATACATTTGTGTATCCATCTTGTTGCATCGGACATCCGTTTCTACATCGTTCTTTGTCAACATTGTATACCTTCGAGTCCTGAATGTCCACTCCTTATTGTTGTCACCAATCTCAGAGTATCCATCGCCCGTTATGTCTAAGACAACTCATTTTTTTTACTGTATAATTTTAACAATACAGACACAGCAAGACAACATAACAAAGAGGTGAGATCACCTACACCAATACCAACATGGCAGCACGGAGATAACACAAACAGCAATATCATATAGGGATATCATATCAGACTTCCAATAATATATTCAATATTAATCAACTATCATCATCAAATCATTTATCAATTCAATTATCATAAACAACAATTACGATAATGTCCTAATTATCATCATCATCATCCAAGTATTCAAAACAATTGTCATAGCCAATATTCCTCAATTAATATATCATACAGATATAAATGTTCAAATTATGCATGTACACAAGACTCGATTTCCTATTCCATGGAGCTAAACTCAGGTCGGAGAAATGATCGAAAAGACCTGCCGGTACCACGTGCCTCAGACCACGTGCTTTAATTCTCATTTCAATTTTTGCACATCTAGTACATACACGACAGTCTTTATCAGATCTTGATTAAGAATAGTGTTTCGGTCAAGATCATCGGTGTATTGCATCGGTCTAACCTACGGGAAGAAGCGCGACCAACCACCCATGTAGGCAACCCGCACCCCGATGCCCCCAAGGTCAACAAGTGACTTACACTACGCATATCGCACCCACTCAAGAGGTGTATTTCTCCTAGGCAATCAGCCATATCCAATCCTCATCGGACCATTCCAATGCATGTATAATGCACCAAATCCAATTATAGACAAATATGTCATTTTCTCACAAACAGTGTATGGACACTGGTTCAACAGTAATCATACTGTACTTTCAACAGCGAAAATCATGTTATCACGTTTTCATAGTTGTAAAACACTTTTATCGTATTTTCATAATCTCGTAACATTTCTGTTACGTTTTCACAATCCAAAAACTTTTCTGTTATGTCTTCACAATACCATAACACTTCTTTTATATTTTCACAATACCGTAACACTTTTGTTACGTTTTTAAAATTCCAAAACGTTTTTATTACGTTTTTACAATACCGTAACACTACTGTTACGTTTACAAAATTTCGTAACATTTCTGTTACGTTTTCAAAATGTTGCAACTCTTCTGTTGCACTTTTAAACCACGTACTAATTTTTAACGTTTTTCTCAATCGCGTAAAAACATACGTTTCTTAAATCGTATAGTATTTTTCCACTGTTTCAAAATCGCGTAACTTAAAAATCATTCTTTTACGTCACGTAAATCATTTTTCATCATTCTCAAAATATTTAAAACACTTTCCAAATCACATAACGATTTTCCTTCATTTTCACAATCACGTAAAAATAATTCATCACTTTTCAATCATGTAGTGATTTTTCAATAGTAGTTCAAATTACGTAAAATATTTAAACATAATTCAAATCGCGTAGAAATGTTTCAACGTATTTAAAATCGTGTAGAAATATTTTACTGTATTTCAAATTGTTTTTAAGATACGTAAAATATTTTTCAACATTTTTCAATCACATAAAATATTCCTCAATATTCCAAACATTATTTTGGACTTAAATAAATCAATATCATTTTTAACACATTGTTCAAAATTGCGTAGCTTAAAAATCATGTTTTTAAGATACGTAAAATGTTTTTCATCACAATTTCATTACAGAAAATATTTCTTAACCTTCAAAAATTCATTTTCAACTTTTCTCAAAATAATATAACTTTATATTTCATTTTTCATGTTTTCTTACTCAAGAAAATCTTTTTTCCACATTTCTTTTCCCAAAAAAAAAAAATCCTTTTCCCAAAATATAATTCACAAAATCACTTTTCCATTGAATTAAATCAATGTTTTTAACTTTAAAAATCACTCTTCAAAACCCAAAGTAAGATTTACACGTTAGGAAAATCATATTCTCCATTTTTCTCAAAAATTCCCTCAAGCATTAAAATCTTTTCCGATTCCTTTCCAAATTTGTTGTATCAAATTACTTTGAAATTCTCTTTTGTTTCATTTTGGAAACTTGTTCATAAAATCAAGACATTACAAACCTTCAAAAAGGTGGGCATGACTATTGAAATCATGAAAACATTCTTTCTTTCTAAGTTGATAGGATTTTACACAAACAAAACCATTAAAATTTTGTTTTCAAAACCGTAAGTCTTATAATATAAAAACCAAACTCATTTGTTCAAATTCGTTTTTACTTTCTTTACAAATCCTTTTTCACTTTCTTTGCAAATCCTTTTTCACTTTCTTTGCAAATCCTTAAAATCAACATTTGTCCGTTTCATTCAAAAACTCATATTTAGAAAAACACTTAAGATCTTTTTACACAAAATAAATCAATAAAAACTCCTCCAAAAATTATATTCTTGTTCTCTTGGAAAACAAATCCTTTGTTTATTTTCCATACTCTTCAAATCATCCATTTTCATCTTTCATGAAAATATTAATTTGTGAACACCTATTTTGAGGTGTCTTGTTCAAATCCACCATGTTCTAAGTACTCAAAAATTAATTCTTTTGTTCTTGAAAATTTTCAACATGAACCCTAATCAAGGGCATCAAAACCGTAGCTCTTCCTTGGCATTATTGGAGCCAAAAATTAATTTACTTTCCACCATCAAGTCATGGCAGATATACATATATATTTCATCATAAATAATATAAGCATACCATCCAAGCCATAAAAGCATGTATAGATATCAAGCATATCATCAAAGCTATAAAATCATGCAAAGCATATCAAGCGTAGAAAATTAATCAAAGCTCATAAACACCCACAAATTAATTACATGACCATGGATATGAATCCTCACATGGATTCCACATCCATCAAATAAAATACCATCTCTCACCACCACTTGGTTGGTGAGATGGATCTCCTCTTACCTCTTGAAGATCCTCCAAAGCTTCTTGATTTGTTTCTTTTTCCAAGTCCTTCACCACCAAGAGCTTCTCAAATTCAAAACAAAATACATAAAAATTAGTATACTAAGCTTGATTAAGAAAACCATGGATCAAACATGGTTTAGATCATGAAAAAGAAAGAAGAAAATGAAGTTTCCTTATACTTCACCTCAAAAACCCAATAACTTTGATCTTGAAGAAACTCCTTGAAGATGAATGATTTAGAAGAAATCTTCAACATGAAAGTTGCTAAGAACATCATGTAGATTCAAGATCTATGGTTGGATGAAATTAAAAGAGCTTGGATGGTGATTTTAGGGTAGATAACCGAATGATATCTCTTGAAGAACAAAGATGAAATTTTTGATTTTTGATAGAAACTTGAAGCTTGAATTTGAAGATCAAGATGAATGATTTTGGAAAAACTCATAACTAGAGATGTTCTTAGAATGATGTTTAGGTTTAGAATCAAAGATGAATTGGTCTTTGTTACTTTTTAAGATTAAATCTCCACCCTTGATTTAATCTAAATCCAATGGTTATAAATGGTCTTTGTCATTTTTCAAGACCAATTCTACACCTTTGATTACATCTATGGTTGATATTAAAGCCTTCCTAACTAAGCTTATTCTCACACCATTGATTAAATCAATGGTTATTATCCAAGGCTTCTTTATTAAGTTTGTTTCTTAACCTTTGATTAAATCAATGGTTAATATTCAAACTAAGTATTCTCATCCAAGGGTATAATTCAAGTCAAGCTCTCTTTGTTGACTACGCAGTATAATATTTATTCTCAGATCCTACAAATAATATTTTTCTTGTATTTTTATCATCGGATAATTAAATACAAAGATAAAATACAAGATCTAATAAAATTTTAAAAGCTGTTTCCAGATTCGGGTTTAGTAAGATCCTGCCTCTCGTCTAAAGCAAGACAAATTTTTCTACGCGTAGAAAAATTTTTGCTTTCTTGCGGGACCTACCAGGCCCACGTATGGCCACCTGGGCCCACATAGGACCACATGGGCCCACATACAGTCAAAAAAATATAATCATCCACAAAAATTATAAAATGCACAAATATCAAATCAGATTACGTAAAATAATTACCAACGGTAAAAATTAAATTACGTAAAGTTTTCTCCGGCCCAAAAATTTTTATTTTCCTAACAAGGAGTAAATCACTCAAAACGATCAAATACGCTGACGGAATAATCAAATTAATTTTACAGCGCTCAGAAATCACTAAACAGTGAAATTCTGTTAACTGTCAAAATTACTGTTTAAGAGATACAGAAATTTGGGGTGTTACAATGGTGGTGAGAGATGGTTATATATTTGATGGATGTTGAATCCATGTAAGGATTCATATCCATGGTCATGTAATTAATTTGTGAGTGCTTATGAGCTTTGATTAATTGCCTTTGCTTAATATGCTTTGCATAAATTTATAATTTTAATGGTATGCTTATACTATGCATGATGATAATATGGCATGCTTTTGATATATATATATATATATATATATATATATGAATGTATGTATGTATGTGTATGCCATGATTTGATAATGGAAAGGAAACTAATTTTTGGCTTCAATGGCCAAGGAGAGGGCTACGGTTTTGATGCCCATAATTAGAGATTCATGTTGAAATTTTTCAAGAACAAGGAAATTGATTTGTTTAATGAAAATTTTGAAGTGGAGAAAAATGAATTTTCTTGGTTCTAAAGGCTATGGGATTTTCGGTCAAGACACCTCAACATAGGTGTTTATAACTGAAGATTTTCATAAAAAATTAAAAATTGGATTGATTTGAAGAGTATGGAAAATAAACAAAGGATATGTTTTTCAAGAGAACAAGAATATGGTTTTGAAGGATTTTTTATTGATTTATTTTGTGTAAAAAGATCCTAAGTGTTTTTCTAAATATGAGTTTTGAATGAAACGAGCAAACGTTGATTTTAAGGATTTGCAAAGAAAGTGAAAAAGAATTTGCAAAGAAAGTGAAAATGAATTTAAACAAATGGGTTTGGTTTTTATGACCATGAATCACACGGTTTTGAAAACAAAATTTTAATGGTTTTGTTTGTGTAAAACCATATCAATTTAGAAGGAAAAATATTTGATGGTTTTCAATAATACGCGCGTTTTAGAAGTTTGTAATGCCTTGGTTTTATAAAATAAAGTAATTTTCAAAGTAGAAATACAGTTTGGTTTAATACAAGGATTTTGGAAAGGAATCAGTGTTTTATCACTTGAGAAAATTTTGTAAACGAAAAAGACAAAGAGAGGTTGAAAATGTTTTAACTTCAATTTATTTTGAAGAGAATTGATTTTAAAATTGATTTGAGAAAAATAGAGAATATAATGGTGATTTGAGAATTTACTAACGTATAACTTATTTTCAAGTTTTGGAGACGTTAGGAAAATTTAAGATTTTAAAACATTGATTTACATCAATGAAAAAGTGATTTTGTGAATTATATTAGAAAGAATTTCTTGAGTAAAGAATCATGGAAAAAGATTTTCTTGAGTAAGAAAATATATTAAATGAAGTATAAAGTTATATTATTTTGAGAAAAGTTGAAAAGGAATTTTTGAAGGTTAAGAAATATTTTTTGTAATGAAATTGTGGTGAAAAATTATTTGCGTAGCTTAAAAATGATTTGAAATGCAGTAAAGTATTTTTACGCAATTTGAAAAATGTGTTGAAAATGATATTGATTTATTTAAGTCCAAAATAATGTTTGGAATATTGAAGAATATTTTACGTGATTGTAAAATGTTAAAAAATATTTTACGTATCTTAAAAATCATTTGAAATACAGTAAAATATTTCACGCGATTTGAATTACGTTTAAATATTTTACGTAATTTGAACTACTATTGAAAAATCAATATGTGATTTAAAAGTGATAGAATATTTTTACACAATTGTGAAAATGACAGAAAACTGCTGTGAGATTCGGAAAGTGTTTTAAATATTTTGAGAATGATGGAAAATGATTTACGCGATTTAAAAGAATGATTTTTAAGTTACGCAACTTTGAAACAGTGAAAAAATACTATGCAATTTGAGAAACGTATGTTTTTACGCGATTGAGAAAAACATTAAAAAATTGGTACGTGGTTTAAAAGTGCAACAGAAGAGTTGTGGTATTTTGAAAACGTAACAGCAATGTTACGAAATTTTGTAAACGTAATAGTAGTGTTACGGTATTGTGAAAACATAATAAAAATATTTTTGAATTTTAAAAACGTAACAAAAGTGTTACGATATTGTGAAAATGTAAAAGAAGTGTTATGGTATTGTGAAAACATAATAGAAACGTTTTTGGATTGTGAAAACGTAACAGAAATGTTACGTGATTGTGAAAATACGGTAAAAGTATTTTACAACTATGAAAACATGATAACATGATTTTGTTATTGAAAAATATAGTATGATTACTGTAAAACCAGTGTATGAACACTGTTTGTGAAAACGAGTTTTGCCTGTTATTGACACGTGGTGCATTTTAGATGCATTGAAAAAAAAATATATGCGTTGAGACATATGATTTAATTGAACAAACGAATTTGAAAAGAATGACCCTTGTGGTTGGACTTGCACTGATATATTCGTGCATTGTATAAACTATATATGAGAAATTATGAGAAATACCTGTGATTGGTATTTGGTGCATTATACATGCATTGGAATGGTCCGATGAGGACTGGATATGGCTGATTGCCTAGGAGAAACACACCTCTTGAGTAGGTGCGATATGCGTAGTGTAAGTCACTTGTTGACCTTGGGGGCATCGGGGTGCGGGTTGCTTACATGGGTGGTTGGTCGCGCTTCTTCCCATAGGTTAGACCGATGCAACACACCGATGATCCTGACCGAGACACTATTCTTAATCAAGATCTGATAAAGACTGTCGTGTATGTGCTAGATGTACAAAAATTGAAATGAGAATTAAAGTACGTGGTCTGAGGCACGTGGTACCGGCAGGTCTTTTCGATCATTTTCTCCGACCTGAGTTTAGCTCCATGGAGTAGGAAATCGAGTCTTGTGTACAAGTATAATATGAACATTTATATCTGTGTGATATATTATTTGAGGAATATTGGCTATGACAATTGTTTTGAATACTTGGATGATGATGATGATAATAATGTTGATGACATTATTGTGATTATTGTGTGATGATAATAATGTTAATGGTATGATGATGATAGTTGATTAATGTTGAGTGCATTATTGGAATTCTGGTATGATATATCTGTATGATATGTTGTTTGTGTTATCTCTATGCTGCCATGTTGGTATTGGTGTAGGTGATCACACCTCTTTGTTATGTTGTCTTGCTGTGTCTGTATTGTTAAAATTAAACAGTAGAAAGAATGGGTTGTCTTAGACATAACGGGCGATGGATACTCTGAGATTGGTGACAACAATAAGGAGTGGACATTCAGGACTCGAAGGTGTACAGTGTTGACAAAGAACAGATGTAGAACAGATGTCCGATGCAACAAGATGGATACACAACAGAATAAGTATGTTAAGTTTTAACGTTAGTGTTGTACCGTACTATTTAGTAGGACCAGTCATGGGGTTTGCTACTGTTAAAAAAAAAAGTCTGTTAGTTTATATTTCTCTTTAAATTGTGAAATATTAATTGGTGTCAATATTGCATAATGAATAGTTGAAATATGATTTTTCATATTATCTAATATTTTCAATAAATTTACGTTCCAGTAAAGAAGTAAATTTTGAAACCCATATTTTTATAACTCAAACCTTTTACAAATTGATTTTCAGATTATGAGTCGGGAGTCGGAAATGTGATGCCCTAAGGAGGGTGTTACATGTTCGATTTTGCAATCAGTGAGGCCCACTCGAGAGACAAGATCAGAAGCATACTTAGCCTATGAGAGAAATAAGTCATCGCTGGAAGATAGAACTTCAAGGCCCAGAAAGTAACTTAAAGGTCCAAGATCTTTCATCTCAAAATGTTGACATAAGAACTGTTTGAACTCAGTAATGCCAGTAGAGTCATTACCAGTAATAATCATATCATCGACATAAAGAAGCAAGACAACAGTACCATTTTCTATTTTTCGAGTAAAAAAGAGCAGAATCATGAGCACTGGAAGAGAACCCTAACTGACTGATAGTGCTGTGAAATTTAGCAAGGTAGGCCCAAGGTGCTTGTTTGAGACCATAAAGAGCCTTACGAAGATGACAAACCTTGTTAGTTGGACAAGTGTATCCTGGAGGAGGACGCATATAAACCTCTTCTTCTAACTCACCATTAAAGAAGGCATTTTTAACATCCATTTATGTAAGTGGCCATTCTTGATTGGCTGCAATGGCAAGAAGAGTTCAAACAAAGGTAATGCGTGCAATAGGGGCAAAAGTTTCTTCATAATCATTACCATACTCCTGAATGAACCCTTTTGCTACTAGTCGAGCTTTGTACCGCTCAATAGAACCATCAGAAAGAGTCTTGATTTTATAAACCCACTTGCATCCTACAAGAGGCTTACTAGAAGGAGGATCAACAAAGTCCCAAGTGTGAGTATTCTCCAATGCCTATAATTCCTCTTGCATAGCTTGCTGCCAATAAGGGTCGGTAGAGGCTTCCTTATAGGACTGTGGTTCATGAAGGTGGAGCATAGTAGAAAACAATGGTAATCACGTAGATAGGTAGGTGGAGTTCTTACCCTATAAGGACACTCAATGGTGGGAGGTGCATGATCAACGGTCAGAACAACATCATCAAAAACAGAGGGAACATCAGAAGAGGCTGGGAGCTCACTGGAGGTACTTGCATCTGTGTCACTAGGGAAGTAATCAACATCAGAGTTAGTAAAAAGAGGAGTAGAAGTGGACAAAATTGACATAAACTTGGATAATGAAGATAACATAATATGTTCCCAGAAGACAACATGATGGGAGATACAAATATGCTGAGATATTGGATCCCAACAACGGTAACCTTTGTGCTTTGTGCCATACCCAAGAAAACAACAAAGATGGGCGTGAGGCTCAAGTTTAGTATATTCATGAGGTTGGAGGAGGACAAAACAAGCACAACCAAACACCTTAAGTAAGTTATAATCTAGTGTAGTGTGATAAAGACGTTCAAAAGGAAAGACATTACCAAGGACGGAGGAAGGGCGACAATTAATAACATGAACAACAGTAACAGCAGCTTCACCCCAAGCACATTCGGGACAGGAGGCTGAGAGAAGCATGGCATAGACTGAGTTAAGAATGTGGCGATGCTTTCTCTCAGCGCGACCATTCTGTTGAGAGATATATGGACATGAGAACTCAGACAAGGTACCTTGTGCACTAAGAAAAGATAAGAGTTTAGAATCACAGTATTCCATGGCATTATCTCGACAATTAAATTTAATAACTATAGAGAATTGTGTTTGAATCATATTGGCAAAGTTAATATAAATTTGAGGAAGTTCATGACGATTTTTCATTAAATATATCAAAGTAAAGCGATAATAATCATCAATAAATAACACAATATACCAAGAACCTCCTATAGTAGGTGTGGGAGCAGGGCCCCAAATATCAGAATGCACAAGATCAAATAGTGAAGCAGAAATATAAGTACTTTTATGAAATGATAAAGCTGGTTGTTTAGCAGTTTAACAAGTAGTACAATCAAGAGACTTATTAGTAACAGATCCTAAAAGACCCTGAGACACAAGAGGACACAGTTTGCCAAGAGAACTATGAGCAAGACGTTGATGCCAAATCTTAATGGAAGAGGTGGTGAAAGCAGCGCAAATGTTGGACACTTGGGGAACATGTAGTTGAGTGAGCTCAAATAGCCTTCCAATCTTACATCTAGTCCCTATGAGTTGTCCCGTCCGTGGGTCTTGCACACGACAGCCAGAGGAAGAAAAAGTAAGTTCATAACCAAGATCACATAATTGACTAACAAAGATAAGGTTAAACTTTAGTTTAGGAATGAGATAGGTGTCAGGTAAACTTAGATTGGATAGAGAGATAGAACCCTTATGACTTACATGTATAAGAGATCCATCAGCAGTGTAGATAGAACGAGCAATGTCATTTTTAGATAAGGATGAAAAGAAATGAGATGTAGAGGTCATGTGGTTACAATAGGCAGAATCTAAATACCATTTAGGATTATCTGGTGTGGTGGAAAGCGGTGCAGGAGTATTACCATTCTTAGGAGTATTACTATTACCGGAAGAAGAAAGAAGTTGTTTAAGAAGAGACTCAAGATCACTAGCGGAGAAGGCAGACTGAGAAGATTTAGGAGATTCATTGGCAGCAGCAGTGGTCGCAAATACATGCCTAGAAGAAGTGGGATGAGGTTGATTCCTATTTTGGTCTCGCGGAGGAGGATGAGTGGGATAATTCTGAATTAAATGTCTTGGTTTCTTGCAGTATCGACAACAATTTGAAGCAATATGACCCATTTGCTTACAATTGTGACATTCAATAGTGGGGCAGTCAGAGTAGGAATGCCTTGACTTTCGACAGTGACGACAAAATTTGGTTGCTTTATCTGGAACGGCAAAAGGCAAGATCAACTTTGGGATGAACAAGACCCAATCTAGTTTCTTCAGACTTGAGACATGGAAGGGCATCCTTAAGTGTAAGCAAAGGATTCTAATGTAGCAAGGATGCGCTGATAGGTTCATAATCATCAGTAAGAGCCATCAAAAACTGGATAAGACGAGTACGATTCCGATGAGTCTCATATGTTTTTAAATCAGTTGCATCTTTCAGAGATGGCTCACATGAGATTAGCTGATCTCAAATAACTTCCATCTGTGCTAAAAACTCATAAACAGGTTGACCAGTTTGTTGTTTCAAAGTATTAAGTTCCTTCAATAGTTGATACTAACGTGATAAATCAGAGATAGTGTAGCGTTGTTTTAAATGATCCCATACCTCTTTGGCGTTCTTATGACACCCAAGCTGTAGATGAATACCAGGAGTAGATGTATTGTGAAACCAGGTAATGATCTGATGGTTCTTGCTATCATATTCCTCTAATTTATCAACATAGGCTTTAACAGTATCAATAGCACTTTTGATGGGGCTATTTATATCACCTGTCACATATCGCTAGAGTCTGTGGCCTTTCAAAAAATCGCGCATTGTTTCGACCCAATAGGAATAATTTGAGCCATTAAGAACAACTGGAATAGGAAGCGAGACATCGAATTTTTCCATTATAGCACAATGAATTCAAAAACAACACTATCAGAGTAGAATTGACGAAAACTAAGTGCAAAAATGGAAAAATCTCACCGAAATACTTAAGGAAGAAAGACGTAGACCTAAGCTCTGATACCATGTAGAAACACATGAGGATGAGAAAATGTTTATAAATTTTCTGAGTGTCAATGTACAATGAGATGCTCCTATTTATAGGGTAGGGGAGAATAAAACAAAATTGGAACCAATCCTATACATAAAGTCTAATTATTAATCCTAATCTGATTATAAGATAATAACAAACAAATAACAAATCATTTACAATCGTAACAAATCAATCACTATAATAACAAATCAATCACCATCGTAACACAGGTTATAATAGTTTGAATTGGAAGCAATGAAGGCGGTTTACAAGGGAGGTTGACGGACAGCGTGGTGGTCTCGAGTGTTGGTTGCATGGAGGCTGGTGCTGTGGTGGAGGTTGGTGCGGTGTGGGCAGATTATAAGAAGTTTGGCAAGTTGGTATGGCAACGACACAAGTGGTCTCTAGCAATGACGGCTGATGGCACGACTAGTTATGGACAAACAACAATTGGTGGTTGATGGAGCTACTATGGTGGCAGAAGGTGTTCAATCAGTTCAAGGGTGTTGTTGGAAATGGGGTTACGCGAGTTCTCAAGTTGTTGGTGATCGAGCTCGCCGTTGTGGTAATGATTTCTCAATTGGGTATGAGTTAAGGTGTTTTTGGATGGTGATTTTCTAGTTTTGATGGGAAAAGGTTGAAGATTGAATTACATGGAATTTGTTGATGAAATACTGAGGTGTTTAATCTGTGTATGGGAAGCAAAGGGACATTGTTGATGGGGTGATATGGCTTTATCATGGGTCTTTCATAGTGATTCTTGGTTTGATTGTGAATGGGTTGAGGTTGATGCTATTTGTGAAGTGGAAATAGTGAATGGGTTGTTAATGTTTGAATTTATGCTCTGGATCAGGTTATGAGTCCATAGATTTGGAATAACTCGATTCACTAAGATGACACTCAGATGTTACTGCACGCATGAATCAGCATATACACAAGGCATAACATCCTCGACAGGAATGAATATCCACCATATCCTTTATAAATAGAGATTAATCATATGGAATAACAGTTTCCACAATTTCAAGTAACAACATTCAATATGCACTTAATGCTCAGATTCCTCATACCTTTAAACACTCATATATAAACTGTCAGCAAGGAAAAAAGAGATATGACTGTTGAATCGCTAGCATAAGTAAGTTTTTAGGTCAAATTAGTTTTGGAATTAAAGAATTTAGGTAGAAATTAGATAAGTTTTAATTGTTTAAGAGTATTTTAGGTTTTTGTGTTCACTGACTAATAGGATTTAAATTTTTGTTGAAACACGTTGGTTTTAATTTAGAAGAAAGAGGAAAATGTCTTTGCTGCTTGCTGTCGCGAGGCGAGGAACTTCCATCGCAAGGCGATGCGTTCTATCGCGAGGCGAGGAACAACCATCGCAAGGCGAGCCGATGATTGAAAAGAGCTCGAAGCTGCAATGGGCTTCTCCTCATATGCAGGCCATCGCGAGGCGAGCTTGGGCCATTGCAAGGCGACGACCGTTATCCTGCAAATTGTAAATAGTCAGAGAAAACAATTTTTACGTAGCTTTTGTTTTTTGGTTCATTTTTCCAGATTCTGAAATTTTGGGGGTTTTTGCCCAGAGCTCTGCTAGGGTTCCATCTTCTTCTACCTCCATTAATGATTCAAGCTTGGAAACAAGACTTTGAAGAATCAATGGCTTCTTCCTCCCCTATTTGTTTGAATTCTCTCATCTCTTCTTCTTCTATTATGAGTAGCTAAATTCTTTATGGCTAGAGTCAGATGAACATTGTAGATACTCTTATGTGATCTGATTTGTTTATCTTTACAAGTTAATTTCATGGATTTGAACATTCTACTCATTGCTTAATGCTAATCAATACTTGATCATTATTGGTTTGAATGTGGGTATTACTTCAAATTGGAAAATTCGTTTTAATGCTGGATATGAGTAGAGTTGGCATGATTATGATTGAATATAGAAACATATCATTGTAATTATGTGTTCCATTAAATCACTGTTATTAATGCTTAACTTGAATTAACAATTACCTAAGGAATTGGGAGTTGTGATTTGGGTTAAAGGGGTTTTGAATCAAGGAATTGATCTTGGCCTAATTTTGTTGACCGGAACTTCAAATGCATGATTATTGCTTGTATTGAGAATTAATCAGTAGCATAAGAGGGTAAACAATGGGATTCGACCCCTAGCCGCTTTTCTTGATTAATTTTCTTCTCTTTAAAAATCCAAAAACATTATTTAATTTGTCAATTGCTCTGTTTTTAGTACATTTCTTTTATACTTGTTTAAAAACCAATACAATTTAAAGTTATCAAATCATATTCTCAGTTCAAGTAGAAATAACTTTTTCTTGTGTGTTGATAAAAAGATTACAATCCCTATGGAGACGATATTCCTTTTCTCATCATTATATTACTTGTAGCGATTCGGTGCACTTGCCGAAATTGTTGTCAACAATGACCTAATTCACAACCAACATTATACCCTCATTGCGCACCTACTGACTTAAGCATTGGAGTGCCCTTCGCAGGTATCCACCCCTCACTCGTTGTTGTTGTGGCTGTGCCACAGAGGTATCCACCATCTCTTACCTTCTCAGGTAACCCTCATAACCCAGTTCTAAATATTAGCACCTGATAATGATAGATTTCATACATTAATAAATACTCATTTTTAGTCATTTACACTCTCCATGTACTTAATTGATTAAGCTTGACCATGTTTTGTAAGTTTGGGCTCAAATTGGGCTTAATTGATTTTTTCAGCACTATTAGAATTTTACACTGTTTCTGTATTTCGATCATATCTTGAGTTCTAGATATCTAAAAATTATGTATCTTGCCTTGTACGAAAGATAAGTGAGAGCTTTACAACTTTCATGATAGCCCAAGAGCTGAATCAGATATCTAATGGACCGAATTGGGCTTGGAAGTCAAAACAAGGGTGTTGTCATTGGAACTCGAGCATAGTGTACTAATTGGTCCATAACTTGGGTTGTAGGGGTCTTTTAGAGCTGAAATCGGTGCCATTGGAAAGCTTACACACAAGGCTCAAACTCTTATGAAGACCACCAATTAAAACTAATCTGTATTACATGATTCTTCTACCTAGAATTTCTTATTTCTTTTACAAATTGTGTGCTGCAGCTATGGAGAGGTAAACATTTGAGATCAATCCAAGGATCTTGAGGAAATTTTGGTTTGGCTTTGAGCTTCTATACGTAATTTTGATTTTGAATTGAATTAATTATCTTTTTTTTCTCTTGATTTGGATTTCGAATTGCATGATTAGAGATTTCTGTTGTGCGATATGATTCGATTGGATCCTTAATCCTAATTGAGATTTGTGATTAAATTGTGATTTATTAATTATGGTTTAGTCACGTGAATTGAAGACAATTAGGTTGGCGGATTTGTTAATCTAAGTTAATTGAATTCTGGTTGTTAAACTAGCATAGGTTGTATGAATCTAGCGATCACTGGTTTATGAATCATTTGTTAGTTAAATTTTAGGTGATTATCTAGTGTTGAATTATATGTCTTTGATGCAGAGATTTCAGTTAATCATAGATTAACTAATTAATTCAATCCAGATGCATATTTAGTGATCGATGACAAGCCAACTAGGTTTCTGACAGTTTCTTGGATTAGTTGCTTTATGATTTGATTTTTCTTATGTTTAATTATTACATTTACATTCTACATACACAATTTCCCCCTATTTGACCTTGGTTTGGTTTGATTGGTATGTTGATCCTTAAGAAATGACTCAGTTCGCTGTCTTGTACTACAAGTTATCGATAAAACTAAAATTTTATTATTTGATTGAGCTCAACACTCGAATCAGCACCATCTATGGAAAACGATAAATTTCTACTCCCAAGACCACTATCAACACTCCCATCATAGCCATCATCATGGAACACAAGGAGGAGACAAACTTCAACTAACCAGAATCACGCTTCCGCAGCGCACAACCCACCTTACGTGCCTATGCAGGATGGGTAAGAGACTTCTTTCACTAGAGAGAATCTCGTCCTTCCTCCCTAGAGAGTTTCAGCAAGGCAAAACCTTAGCCCACAAAGAGCACATAGAGCACATTCTGGGGATGTTGAGCAGTGGGTGCTAGCGCTGCAACGCCTTGGAGACTGGGTGGAGAATGAGGCTCAGTCCTACCAGGCTGAGTCAGATTGTCAGGAGCTATCCAGAGCAGAGTTGCTCTCTCTAGTTAGACTTTAGAATGAAAAGATTCATTGTCAAGACAAAATAATCCATAACCTAGAAAGATCTGCTAACCAAGACCACAAAGCAGACAATCGGTCTCTTAGAAGGAACCATGAAAACAAAAGAGACCAACATCAACATGATGACCGCTATCCAGAGAACTCTAGGATCATAGATCCCGATCGAAGTGATGGACCTGCCCACACTAGAGAGTAAGAACACATAGCAAGGGACACGATTTCACAAAACCAACCCTTCTCTGACAGATTGATGGCTTATGAAATCCCTAGGCACTTTAAGTACCCTGCCAACATTGTAGCCTACGATGAGACCACTGATGAGCTTGTATTTTATAGCTTTAAAATAGACAAATTGTGATAATTTGATTAATGAATTTTGATGGATCCTCATTATTATCTTTATTTTTTTTTTTTGCAGAATTTGAGAGATTAAACATATTTGGAATGAAAGTAAGCAAATATACTGTGTTTTCAAGGCAAAAAGAAGACCATTTTGAGCTTAATCAGGGTCTAGGTCAATTCAGAAGCATTTTGGGACTTAGACATGGCCATGTCTAATTAATACGAAGCTTCTGACTATGAGACACGACCATGCCTCCCCCAACGTCGAGTTACGCAATTCTGGACTTAGACACGGTCGTGTCTAAGTGATTTAAAGCTTCTGGACATGAGACACGACCGTGTCTATGGGAGACACGACCGTGTCTCTGGGAGACACGACCGTGTCTCCTAAAATTATTGATCAACTTTTCAATTTTCAACGCGTTTTCTGACATGGTTCACGTGTTTTCTAAATGAGTCATGACTGTGTCTCTAGTTAGACTTTAGAATGAAAAGATTCATTGTCAAGACAAAATAATCCATAACCTAGAAAGATCTGCTAACCAAGACCATAAAGCAGACAATCGGTCTCTTAGAAGGAACCATGAAAACAAAAGAGACCAACATCAACACGATGACCGCTATCCAGAGAACTCTAGGATCATAGATCCCGATCAAAGTGATGGACCTGCCCACACTAGAGAGTAAGAACACATAGCAAGGGACACGATTTCACAAAACCAACCCTTCTCTGACAGATTGATGGCTTATGAAATCCCTAGGCGCTTTAAGTACCCTGCCAACATTGTAGCCTACGATGAGACCACTGATGAGCTTGTATTTTATAGCTTTAAAATAGACAAATTGTGATAATTTGATTAATGAATTTTGATGGATCCTCATTATTATCTTTATTTTTTATTTTTGCAGAATTTGAGAGATTAAACACATTTGGAATGAAAGTAAGCAAAGATACTGTGTTTTCAAGGCATAAAGAAGACCATTTTGAGCTTAAACAGGGTCTAGGTCAATTTAGAAGCATTTTGGGACTTAGACATGGCCATGTCTAATTAATACGAAGCTTCTGACTATGAGACACGACCGTGTCTATGTGAGACACGACCATGTATCCCCCAACATCGAGTTACGCAATTCTGGACTTAGACACAGTCATGTCTAAGTGATTTAAAGCTTCTGGACATGAGACACGACTGTGTCTCCTAAAATTATTGATCAACTTTTCAATTTTCAACGCGTTTTCAGACATGGTTCACGTGATTTCTAAATGAGTCATGACTATGTCTATAGGAGACACCGCCGTGTCTCCTTCCTAACTTGTCAAACATGCTGATTCCTCCCCCAATTGATTATAAAAACAAAAGGGGAGGTTGCTGAACGTGGTTTTGCAGTACGAGAGATTTGGGGAACTACTACTGGGTTACTGAAGGAGGCTGCAACCATCACTCTTCTTCTTCTTCAAATCATCGATGGAGTTTGTTTTAATCTTCCTTTTACTTCTTTCTTTCTTTATGTATAACTAGTTTCTCTTTGTTAGGGGATGATGAATCTTGATACTTGGATGATGTAATTTCTTTTATGGGTTTAATTCATATTTCTAGTTTATGATTTATGTGTTTATCTATATTCTTAATGCTTTTCTAAACCTGATCAATTTAGAAATGATCTTTTGGGTTAATGTATGATTTGGAAAAATTTGCACGAACCTAGATCTCTGATAAACATCATAATTTCTACAATCGTTAGTGATAGACGTTGTGAATTATGTGGTCTTTCTTTTAATTCCTTTGTTCTTGTGATTGTCTTTCTATTTTGGAATTAGACTAAGGGATTAGTTAATACTAAAACAGCGTAAGAGGATTAGTAATCCAAGGGATTGAATATTAATTAATTTTGAGAATTAACCATAAATCATTTATTTAAAACATGTTTAAACTAATATTTGAAATTGCATCTAAAGAGTTCAAGTGAAATCTGACCCCTAACACTTTCATGTTATTGTTTTCAAGTCCTGTTTAATTTATTGAATTTATTCTGTTTAATTTTTAATTACTCTCTTAAATTGTGTTTTTATTTTTGGTTTTATCAACTCTCATCATTTGGATAACTCAAATAATGTTAATTTAATGAACTTGGTAATTGGTAATATAATCCTCGTGAGACGATACTCTATTCATTACTTTATTACTTAATGCGATTCAGTGCACTTGCCGATTTTTTACACCAACCACGAACCCTCAGGAGCATTTGGATGCCTACGTGTCTGCACTTTTGTTTGTTAGGGGTGATGACTCTCTCATGCGTCATGTTTTCCATCTGTCTTTAAAGAAAGCTACCTTGAGATGGTTCACCACCCTATCTCTAAGATCCGTGGATAACTAGGGAGGCCTGTCTTCGAGATTTTTGCTGCATTTCACTACCAACAAAGTGCAACCTAAGTCCATTTCATGCTTCTCCTAGATCAGGCAAGGAAAGATGAGCCTCTTTGAGCTTTATATCCCGGTTCAACAAAAAGATCATAAATATGTATGACTGGGATGAAAGATTCAGACTGTTATACATTAAAGAAGGACTCCATCTAAAAAAATTCTCCTTTTCATTGGCAAAGAAGGAGCCCAAAACCATGGACAAATTTCATGCCTATGCAGACAAGTACATCAATGCTGAAGATGTTCTTCGGGCTAGGAAACATCTCAAGAAAGAAGATGCTAAACCTAAGATCAGAAAGCAGCCAAACCAACAAGAGAGGAATTCAAAGTTATCTTTCAAAGGGAAGTACGACAACTATACTCCCCTCAATACACCTCGGGCTCAAATCTATCAAGAGGTCATGAACATTGAGTTTCAGGATATGCAGAGACCTTCCCTAATGAAAAAGCATTAGCACAGGAACACATCCAAGTACTGCGCGTAGCATGACCACCACGACCACGACACAGAGGAGTGTACCAACCTCTAGGATGCCATCGAATATCTCATCCAAGATGACTATCTTGGCCAGTATATGCGCCAAGTCCAAAACAATTATGGGATGGGTCATTATAGGAAGCAGAGTTATAGCCCTCAGAGTCCCACTCCCCTATACCAAAGAAGATATTCTCTAGCTCGAAATGATAACCCTGGCATGCGCTTACCTCGGGCTAACACCCAAAATCAAGATAAGGCACAACCCCTGAATAACAACTAAGAGGACAATCGTCATCTCGCTGCAGTAACCTAGACAATTATGTAACACTTTGTAGTTGTTACTTCTGTTGTGTAATAAACTTCTTTGGATATCAATGAATCAGTTTTTCTAACTGTTGTCTTATCTAAAAATCTAGTACCACGACCATGACCCTGGGTCCATGGGTACTTCGACTCATCACTACCCACAACCAATACCTCGATTGAGACTTCAAGTCCACGAGTACTTCGGCTTGACGCAACCCACAAGGTTACCACACCTTGGTGAGGTCCAAGGAATACAAGGTCCTAAAAGGATTAGCTATTCCAACATTTCTACAAAAAGCCAAATTGGGGAATCCACTTGAATACCTTGTAGGGTCAAGCAGTGCATTCAAGGGTTTTCACCCGTGCCTATTTGAGCCTGACCTTAACCCATAAGCTGACCAGGTTTACAGAGGTTAAGCGTATTTTCACTTGACGTCCAGACATGGGAATCCACTTGAATATCCATCGGGGTCAAGCAGTGCATTCAAGGGTTTTCACATGTACCCTTATGGACCTTAACCCATAAATCCACAGTAGTTTACAAAGGTTAAGTGTAACTGACCGTATCCTGGGATCATGGACCCCACACGAAGAGGATTTCGTGTCACATGCACTAAACAAACCCAACCACCGAGATCAAGCTTTGGACTTATCTCGACTGGTAAAACAAGTGTTCGTCACCAAAATAACGGAAAACAAAATATTCAAAAAAGTAAGTTTTATTATTCACATTACAAATATCATCAAATTTACAAGAAGAGCCTACGAGTTACCCTCGTGCAAGACTGCCCTTTTGAAAGAAGCCAAGAAGATAGTCTGGTCAGATAATGATGATGATCAAGTTCTGACCATGACTACCTCAATGGTTCCTCAAGGTGCAGAAATCTACCTTTTCCCACTTGATCAATATGAGGAGAATGTTTCACAACCTTACACTCCCTAAACACACTTATGAACACCCAAGGCACGATAAGCACCATGGAAGATTGTCAGGGGAGTAAAGGTCAGACATCGAAGAAGCACCTCCAAGCATTACAGGAATTACAGCAGAGATCGCAAACCTTTCCAGCACAAGCAAGATCTCGTTCCGCTATTGCTTATGCCACAAAAGGAAGGCTTCTGCTATTCGGAGACATGTTGACCAAGCAACACAAAGCAGTTACTTGGCCTTCATCAAGTCATTACGCTTAGAGAGAAAGGCCTCCACCAGAAGAACAAGCTCACAAGAAGCAAAAAAAAGGACACCCATTGGAAAAGACCCAGTATCAAACATGGTTGGAAAACAAAAAAAGAAATAGTTGACAACATCACTGTAAAAGTTCCCTATTTATAAAAGGAGAAATGCACTTTGATTGGTTCTTAAAAGAAGGAAAAACGATTATATATTCAAAGCCACATTTAATTGTTCCTCCTTTGTGATTGGCCACGAGTGCAACGAACAGTTAGGAAATAGAGTGGAAGACCGCTACTGCATTTAAGTAGCCTTAATTCCTAATAAA
Organism: Ormosia emarginata; assembly: GCA_029884605.1. Classification (NCBI taxonomy): domain Eukaryota; kingdom Viridiplantae; phylum Streptophyta; class Magnoliopsida; order Fabales; family Fabaceae; genus Ormosia; species Ormosia emarginata. The sequence goes on from JAQQTP010000051.1 coordinate 7,910,136, forward strand.
TTCAAAGCAAGTATTGCCACCGAGTAAAGGCTGCTAAAAGGACATTAGATCCTAAGGATAATAAAGTCTTGCCACCGAGATCAAGTTTTGGACTTGTCTCGGTAAATCACATGAGCAAATTGTTTAAGAGTTAATGTCGAGATTGAGCGTCATATTCATCTTGGCGCTACGATGGTAAAATTTCGAACAAGTATGAAGAAGGAACCGAGATTGAGCGTTGGACTCATCTCGGGAAAAGGAAAGCAAACATAAATATGAAGATAACGACAAGCATTCAAATCAAATAAAGAATGCCTGAGGTCTAGACTTATCCAAATACATCAATAAAGCCCCATGCAGGGGCAAGAAAATTAAAAACTTGGACATCAAAAAATGGGGCTTTGATCTTTCGAGGTCACCATTGCCACCTCGGACCGCATTGCCTCAAGTTGCACCACTTCGACCTGCACTACCTCGGCCATGATAGCCCTAGTCTCTTCTCGACCATCCTCTGGAGCTACCTCCACCCCTCCTTTGCCATCTACCTTGCGGTCTGTTTGGTCATTTAGGGCAGCCATTGAAATAGCCATGTCCACGATTTGGCCATTCCGGACCTCTCTCAAGGCGCTGATCCCCTCCTCATTAAGATCGGGGGTTAAGAAGATGAAGTTGACTAAGGACATTCTCATGGACTTTGACCAATCATCTATTGACTAGTTTAGTTCCCCCTTCAGAAGTTCACATTGAGCTCGGACATTGGCGAGGACAGACTTGATCGAGGCTAAGTTCTTCTTCAATGCATCCTCATGAGTCGTTACTTCACCAAGTTGGGCTTGAAGCCTGTTAGCCTTAAAGGCTTTGACTCGGAGTGACTCCACCTCAGTAGCTTAAGCCCATAGGGAAGGAACCTCAGAAACATTTGCAATAAGGTGGGCAACCTTAGCCCAGAGCTTATCAACCTTGGTGTCACATAACTTAAGCTCTTTGATAGCCTGAGGTAGTTACCCATCCTTCTGGGTTACCTCCATGGCGGCCTGGGCTAGCTACTTATCTTTCTCAGTAATTTCACCCAAAGGGTATTGAGCTCCCCATCCAAACTGGTAATCTCTCGAATGGACTCCCAAGTCTCCTCTATATATCAAAGAACAAAGATGATGCGTCAACCCCGTAGTTGGGCCTCACGAAGGATCTCCCCCATGTCGCGCTTGATCAGCACATCGGTCTCAATGAGGCTCAATAAGTGACCATCAATAAAGTTGATAGGGTCAGCCCCTAAGCCTACACCAATCTCAATGGAAAGCGGTGCGGAGGAACCCCAGGCCTCGGAGCATCCTCAAACCCTGGACTAGCTAGAACTTAGTCTCTTTCAAGCTCCTTTGGAATGCTTTCAATTGTCAGCCTCTTCCCCTTAGCATCCCTGTTGCTTTTAGCTTGCCTCTTCTGGGGCCACAACGGCGGTACAGTAGAGCTCAATTCAGCATCTTGGACCTCAGTGCTTAGGGGAAATGGGGAGATCACCACGACTATAGGAGTAAGGATTGCACTACTCGAAAGTGTAGGGACAACAACAGTCTTCCCTTAAGTAGCCGCTTGGGCCTGAGATCTCGACACCTTACCACTCCTGATTGCTAATGTCGCAGGCATGTGCCAAAGTTCGAACGGTGGAGCTATGCATTCTACAAACAAAAAGAAGAAAGAAAAATGTTATAACACTTGGATAAATTTTAATGCAAGAATATAAATGCAAAAAAGAAAATATGCAGGATGAGATACCTAGCATGACCTTTATGTAACCAGCGGGCGCATCCAAGAGATCCTTACAATTGATGGCCTTTTTTTCTTTGGTCCAGTTAATCAAGAAGTCCAAGACCATGGCCTCGGGAGGAGAGATCTAGGACACCAGAGTCTCTAACTTTTCATTACTCTGTTCCTAACCAACCTCGGTCTAGCATAAGTAAAGGCGTGGTTTACCTTCTGGGGAGATGAAAAAAGGTGTCCTCCCCGAAGTCTCTTCTACCCTAAAATAGTTCTTTTTGAAATTCTTGAAGGACTCTTGGTAAGGATGGAAGACTATGCACCCAATTTGTGCTCGCATGGTGGCCCATCCCCTGAGCTGATTATTCCCAGTCGACAAGCGGGAGAAAAATGGAAGAAAAAATTGACTGAGTACGGCTAATCGAAGACCCAACAGATAAGTTCGAATGCCAGGACTAATCCTCAAGCATTCTGATGAAGTTGAGTGGGCGCCACTTGCAAGTAATTAAGAACGCCTATCTTCAATTCGAAGATCGGTAGTTATACCCTAATCTGGGTAAAGAGAGCCTCGTACATGTACATGAAGTGCTCGCCTGCTGTATGGGTCGAGCACACCCTTTCCTCCTCCAGTGGGTGTCTAATTACAAACTCCAGGTCTCTAAGCCCTTCCATAGTAAGTTGTATAGTTTGTTGTTGCAGGTAATAAAAAATAAAACTTATACTCTTAAAAGTACATGTAGTAGTGCGAGTAAGGATTGTTTTCACAGAGAGTATCTAGCTTAGTTTATACTACGTAAACGTGAATGAGAGGTTTTGAGTATAACAAAAATAATTTTAAGAAAAATAATTAAGGAGCAATTTAAATTATATTATTGAAATTAATCAAGAGAACAAACCTTGGTCTAAGTTAACATCCACCATCAGAATTTTATAGCTAATCATCGATGCAAGTATATATCAATTCACACTTTGAATATTCACCGTTAGAACTATTTTCCAATTTCTTCTTAGTCATAGTTAATTAGAAAACAAGTGATCTAAATTATCATAAATACTAAACATCCCAAGACAAGCATTAAAGGTTTAATTTAGTAGTAACTTTAAGAATTAGAGAGATCGATTAAACTAAACAACACAAGAAAAAGTGGTTGCATTTAATTTAATCAAGAGTTCTTCTTAAGATCTAATATTTCTAACGCAGCAAATCATTAAATTTTAGTTATTTTACTAATTAGAGGAATTAAATAATTACAGATTTGATATCTAATTCAGCAAAAGATTGTAGTGAATAATAAACTAGTGGATCCCTTAGTAATTAAATGAAACAATCATGAAAATAGTCACATAAGATCATTTGACACTCAACATAAATTAAACAATAAAAATAAATTAGATATCGTAATTTTATTGATTTTGAGGCTTCCGTTTCCTTCCACCAATTAAAAATTTAGCCACACAGGGCTATGAATGAAAATTTGAAGGAGAAGAGAGAGAAGAAATAGAGGGACGTGTAGAAATCTGTTCATTACTCCCCCCTTTTATCCTTTTTATATCAGCATTCAAGCCTACCAAATCTCCTATCAAATCTTCTATAAATATCTCCTATAAAATCTTCTACAAAATCTTCCATAAAATATTCTATAAATATTCTAAATATTATCCTAAGATAACAATATCCAAATCTAACTAATTAATGAAAATATTTAAAATAAAATAGGATCCTAATATAACTAGAAAACTTGTATTTTCAACTGAAATTCTTGTGCACCAGATCTAAAAATTTTCAAAAATACACAACGTTAGATTCATGTATTAGAATTGAAGGCTAAGAAACATTCCAAATTACGAAACAATATCAAAACTATCCAAAATCGTTCAATTAGGTTCATTTTCCACTTAACGCTTCCATTTGCATCCTAAATCAAAATATAAGAATAATGAGTATATTTAGGCACAAAATAAGTATAAAAGATTAAACATTAAGGGAGAAAAATATGACATTTTGCATTCTCATGACTATATGTATTGTTACTTGCCATAGACATCTTTGGTCATCTTTATCCTGGAAGGGGTGCCCAAAACCTCATGATTCACCCATTGGTATATGCTTATATCCAGCGGAAAGAGAACATCCTTCTGCTTTGCAGGTGCTGCCCTCATTTGTTTTGCAAGTGCAACCCTCCTCCGTTCCGCAGGTGCGGCCCTCCGGATTCACGTCATACCTATAAAGGATGCACACGAGTTAGAATATGAGGAATCACTCAAGTCTCTTAATGCCATCAAAAGGATTGGGCAATCCCACTGTGGGCTTAAAGCCCCTGCTATGGCTGAAATGATGAGACCAGGGAGGACTCAAAACCTCCAATGATGGGTCATTACTCTGTACCATCTACTCATTCCCAGACATTTTTCTCCTACTAAATGCTCAAAGAAAAAGGCGAAAGTGAAAAAGGTGAAATAAGGAGTACCTTGAGTTTAGGTGGGAAAGAGAGGTTTTGAACAGTGAAAGAAGCACTAAAAAAGCCTTGAACCATCAACAGTTGCCACAAAAGACGCTGGGAATTGCCTGAGTCACTAGAGAAGATAATCTGGAGTGCAAGAATGAGCAAAGAGTGAGAATGGTTAAACCTCATCCTTATTTATAAGCACAAAAAGTCACCCCAAATCACTGTCATTAATGGGGGCATATACCCCTTTTCGGTTAAAGTGCCTCGTCATGACACCTTCTTTCTGAAATTTGAAAATGACTCATCATGACTCCACAAGCCCTAAACGAAGGTTTCCTTTGTTCTCCAACCACGTGGCATACCATTTCTGAACTAATGCATCCGAAAAGACAATGCACAGAACGCTCGAAATTGAAGTGACAAGTGACGTTTCGGAACACCTAAGCCGGATCACAGACCCTTAATGAGACATAATGGTATAACAACACCATGAATTTCAATCCAAATTAGAGGTACATTCATAATACAAACCTAACAACTACACACGGGGGCAACCTATTACCTACCCCGAACAACAATATGATGACTTAAGTGGAGTGATCCATCACGGATCCTGGCCTTACTCTTTAATCCCGAGAGTCTACTATGATACATCATGGACATCAGCCTTTTGAGAAAAATATTGCAAGATCCGACATTGACACTACAACTCTGATCTTTTTGTTCATTGCGTGTCATGTGCTCTAGTTGAACCCGTATCTTGACACTTAGTTGTCCCATCAAAGTGCCAAATTTAGGACAACTATTTTGGATCGAGTTACGGATCCATAGATCTGGAGCAACCCAACCTGCTAGGCTGGCACCTAGACGTTACGGCACGCATGAACCAACCTATGCATAAGTTGTAACATTCTTGGCAAGAATGAATGTTTGCCACATCCCGCATAAATAGGGATTAATCATATGGAATAACGATTTCTGTAATTTCAGGTAATATGATTCAATACACACTAAATGATCACATTCCTCACCCCTTTAAACGCTCATATATAAATTGTCAGCAAAGGAAAAAGAGGTATAACCTAATTCACAACCAACACTATACCCTCCTTGCACACCTACTGACTTGAGTGTCAAAGTGCCTTTCGCAGGTACCCACCTCCTCACTTGTTGCTATTGCGGCGTCGCCACAGAGGAATCTATCATCTCTTACTTTCTCAAGTAACCTTCAAAACTCAGTTCTGAACAATTTCTATGGATGATTGTTGTTGAAGGTAAAAAAGAACGAGACCAATGGAACATAAGAATTATGGTGTTGTGAAGATGAAGATTGCCATAAATATTTTTAGAGTGTGATGATGAAGAATCTGATAGTGTGTATGTGTGTGAGTGAAGGGGTAGCAATGAAAGGTGAGGGTGAGAGAATTTAGAGTGACCATAATCAGGGTGAATTTGATAGTCGCTTCACCCTCTTATCCTCAATCATCACAAGAGTTGTCTCATAAGTTAAGTTTTTTTTCAATTATACCGTGTCAGGTGCTATGACATGATCAGGGCTAGGAATATATCTTCGAAGTTATGACACATGAAAGATATTGTGGAGATTAGAAAGAAAAGGTGGTATGGCTATTTGGTATGCAACTGGACCTATCCGGCGAAGAATTTGGTAAGGTCCAAGGAATTTAGGAGTAAGTTTTCTAGACTTAAGAACTCGGCCGACCTCAGTCGTAGGCGTGACTTTCAAAAACACATGCTCGCTTTCATCAAACTTAAGAGGCTTTCTCCTTTTGTCGGCATAGCTCTTCTGTCGACTCTGAGCCATCCCCATCTTTTCCTGAATCATCTTGACTTTCTCAGTCATTTGGTGTATGAGATCAGGTCCAACAGTAAGTCACTTTCCATCCTGGTACTAACACAAAGATGTTCTGCACCTTTGCCCATATAGAGCCTCATAGGGTGTTATCCCTATGCTCGAATGATAACTGTTGTTGTAGGTGAACTCTACCAATGGTAAAACCTCATCCCAACTTCCAGTTTGTTCTAAACCACAAGCTCTAAGCAAATCTTCCAATGATTGAATCGTCCTCTCTGATTGATCATCGGTTTGGGGATGATATGCAGAACTTAAACGTAGCTTTGTTCTCATCGCTTCTTGAAGACTTTGCCAAAACTTTGATGTGAACCTTGGATCTCTATCAGAAATGATACTGATAGGCACATCATGCAGTCTAATGATCTCGCCAATGTACAGTTGGTTTAACTTCTCCAATGAATACCTTATGTTGATTGGTAAGAAATGTGCTGACTTCGTGAGTCGATCCACAATTACCCATATCGAATCGTAACCCTTTCTGGTCTTTGGCAATCCAACCATAAAGTCCATAGCGATACTATCCCACTTTCATTTGGGAATAGCTAGGGGTTATAACATTCTAGACGGTCTCTAGTGTTTGACCTTCGCTTTCAGACAAACTAGACAGGAAGACACATATCTGGCAATATCTCTCTTCATTCCGTGCCACCAAAATAACTTCTTCAAATCTTGGTACATCTTGGTTATTCTTGGGTGTATACTCAACTTGATCATATGAGCATGCTCGAGAATGTACTTCCTACGTTCTTGATCCTTGGGTACACAGACTCTGCCTCTAAACCTTAGGATTCCATCAGTTACTTCCTCTAATGTTGTCGCATCGCCTTGCTTCATCAGCTCCCGTTCTTCTTGTAAAAACTTGTCAGCTTTTTGTTTCTCTCGGATGTCTTCCATTAACTCACTTGAAATAGTGACCATGTTCATACAAATTTTTCCCGTTGTCAATTCCACAAAAGACCATATATCCCTGAATTGTTCTATCAAATTCTTTTCTTTGATCATCATAGCAGAAACACTGATCATTTTCCTACTTAAGGCGTCTGCCACGACGTTTGCCTTTCCAGGGTGGTACTGTAGTTGAAAATCATAATCTTTTAGAAATTCCAACCACCTTCGTTGTCTCATATTCAACTCTTTCTGATCATACAAATACTTCAAGCTCTTGTGGTCGCTAAATACGTTAAATGTCGCTCCATAAAGAAAATGCCTCCATATCTTCAAAGCGAATACTATAGCTACTAACTCCAAGTCATGTATTGGGTAGTTCTTCTCATGCACTCGCAATTGTCTTGAAGCATAAGCCGCCACTTTTTCGCTTTGCATAAGCACACACTCTAATCCTTGGTATGAAGCATCGCAATACACTTCGAAGGGTTCACTTGGGTCAGGTAGAACTAATACTAGTGAAGTAGTTAGTCGCCTCTTCAGTTCTTGAAAGCTTTCTTCACAAGCATTCATCCACTCAAAGGCTTGATTCTTCCTTGTGAGCTGAGTGAGAGGTCCAGCTATCTTAGAGAATCCTTCAATGAATCTCTGATAATATCCAGTTAATCCATGTCACTGTCTTCGGCTTTTTCCATTGCAGAACAACTTCCACTTTTGACGGGTCTACTACAATTCCTTCCTTCAAGATCACATGGCCTAAAAACTTGACCTCGTCCAGCCAGAATTCACACTTTGACAATTTGACGTATAACCTTTTTTCTTTCAGAATCTGAAGAACTATGCTAAGGTGTTCAGCATGATCCTTTTGATTTTAATAGTAGATCAGGATATCGTCGATGAAGACAACAATGAATCTGTCTAAATAAGGATGAAAGATTCTATTCATGTAGTCCATGAATGTAGCATGTGCATTCGTCACACCAAAAGGCATCACCAGGTACTCATAATGACCATAACGAGTACGAAAAGTTGTTTTGGGAATACCCTCCACCTTTACCCTAATCTGATGATAGCCCGATCGCAGATCGATCTTAGAAAACACCGCTGCTCCCTTCAGTTGATCCATCAAGTCATCTATCCTTGGAAGTGGATATTTATTTTTTATCGTGACTTTATTCAACTGGCGATAGTCTACACACAATCGCGAAGTACCATCCTTCTTCTTGACTAGCAATACCAGCACTCCCCATGGGGACACACTAGGTTTAACAAATTGCTTCTCCAAGAGTTCTTCCAATTGCTTCTTGAGTTCAACTAGCTCTGCTGGTGACATTCTGTAGGGCGCTATGGATACAGGACCAGATCCAGGTATCAGGTCGATGGCAAACTCTATCTCTCGTTCCGGCGGTAAACTAGGTATATCATCAGGAAAGACTTCGGGAAACTCTCTAACCACTAGAGTTGCGTTCACATCTGCCTTGTTCTTGACTTTTAAAGAAGACAATAGTATGTATCCCTGAGCTCCCTCTTTCAAGAAAGCTTTCACTTGGTTGGCTGTCAAAAATCTAGAAACTTCACTTGTAGGGAAAACTATGGTTTTACTAGTACAGTCTAACAGGACATGGTTAGTAGATAACCAATCCATTCCTAAGATTATGTCTAATTGAGAAAGAGGTAAACAGATCAAATCAACAGAAAAGATTCGACCTTCAATAATTAAAGTATAATCTAAATAGACTTTGGTGGTAACAACAAGTTTAGCAGTAAGGGTTGAAACAATCAAGTGAAAAGGCATGGAAGACACAGGTAAACTAAGTTGTTTTACACAGTCATAAGAAATGAAAGAATGGGTTGCCCCAGAGTCATATAGTACAGTCAAAATATTACCCTCTATGATACTTTCTCCTTGTATTAGATTTTCGAATTTAGAGGCCTCAGCTCCACTCAGGGTAAAAACTCTACCTCCTACCTGTGGTTTCACAGCTCTTGCAGCATTGATTGAAAGCTCTGCCTTAGCTTAGTTATAGTCGCGGGAAACATGTCCAGGCTCCCCACATCTAAACAAATGATTCTTTTAATTGTGCAATCCTTCGTTAGGTGCTCATTTCCGCACTTCAAACATCTTGGCGTAGACGTCGTAGTCTAACCAGTTCTACCAGGACTCCCACCAAGACTTCCACCTTGTGATCGTTATTGATGATTTCCAGGTGGTCTTGAGTAAGGCTTTCTCTGATAGGAATTAGTACTGCTGCTGCCTCCTATCTGGGACCAAAAAGGCCTAAAGTTACGGATCCGCATGTCCCATGCTTGGTCTAGGTCTTCTACTCGGTGACACGTATCTAGCAGCTCTGAAAATTGGTTGATCCTCAAAGTTATAATTGCCCTCTTCACATCGTGCCTCAAACCTTCTTTGAATTTCGGACATTTCCACACCTCGTTCGACTAGTGTTGGAAATAAGTTGAGAATTTGGATAAGCTTTTAAACTTCGTAGCGTACTCACTGACAATCATGTTCCCCTATCTCAGACTGAGGAACTCCATCTCTTTTGCATGTCTGGAACATGCAGGGAAATATTTCTTCAAGATTTTCTCCTTGAATACCTCCCAAGTAATTGCTCAACCTTCAGCTTCCAGCAATCTCTGTGCTCCAGTCCACAAATCTTCTGCATCCCCATCCAATATAAACGCAACATAAGTCACATTCTTATCATTGACATAGTTCATGCCTATGAAAACTTTCTCCAGCTCATTGATCCAAAAAGTAGCCTTCTTCAGATCAAATTCTCTCTTGAATTGAGGAGGGTTGTTGCGACAAAATTCAGACAAGTTTTGAGCATCAGCAATAGCTTCTAATTGTTGTGTAGCTCTCTCTTGCTGTTGAGCAGTCTACTGGTTCTATTGCAGTATGACCTCAACCATCCTTTGAATCGCCTCAATTGCTGCAGTCATATCCCCTCTACGAGTCATATCTTTTTTCAAGTCAAACTATACAAAACACAGGAAAAAGTCAAATGCATCCTTTTGGAATACCAAACACAAAAAATCACACAACACAAATAAGACAGTCTAAACCACAAGACCCAAAAGAAAACTTAAATCGGGGCTCTAATACCAAACTAGTGTAACGCCCCTTTTTCTAGAAGAAGAGGGAGCGTCACACCATAATAAAATGCGAAAAAATAATAAATCATAAATTAAGACCCAGTTCATTTAATATATAAATAAGCATCTTCAATCGTAAATGTATAGCAATTGGGTAATGTAATTTTTTTTTATTGTGAGAGAATAATAAATATAGTTACAGTAGAAATCAACATGAAAGAGAACCATACATCCACCTATTATTATATGTATTTGCATTAAGCCTATTTAATTACATCATCAAGTATACAAAAAGCAAAAGCTTTACCCACCCCCAAGATGTTTACAAATATACCGCTCATCAAAATAGCAAAACATTAGGCATCCCAAAAAAATTTACGGATAGTCATCAATAGCCACCGACAGTACCAGCCCCCTAAGACTGACTAGAAGGAACCGTGTCAGGATCCTCCTCTGGGTCTTCCTCGTCAGATGAAATTATCATCGGAGCAACCGAGTTACGAACAGAGGCTTGTGCAGTAGATAGGAATCAATCCTCTTGTGGGGTGTAATAGAGATCATCCTACAAATCACAGAAGAGTAGGTAAAACTCTAAATGAAAAAAAAAACAGTGAAGTTAAAAATAGGTGGGTCATAGTGACCCCAAGCCAGCAACAACGTCAAGTCCCCACGATAAATACAACGATCCGTGCGCAGGTTGATATGCCAACAATGAAGACCTCCGTGGAAGGTCATCCTCACGTATCCCAGAAATCCATGCAGACTGTAACACCCCAAAATTTATTGATTTCATTATGGATATTCATTTTATAATATTTGAGATTTTCTAGAATTTTTCTGGAATTTTCGGAGAATGCGAAATATTTTAATATATTTTTCGTTTTACGTGCACAATGGGCAGAGTCGGGAAAATTACTGTAACGTTCCAAAAGTTAGAAAATTATATGACGAATAGTCGTTTTATAATATTTGCAGTTTTTGAGAATTTTCTGGGAATTTTCCGAGAACGTCAAATATTTTAATATATTTCTCGTTTTGTGCGCGAGCTGAGCGGAGCTGGAGAAATGAAATATTCTCTCCGAAAATCTTGAACTATGAAAACGTCGACGGGAGATCTTACTAAACCCGAGACCGAACACAGTTTCCAAGGTTTCATATTTTTCGAGAAATTTTAACAGACGAAATAATAAAACACTGCATAAGAATTTATTTGTCAGATTAATTAATACTGACTTCTGTCGATTGTAACTATTATCCTCTGGATAATAACATGTAATAAAAATCCTATCACTTTATTCCAATGTAATCTACTTTATGTCATAACAAATCCACTTTAATTCAAATATATTGCTATTTTAATCAAGTTTCTAGAAGCTTTGACCCAAGAAAGGACCTAACTACCCTTGGCTTGCTTGAGAAGCTTGTCATTTCCCTCTCTCCTCTCTCCATTGCCGTGGCATTCAGTAGGGAAAAAGGGGGGAATTGGTTTGCATCACTTAACCTAATTCACTCAAACACATCACCACTTAACCTAACAACTTCTCTCTCTACCTCTTCATCTTCTTCCTTGCTCTCCCTTCTCTCTAAACCTCCATGGCCATCTGAAATTTGCTGCCCACTCTCCTTCAGGTTTCTTCATCTTTTCTCTTCATCAACCACATATTCTTGCTCTCCATCACCATCTCTACCACTTTTCTCCACAAGGTTTCACCAAAATCCTCCATCTCCATTTTGGGTTACCATCTCCACCACCACCATTTTCGTTTTCTAACTTCATTAACCTCATTTCTAACTTCTCTTCATCATTCTAAAACCTTTTCCTTCCATACCCAAGACCAAAATCTCTCATCTTTACTAATCTTCTTCAAGGGCAAAATTTGAGACTTTAAGGTAAAAATCACAACTTTCTTCTCTTCTCTTCTCTTTTTCGTGTTCTAAGACCATTTTCATGGCCAAAGATACTCTCTTTTTCTTGTTGTGGTGTTGATTCCTTGAAGTTGATTTCTAGGGTTTTTGGAGGAGCCAAAACCAAATTCACAAAGGAGCTTCTTGGTGGCCATTTTCGTGCTCTCCTCTTTGGTAAGAGGGAGACCACTCTATTCAACCTATAATGGTGGTTGGAGGCTTGCTAATTGTGTATTTGTGAGAAACCCTAATAAGGGTTACTCCTTTAAGTGTTATTGTCTTCTATTTGATTATTTATCTTTTTATTTCTTTCTTTGAATTTTGTATGAATTTGATTCTTGATAATGTTGTACTCACCTTCATGGATTTGGAGTTGATGAACTTGAGACAATTGCCCTTTGCATGGTGCAAGGAGGCTCACAGCCAAGTCCCCCATTGGTGGGGTGTGGATGTTTAAAATACTTGTAACCTAATTGAATGGATGATGACTAAAGGAAAAATAAAAATATTTGGACCTTAGCCCTATGATGGCTCACGGCCATGGGAGGCAAAAATGGTGGAAATTGTGACTTGGATGATGAAATTGACAATGAGAATTTAGAGGATAATTAGGGATTCATAATGTGTAAACAAACTAAATTAAAGACTAAATTTGGTAACTTGACTAATTTGACCTAAAGAAAGAACTTGAGTGTGTAAGTTGAGGGAATTTTGAGCTAAACACATTAAGAGAATTAGTAGTAAGTTACTAATGCATTAAAAATGAAAATAAACATATGACTTAGGGATCTAGTGAGGGCAACGGTTTTGGACTTGAGTAATATGATTAAGGAATGACAATTTTAAAGATTCTTGAAAGTGATGGTAATAAGGAATTAAAGTGACTTAAAATTGACACATTATGTTAATAACATGTGACCTTGAAAATGGGAATTCTTAATATAAATCATAAATATTAAATGAACACTTGAAAGTGATGTTGACATAAAACTTGACCTTCATGCAATTGTTGACTCCTATGCAAGATGGACATTTGACGATTATGGATTACCGAAATACCTTAATGTGACGATATCAATAAATGAATTTATGTACGCTTATATGTAAAGTGTACCATTTGAAATACAGTAATGATCATACATGATTTGACATTGTGTCGTCATGCATATGTGTCGTCCGTTGGACACTGTTAGAAAAGGCTGTGAGCCTAGGAGTTTGAATAACACCTATGTGCGGGTGCGAATAGGTTAAGCGTAGGTGTCATACATTGTTGACCCTAGGGGGCGTCGGGGTGTGGGTGTCTCACAATAGACAGTGGTAGCTCTACTGGGGCCGTGGGATAGACCAATGCAACACACTCACGATCCTGTCTGAGACGCTGTCCTATATCGCGATCAATTGTCGAGATACCATGTATAAGCTATTGCGCAAACATTTTTATGAAATAAAGCACACTGTATTTTAAAGGCTAATGATATACTGGTATTACTCCTTGATCATTCACTCCGAAAATGTTTCTGTCTAGCTCCATGGAGTAGGGTCTTGTTACACTTCTGCATGAGTGAACTGTCAGTCATATATCTCATTGAGCATGGGCTTTGATAATTATGAAGCACATTCACTGTTATTTTTGTGATAATTGTTAGTCACTTGAACCACTGACTGCTGATAATATTTTTATTATTTTAAAGTTGTGATTCTGCCTTACTGTAAATTTAAAGCTGTTATGATTAAATATATAAAATGTGTTATACGTGGGCGTTCAACACCGTTTAGTTTCCTGTTGCTGTTATTAGTAATGAATGACGAGTATCTCACCTCTTTACTGTATATTATGTTATTGTATATTATCATATAATTGTTCGAAGACGTCCGTGAGGAGGATAAGGAAACCCCTGAGTTTCAGGGTTTCTGGCCGTATCTTGATTGAGATTGAGATTGTCGACGATGTCATATCGCCCCCGTGGATTTTTTGGTTACGTGCGGATTAACTTTTATGGTGGTCCGAATTGCTGGCATATCAACGTGCAGACTAATCGATGTGTGTACCACGGTGAATTGACGGTGTCCTTAGCGTGGGGACGCTACACTGCTTCTATTTTTGACTTCCATGCTTTTGTTTGGCTAGAATTTTATTTGCCTATGAGAGACATGTGGGCGGACATGTATTATACCCCACGTGATGTCGTTCTGATGGATGTCTAGTCGGACAACGAGGACCCTGAGGAGGATCCATCTACGGTTCCTTCTAGTTCTCGTCAGTCTTAGGGACTGTTTTAGGTAGATGGCTACTGATGGCTGTCTGTTTATTTTGAGGGAGCCTGACGTACTATTGGATTAGTGGGTATCTATTTGTATCTCTTGGGGTAGGTACACATTTTATCTTTTGTATACTTTTTGGAAATGTAATTAATACAGGCTTGTACGTATAACTATGATAATGTAATTTCGATGTATGATTTAGTTTCTGTTGACTGTATTATAACTGTTCAGTGTTGGAAGTTCTGCTACAGCAGGGATTTCTTTTTCTAGTATTATTATTCTACCACTTACAATATCTTACAAAAATAAAAAATAAAAACATAGAGAGAAATTTTAGACCAACTTTAATACACCGGGTTTTGGAAATTTCAAACAAATACTATTTCCGCAATGCTATTTATTTTAATTTTTATTATTACCTAAGTACTATAGTGTGACGTTCCTTCTTCGCGGGTATCAAGTTGGAAAAAAGGGCGTTACACTATCTTGGTATCAGAGCTCCCGGTTATGTTTCTTTTGGGTCGTGTGGTTTCAGACTGTCTTGTTTGTGCTGTGTTATTCTCTGTGATTTTGTTGTTTGGTATTCATAAGGATACCTCTGACTTTCTCTGTATTTTGTGTAGTTTCATTTGGGAAGGAACGATGGCTCGTAGAGGTGATATGGCTGCTGCCATAGAGGCAATACAAAAGATGGTTGAGGTAATGTTACAGCAGAACCAGCAGACAGCTCAGCAATAGGCTAGAGCTGCACAACAGTTGGAAGCTACGACAGATGTTTAGAACTTAGAGGGATTTCGTCATGCTAATCCTTCGCAGTTCAAAGGGGAGTTTGATCCGGAGAAAGCTACGTTGTGGATCCAAGAGCTAGAAAAGATATTTACTGGTATGAATTGTGCTGATGATAGGAAGGTGACCTATGCTGCGTACATGCTGATGGGAGACGCTAAGCATTGATGGACGGGAGAACAAAGGTTTTTGCAAGCCGCAAACAGAGTGATAACTTGGGAGGTGTTCAAAGAAAGGTCCTTGAACAAGTATTTCCCTGAAAGTGCTAGGCACGCAAAAGAAATAGAATTTCTAAGGTTGCGACAGGGAGGCATGACTATGAGCGAGTACGCCTCCAAGTTTGAGAACTTATCCAGATTCTCAACCTACTTTCAACTTCAACCCAATGAAGTCTGGAATTGTCGGAAGTTTGAGGAAGGCCTGAGGCACGAGGTGAAGAAAATTGTGATAGCTTTGAAGATTACTCAGTTTTTTAAGCTACTTAACACTTGCTGTCGATTAGAAAGTATGGAACAAGAACGTGAGGCGAGAAATAGAAATTTTGGGCCCATTCGATCCCAAAGAGGAGGTGGTGGTAACGCGAGTCGTTATCAAAAGAAGCCCTATTCCAGACCTTTTGGAAGCCAACAGCCACAAAGATCTCAAGGAGGAAGCCCAACGGGAAGTCCAGGAAGGATGGGCCAGAATGCTGCAACTACTCCAAGGTGTATGAAGTGTGGAAAGGAGCACTTTACAAGAGACTGCACAATCAAAGGAATTATTTGCTTTCGGTGCGGGAAACCTGGTCACGTTTCTCGAGACTGTAACCAGACCAAGGCGGAACCATCCGTCAATGCTGCTAAGACTTCTAAACCACAAGCTGGAGGCAGAGTCTATACCCTGAGCGGTGCTGAGGCCTCTAAATCTGAGGATCTGATACAAGGAGAAGGTATCATTGAAGGTAATTTTTTAATTGTATTGTATGATTCTGGTGTTACTCATTCTTTCATTTTACATTATTGTGTGAAAAGACTTGGATTGTCTATGTCTTCCTTACCTTTTGATTTGACTATTTTGACTCCTACTGCAAAACCTGTTGTTACTGCTAAAGTTTGTCTAGGTTGTCCTTTAGTTATAGAAGGTCGAATCTTTTCTGTCGATTTGATCTATTTACCATTATCTCAGTTAGATGTGATATTGGGAATGGATTGGCTATCTGCTAATCATGTCCTGTTAGACTGTTTTAGAAAAACAATAGTTTTCCCTTTGGATGAGGATTCTAGATTTTTGACCGCCAACCAAGTGAAGGCTTTTCTGAAAGAAGAAGCTCGAGGATATATGTTGTTATCTTCTTTGAAAGTTGAGAGTGAAGTTGACATGGACGCAATCTCTATTGTACGAGAATTTCCTGAGGTTTTCCCAGATGATGTACCTGGTTTACCATCAGAATGAGAGGTCGAGTTTGCTATCGACTTGGTACCAGGAGCTGGTCTTATTTCTATAGCGCCTTACCGTATGGCACCAGCAGAACTCGTGGAACTTAAGAAGCAGTTGGAAGAGCTTCTGGAAAAACAATTCGTGAGACCCAGTGTGTCACCCTGGGGAGCACCTGTATTGTTGGTTAAGAAGAAAGATGGGACTTCAAGATTGTGCGTGGATTACCGTCAGTTGAACAAGGTTACGGTTAAGAATAAGTATCCATTGCCAAGGATAGATGACTTGATGGACCAATTGAAGGGAGCAGCTGTGTTTTCCAAGATCGATCTACGATCGGGTTATCACCAAATTAGAGTGAAAGTGGAAGATATTCCCAAGATGGCTTTTCGTACTCGTTATAGTCATTACCCAAGTGGAAGATATTTAAGGACTACATGAATAGGATCTTTCGTCCTTACTTGGACAGATTCGTTGTTGTTTTCATCGATGATATCTTGATCTATTCACGAAATCATGAGGACCATGCTGAACACCTCAGCATAGTTCTCCAGATCTTGAAGGAGAAAGAGCTATATGCGAAACTATCCAAATGCGAGTTTTGGTTAGATGAAGTGAAATTTTTGGGCCATGTAATCTCAAAGGAAGGAATCGCTGTGGATCCTTTGAAGGTAGAAGCTGTGTTACAATGGGAAAGACTAACGACGGTGACAGAGATCCGAAGCTTCGTTGGATTAGTTGGATACTACCGGAGATTTATAGAAGGATTTTCCAAGATCGCTGAACCACTCACTCAACTCACCCGAAAGAAACAACCTTTCGAATGGACAGATTCCTGTGAGGGAAGTTTTCAAGAGTTAAAAAGGAAACTAACTACGTCACCTGTGTTAGTTTTACCGAATCCTAATGAACCATTAGAAGTGTACTGTGACGCTTCGTATCAAGGTTTGGGGTGCGTTCTTATGCAAAATGGAAAGGTGGTGGCTTACGCCTCAAGACAATTGCGAATGCACGAGAAGAACTACTCAACGCACGATTTGGAGTTAGCTGCAGTGGTGTTTGCATTGAAAATATGGAGACATTATCTGTATGGAGCCATATTCAACGTCTTCAGTGACCATAAAAGTCTGAAATACCTGTATGATCAAAAGGAGCTGAACATGAGGCAACGAAGATGGCTAGAATTTTTGAAAGACTATGATTTCCAACTTCAGTATCATCCTGGAAAGGTGAACGTGGTGGCCGATGCTTTGAGTAGGAAGACAATTAGTGTTTCTACTATGATGATCAGAGAAAAGGACCTGATAGAGTAGTTCAGAGACATATGGTCATTTGTGGAGTTAACACCGGGTAAAATTTGCTTGAATAAGGTCACTATCTCAAATGACTTAATGGATGATATTCGAGACAAACAAAAGATCGATAAATTCCTACAAGAAGAAAGAGAATTGATAAGGCAGGGTGGTGTATCAACATTGAAGGAAGGGAGTGATGGAATTCTGAGATTTCAAGGAAGGGTCTGTGTGCCTAAAGATGAGGAACTCAGGAAGTACATACTTGAACATACTCATTCAAGTCAGTTGAGTATGTATCCTGGAATGACCAAGATATATCAAGACTTGAGGAAGTTATTTTGGTGGCATGGGATGAAAAGAGATATTGCTAGATGCGTGTCGTCTTGTTTGGTTTGCCAGAAATCGAAGATTGAGTACCAAAAACCAGCTGGATTACTACAACCCTTAACTATTCCTGAATGGAAATGGGATAGTATCGCCATGGATTTTGTTATCGGGTTACCAAGGACTAGGAGAGGATATGACTCAATATGGGTAATAGTGGATCGACTCACGAAGTCAGCTCACTTTTTGTCGATCAACATGAGATATCTGTTGGAGAAGTTGATTCAGATATACATTGGTGAAATTATCAGACTTCACAGGATACCCACGAGTATTATTTCCGATAGAGATCCGAGGTTTACATCGAAGTTTTGGCAGAGTCTTCAAGAAGCTATGGGAACGAAGTTGCGATTGAGTTCCGCATACCATCCGCAGACTGATGGTCAATCAGAAAGAATAATTCAGTCGTTAGAAGATTTGTTGAGAGCTTGTGCTATAGAGCAAACTGGAGGTTGGGATGAAATCTTACCATTGGTGGAATTCACCTACAACAACAGTTATCATTCAAGTATAGGGATGGCACCCTATGAGGCTCTATATGGACGGAGGTGTCGGACACCTCTGTGCTGGTATCAAGATGGAGAACGGCTTACCGTTGGACCTGAACTTATTCAGCAGACAACCGAAAAGGTCAAAATGATTCAGGAGAAAATGAAAACGGCTCAGAGTTGGCAAAAGAGTTATGCGGACAAAAGAAGGAAACCTCTTGAGTTCGAAGAAGGAGAGCATGTCTTCTTGAAAGTCACACCTACGACTGGGGTCGGTCGTGTTCTCAAATCTAGAAAACTCACTCCAAAATTCCTTGGACCTTACCAAATTCTTCGTCGGGTAGGTCCCGTTGCTTACCAAATAGCTTTACCCCCTTTTCTTTCAAACCTTCATAACATCTTTCATGTGTCACAACTCAGAAAATATATTCCATGTCCTGATCATGTCATAGCACCTGATTCTGTACAATTAAAGGAAAACTTGACTTATGAGACAACTCCTGTAAGGATTGAGGATAGGAGGATAAAGCAACTCAGAGGGAAGGACATTGTACTGGCGAAAGTAATCTGGAATGAAGCAACTGGAGACACGACATGGGAACTCGAGGATAAGATGTAGGAGCAATACCCCGAACTATTTTAAGGTATGAAAATTTCGAGGACGAAATTCTTATTTGTTGGGGAGAGTTGTAACACCCCAAAATTTATTGATTTCGTTATGGATATTCATTTTAAAATATTTGAGATTTTCTAGAATTTTTCTGAAATTTTCTGAGAACGCGAAATATTTTAATATATTCTTCGTTTTGCGTGCACAATGGGTAGAGTCGGCAAAATGAGTATAACGTTCCAAAAGTTGGAAAATTATATGACGAATAGTCGTTTTATAATATTTGCAGTTTTTAGAAATTTTCTGGGAACGTCGAATATTTTAATATATTTCTCGTTTTGTGCGCAAGCTGAGCGGAGTCGGAGAAATGAGATATTCTCTCCGAAAACCTTGAACTATGGAAACGTCGACGGGGGATCTTACTAAACCCGAGGTCAGACACAGTTTCCAAGGTTTCACATTTGTCGAGAAATTTTAACAGACGAAATAATAAAACACTGCGTAAGTATTTATCCGTCAGATTAATTAATACTGACTTCTGTCGATTATAACTATTATCTTCTGGATAATAGCATGTAATAAAAATCCTATCACCTTATCCCAATGTAATCTACTTTATGTCATAACAAATTCACTTTAATTCAAATATATTGCTATTTTAATCAAGTTTCTAGAAGCTTTGACCCAAGAAAGGACCTAACTACCCTTGGCTTGCTTGAGAAGCTTGTCATTTCCCTCTCTCCTCTCTCCATTGCCGCGGCATTCACTAGGGAAAAGGGGGGGAAATTGGTTTGCATCACTTAACCTAATTCACTCAAACACATCACCACTTAACCTAACAACTTCTCTCTCTACCTCTTCATCTTCTTCCTTGCTCTCCCTTCTCTCTAAACCTCCATGGCCATCCGAAATTTGCAGCCCACTCTCCTTTAGGTTTCTTCATCTTTTCTCTTCATCAACCACATATTCTTACTCTCCATCACCATCTCTACCACTTTTCTTCACAAGGTTTCACCAAAATCCTCCATCTCCATTTCGGGTTACCATCTCCACCACCACCATTTTCGTTTTCTAACTTCATTAACCTCATTTCTAACTTCTCTTCATCATTCTAAAACCTTTTCCTTCCATACCCAAGACCAAAATCTCTCGTCTTTACTAATCTTCTTCAAGGGCAAAGTTTGAGACTTTAAGGTAAAAATCACAACTTTCTTCTCTTCTCTTCTCTTTTTTGTGTTCTAAGACCATTTTCATGGCCAAATATACTCTCTTTTCCTTGTTGTGGTGTTGATTCCTTGAAGTTGATTTCTAGGGTTTTTGGAGGAGCCAAAACCGAATTCACAAAGGAGCTTCTTGGTGGCCATTTTCATGCTCTCCTCTTTGGTAAGAGGGAGACCACTCTATTCAACCTATAATGGTGGTTGGAGGCTTGCTAATTGTGTATTTGTGAGAAACCCTAATAAGGGTTACTCCTTTAAGTGTTATTGTCTTCTATTTGATTATTTATCTTTTTATTTCTTTCTTTGAATTTTGTATGAATTTGATTCTTGATAATGTTGTACTCACCTTCATGGATTTGGAATTGATGAACTTGAGACAATTGCCATTTGCATGGTGCAAGGAGGCTCACGGCCAAGTGCCCCATTGGTGGGGTGTGGATGTTTAAAATACTTGTAACCTAATTGAATGGTGATAATTGAATGGATGATGACTAAAGGAAAAATAAAAATATTTGGACCCTAGCCCTATGATGGCCCACGGCCATGGGAGGCAAAAATGGTGGAAATTGTGACTTGGATGATGAAATCGATAATGAGAATTTAGAGGACAATTAGGGATTCATAATGTGTAAACAAACTAAATTAAAGACTAAATTTGGTAACTTGAATAATTTGACCTAAAGAAAGAACTTGAGTGTGTGAGTTGAGGGAATTTTGAGCTAAACACAT
This sequence comes from Ormosia emarginata, assembly GCA_029884605.1. NCBI lineage: Eukaryota > Viridiplantae > Streptophyta > Magnoliopsida > Fabales > Fabaceae > Ormosia > Ormosia emarginata. The sequence goes on from JAQQTP010000051.1 coordinate 7,931,269, forward strand.
TAAGAGAATTAGTAATAAGTTACTAATGCATTAAAAATGAAAATAAACATATGACTTAAGGATCTAGTGAGGGCTACGGTTTTGGACTTGAGTAATATGATTAAGGAATGACAATTTTAAAGATTCTTGAAAGTGATGGTAATAAGGAATTAAAGTGACCTAAAATTGACACATTAAGTTAATAACATGTGATCTTGAAAATGGGAATTCTTAATATGAATTATAAATATTAAATGAACACTTGAAAGTGATGTTGACATAAAACTTGACCTTAATGCAATTGTGGACTCCTATGTGGGATGGACATTTGACGATTATGGATTACCGAAATACCTTAATGTAACGATATCAATAAATGAATTTATGTACGCTTATATGTAAAGTGTACCATTGTGAAATACAGTAATGATCATACATGATTTGACATTGTGTCGTCATGCATATGTGTCGTCCATTGGACACTGTTGGAAAAGGCTGTGTGAGCCTAGGAGTTTGAATAACACCTATGTGCGAGTGCGAATAGACTAAGCGTAGGTGTCATACGTTGTTGACCCTAGGGGGTGTCGGGGTGTGGGTGTCTCACAATAGACAGTGGTAGCTCCACTGGGGCTGTGGGATAGACCAATGCAACACACCGACGATCCTGTCTGAGACGCTATCCTATATCGCGATCAATTGTCGAGGTACCATGTATAAGCCATTGCGCAAACATTTTTATGAAATAAAGCACATTGTATTTTAAAGGCTAATGATATACTGGTATTACTCCTTGATCATTCACTCCGAAAATGTTTTTGTCTAGCTCCATGGAGTAGGGTCTTGTTACACTTCTGCATGAGTGAACTGTCAGTCATATATCTCATTGAGCATGAGCATTGATAATTATGAAGCACATTTACTGTTATTTTTGTGATAATTGTTAGTCACTTGAACCAATGACTGCTGATAATATTTTATTATTTTAAAGTTGTGATTCTGCCTTACTGTAAATTTAAAGATGTTATGATTAAATATACAAAATGTGTTGTACGTGGGCGTTTAGCGTCGTTTAGTTTCCTGCTGCTATTATTGGTAATGAATGACGAGTATCTCACCTCTTTACTGTATATTCTGTTATTGTATATTATCATATGATTGTTTGAAGACGTCCGTGAGGAGGATAAGGAAACCACTGAGTTTCAGGGTTTCTGGCCGTATCTTGATTGAGATTGAGGTTGTCGAGGATGTCATATCGCCCCCGTGGATTTTTTGGTTACGTGCGGATCAACTTTCATGGTGGTCCGAATTGCTGGCATATCAACGTGCAGACTGTTCGATGTGTGTACCATGGCGAATTGACGATGTCCTTAGCGTGGGGACGCTACACTGCTTCTATTTTTGACTTCCATGCTTTTGTTTGGTTGGAATTTTATATTCCTGTGAGAGACATGTGGGCGAACATGTATTATACCCTACGTGACGACTCTTTCTTGTCTACTGCTCGGGCTTTTGCCTGCTGTTCCGTCGTTCCGATGGATGTCTCGTCGGACGACGAGGACCCTGAGGAAGATCCGTCTATAGTTCCTTCTAGTTCTCGTTAGTCTTAGGGACTGTTTTAGGTAGATGGCTACTGATGGTTGTCTGTTTATTTTGAGGGAGCCTGACGTACTATTGGATTAGTGGGTATATGTTTGTATCTCTTGGGGTAGGTACACATTTTGTTTTTTGTATACTTTTTGAAAATGTAATTAATACAGGCTTGTACGTATAACTATGATAATATAATTTCGATGTATGGTTTAGTTTCTATTGACTGTATTATAACTGTTCAGTGTTGGAAGTTTTGCTACAGCAGGGATTTCTTTTTCTAGTATTATTATTCTACCACTTACAATATCTTACAAAAAAAAACAAAGAGAGAAATTTTAGACCAGCTTTAATACACCGGGTTTTGGAAATTTCAAACAAATACTATTTCTGCAATGCTTTTTATTGTAATTTTTATTATTACCTAAGTACTATAGTGTGACGTTCCTTCTTCGCGAGTATCGAGTTGGAAAAAGGGGCGTTACACGGACGAGATGACATCTTTAAACAAGCACTAGTCGTAGTCAGCCAAAAATCAGGGAACTCGTGTATTTCCCCTTTGTCACCAGCATCTTCACAGAATCATATGAAAGTACAGAATAATAGAAAATACATAAAAGAGGTGAGACACCCTACATTTAGTACCAATTATGGTAGTAAAGAAACGAAATGGTGCAAGGCGCCCACATAGCATAACAGAAATGATAAACAACATCAAGATCCAGTCAGAGAACCATTTAACAATTCCAAGAAATTATAATATCAATAAAGTAACAGTTATATCAACACATAATAAATAAATGACAGATGGTATATTGACTCACAATGCACATGCACATGATATTAAAATCCCTACTCCATGGAGCTAGACACAAATATCAGAGAGAATGATCAAGGAGACATGTCAGTATCTCGTCAACCATAAAATCAATTGCTTCCATAAAAAAAATAATCATTTATGCATCAAGGCTTTATACAGCAGCATTCTCACATGATCGTGATATAAGACAGTGTCTCGGTCCGAATCGTCGGTGCGTTCGCATCGGTCTATCGCATGACCTAGTGGAGCTGCCAACTGTCCATTTGTGGAACACCCACACCCTGGCGCCCCCAAGGTCAACAATATGACCTACACTTAGTCTATTTGCACCCGCACTAAGGTATGATTCAACTCCTAGGCTCAACAACCTTTTAACAGTCATAAACTAAGCAATTGTTCAATGCATGTTGACTCAATGCATATCATATATATTCGTCAATAATATACTTCTCATGAAACATACCACAATTTGGTCAAATTAAACATCAACAAGTCTTTGGTCCCACACATGGACTCACAATGGCATATAATCAATTCTCAATAACAACATACATTTATAAGGTTCAGCATAAACCACAATTTCATTTTATGAATCCATAATCCCTAATTACCTAAGTCTTGATTAATTACACAAGTCTAGGTCAAATAGACCCTTGAGGCCGTGGCCTCTCAAAAACAAGATTCAAACATTTTTCTTTCATCGTATTATTGATTTCATAACACTAAATTGCTTAAATCACAAGGTTGCACAAAAACACAACTTGAACCCCAAAAACTCCTTAGAGGCCGTAAGCCTCCCAAGTGTGTGAAAACTCAATTTTTCCATTACATGCATCAAATTCTTTAACACCTAACCACTTAAATTTCAATTCCCACAAAAAGATCAAACTCAAACCCCCAAAATTTTGTCCAAGGTCATGACCTTCCCTAAATGGGTAGGAAACCCTACATTTTTCCATACACCAAAATCAAGCAATCCAACATCATCAAGGCATTTAAAATAATCAACTTTTTCATATAAATTAAATAGACACATAACATGAAAAATAAGCATACAAAGAGAGCAATCCGTTGAGGATTCCTCCATCAACAACACACAAAGGTTCCCTCACTACCAATAAATGTTGAAGTGAGTAGATCTCTCTCTTACCTAAGGGAAGAACATGAAAAATCACTCCTTGATGGTGCTTGTGAGATTCAACCAAGAACTCACAAAACCCTAGGAAATCAAACTCGAGGAATCAACACCAATGGTTTGAAAAGAAAGGATCAATGGTCATGAAAATGACCATAGAAACGAAAAAGAAAAAGAGGAAGTAAGGAATCAAAAATTTACCTCAAAAGCTTCAAGCTTTGTTCTTGAAAAAAAGTGATGAAAATGATGGATTTGAGAGATGATCACCAAAGAAGAAAGGTTTAGGATGAGAAGAGGAATCTAGAAATGGTAGTAGTGAAGCAAGCAAATGGAGATGGCCACATGGAAGGGCTACTGCCGTAGTGAAGAGGAAAGGAGGAAGAGAGAAGTTGGAGAGAAAATGAAGAGAGAGAAAATGAAGGAAGATTTGTGTTTGAAAATTAGGGTTAGGAAGTGGTGAAGTGAAAAGCCATATTTTGGCTCCAAATGGCCACTAAGGCTGGGGCCCACTAGAGAGGGAGGGGGAAAAATTTTGCTTCCATGCTTGCATGGGAAACTTGTAGGAAGTTTTCTTGCATTAAAATAACCATTCTTTTGAAATAAATGTGATTTGATTTGACATAAAGTGGATTTCTGTTGGATAAGATAAGATTTCTACTACAAGTTATTACTTAATGGACAATGGTTACAGATAGCAATGTCAGTATTAATTGTCCAACAGATAATAAAAAGTACAACGATTTTACTTAATAAAACGTTCCAAGATTTTATTTATCAGATAAAATCTCAAAAAACGTGAAACTTTGTAAACCATGTCCGGTGTCGAGTTAAGTAAGATCTCCCAATACAGCTTTCATAGTTCAAGGTTCTTGGAGAAAATATGTCATTTTCCCGGCTTCGCTCAGTGTGCACGCAAAACTTAGAATAATATTAAAATATTTCACGTTCTCAGAAAAATATCCAAAAATTTATAAAAATCACAAATATTATAAAACGACTATTTATCATAAAATTATAAATTTTTGGAGTGTTACAACTGTTCTGGACCGTAATCCGGGTTCATAACCCGTAGACCAACTTGGTACGCACACTCGTCGGGTCCCGGTATCAACGTCCTCAACAGAGCTTGCTTATCAAGAGATCCCGGTAATATATGTCGGACCCCAGTACTAGATAGTAACAGCTTTACTGTGAGATCTGCACAATAGATAAATCTTTATGATATCTTTTAATTACCAATCATGATCTTACAGAATAATAATATCATAAATATCATACCAGTATTATGATAATATATGAATCTTCTGTAACTAAGTAAGGAACATATCTTCTCTTGCTACTATTACGGGAACATATCTATCTATTATGAGAACGTATCTATCCAACCTCTATAAATATCATGTTAAGTAACTTTAAACAGGTATTAGTAAATTATCACCCATAACATAACCCTACTTGTGCATAGCCTGACTTGAGCATTGGAGTTCCTTTGCAGGTATCAACCTCCCCCTCTCCCCCCGATTACAACACGCTCTGCTGCCGCTGCTGCGCAAGAAAAAAACCACTATAACGTGCCTATCTAAAGTACCTATCTGAATCTACTTCAAAATACCACCAATGGCAATGGCAGTGTCAACATATTGAATAATAATTCTACAGATTAATTAGCCTATTTACTAAAAAAAATTATAAAAAACTTGAGGAAAGCAATGAAGAAGGAATGTGAAAAAATTGGGTAAGAGATGGAAAATTAAAGATTTCATTGAGAGTAATTTTTACTATTAGGTGAAATTAAATAGTCTTTTTTTTAATTAAAATTAAATTTTAAAATCATTTTTAATAATTTTAATTTTTTTAATCCCTTTAAATTAAATTTTATTCTTTTATGGTTCTTAGCATATTTTTTTTTAAAATTTCTTTATTCTCTTATTTTCTTTTTTTAATATTTCAATTTTTTTAATTTCCATTTTTATTTTTTATATTTCAACATTTTTCAATTTTTTAATTTTTCTTCTTTTCATTACTAATTATTATTTATTAATTTCCTTTATTAATATTATTTTTTTAATCTTTTTTTCCTTTTTTTATTTGTGTGTGCTTGTACAAAATGAGGTGTTCTCAAACACTCGTGATTGTTATAACCAAACAACTTAAAATTAAATTTTAAAGTAAAAAACACTTTTTTTTAATTATATCCAAATATAAAATAATTTATACGTATCACTAAATATCTAAATAAATTACTTTTTTGCTATTTCAAAATAATTTATTTTTCACAAACTTTTTCAAACGAACCCTACACAGTACGCACGCTGCATTGCACAACATTATTAAAATAATTTTAATAATTTTATATCAAACAATATATGTACTCATTTTTATATTTTATTTAATATCATTTATTATATATATATTTTTTATCACTTTTTTTATTAAATCTAACACTTTTAAAAAAATATATCAACAATACCTATATTCCTTTTAAGAATATAAGTTGATTTTTTTTTCCAATCTATAAATACAGTAAAGATCGTTCCAGAGCTAAAACTCTCTAGAACTTAAAATGGTAATTGACTAAATTAATTTTAATTGAAATAAATATGAAATTTAATTCAAGAATATTTCTAAATCCTCTTAATTAATTCTCATAATAATTTTATAAATTACTAAATAAAAATATTCTTTATTTTTATATTATTTAAATATTAAATTTATATTTTTTTATTTAATACTTTCTATATTTGTTTATTTAATACTTTCTATATTCATAAAATATATTACTTTTTTTCTATATTAATACTTTCTATATTAATATTATGAGCTTTATTAGTAAAATATTATATGAAGACTCTTAATTCAGTGGTACTCGAGATTTAAAATCTGTGTTATCTTGCGCATAAAAAAAAGAAAATAGAAAAAGAAAACCTGTGTTATCGAAAGCAAACGCGTTTTTTTTTTTTTTTAATTGAAGACGCGTGGATTGTATTTGCTGCAATCCTTTCATCAGGATTAGTAGTTTTTGTTCATTTTCTTGATACGTATCACGCTTTATTCCAAATTTTCATCCCACCTTGCAGTATATACTTGTTGACACCCCGCACCTCACTATACTAATATATGGGAGTATAATTGAATCGATTTGATTTAATTTTTTTAAAAAAAATTTAAATTAAATTGAATTAAATATTTATAAATTGATTTGATTCGGATGATTAAGTTAATTATATTTTTTATATAAAAATTAATTAAATAATTATTTTTTACAATAAAATACATAATAAATTTATAAAAAAATTGAAAATAAAATAAAATTTATTTATTTTAATAAATACATTGTAAAATATAATGAATAGACAAATTATAAACAAATAAATATAATAAAATATATATAACAATATATATCATTATAAAGATAACTACATAATAATACTTAAATTTAATTTAAATATAATTAAAGAGAAACATAAATATATAATATAATAATAGGTAACATTTAAAATTAATCTAAATTTAAAAATATATAATATAAAATATATATATATAATTCAGTTCAATTCTCAAATTTAAAATTTAAAATTTAAAATTTAAATTAATTAAATTTTATTTAATTTAAATTTTACTAAATCAAACAAAATCAATTCAAATTGATAAATAGTAATATACCAAACTACGCACTAATATTAGGAACGAGTTTATACACCTACTACTATACCTAACTACAGCACTCGTATTAGGAAGTTGGAACCTCCTTTTCTACTTACTCTCTCTCTCTCTCTCTCTCTCTCCTTTTGCTTTGTTATGGCTTGGAATCTTCACAAATTGACTACATTATTGTGACACAGCGACTTCTCCGGCGAAATAAGGTTAGTACTTGGCTAAATTTTAAGATAAATAAGTAATTTTATGCTTAAAGAAAAATATATTATTTTTACTCAGATAAATACCAAAACTATTACATAATGCATTCACAGGAGTTTTTATAATCCAATAGTAATCAAATTTTAAACAAATACAAAATTTTCAACAAATATTATTTTCTTAAAATATAAAAATTTAATCAAATCAAAATAACTTATTAAAGAGATAATTCTTAAAAATATAGAAAGATCTCAAAATTCTTAAGTAATATAATTATCATGAAATTTTTAAATTATATGAATAATATTTAAAGAAAAAATCATATAACTATCCCCCCCAAAAAAAAACTAGCGCAAGTATTTAAAGATAATTGTGATTAATGTTGATTAACTATTTATAATTTTACCAACTTTTATGTTTATCTTTAAATTTTTAAACGATTAATAAAATATATTTAAGATTTTATGCTCTTTATATTTTTTAAGTTATTAAATGAGTAATTAATAATAATAATTTATAATAAATAAAAATTAGACAGTACAGTAAAGAATCTCTTTATAATAACATAGATATAAATAACATAAATTATCTTATGGCATGATAGTACTCCAAAAATCATTAGCTATACATCCCGGGTCAAATTGTAATTATAATAGTAATACAATACAAATACAAACAAATATGAAATTTACTTAATTTGTAAATTAATTCAAGATTTAAAATCTTTGTTAAGCATTAATAAAAAAGAAAACTCTTTGTTAAGCAAACGCGTGTTTTTTAATAGAACGAGCTTCCTTTTTTTTTTTTTCTGCAATCCTTTCCTTTCTTCAGTTCCAGTGGTTAAGTGGTTTCGTAGATTTTCCTTATCAGTATCACACGCTTTTCTAATTCTTCACACGCTCCTCCTTGATATAAATACTTGTGATCACGCCACACCGCATTATTTTATACTAATACTTGAAGCTCACCAAAAACAAAAAAAAAATACTAATACTTAAAGTAGGAAGGACTCTCTTTCTCTCTCTCTTTAGCTTTATTATATTTTTTTTTTTTGATTTTTGATTTTTGAATCTTTCAAATCACTCTACCAACGTTTTGAGAATTTGAATCGGTTAGTTGCTCTTCTCTGCACGATCTGCGCGATGTCCCAATTGAACGGCGCCTACTACGGCCCCTCCATTCCGCCACCACCCAAATCCTACCGCCGCCCAGGCCGTGACGGCTGCTGCTTCGACTGCTGCTGCGGCTTAATCAACTGCTGCTGCGGCTGCATCTTTAGCCTCATCTGCAAACTCTTAACGTTTATCATCTTCATCGTGGCCATCTTCGCTTTACTCTTCTGGTTCATCGTGCGCCCCAACTTGGTCAAGTTCCAAGTGACCGATGCCACACTCACCCAATTCAACTACACCAACAACACCCTCCACTACAACCTCGCCCTCAACATCACGATCCGCAACCCCAACAAGAGGGTCGGCATCTACTACGACTACATCGAAGCACGTGCGTTGTACCAGGATGTCAGGTTCGGTTCCCAGACCCTGGAATCCTTCTTCCAGCACCACAAGACAACAAGCGTGTTGAGCCCTGTCTTCAAAGGTCAACAGGTGATGCCCCTCGACAACGACCAAGCTTCGGAGCTGAACAAAGAAAAGGATTCTGGGGTTTACGACATCGATGTGAAGCTGTACATGAAGGTGAGGTTCAAGTTGGGTTTGTTCAAGACCGGGAAGTACAAGCCTAAGATTCGTTGTGATTTGCACGTTCCTTTGACATCCCGCAATGGAACCTCTTCGGCCGGTGGGTTTCAGACAACCAAGTGCGGCTGGGATTACTGGAAGTGGATCCATTAGATCTGACCGGAATATTCTTGTTTTTTCGTCTTGCTCTTTTTTTCTGTCGTTTTTTTTTTTTTTGTGATTTGTTTTCTTGATCACATTTGTTCATTGATTGGAACATAGTCGTACTCCTAGAGGTTCGTTATGTTATGAATTTTATATTAGTTTGCTATATATTTTAATTTAGGTAACAGATCCTTCGATCTCATGACCGATTTTGTGTCTTCTTGTTAATAAATAAGTTTATTTTCTTCTCTCTTTTTTTAAAGTAATTCCTGTTTCTTTTTTCTTTTTTAATGACAGTTCCTGTTTCTTATGTTTCCTCTGATTACGTGTGAATATAAATTGACTTCGGGAAGACTTTGTGGGTCATTTTTTCAGAAATTAGAGAAGACGAAATATTGAGTGAATTAAAAAAAGAGAAAAAAAGTGAAATTTATGAGATAGTTTTTTGTGTTTTTTTTTTTTTTCATTTTGGGATAAGTAGGTAAAGTGAAATTGCATTGATTAGTTGCTCAGTCCTACTGTGAAGTTGCCTGGGATTTCGTTCTAAATAAAATGGCTTTCTGGAGGACTTTGTGGGTCATCATATTATTAACTTTTTTTTTTTGTCAGGAAACTTTTTTCACACGTTTTTTAAATTTTTTTCTTACAATGGTGTGAAATTAATTTTTGCTTTTGCTTGAGTTATCGAAACTGATTTCATTAGTAATTTGAGAAGAAAAATAGAGTGAACATAAAAAAAAAAAAAATTATGTGATGCCCACAAGGGGTGGGCCGCCTATCGCGTCTAACTTATTTTTGACTCACATAAGTATGACATATTTAATAAATAAATTAAATTTAAATTTATAGAAAATGTCTATTTATTTATATCAATTAATGTCTGACTTTTTAAAAAAATTTATTTAGATTAGTAAGTTAGTTTATTTATTTATTATTTATTATTTATATATATAATAATTAAGAATTTATAATATTATATAAGTTTTTAATGAATTATATAGTAGTATAATATATTTATTTTATATCAAATATAATAATTTTATTAAAAATTATACTTATTTAAATATTAAAAAATTTAAATTTCTTAATTTATATAAAGACTTTTATATAATGTAAGCCTTTAGCTTACCTTCTGGGCTAAGTCAACCCATATTTTTATATATAGACAAATTCGAACAAAGAAAAATGACAAAAATTTCATAATAGGTATAGAATCTATTTAGACAAAGTCTAGTCTCATATAATTTATTTTCACTCCTAACCCACACATATTGCATTTGTGTCAAGAGAAATTTTTACATAAACTTGGAATACTCAAATTGAATGCATTAATCCAATCATATCATTAATTATGATATATTATAATAATTATTTTTTAATTAATAATATGATTGAATTAATGCACTTTAAATATTTTAAGTTTATGTAAAAATTTATCTTGTGCAAAACAAAATCATAATACTTAATTTATATAAATTTCATTATTTCTTGGTGTTAATCAGCATTTCGCAAAAGATTTAGTGCATTTTTGTGAAAAGATTATTTTTGAAGAAATCATTGCTTATTTTTCAAAAATATTCTTAGGAAGCTTTTTTATTATAAGCGGCATGGTTTAATGGGGAACAACCATTAATGAATAAAAGAGAAAAATTAAAGGAAAAGAAGTTGAGATAAAAGATAAGAGATAGGAAATAACCACCTCATCAGATGAGACTAAAGCTATCAACTTTTTTTTTGTTACGGGATCTGTTTCACATACTCCACAAAAAATGTAGAGTATCCATAGACCACACCTTAAACAACTGTTGACTTGGTAGAAAAAATGATCTGGTTGAGACTGAATATGGGTAACCTGGAGAGGAGGTTTGTTTTAATTACAAATGAGTCCCTACAAACAAATGTGAAGGGTTGAGTTGAGGATGGAGGTGCAGCGGATCTGGTGGTGAGCGGTGGCCAGCCTCGCTTCTGCCGACAAACTCGGCAGAACAGTCACCGTTGACCTTGCCACTAACTTCATCATCACCTTCTCTTCCTTCTCTTGTATAAGCAACACTATTGCATTGCAATACTCGCCGTTGATCTTATACTGATCATAACCATCATTGTCTTTTCTGCAAATCTAAACAATGACATCAAAATTGAAACAAATCACAAATCAATACACGTAATAGCGCATTTTATTAATGGATCAAACACAAATATGAACACAATCAAATCAAATCACAGTGAGAACGCGAGAAGATCAGATTTGCTTACTGAGAAGTAGAGTCAGATCTAGCCAACGGCGCGTGGGTGGCCTTGTTTCTTGGGCAAGGTAAGGGCGGATCTGGTGAGCGATGGATCTACGGCTGAGAGTGGTGGATCTGTAACCATCGCCCCTCAACTGCCCCTGAAATTCCATCGCTACCACCAACCGTCGTCCGTTCCACTCTTCCCCACCACCAAACTCGCCTGTAACCTGCAAGCTCCGTCGCCTGCAATCCACTTTTTGTATTTTCTCTCACAACAGACGACGACGAGATAGAGGCAATGACCATAGGCGGATGACTATAACAGCAAGACCAGGAGAGCGACGGTGAAACTAACTGGCCAGTATATATATATATATATATATATATATATATATATATATATATATATATATATATATATATATATATATATATATAGGATCTTACTCTGGTGAGAGGAATGCTTATTTTTTAAGAGGTGAGAGGAGTAAATGTTGACCATTGGATCTCACATAAATGGTCAAGATTAGAACATAAATGCATGTGACTTTTTTAAGTGGTCACATGACCTTTAAGTAACTTTTAATCTTGACCATCCATGTATGGTTATATGGTCAAGATTTACTCCTCTCATCCTCTTACAATAAAACTCCTTTCACTAGATATGTCTCTTATATATATATATATATATATATATATATATATATATATATATATATATATATATATCTATTATATTAATTTAGTTATTTAGTTAGGGTTTGAAATTAGTTTGAGTTATTGTGAAAAGTTTAAAATTAATGATTCTAAACTAAAGCTTAAATTATGTTGTTAGAACATGAATTTTTTCTTATTTTATATTTTTGTTACTAAGTATAGTTACGGTTAGAAATTAAAAATAATAGTATGGTTATTACATTGTTTAATTTATATTTATTTATTTATTGATGACAAAAAATGATTGATGAATGACCTATTTAAAGTCTTGACCAATTATTAATTAGTGGAGAGCAAATTGGAAGTGCTCCTACACCCGTAAGTAGTGTGCAACTTTCCTAACATGTTGAGGGTTTATCTATTGAACGAGAAGGAGGATCATCTGGTGGTGAGGTATTGACACTTAAGAAAAAGCCTTTTAGACCAACTTCACATGTTTGGGAACATTTTACTAAGATAATAGTGAAAAAGTTGTATGCAATTATTGTGAAAAAGAGTATGCATGTGGTTCCAAGAATCATGGCATAAATAATTTATCTAGGCACTTGCCAATGTATAAGAAAAACTCTAATATACATAATGACAAGATGCAAAAAAAAAAAAAAAACTTTGGATTTCTAAAGAAATGTGAAGAAGAAGATTATGATAAGTTTCCATTTAAATTTGTTACAAATAAATGCTTTAAAAGTTTTGCTAAAGTTATTCAATCTCAATTCAAAGTTTCTTCTAGACAAACTGCTATTAAAGGTGTTATGCAATTATATTTGTTTGAAAAAACAAAGTTGAAGTCTATTTTATCATCTAACTCTCAAATGGTTTCACTCACCATCGGCACTTGGACTTCAATCCAAAACTTAAATTACATGAGTGTGATTGCTCATTATATTGATGATGGATGACATTTTAATAAGAAAATATTGAGTTTTTTTTTATTATAAGTGATCACAAAGGTGAAATCATAGGAAAAACTTTAGAAAAATGCATTAGAGAATGAAGGGTTGAGAAGGTTTGCATGGTCATTGTTGATAATGTTAGTCCTAATAATATGACTATAGCCTATTTGAAAGATAGGTTAAGTGATTGGAATGGTACAACTATCTTGAAAGGAGAGTTTATGCATTTAAGGTGTTGTGCTCATATTCTTAATTTGATTGTTAATGACAAGTTGAAGGAAATAGATTCTTCAATCCTTAAGATTAAAAATGCATGCAAGTTTGTGAAGTCTTCTCCTGTAAGAAATGTTTTTTTTTTCTAAGGTTTGTGGGAGATGCCAAAACAGAGAGTAAGCAAGGGTTATGTTTTGATATGCTAACTAGGTGAAGCTCCACCTATTTAATGTTACTGCTGAAAAAAATGAGACAACATTTGCTCGCTATGAATATGAAGAGCCTTCCTTAGTGAATGTTGAAGGAGGAACTCCATCATCCTATGATTGGTTGCATGCTCATGTTTTTATTAAATTTTTTATGATACTACTCTTACTATTTTTGGATCATTATATGTTACTTCACATACTTTCTTCTATAATTTGTGTGACATCAACAAGGTATTGAAGAAGTGAATTAGAGGGTAAGATCCAATTTTGAAGGACATGGCTATTTCCATGAAACTCAAGTTAGATAAATATTGGGATGGCATTGATGGCCATCTAAATTACTTATTATTTGTGCCTATTGTTCTTGATTTAAGGTATAAAATGGATTATGTTGACTTATGCTTGGATAAAATGTATGGCTTGGAATTGAGTAAGAAAATCTTGATGAGGTTGAAAGGTATTATGTTGATATTGTTTGAACATTATCAACTCATGCATCATATTCCTCATGATGCTAATGATTTTAGTTGCATGTCATCCAATTTCCTATACAATTGATGATGATGATGATGATGATGATGATGATAGTGGTAGTTATCAATTTGAGTTTAGAATGAAAGTAAAGAGAAAACAATATGAGATAAAAAAGAATGAGCTTGATAGATACATGGATGATGATGTTGAAGGTTTTGATATCTTGACATAGTGGAGAGAGAATACAAAGAGGTATCACATTCTTCACTCATTGCTAAGGATATCTTAGCAATTCCTATTTCTACAATTTCATCTATGTTTGTACTTAATACTGGATGGAGAGTTCTTGACCCTTTTCGTAGCTCTTTACAACTCACCACTATCGAGGCATTGATTTGTACTTAAAATTGGTTGATGACTCCTGATAAACTCATTGATTTACGGGCTCAGATGGATGAGATTGAAAAGTTTGAAGCCAATAGTATTTTATATAGAACTCCCTCAATTTTTTTGTAATGAATTGTTAATTGTATATTACTAATTGTTAATGCTTTTTTGGTATGTTAGATATGTTGACCATTAGAGAAGAAATTGTGGGTCATAATCGTTGACTCTTTTAGCTATTTGCAGTTTGATGATTGACTTTTTAATTCTTATAAACTTATAATTTTATTGTTGAGTTTAAATTTGTACATATTTTGACAACTGTCTTATTTGTTGATTGTCCAGACCAAGGAGGAGAGGAGGACACATCGTCGTGCAGAGTTCTATAAGATGTTCATGGATCCTAAAAGGCTATGGTGGCATTTTAGGACGACTTTTCTTGATGTTTCTATTGTTCCAATCAAGTTTAAATATAGTCATTGTGATGTCATTCTCAATCTGACCAAAGAAAATAAAATCTTGAGAATCTCAATGCATCTACATGACCGTTGTGTTAAAAAATCAATAAATCGTTTTGATGATAAAATAGTATCTTGAAAAAATAGATAGTGAATTTAATAATTATGTCAATCTACATACTATGTTTGATGACATTGACTTCAATTGGTTAGAGTAATTTGTTGTTTATGATTATTAAGACTTATTAGCTTAGTTTAGTTTATTCCAAACTTCATTTAGTAAGACTTGTTATTTTGTTATGCAATTATACTGTGTTTAGTTTATTTGAGATATATTAATTTTGTGTAAAATTGGTTATATGAATTAATTTGTGACTTGCTATGTTTATATAAGATATATTATGTGTAACAAGTTTTTAATTCTGTATTTTGGCTTTTCTTTTACAAGATTTTTTTTAAATGTATGTCATATTCACATATTTGACCCAACTTAATCCACTCTTGAGCTGATCGAGTTATGTTGGGTTGAGAAAAAAAAATTCATCGACTCAACCTAACCCAATTCATTACTTTGATAAACAGGTTGAATTCAAAAATATAACAAAACTCACTCAATCCACCTAATCTACACCCTTAATCACATCTTAAAAATATAAATAATTAAAATACTTATAATAATTATTTTAAAAATTATATATATAATAATATATAATTAATTAATAATTTTAAAAAAATCATTAATAATATATCCAAATTAAACTCTTCACATATTCATTCAAAGAATAGGAGAAGTTAATAATAATAAATAAAAAAAAAAGAGAAGAGGAGAAAGTACGCATGTCTTTCATAAAAAGGAGGAGAGAGATAAAGAGTGAGCATGTTTTTTCGGTATCTCACTCATCGCTCCTCCGTATTTAACCATTTTTAATCTAATTTGTTCTCATCTGCTGGTTGTCGTTGTTACTTTCCATCAATTATATATGTTTTTTTAATTCATCTTCTCGCTGACTAAGGGTAAATTAGAAAAGGAAAAAATATCTCTATTCATAGGTATATATGTTAATTACTTTATGATAGGAAAATACATAAATATTTATTTAATAAATGAGACTAAGAGTGAGTATTCATAAAACTATTAAATATATATTTTTTATTTAATATTTAAAAAAAACACACACATATATATATATATACACATACATATATATTTTTATTATTTTATAATAAATTTTTTAATAAATATATATTATTCTTGTAATATTATTTATATAAATTGATTATTATGAAATATAATTAAAATTAATATTTTTTTACATTCTTTTAATTTGTAAGAATTTTAAATTATTAAAAGATAATATTATATTATGTGATATTAAAGTTTATTTTATTTATATATTTTTTAAAAAAGTTTCATTTTGAATTATTAAATACTCGTAGATACTCATAAATACTCACATTTTTCTAAAAATCATAAATAAGTACCCATAATGAAAATTAAAGTAAGAGTGGGAGAAGTATTACTTGTCCCGGTCGTTGTCATTCCTAGTCTAAGTGTGTGTTTAGTATAAATTAAGTTTTGCCAAAATAGTTCCTTCTTGGGATAAAAGCTATTTTGAAATAGAATTGAGATGTTTGGTTAAAACAATTTAAAGTGATAAAATGTTTTTTTGTGGTTAAAAAGCTTTTTTTTTTTCATAAGCGGGATTTTGAGCATTTTTTTAAAAGTTTTTTTTAAAAAAAGTTAATTATGTCATATTTTTATCAAAGTAACCATAAAACATAAAATATTATGCAATATAAATAAATCATTTTATATTTTTTTAATAATTTACTATATAAAAATAATTTTTAGATAAATTAAACAAAATAAATTATTTTAAAATCACTTTTCAATTAATATATTTAAAAATAAAATTAATTATATTTATATGTGAAGCAAATTCTTAAGATAATAAAAAATTTAATTTAATTTAATCTTAAAATATATTCTAAATATTCTAAAACTCCTCTTAAGCTAAAGTTACTAAGTTATTAAATTTTAGTTTGTTATAATTAAACACACGAAAATAAAATAAATTAAAAATAATTTAAAAACACAACATCAAAATTTTAGATAAGTCAACAAGTTTAAATTACATTTAAGATTAAATTATGTGCATTTGAAAAAATTTTCAATGGATAAAAAGTCTAAAATAGAGTCTGTGATCATAATATAGACTTAAATATAAGAGATAAAATTTATATAAAAAATAAAATATAATTAATATAATCAAAATAATATATTTAATTACATATAAATTAAATTTTTAAAATAATATAAAATTAAATTAAATTTAATCTTAAATATATTTTAAATATTTTAATAATTATATTATAATTAATTATAATAATAAATTATATATATAATTAATTATTAAAATAATTATTTTTCATAACTAATCCAAATACAGTCCAAAGCCGTCTACTTTTGCTGCATAAGCCATATTAATGGCTGCCAAGCAAAAGTACATCACGTGATGCAATCACGATTTCAAAAAAACTAATTAAATTATAACTAGCTGCAACTATGCAGTGCTTGTTCGCATGAGGTGATGAGGTAGCATCATGCATAAAGCTAATGCGCACCAATAGATCATTTTTTTTTTTTTACTTAATTACTCTTTTTTTTTTATTAGTCTTATTATTTTGTCATTATTTCTGAGTGAGGATAGTGGAAATAGCTTTTGCGATGCATTTGTGATATACCATTCAATTGAGGATTATTTATTTTGAGATTTTAATTTAAAATTAATTAGTATTAAGTAAAATAACTTAATAAATATATAAATTACACTTAAAATATTGAAATATATAATGTTGGATTATTTACACCCCTAATCTATAAGTAGCAGAAACAAGAAAGTAGATGAAAATAAGCCTTAAGTAGATAAAAATAATTTAGGAGCGAAAATAAGATCTTAACTCTGATATCATGTTAAAAACAACAATATGGAAACAAATATTAATAATTTGTGTATATATATAAATGTATATATACAAGAGAATTATCTTCTATTTATAAAAGAAGATTGATGTACATAAAAAAATAATAAAATATAATGTAGACATAAATTTGTCTTAATGGTATAATATGTTAAGTTTTGATGATGACAAATATAAGACAAAAAGAATGATGTTTATATTACATAGATGTGCTTAATAGATTATATTGTAGCGTGCATGATTATGTATTTTATCTGGTTATATTTCATTTAATAATCATGCAATGATATATGTGTAGCGTTCTTTATATAATATATCTAATAATGTTTTATATGAGTTATAATGAATTAATATTGGATTTGACTTTATTTAAATGAAAATGTACAAAGTGTTCGTTGTTGCATCCTATATATAGAATATCTATTAGTAATTGATAAATGTCTTATTTGAATGTGTTTATAAAATTCTTATATGCATGTTAGACTAACAAGAGTTATACATTTATGAATCATGTATATGAAGATATTGAATTATGAATTTAGACTAACTATGTTTGTTTTAAGTGAGTAATACTTTGTAGGATAGACCAAGTACCAAGAGTGAGCATTGCAACAATAAAGTAAAAGATCACAATTATGTCTAACTCAAGAAGAATGAGAATAATAAGATGTTCTAAGCATTTGCAAGATTTGAAGAGAAGAAATTTTTGAAAGCTTAGATTATATCAAGAAGCATAAGGATTAGAATTGATATATTTTCCTTTTAGGTTTTCTCCTATGTAAAGATAGAGGTTTTATAAGAAAAGAACTCAAATAAGTTTTTTAAATATTTACAAATGGTTCTTACATGTTAAAATGCCTAACAAACATGTTTTCAAAAGTTAATCATGGCTGTAGTTAAAAACTATGAAAAATAGTCAAGTTTGGGTTTTGAAAAATTGACATTTAGTTACTCTTTTGATCATAACTTTCAAAATATTTTAAGTTTTGTTCTGAAATTTCATATGAAAATAAACTCAAAGATCTTTTCAATGAGTAGTCATTTGCTTAAAATGGATGAGAAATTAAGAAGTTATGACTATTTAAAGTCGATTTTTGAAACCAGAGTGCAATAACCGATTAGGACTTGTAAATAACCGATTATTGACACACCAGAAACGCTCCCAATGACTATAAACGGCTAGTTTTCATAAAAAAAAATATTTCTAAATACTACCAACGACTATTTTATCAGTTGAGCTCTATATATAAGTGATGTTTGAAGCATTTACAACTCTTGAACATTTGATTTGATCCTTGAATTATGAAAATCATATTTTGAGCTCTTTATTATAAAAAATTTTTATTCCTTTGTTCTTCAAAGTGTATATCTACTCTTGTAAGAGTTTATAATCTTTCTCTTCATTTTAAAATTATTGTAAGAGGGTGAGGTATCTTTCAAGAGAGAAAATGGTGAGATATCTCTTGTAGTGAGACTTAAACACAAATGATAAGATATCCCAAAGGTGTAGTGAGTGTAAAGGTTTTTCAAGCACTTGTGAAACTTGAAGAGTTGGAGGCTCTACCACAAGGGTGAGGTATCCTAAGATGTGAGGAATGTTCTTACTTGTACAAAGGTTTTCCTAGCACCTGTGAAGTCTAGGAGATAGTAAAGAAAAGCTCAAGTTAAACTTGATGACTGGATGTAGGCCACAAGTGGTTGGTAGCTGAATTAGGATAAATATTTGTGTTTGTTATTCTCAACTCTATCTCATTTACATTTATTGTATAATTATATATGCTTGAGTTAAACTTGATATCTAGCCTATTTACTTGATTCATCCTATAATTCAAGTTGTATTTGAGTAATCTACAATAATTGTATCTTTGTTAGACTTATTCTGCTGCATGTTGATGAACCTGCAAAACTTACAATTTTTACGGTTCATTGTGTGTGTTTTTCATTCTTTTTAATCTTTTTAATTGGGTTTGTTCTTGAGTTTTGTTATATTTTTAGTATTTTAAATTGTGTTGTAATTATGTATTTTTATGTATTTTTCTAGGTAAATGCAAAGGATCGAAGAATGGATGTGATTGCGATAAAAGATTTTCTAAAAAAAAAAAAACACATCTTATCTTTAGCAGATTCTTTATGTAGACGACGTCATCATGATCGGCGATGACGCAAGTTAGCATCAGAAGATCAGTATCATTGTAGATCACAAAATTACCGTAGCGATTCATTGTAGATTGTAGCATCACGTGAAAATGTCAGTGTTTGTGCATATGCACAAGAACCTCAAATTTTCTATAAATTCGGACGACCATGTACCGAGAGGGTGCGTGGGGAGAGAAACTCTCTCTCTGTTTCTGTTTTCGATTCGTTCTTTTTATTTTCTTTTATTTTCTTCTTTTTCATGTGTAATTAATTTCCATCTAGCTTGGGTGAAAGAGTGAAGCTTTTAATAATAAATTGAGGTTAGATTTATTTCTTTCTTGTGCTTTAAATGATATATTTTTATGTGACTTTTATATGTATTATATGTTGTTTCTAATTAATTTAAATAATATTCTTGTATAATGAATATCTTGATCCATTGTAAATGATAGGATTTACGTTGGATGCTTTTGACGATTTACAAGTATTAGTTGATAATTATTGGAATCATAATATAATTACATGATTGAACTTTGAATGCTAAATCTTCCGATTGGAATTTTCAATATGCATAATTTCAATTGAGTTATAAAATGAAATAATCTTATTCTTAATTTATTATTAAGAGTGAAGCAAATCTTTTTCATTGTGAACAACTTAAATCATCTTAAATTTTGTGACAAATACTCTCTTTACCTCAATTAATTAGTTTCCTTCATCAATTCCGTGGATTGACAACCGGAAGCTTTATTTTGAGATAACCTAAGTTAAAACATTTAATTATAATTAAATCCCATCAAGTTTTTAGCGATTCTTAGTTTAGACTTGATTTGAAGTTCTAATATATTGAGGTTCTCTTTTACGTAAATAAATTTCACTCTCGCAGGTATATTCTTCCTCTACTCTTTTCATTTTTATTTATCTATTTAATAACACACTAACTAGTATTATTTTTGTGAATAGTAATATAAATAATACGTAAATAGTATGAATAGTAATATGAATAGTAACATAAATAGTAAATAGTAAATAATAAATAGTAAATAGTAAATAGTGAATAGTGAATAGTAAAAAAATAAAAAAAAAAAAAATAAAAAAAATAAAAAAAATTTAACCTTTTGTATATATTAACTCGATTGGGGGTAATTCTCCTTTTATTTTCTTGTCAGTGGGGTTAATTCTCCCTTTTATTTTTACGCACTAACTCGATGGGGTAACTCCCTTTTACTTTCTTGTAATTTACTTTTTGCATTTTTTTTATTTGGTGGCTGGTTTATTACCCCATCCTTTTTACTATTTAACGGTAGGTGTATACCGCCTATTTTTTATTTTTTTATTTTTTCAAGCAATCTAAGCATTTATTTTTCTACAATCTAACTTATTTAACTTTTAAATTAAATCATTTATTTTTGCAATCTAACTTATTTAACTTTTAAATTAATCATTTATTTTTCTAATCTAACTTATCTAACTTTTAAATTCATTTATTTTTTACGCAATCTAACTTTTAAATTATGACATTTTTAAATGGTGGTTTATAACATCCTACTTAATATTTAAAAAGGTGTCTACGCTTACTACTTGTATATTATTTTTATTTTTATGTCACTTATTTACGCTTAAGCGGTATCGTGATTCAAATTGATCATTTGGTTAAAATTAATCCAATACTTTATATATTGATTTATTTGAATCACAATCACACACAATTAACACAATTTTGAATTTGAAAGTATACATGATGAACAAGGAAATCAACCATTGCAAACTATGCGTGCATATTTGTATCCACCTCGAAATTCTAGTCCATCATGTTTTATCTTTCCAATAGCGCTAATAATTTTAGATTTAAGCGGGTATGATTTCTTTACTTCCAAATTTTCATGGTTTAGAATATGAAAGTCCATATTTTCATCTAAAAGAATTTGAAGAAGTGCTTTCAATGATCAAAATTGCACGGAAGAGATTGTTATGTTTAAATTGTTTCCTTTTTCTTTGAAAGATAAAGCAAAAACTTGGTTTAACACTTTGAAACCAAGATCAATTTACATGGCAAGAAATGCAAAGTGAGTTTTTAAAGAAATTTTTTCCAACACATAAAACTAATGCTTTGAAAAGACAAATCCAAAATTTTTCCCAAAATTCAAATGAAGCATATTTTCAAAGTTGGGAACGTTTTAAAGATTTGTTAAATTCTTGCCTACATCATGGTTTTTGAAAAATGGCGAACTATAAGCTTCTTTTATGAAGGTTTAACACGAAACTAAACAATTTGTGGAAACGATGTGTAATGGTGAGTTTCTTGATAAAGAACCTGAAGATGCTTTAGATTATTTAAATCATTTGGCTAAAAATTCTCAATCTTGGTATGAAACTAATCCTTCTGAAAATTCAATTAGATATAACCTTGCAAATGCAAGAAAAGGAAAATATCATCTTAGTCAAGAAGAAGATCTAAATGCAAGGTATGCTAGTTTGGCTAGAAGGATTGAAGCTATGGAATTAAGAAAAGCAAAAGAAATCAAATCTGTGCAAAATGAAGAAATTTGTGATACATACAATCAGGGATGGAGAAATCATCTAACTTAACTTTGGAGGAACAATACTCTGGACACAATTCATGCAACCACCACCTCCTAGATTCTCAAAATTCTCAAGGATATGCACCTTATGTCCCATCATATTGGAAAAATCTTGAAAGAACTTTGCATGCATTCATAGAAAAGCAAGAGGTCATCAATAAACAAACCACTCAAACCATGATTGACATAAAAGACACTCTTGCTAAACTTGCTTCTGCATTCACCATTCACGAAAAAAAAAAAATTTCTTCTTAATCTCAACTAAATCCCAAAGATGTTGTTGAAGAAAGTAAGGAGATAAAGAGCCTAGTGTCTAGAATGATGAACTCCTTGAGCGTGAATGAGCTAGAAGATGTGAAAAAGAATCAAGATAGTAGTAATGTCGAGTTACCCAAGGAACCTGAGGTGACAAAGAATCCTGTTAAGCAAGAAAATAATGACAAGGGTCACCAAACATACATGATTGACTCAATCATAGAGAAGGAACTTTCTACAACCTTTGAACCCCTTGAGAATCTTCTTGTTAATTCAGAGTTTAATTTTATCAAACAATCCATCTAATGTATTTGATATTTGCACTAACTTTTATTTAACTCGGGATCATGACACTGGGATGGCATCCAAAGTTTAAAAAGTTGTTTAATAAAGGTTGGAGTTTTCCCGATAAAAATGTGGTCGTCCCCAGTCTGTTCTCATAAAATTAAATTGGAGGAAGGTAAATGGTCGTGATTGAAGCCATAACTTGAGTTAAAAGATCCAGATGTAGTCGAGACTTTGGTAGAAGATTCTCTACCAAAGCTAAGGTAAGTTTTTAGTATTTTGTTTGTATTTTTATTGAGTCGGCTTAAGTGCCTCCCAGATTTTGGAGCCTTTGTATGGGGATGTAAATAGTGTCGGCCAACAAAAAAATCAAAAAAAAAAAGAGAGAGAGATTACAATAAAAAAAAGGGAATACAACTTGGGTTTGGCTTTGGTAACACACAACGTGAATGGGGAAATGCATGCATCTTGATTCAGCCTTCTTAATTGGAAAACAAAGAAGGTAGATTGTATCCCACATGTGAGCGGCAACCAGTCGTATTATGGCCACTTGTCCCTTTTGGGAGCCCTATGTTGCGTTGGTCTTGAATGGGTCTATCTTGGTCAACAATGCTTTGGCATAAAGCCGAAAGAGCGAGACTACCTCCATCCCAATCTCAAGTAAGTATACACCCATCTTTCATCATGTTTCTAATAAACGAAAAAAAAATCAAATAAAAAAAATCATCAAAAAAAAAATAATAATAGAGGCGAAACTACGGTTGTACTTGATCTTTAATTAGATTAGGAGCCCCGAGGCGGATGCCCGTCTGTCATAGACTAAGGAGAAGACATTCACACGCCAGTATATAAATAAAGTTCGTGTGCCATGCTCTGTAGAGAGCCGTGTGCTGGTAGAAGCGATGGACGAGAAAGAAGCGTCTCGTCTTTACAATGAACGGAAACGTTATCGAGCGTATACTTACTTTAATTAGTAGGTCTCTATGGCGAGTTCGACTGGCCGCAAAGGCCTTTAATTAGGTTTGCGGGAAGATAGAGGGTTGTTCTTCCGTAAAGTAGGTGGACGGAAAGGATTCAAAGGTACTTGTTGTCGGTTCGGCAATCCTTGTGGAATTCATATGTTGCACCGGTGACACGCAACTTAAATACATGCCACTATCGCACTCATGACGCGCAAAGTATAAAGATACGCCATATGAAAACCGTACATACAGGTATGTCCTCATTTATTATTATATTTCTTTTATCTTTGTATGATTTTGTTGTATATTGATTTTTGGATGAGACGATCCTTTGAGCAGGATCCTTCAGGGGTTTCTAAACTTCTTTACCCTGATGGTTTTCTTGAAGTTAAAAAAAAAAACAAAAAAAAAGTTAAAAAAAAATCGTATTTCTTAATTTCAAACCTTTCTGACAACAGCCAACCTACCCATATAGGTGCTATGATTACTTTTTTCCTTCTTTTTCTTATTTAAACACTTCATTCTCTTCACTTTCTTCCAACTCAAAATCATTCAAAGGAAGGTGAAATTATGGGACCTTATTCGTAACATTAAAAATATCTATGTTTTTTGTGGGTCAAGTTATGGGAAGGGTTTAGAGTTTAGCCTACCGTTCTTGGTGAACAGTTGCAAGGAATATTCATGTTGATATGGGGTGGTTGTCGTGGGTTAATGGGGGCTATATCACTCTCTGCATTTATAGCAATCGGAGTTTTAGGTGTCATTCCTAAACCTTTAACTCAAAATAACATCACCGGCAAGACAGTTGGAGAAGAAATCCAGGTATCATCTATGCATGGACGAATGAAAAAATGCTTGACAACTCGATGCATTTATTGCTCTACCAGGTAGTTTTGGTACTTTGGAAGAAATTTTTCAAATTGTCTCTTGGTAGAAGCGAGAACATCCACCATAAACCCATTGGTTTGTTGAATGTTAATAATTTCTTTGATCTTTTGTTATTTTTTCTTGATAAAGTTGGAACAACATTTTATCACTCCTTCGGCAAGAAAACTTGTTATCTCTGCCTCCACTATTGATGAGTGATTGATAAATTAGAAACTTTTGTTTATGAAACGATAAAGTTCTAGCTCGATAGATTGGTCATGTGAGGAAAGTGGCAAGAAAAGAAACCCGGATATGACACTTCATCTTTAATGGGTTTGATTTTATTTATCGACTTTGTTTCTGTTTCAATTTGTGTTAGATTTCTCCAAAGAGGTAATATCTTCTATCCCTTACTCATCTATATTTTAACATTGCGGACATTGTTGTGATCTAGTTGGGGAAAGGATAGTTTTATAAAAAAATAAAAAATAAAAAAAAAATACAATTTGTGGAATGTTTGATATGATTGTCAGTAACTTACTAAACTAATGAAGGGTGGTAGAGTAAGGAGTAATTTTGCCCTTGCGGTGATTTACTCTTGAGACGCATCTTAATTGGTGGCAGAGTAAGGAGTTTTTAGTTAGTATTTAACTAGTATTAATTTGTAGAAGTAACAAAGTTTTTGTCTTTTAAATTTTAATTAAAAAAAAAGAAAAAAAAAGTTTTAGAAGTAGCAAAAAACATATCTTGGGTCATAGCATAAATTTTCTTCTTTCTTAAAAATCACATGCTTGGATTTGAATGTTAAATTGGTGAATTGAGAATGATAGAAATATGCCCTGTGAGATTTTGAGCCTATTGATGAATGGGTTGAACACTTGTACCATTCTCTTCTTTCTTGTGTGATTTTCACTCGTGAAATTGTTACTCTAGAACTTGCTTTGATTCTTTTTGAGGCTACATTTTCACATGCATACATAAATATGATTGAGGCATTTTAAAATAGCTACTTTGACCAAATAGCCATCCTTGTATATTTTCTCTTGTATAACCCCTTTGAACTCAACGAGTTCTTGTTTTTAGCTTATTACGTGCTCTAAAAAAAAAAAAACATGTTTTTACCGACCTTAGGGAATAAGAGAACATTAACTTTGTTCTTAAACAAGTGTGGGGGTGTATGTGTGTGTGTAAAAAAAAAAAAAAAAAAAAGAAAAAAAAAAAAAAAAAAGAAAAAAAAAAAAAAGAAAAAACCGACCATTTGATACACTATGTGACATATTCATATCTAGAATAAAGATAGACGCTTGGAAATAACAGGAAGAGAAGGAGAAGGTTTATGCCTAAAAATGAATTCAACTCATCAATTTAGGGATTAATTTTCAACAAAACATTAGTCGATATTGGTCATTGTCCTTATTGATGAATATTCTCAAATATCTTTTCCACTCTAACTGTACTACCATAATGCTTCTTTTATTCTCTTTGGTATTTATCTTCTCATGTCCATATTATCCATTTTCCTTTACCATGATCCTGTTATAACCTTGAATAAAGTCCTCTTGATTTTTGTGTGCATGTGTTCGAGTAGTGAGAGAGAAGTAGAAGACAAGCAAGCTTATGGTAGTGCAATTTTTCATGGGTTGAATCGAGTGAAATATCTACCATTTTAAACACTAGAGGATTGAGAGTAAATCCTGTGAGGATTTTTCATTCTTGATTCATTCTTTTTAACCTGAAGTTTCCTTGTTTGATGGTTTGAGATGTGAAGAAATATTAAAAAAAAAAAATGCTTTGTTCCCTTGAATGACTAGTTGCTCTTCTTGTTTCATTAAATCTTTTAAGTTTTTAGCTTTTTAGTTAGTGTTATTTCCTAGCTTTGTCTTATATATTTTGAGTGCAAAAGCTCAAGTGTGGGGTGTGATGAACCTGCAAAACTTACAATTTTTACGGTTCATTGTGTGTGTTTTTCATTCTTTTTAATCTTTTTAATTGGGTTTGTTCTTGAGTTTTGTTATATTTTTAGTATTTTAAATTGTGTTGTAATTATGTATTTTTATGTATTTTTACTAGGTAAATGCAAAGGATCGAAGAATGGATGTGATTGCATAAAAGATTTCCTTAAAAAAAAAAAAACAAAGTCTTGTATCGAGATTCTTGTAAACGTCAAGATGAGATGACGCAAGCAAGTAATCTGTAGCATAAGACAAATCTTGTAGCATCACAAAATTACTGTAGCGATTCTTCGTAGCGATTCTTTGTAGTTTTAGCATCACGTGAAAAATGCATATGCACAGAACCTCAAATTTTCTATAAATTCGGACAAATGACCGGTAGGAGGAGTGCTTACGGGGAGAGAAACTCTCTCTCTGTTGTTCCATTTTCAGATTCTGTTCTATTTTCTTTTATTTTCTTCTTTTTCATGTGTAATTAATTTCCATCTAGCTTGGGTGAAAGAGTGAAGCTTTTAATAATAAATTGAGGTTAGATTTATTTCTTTCTTGTGCTTTAAATGATAAACTTTTATATGTATTATATGTTGTTTCTAATTAATTTAAATACTATTCTTGTATAATGAATATCTTGATCCATTGTAGACAATAGGATTGGCACATTGGATGCTTTTGACGATTTACAAGTATTAGTTGATAATTATTGGAATCATAATATAATTACATGATTGAACTTTGAATGCTAAATCTTCCGATTGGAATTTTCAATATGCATAATTTCAATTGAGTTATAAAATGAAATAATCTTATTCTTAATTTATTATTAAGAGTGAATCTCCTAACCCAAGCAAATCTTTTTCATTGTGAACAACTTAAATCATCTTAAATTTTGTGACAAATACTCTCTTTACCTCAATTAATTAGTTTCCCTATCAATTCCCTGTGGATCGACCTTGACTCGAGACTTTATTACTTGAGACAACCTACACTTGGGTTAAAACATTTAATTATAATTAAATCCCATCACATGTGTTGATTGAAAATATCAAAATGCATAATTTCTCAAAGTTGTTTTAAAAATTTGTGATCACTCAATTCACACCCCTCTTGGGTGATGGTTGTCATGACTAACATATAATTATGTATTAAATCAATTTAATTCTTTACTAAATCAATTGCAATCATTCCTGAAATCAATCATGATCAAACATAATCTCAATTATATAATTAATTACGCTAACATCCCCCTCAAACTCAAGTGAGTATAAAGAATCCAATTTGAGTTTGAAAACCAAAGTGCTGAATCGACTAGGATGATAATTGAGTATGGAGTCTAGAGTCTAGATCGAAGTCTAGAGTGTACAATGAGAACGGAGTCTGAAACAGATTTATGCCATCAAAATGAAGTCTAAAATCTATGACGGAATTTAAAATGGAATCCTGCCATCAGAACAAAGTCAGGAATTTAGGACAGAGTTTAAAACAGAGTCCTGCTATCAGAACGAAGTATGAAATCTAAGACAAAGTCTAAAATGGAGTTTTGCCATCAAAATGAAGTCTGAACATAGCAGAGGAGCGTAACAGAGGAGCATAGCGGAGATGCGCAACGAAAGAGCGGAAGGATTTGACTGGAGTGGACAAAGATGAAGAGAACAACAAAATTAAATCTAAATTTAATGGTGATCAGTAACGATTCTAACGAGTTCCACGAACTCTACATAGCGAAAAAGAGAAACTCTTCTCAAGGTGGATATCATGGCTTTCTGATACTATGTGAGATTTTAACTTAAAATTAATTGACATTAAGTGGAGTGACCCAACAGATATATAAACTACACCTAAAATATTGAGGTAGACGATATGAGATTCTTAATATTTATTATATCCTATTTGTCTCCTCTTGTGATTTGTTATTAAAATTCCTGATGATATAATACTTGAAATTAGCTACAGTAACAGTAAATTTTTTGGACTTTCTGAAAATGAGGAGGTCTCTTAAATTATACTAGTTGAGTCTTAAGTGGTTTCCAAGAATCTTTTTCCTTCTTGTCTGTTTGTTATTTTATTGATTTGAATGTTATGAATCAAGATTTTAGACAATGGAATAATCATAATTAATCAAAGTGATGACAAAATTTATGACTTTCTTGATATGAGAGCTATCTTTTAATCTTACTAGAAGCGTTGACAGGACTTATAGAGATACCCAATAAAATCTTATTCTAAATGTTTTTAATTAATTTAAACATGTGTGTCATCTTACACTACAAATATCAATCGTTAAAACTTGGCCAACAAAATTAAGAGAAAATTGAAGTGATGATCATCAAACACTTCGCAATACTCTTGAATATATTATTATTAGATTTAGTCAGAAGCACTGACCAGTTTAATTTTTGCAATAAATAAAATATTTTCTTAAAATAAATGTAAACAAATTCAATTATCCATATCCTCGTGATCATGGTGAATTCAAATCTTCACAAACTTTTTCTAATATCATTTTAAAAATCGCAACCATTTTTAAACTTTATTCACCTGATTATTTTACTAAATATTTTCTTGAAAATTTAATTTTAATTCACTACTTTAACACAATATGTTATCGGATTTAAATTTGTTCCATATAACAATGACTACTTAGCCATCCTTTTTCTATTATAGTCATTTATTACCCTTGATAATATGCATGACAAAATGGGATATGTAAAAAAAAACTTTTGTTGTAAATAATAAATGAGTAACTTAATTAATTTAGCAGATACATTAGATTAAATACGTAGTTGTTTTTAGAAACAAACAGCATAGGGTAATAACTCCTTCCTTATCCATAATCATCCCTCAACCCTGAACTTTTGAAACGTAGACCATTTTTAAGATATTCGATTGAATCATTTCATTTTCAATGGATAAATTGATTGGTGACGATATTTTTCATTCTTACATTCATTTATAATAATACACCACTCCGTGGTGCGCCGTGCCGAGAGGGACATTGCAATACACATACTAGATTTTCACCCTAACATTGTCATGCTAATAAGATTTTATTTGTGTTGATTTATTTTATTAATTATTTACTTTAAATCATTCATGATGAGAAAAAATAAAACCTTATAAATTAAAGTCGCAAATGTGAGACACAACACAATAAAATTATATTTTATTATTATATTCTTTCGTTGATTGATTTTACAATAAGACCCGCAATGTTTTATGTTACTGAATACTTAGCAGTAAAAAATTAATACGAGCATAAGTTCAGTGTTGCAGAGATGATGATGTTACGTTGAATGAGCGATCATACAAGATAATATATGATTATAAATGAATGCATTAGAGAAAAAAAATAATATCACCTATTAAAAAAAGATGATAGAATCTTACTTTAGATGATTTGATTATGTGAGAAGATGAATGTTAGAATCCTCAATAAGAAGAATAGATCAGATAAAAAATAGTCTAATAATTAGAAGTAGAAAGATACTAAAAAAAATTATAGACCAAACTATTAAAAATGACTTAGATTTAAATGTTATTTATTAAGGACAATATTTATGACAAAATACAATAACGTTATTTGACTCGTATAGTCAAACTCATTTAATGAGAAAAAAATTTGTTATTATTGTTGTTGTGGTTGTTCTTGAATTGATTTTCCAACCCATCAGTATTTGTACTTTTTCCTATATTTTTTTAAACATTTTACATTCCTTGGTTTTATCATAGTATTATATTACATTCTTTTTTAGATTGATTTTATAACCAATTATTATTATTATTTATTTAACTTCTCAGGCAACATGTTCTCATTCCTCATTCAAACTTTTCAAGTAATTAGTATTATTCTTTTAAAAATTGATTCAATTTCTAATTAATAGAACTTGTTGGTGATAAAATTAATAGAAGTTTAATTCTAATATATCCTTCATTAATTTTATTATATTATATTTTTTAATTCAATATTTCTTGTTACTATTTTACAAAGTGGGGCCAAAGCCCATGTTGTTTTCTGTTTCTTTACTTAATTTCTTGTATCATGTAATTAGAAAAACGATGCAACAAAATATACTAAACAAATTTTAATAGATTATTATATTTTTTATGTTATTAATTTCTTAATTGTCATGAATTCATTTAAGATTCTCTTTCTTAATTTTGTTGTTAATTAAATTTTTAATTTTTATTTAATCGGAATCAATCTTCATTTATGGGGACATTTATTCTTTAATTTTATTCTATTATATTATTTCTAATGAATTATAATAGAATAAATTTTATTTTTAACCAATCAAAATCATTTTTCATTAATGGTTACATTTATTCTGTTTTTAATATATTGTATTCTTTTTATTCAATTAGGAATCATTCTTCTTGAAATAGAACATTTATTCCTTAATTTTATTATATTGTTATATTATTTTATTTATTACTTTTTTTTAATCAATTATTATTTTTATCTCTCTCTCTCTCTCTCTTTTGCAATGAGGAAAGCATTAATTCACATCTCTAAGTTCAAATTTTTATTTTTTTTACGAAGCAGTTGGCCCAACTCACGATCAAACATCACAAAAGCAGCACTACTAATATTATTTGAAACTTTAACACGAATTCTATAACTGAAATTAATAGAATATTAAATAAGATAGTATTAATAAGTGATTTAAGTATATTAAGCATTTGAATAAAATGATGACCCAACAGGCTCAATCTTCGTAGAGCATATTGAACAACTAAGATTGGACTATACATGATCAATGTGTGTGTTTGGATTGCAGTTGGTAAACTTAAGTTTAGTTGAAAGTGTGTTTGCAAACTTAAGTTTGGTTGAAAGTGAGTTTGCAGTAACTAATTTATGTTTGGGAACTTTTGTTTCAAAAGTGAGTTTGAAAGATTGTTTTTAGGCTCAACTGAATACAAAAGCAAAAAAATGTTGTTTTGGTCCTAACTTACTTTTGGAAAGAAAAGTATGTTGAGCCAACTGAAAAAAAAACAACTCAAACAACATTGCACTACGTTCGAAGCATCCTAACTCACTTTTGAAAATCCTAACTACAATCCAAACACACACTAAGTAGTTCTAATACTGTAGTTAAATAAAGACAAATACCGTAAGGAATGATAAGCAAAAATTAAAACTTCTTAAATAAAAAAGTTTTATTATATTGTTATATTCTTTTCTTTATTAATAATTTTAATCAACTATTTTTTTTTTTTTTTTTTTACAATGAGGAAATCATTCATTCACATATCTCAGTTCAGGTTCCTTTTTACAAGGAGTTGGCTATCTCACGATCAAATATCACAAAAGTGACATTACTACTATATATTACATAAAACTTTAACATGGATTCTATACCTAAAATTAATAGGATATCAAATTTGTTAGTATCAAGGAGTGATTTAGGCATATTAGGCATTCAAATAAAAAAATAACTTGTCAAATCTTTTCACAATAATTTAAACAACAGATGTCCTAGGCTCAACCTTCGTAGAGCATGTTTGACATCCGAGATTGCACCATCCATGATCAATTGGTAGTTCTAATATTATAGTAAAACAAAGACAAACACTTTCCTGCATGGTTTAATTAAGAAATGATAAGCAAAGATTATATTGTTTTATTCTTTTATTTATTAATTTTTCAATCAATTGTTAATTTTTTCCAAAAAGAATTTACCATAAGGAAAGCATTCATTCACATCTCTAATCTAAGTTCAGCTTCCTTATTATGAAAGAGTTGGCTTACCTCATGATCAAACTTCGCTGAAGTTGTACTAATACTACTATTATATGAAACTTTAACATAGGTTCTATACCTAAAATTAATAAGATGTTAAATATGTAAGTATCAAAGAGTGACTTAAGCACATGTTAAGCATGTTAAGCATTCAAATAAAATAATAACTTGACAAATTTCTTTTATACTAATCCAAACAAAAGATGACCCAAAACGTCCAATCTTCGTTGAGCATATTGGACCATCAATGATCAATAGGTAGTTCTAACTTTGTAGCTAAAAATATCTTCCTGCACGATTTAATTATGAAATGATAAGCAAAGATTTAAGCTTTTAAATAAATAAATAAGAAAAAGACACATTTGATTTTGTGAATGAACTAAATCAATGAGATATATAAAACATTTTATACTACATTTTATGGAAAAAAAAAGTGAGAAAATATTCAGAGTAATTTATTTTTATATTCATATGTAACCTAATTACATATTTTTAAAAAGTTGATAGTTCATCGAACACAAAAAGGCAAATGCATAGTAACATCAAATAACGATTAAATAATGAATTGCTTGCTCCTAAACAAATAAATTGCAAGCATCGTATGTTAAAATAAGGAACACACCTTCTCACTTTGCACATTCATCCCAAATTTTGATTGATCTTTCAATTAAGTTTACTTCGATTTACTATGGTGTCTTATAATAATCAAACAATCCTAGTACTATTATTGCTTTTCAATTATATGGTTGTGCTTGTGTATTTTTGTAATTTCTCTTTGCACAATTTATAACTAAAAAAAATGAGCATTCTAATTTTAATTGAATCCTAAATTGATTTTTTAAATAGTTATAGAGAAACAATGCAATAATATATTAATCTTTTCTAAATTGACTTTATTTATTAAATTTAAATGCTAACCAATATCCCATATCAATAGTTTGTAATATATATTCGTAATCATATCATCATATCATCATATCATAATATTCATAATCAGGACATTAAAATATTTTTTATTTGAAAAAAAATATTAATTTTATTATATATATATATATATATATATATATATATAATTTTATTTTTACAGTATTATTATTTAAAATTGAGAAACAATGCAACAATATATCCTAAGTGAATCTTATAATATTGATTCTTCAATTAATCAGTATTAATCTTTCCTAAATTAGCTTTATTCATTATAATTAAATGCTAGCCAATATCTAATATAAATATTTTATAATCAATCAAAATCAATATTTATAACTAGGACATTAATTCCTTAATTATATATATAATATAGAGGGAGGATCAACTTACACCAATGTAAGTTTTTTTTGACTTACACTTATTTTTGACTGTTAGATCCACTTTCATCTAATGGTTACTTTTAATGAAATAATCTCAACCATTAGATGAAAGTGGATCTCATTGTTGAAAATGAGTGTAAGTCAAAAAAACTTACACCGATGTAAACCGATCCTCATATATATATATATATATATATATATATATATATATATATATAATATATATATATATATATATATAATACATTTATTTATGATATTATTTCCTTGATTTAATTAAAGTATTATATTTCTTGTTTAAAGTTGAACTTCGTATTAACATGTATCATTTTCTTCATTCAGACTATCCTTATTTTATATTTATATAATATAATATCATATAATATCCTATGAAATTGATATTGGTGATAGCTATCATTTCATTTAAGTCTATCATTAATTCACTAAAGAAGTAGTATTCTAAGTCTGATAAGCATATTTTATTAATTAATTGAACCTCAATTTTATGCATCTAAATACCCTATTTTGATAGGGTCATAAAAAAAATAAAAAAATTCTAAAACTTGGAAAAATTGAAAATCTGACATTTGAAAAAAAAAAGAAAAAAGTTTGAAAGGAAATAAGTTAGTCCAATTCTCAATTCTCAAAATAAATTGCATGATCCAACTCCCCAGTTAGAATCATCTCATTCAAAGCCATTTCTTTTCCCAATTAGAGCCCTCAATTTGCCTATTGAAAGGTAGAAATGTTTTTTTAATGAAAAATTATAATTTGATTCTTTTTGAAATAAATTAAAGATTTAAAATAAATGAATTATTAATTATCAATTATCAATTAATGTCTTGTTGATCTTGTTTTGAGATATAAAAAGATATATTGTGCAAATTTACCTTAATTGACTCTAACTGAGTATTTAATAGGGATTGATTCTAATTCAAAATTACATATTTAGGTCATCTAGTATTGACTTGCACCATTTTTTTTTAAAAAAAGAGCTTATTAATGATGGAAATTTGTGAGTGAAAATAAATCATTTAGTTGTGATAATTTTGGATAAAATTAATATAAATTAATTCAATCCAGTTCAATAGAAATCAATTTATAAATAAATCATTTAATTGTGAAAATTTGGGACAAAATAAATATAAATTAATGAATTAATTATTTTTTAGTCTCTCTAAATATAGTCTGCAAAAATAAGTTTGATACAATGATTTAATATGTTAAGTTTTGATGATGACAAATACAAGAAAAAAGAATTATGTTTATGCTACATAGATGTGCTTAATAGATTATATTGTATCAAGCATGATTATGTACTTTATCTAGTTATATTTCACTTAATAATCATGCAATGATATATGTGCAACATTCTTTATATAATATATTCAATTATGCTTTATATGAGTTATAATGAATTAATATTGGATTTGTTTCTATTTAAATGAAAATGTACAAAGTATTTTTTGTTGCATCCTATATAGAGCATATCTATCAGTAATTGATAAATGTCTTATTTGGATGTGTATATAAAATTCTTATATGCATGCTAGACTAACTAGAGTTATACATTTATGAATCATGAACTTGGACTAATTATGTTTGTTTTAAGTGAGTAATACTTTGTAGGATAGTTCAAGTACCAAGAATGAGTATTACAACAAGAAAGTAAAAGATTACAATTATGCTCAACTCAAGAAGAATGAGAATGATAAGATATTCCAAACATTTGCAAAATTTGAAGAAAAGAATTTTTTGGAAGCTTGAATTACATCAACAAGCCTAAGGATTAGAATTGATGATGGCAAGATCAAGTCTAAGTTCTTCAACTTTAGCTTATAAGACTTAGATCTTGTGTAAAGGTAAAAATGAATCACACTAAACTCAAATATGTTTTTAAAATCTTTACAAATGTTTCTTACATTCTAAAAT
Source organism: Ormosia emarginata (assembly GCA_029884605.1). Classification (NCBI taxonomy): domain Eukaryota; kingdom Viridiplantae; phylum Streptophyta; class Magnoliopsida; order Fabales; family Fabaceae; genus Ormosia; species Ormosia emarginata. Next base: position 7,967,068 of record JAQQTP010000051.1, read on the forward strand.
GCCCAACAAACATGTTTTTCAAAGTTAGTCATGGTGACAGTTCAAAACTATGAAAATTAGTCAAGTTAGTGTTTTGAAAAACTGACATTTGGTTACTCTTTTGACCATATTTTTCAAAATATTTTGAGTCTTGTTCTGAAACTTATCTCATATAAAAGTAGACTCAATGATCTTTCCAATGAGTGGTCATTTGTTTTAAACGAATAAGTATCAAAGAAGTTATGATCTTTCAAATATCTTTTGGTCAAAAATAGGGGTGGAATAACCGATTATAGAAAATCCATAGCCGATTATTCACCAAGTCAGAAGCATAAGCTTCTATTTTTAAAAGATCATAACTGGTTATGACATTTCATAATTGGTTATTGACAAACTCAGAAGCATTGGCTTTTGTTTTAAAAAGACCATAATCGGTTATAAGATTTTCATAACTGGTTATTGGCTTGTTTTAAAAATTCCCTAGTTAGGCCATAACCAGTTATGGAATAGTAATAACCAATTATTTAACAACCGAAAATAGATTTTCAATGGTTCTTTTGGAGCATTTAATGCACCCAACCACCTCCAACGACTCTAAAATGCTTTGAGCTATAAATGAAAGTGTTTGGGCATCAAAGTAAAGTTGGAAAACAATCTGAAAATCATTCTTGAAGCATTAAATACGAGTTTTACTATCATTTCACATAAACCCCTGTTTTGAGCTTTAAGTGTGTGATTCCTTGATACTCATTGAGTTTTAATTTGTATTATCCACTCTTAAGAGAATTTCTATTCATCTATACTTTGTGTCATCTGTAAAGAGGATGAGGTATCCCTCAAAGGTTGTAAATGGTGAGGTATCCATTGTTTGTAAAGAGGGTGAGGTATCCCTCCAAAGTTGTAAAGGGTGAGGTATCCTTGGTTTGATACTCAAGCACAAAGGGTGAGGCATCCTAAAGGTGTATTGAGTACTCTTAGTTTTAAAGGTTTTCAAGCACATGTTCAAGCTTGAAGGTTTAGTGAAAAATCTCAGGTGGTTCAGTTGAGGACTGGACGTAGGTCACAAGGGGTGGCTATACCAGAATAAATCATTGTGTTTGCTTTTCTCAACTCTTTCTCTTTACATTTATGTTTTAATTATATATGCTTGAGTTGAACTTAATATCTTGCTTATTCACTTAATTTGTCCTTTAACCCATGTTGTATTTGAGTAATCTATAATAGTTGTACATTTGTTATGCATGTTCCGCTGCATGTATTAATTGGAAATATCAAAATGATTAATTTCTCAAAATTATTTTTAAGCATTTGTATTCACCCAATTCACCCCATCTTGGGTGATGGTTGCCATGACTAAGAAGTGAAATCAGAGCTTCGTGCTCAGTTAAAAGTTTAACCGCTTAGAGTTAAATATCCTTATTTGTTAGCAACCATTGAAAGCTTTTCAAAATTGAAGGTTTTGAAATTGATAAACCACTGTTCTTTGATGAAGTGCGTTTTGTTTATTGGAAAGCTAGAATGGAGTTTTATATGCAATCTATTGATTGGGATTTGTAGGATGTTATGTTTGATGGATTTTCTCCTAAACCAAAACAAGATTGGAATGCTTATGACAAGAAATGTTTTTTCTTGAACAATAGAGCAATGTAAATCTTGAGAAGTAATTTGAATGATGATGCTTATGCTAAAATTAAGAGTTTTTCTAGTGTTAAAGATATATGGGATGCTCTTGATGTTATTTATCTTGCTAACAATTATTTTTTTGCATAAAGTTGTATATAGAAAGCAAGAAGAGCAAAAATTATTGAAGGAAACTTGTCATGATAAATATCCTCAAAAAGATGTGCAAACTATTAAAGGGAGCCAAATGCCTCTTGGTGAAGATGGTGATTCCCTTAAATAGTCAATCATGCTAGAAATTGAGACTACTTCTTATATGGCTAAAAAGGACTTTGAGGTAAATAATGCTAAATTAGATTATAGTCCTTCCTATTATGAGTTACAATATGCGTATGATGAATTATATGATGGTTTATTGAATTTAGAAAAGAAAAATTTATCTTGTTTGGAAAATATTTCCTTAATTGAAAATGAAATTGAGATTTTGAAAAATAAATATGCTTTTCTTGATGAAAAAATGCCTTTGAAATGTGAAACCTCAATTTTTTATGAAAAGTGCATTGGTTTACAAAATAAATTTAAGGACTTATCTTCTGAATTTATCAAAGCTAATGATTTTAATTGTTTAAATTTCATGTTTAATAAGAATGAAATTAATGTTATTTCACATGAAAATTCAAGTAAGGCTTATGACAAAAATAGTTTAGAATGTATTAACAACAAAGAGCTTAAGTTTTTCAATGATGGTCTTCAAAGGACCAAATTATCATTAAATTCAGTTGTTTGTAATTTTTGTGGTCATTTAGGACATATTTCTCATTTGTGCAACTATAGAAGAAATCTTTATATGAGAAATAACATGGTGTGGGTTCCTAAAAGTCTTAAAGGCTTTACTACTAACATTCAATGACCCAAGATGAAGTGGGTATCAAAATATCCTCATAGTATTTCAATTATGCAGAAAATTTCTCAAAAGAATGGACTAATTGGTCAAAGAAAAGAAAAATCATCAAGGAGAATGCTTTCAAAACCCAAGGGTAGAAACTTTTGTCAAAGAGGGAAGATGACTTCAACCAAAGCTTCTCAATTAGAAAATGTAGAAGTTGTAAAGTTCAAGACTCCAAAAGAAAAGCAATGAGTAAGAAAAAATATTTCTTTAATTACCAAGGCCAATGTATAAAAAACTTTTACCTCTTATGCACATTCTCTTATGCACATTCACTTGTAAAGTCAATGAATTTGAGGCATATTCCTTGTAAGCCTTAAGTGTTTGATAGAATCATATGTACTTAATAAAATTTGAATATTTTGTTTAGCACATGATTATTTTCATTCTTATTATATCATAGCTCATTAATTTGTTATATATCTTGGTATATAAAGTTCAACAATGCCTAGGTGTTCTTGTTATGTTTTGAATTGTCTATATATCATGAAAGTAAACATATTATTGGCTATATGTTTAATAGTAATTGAATATTTAATTTGTTGTGCTCAATTTACATACTATGAAAAATTTGATCTTTATGAGAGTATAACATATTAATAATCAATGACTAACCTCTATGGATCCAAAATTGATGAATACTAAAGAAAGTACTTTGAGTTGTGTTATAGGGTGACTATTAGCTCATCCATGCATTGAAGTGAAATACATCTATACTACTTGAGGTTGGGAAAATTTAAAATGGTCAAAGTTCTCCAAGAGTGATGAAAACATAAAAATAATAGCATGGAGAACCACAACATTCTCAAGGAGCTTTGAGGCATGGAAGTTGGAGTTATCTACAAATACTCAAAGAGTACACTTTTTGGTGATATCAATTTCTTATCCTTATTTATGCTTTAAATTGAATATCATGTGATAATTGGAGAAGTAGAGACTTGTTTTATGTCTCAAGTAGCATGCCTTCAGTTGTGCTTCTTTAGTATTGTGCCTTGAAAGTGTATTTACATATGCTAATATGCTAGATAAGTACACATCTTATTTGGAATGACATGTTTTATGGTAATATCTTTGTTCTTGAGCTTGTGACCAATTCTTTTTGTTCAAATATGAAAATTCACATGCTCATAAGTAGTTATAATCCTTTCTCTTTGATGCTTAATTGTATTATATACTTACTTGGAGATTGACAAGTTAAAAATTATGTCTCTTCTTGTTTGAAATTGCTTGATATGTTCATATCTTGAAAATAAGAAGTAAATGATTCATTTTGTGTCTTGAACTTGTCTTTGAACTTCAATGGTTTTTACAATGAAGTATATCTTGAAATGAATCATAAATGGTTTCAAAAGTTATAGTTCCATGGTTTTTCAATTCTTACGTTACAATAGACTTTTCGTTCTTGATTGACATGTGTGCATACTAGAATTCCTTAATTGATATTACATGCCTTACATGATCATTGTTTGCTCCAAAATGCTTATATATGTTTTGAAGATGATCAAGTTTTTCTTGATAAACTTGAATCTTGCTTTGAAAATGATTGAACTATGCATTTGGATTCAAGTGCACATGTGCTTCATGCATTCCTGTTAGAGCTAACACTACATGGTTGATAATGTGGTACATGCTTTACATTTATATATATCAACCTAAATTTTGCTTGTAAATGAGCTTAAATTATATTTGATGATAACTTATGATTTAGAGAACTTTTGAAATTAGCTTTGCAAGTCTCTCTATGTGTTTTAAATATAGTCATCAAATATTAAAATGCCAAGCATAAGTGGATAAAGAGAAGAGTTGGATGAAGATGGATATGAAGAGACTTTCTTCTAGTGCAATGGAATGAAGTATTCAAAGGAAAAAAACTCAAAATTGAAGGACCAGTAAATGAAGAGCATCACTTTCTATCTAACTCAATAGTATCTATATCCCTAAGCTATTGTGATATTCTATATGTTATGGGTTGTATGATACTTGTTGAAAAATTGATTTTAAATGATTAGATACTTTCTTTACATGAGAAGTATGCTTAGTATTGACAAAGTGCTTAATTGGATATTAACTTGCTAATTTTGTCGTTGCATATAGGGTAAATGATATTAGTTCTATAAATGTTTTGATCCCTCTAGCATATTTCATGAAGGTGAATGTTTGATATCTATGATTCTCTTGATCTACAGTTTCTTAGTGGTATAACACATATGAGAATCATGCTCTTGTTTTGAAAAGAGTTTATGGTCTGATTAAAAAGTTTTTAAAGCAAAATCTCTTATCATATTTGAAAGAAGCTTTTCAAGTTTCATATCCTTGAGAATCAGCTGAACTTGTCTTAAGACCTTGAAAGTATTTTTACCTCCTAATTGTGTTAAAAATTTGGAAATCATTGGATATGTGCTATAAATGTAGTACTGTCTTCATTTTGTTTTGAAAAGTTTTATTAAATCTTGAGAGAATGCTTAAGAAAGTTTCCAAATCAATCTTTTGAAATGTTCTATAGAGCTTATCTTGAAACTTCAAAGGGGAAGTCTTGTTCTTCAAAGTATTTTATTTTCTCAAAGTTCTTGCTCAATGAGAAAGAAAGGATATGTAATTTTAGATGTTCTTTTGACTTGAGTTTGATCACTCTCAAGGAATATGTAGTTTTAATATAAAACCTCTCTACCTTTCTAAAATGTTTTTGAAAATGTAATATGTTCTTATAAAATTCTTTTTGAAAGGGGGAGAAGTTTTAAAATAATTTTTTATTGATAAATTATGAATAAGTATCTTTTTCCTTACTTTATTTTATGGTAATGTGCTTACATGGTCTTGACATAAATATTTTTATTTATCTATCTTGTACATCAACAAGGGGGAACTTATCTTCTTTTCTTATAACTTTTCATAATTATTTATTGATTTGTAATGGTTGTTTACTCTTTTTCATCTTACATATCTTTCTTGCATGTCCTTGTTGTGTAACACCCCTTGATTTAAAAATCACAGCACAATCGTCATTATTGCCACAGTCACTAAATCAAGACGTACTACAATTTAACAACAATTCTGAAAAATTTAATCATTGTGTATATATAAAAAATACGAGTCACGATATGAAATATATATATTTTTGTTTACTCGAAATCAGAATACAACATCAGCTTAGCATAAAACTACATTCCACAATCCATGCGTTAGAGTAACATACTACAATATTAAACATAAGTTTTACATAGGATAACTACCATATAAAGCTTCGGCCTCTTCCAAAGTTATACACCTGGATAGAAGGGTCCTACACTTGATCCTCCTCCAGATCACCAACTGATGAACTTCCTCCTTGAGACACGTCATGATGCATTGGAATCTGAATAGGTGACATAACCATAACCTCTCTAGGAAAGAGGCGGCGATTAACCCACATCTCCCTAATGGGTATAGGGAATTCCACATGCATAAAAGTATGAAGGATGTCCGTAGCAGCTCCAGGATGATTACCACTCCGAATTATAGTCACATCTCCCATGTACATGAAACACTCGGCATCACGGTCGGAATGCCATGCTTCCAAGCCTCCATGGAACTGTATCTACATGCAACTGAAGAAGGCTTTTCCAGCTGCCATCATGAAGAGACAAAAGTTGATCCCAAACTAAACTAGGCTAATCCAACACACCCTCTTCACAGTCTTCATTCAAACATAGCATAAGACAAAGTAATAGAACAAAGAGGAAAGATATCCTACTTACATTACAAATTATGGCAGTAAAGAAATATAGCGGTGTAGAATGCCCACATAGCAAGGCAATAATATTAAACAACAGTAATCTCATATGATAAAAGAAACAGCACAGAGACTCAGATAATAAACAATAAAACAGTTCAAATAATCATAACATCATTTAAAGTAATAGTTCAATCATCATATAAATGAGTACCAAATGATATGATACAAATGAGTACCAAATGATATGCTGTCTCACTATGCCGACTCACAATGCATGTGCACTTAATACCAATGATTTCTACTCCATGGAGATATATCAATTTCAAAGATGAATGTTCCAGAAGATCTGCCCCCCTCGATGATAGTCTACACCGGACCACGAAGTGAATAGTATTTGTCGATTCCTCATCAGTGCGTTGCAATCGGCTTTCCGATTAGGGGTATATAAGGTGATAACATCATCGTAAGAGGGATCACCACGCCCTGACGCACCCTGAGATCCATCAGGGATCACACCATCCAATTCTCGTTCATTCACCATGAAAAGAATAGTAATTTGTCGGGCCCGTAATGCAGTACAATCGGCTTACACCGTGCCTTACGCCCCCCATAGATCCTTCCATTGGATCACACTATTCAATTCTCATACATTCATTGTGAAAGGAATAGTGATTTATCGGGCCCGTAATGCATGTAATCAGTTTACACCGCGCCTTATGCCCCCCATAGATCCTTCCATTGGATCACACTTATTCAATTCTCATTCATATGCTCATACAACCTTTTAACAGTCATCGACTGAGCAAATGTTCAATGCATGTTGACTCCATGCACAATCATGTATATTTCACAATAACACTTTTCCATCATATGCCACAATTTGGTCAATTTAAGCATCAACAGAATTCTAGTCCCAAACACGGACCTACAATAGCGTAATATTAATTTCTCAAGAATGATAGCACACTTTTAGAGGTTTATTTCGGAATTTCACTTTAACTTAACAATTCTTATGAAACCTTCACAAAGTTTAGCTTTGATTAACGTCTCTTATGAAGTCATTATAAAGTTTCACCTTAAGTAACGTCTATTAAGAAAATCATTATGAGGTTTCACTTTAATTAACATCCCTTATGAATTTATTTTCTAGAGGGATTCTCTTGAAGTCCTTATTCAATCTTCATTCATTTAGGTTGATCAAGTTCCTTAATTTAATCAATTATGCTCACTTAAAAATTACTCTAAGGTTTTGTAAGTCTCACAAACTCTCTTGTTCTTCCCTTATGTTCAAAATCATTCTAATCCACAAGATAAGGTCTTGTTCTTCATTCTTTCCATTTTATGAACTCCTAAGGAATCTAAAGTTTTTCAATCATCTAAGTTTCCACTTTAGCACTACATTTTGTGGCATTTTGCCTTAAGAGACCATGGGCCTCATTATAGTAAAAGTTCAACCCTTTTTCTTTCACCACAATGTTGATCACTTATCATTTAATCACTTAAGTCCCAAGGTTGCACAAAGATCACATCTTAAATCACTAAATCTCCTAGAGGCCATGAGCCTCCCTGGGTGATAACTCCCAAAATTTTTTCATTACAATCATCAATTCTTTAACACCTAATCACCTAAGTTCCAATATCTCCAAAATCATACTTGATTCCCCAAAATTTTCTCTAAGGTCGTGACCCCCAAAAATGGTAAGAACACCTTACATTAATCCAAACAAGATATATATATATATATATATATATATATATATATATATATATATATATATACACAATCTATAACCATCAAGATGTGCAAAGACAATCAATAACTCATACAAGTTCAAATAAATACACAATCATGAAAAACAACACAATAAAGAGAGCAATCCACACATGGATTCCTCATCAACAACACCAAAAATGTTTCCTCATCACCAAGATAGATTGAAGAAGATTATCTCCCTCTTACCTATTGAAGACAACTCAAGAAAGCAAGCCTCTTGGTCCCTTGTGGAGATTTTCGTCCTACACCTTCAAGAAAACCCTAAGGACATCAAAACTCACTAAAATCATCATCAAAGCTTAGAAAAGGAACCCTTGATCACCTAAGAGATCAAGAATCACGAAAATGGGGAGGAAAGGTGAAAAAATTTATGAACTTTACCTTAAAGTCTCCAACTTTGAAGATTGATGGAACAAAACGAAAAAGATGGATTTCGATGATGGTTACAAAAGAGAAAATGTTCTAGATGATGAGAAATAGTAGGAAATGAGGTTGGTTTAATGAAAAAGCTTGGATGGCCAACAATAGTGGTTTGGCCGTGGAAGAGGGGAGAAAATGGAGAGGAAATGTTGAGTTTTTTAAGACGATCACCAAAGAAAAAAGTCTTAGAATGGTAATAGGAAGCAAGAAATGTGATTGTTTTAGCAAGCTAATGGAGATGATCTCCAATGGTGGTGCTTTTTGTGGATGAAGAAGAGAGAAGGAGGAGAAAATATTTGAGAGATAAAGATGAAGATGGAAAGTAGAGAGAGAAAGTGCTAGTAAAGGGTTTTGGTTAATTTTGGAAATGATAAGTGAAAGTGTAGTAAAGTGAGAAGCAATTTTGGCTCTCCAAAATATCCATTGTCGTGGAAGAGGAGAGAGAGAGGAAGGAAAGTGAGCTCCTTGCATGCTTAGGAAATTTCTAGGAAGTTTCCTTAAGAAACTTTTTGATTAAATTAATCATTCTTTTGAAATAAAGGAGATTGGATGTGACATAAAGTGAATTTCATTTGGATAAGGTAATAAGATTTCTACTACAAGCTATTACCTAATAGACAATTGTTACAATTAACAAAATCAGTATTAATTGTCCAATAGATAATAAAGTATATAGCAATTTTTATTTTTATCTGATAAAAATCTCGAAAAATATAAAACCTCGTAAATCGTGTCTGGCCTCGGGTTTAATAAGATTCACCATCAACGTTTTCACAGTTTAAGGTTCTCGGGAAAAATATCTTATTTCTCTGGCTCCACTCAGTGCGCACGTAAAACGAAAAATAATATTAAAATATTTCACGTTTCTGAAAAAATCTAAAAAAATTCATAAAAATCACAAATATTATAAAACGACTATTTATATGAAATTATTAATTTTTAGGGTGTTACATGTTAACTATAAATATATGCATGACTATGTTAAAATATTAAGTTATATATTTTGATAATATACATATTTTGAGGGGGAGCCTAGCTCTTAAATTATTGCTTATATCTATTGGCTTACACCCTTGTTTGACATGAAATATTTTATTGTTAATACTATCAACATGTTAACAAGACCATCTCTTATTCTCTTTCCCTTTATCAATGAAAGAAGGTAAACATTATTAAACTCCATATCTTTTGATTCTTTCATTGAGAAATGCTTAATATATGACAAGTTGTATAATCTTTCGTTTGAAAACCTTAATTCCATGACCTTATATGGATATTTTGTAACTTTCATCAAGCGGTACTTATTTATCATGTGGTATACAAGATATTACATGTTAGACATACTTTCTTAAGCTTATTACTATCATATGCTAAATGTAGACGTACCAAAATATGACAAACTTTGCATGAATAATCTTTTACATCTTGAAAGCATGTTTGTTTCATCTCTCTATTCTTGAATTATGTGTAGAATCAAATAGGGAGAGATAGTTATGTTTTGAATAACTTGAAGAAGTTTTTGGTTTTGATGATCTTACTCTTTTTGACAACATGATTTTTATCTATAGAGGGGGAGAAAATATTATCTTTCTTTCCTAAATTTTTTTGTTGAAGTCAAATAAGAAGAGTAAGAATTGGAAAGAAAAATATGTTCTTGTGCTTAATGTTTGATATGCTTACACGAATATCTATTCTTCTACATTGTTCAACATATATTTCTTTGCTGATTTGTCATCATAAAAAAGGAGGAGATTGTAGAAATAAGTTTACTCCAATGGTTTAATATGTTAAGTTTTGATGATGACAAATACAAGACAAAAAGAATGATGTTTATGATACATAGATGTGCTTAATAGATTATATTGTATCATGCATGATTATGTACTTTATCTAGTTATATTTCACTTAATAATCATGCAATGATATATGTGTAGCATTCTTTATATAATATATCCAATAATGCTTTATATGAGTTATAATGAATTAATATTAGATTTGACTCTATTTAAATGAAAATGTACAAAGTGTTCTTTGTTATATCCTATATAAAGTATATTTATTAGTAATTGATAAATGTCTTATTTGGATATGTTTATGAAATTCTTATATGCATGTTAGACAAACTAGAGTTATACATTTATGAATCATGAATATGAAGATATTGAATCATGAATTTGAACTAACTATATTTGTTTTAAATGAGTAATACTTTGTAGGATAGTCCAAGTACCAAGAGTGAACATTGCAACAAGAAAGGAAAAAATCACAAATATGCTCAACTCAAGAAGAATGAAAATGATAAGATGCTCCAAGCATTTGCAAAATTTGAAGAGAAGAATTTTTTGGAAGCTTGGATTACATTAACAAGCCTAACGACTAGAATTGATGATGGCAAGATCAAGTCCAAGTTCTTCAAGTTTAGCTTATAGGACTTAGATCTTATGTAAAGGTAAAAAAGAATCACAGTGAGCTCAAATATATTTTTAAAATATTTACAAATGTTTCTTACATTCTAAGATGCCCAACAACTGTGTTTTGAAAAGCTAGTCATGGTGACAATCCAAAACTATGAAAAATAGTCAAGTTTGTATTTTGTAAAATTGATATTTGGCTACTCTTTTGACCATATCTTTCAAAATATTTTGAGTCTTGTTTTGAAACTTGTCTCATATGAAAGTAGATTCAATGATCTTTCCAATGAGTGGTCATTTGTTTTAAACGGATAAGTATCAAAAAAGTTATGGTCTTTCAAATGTCTTTTGGTCAAAAATAGGGGTGGAATAACCGATTATGGAAAATCCTTAACCAGTTATTCACTAAGTCAGAAGTATAAGCTTCTATTTTTTAAAAGACCACAATCGGTTATGATATTTTCATAATCGGTTATTAACAAAGTCAGAAACGTTGGCTTCTGTTTTAAAAAGACCATAACCGATTATGAGATTTCCATAACTGGTTATTGGCTTGTTTTAAAAACTCCCTAGTTAGGCCATAACCGGTTATGGAATAGTAATAACTATTTATTTAACTACCAGAAATAGAGTTCAAATGGCTCCTTTGGAGCATTTAATGCACCTAACCACCTCCAATGGCTCTAAAATACTTTGGGCTATAAATGAAAATGTTTGGGCATTAAAGAAAAGTTGGGAAACAATATGAAAATAATTCTTGAAGCATTAAATACGAGTTTTACTATTATTTCACATAAACACCTATTTTGAGCTTTAAGTGCATGATTCCTTGATACCCATTGAGCTTCAATTTGTATTATTCACTCTTAAGAGAGTTTTTATTAATCTATACTTTGTATAATTTGTAAAGAAAGTGAGGTATCCCTCAAAGGTTGTAAATGGTGAGGTATCCTTTGTTTGTAAAGAGGGTGAGGTATCCCTCCAAAGTTGTAAAGGGTGAGGTATCCCTGTTTTGAGGCTCAAGCACAAAGGGTGAAGCATCCCAAAGGTGTGTTGAGTGCTCTTGGTTGTAAAAGTTTTCAAGCACTTGTTCAAGCTTGAAGGTTTAGTGAAAAATCTCAGGTGGTTCACTTGATGACTAACAAGGAGTGGCTGAACCAGGATAAATCTTTGTGTTTACTTTTCTCAACTCTATCTCTTTACATTTGTGCTTTAATTATATATGCTTGAGTTGAACTTGATATCTAGCTTATTTGCTTGATTTATCGTTTAACTCAAGTTGTATTTGAGTACAGGCCAACATTTTAATTATAAAATGTATTCTCTTCTCATACACATACTTGAGGGTAGATTGTATGGTGTGACAAAAACAAGCCAACATGAATATGGTGTGGCTAAACCACTGAATGGATTAAAATCTTTTGTACAAAGGTCAAGCCTAACATTTCAAGCCTTTAGCACAAATGTTGAATGGGTAGCATCAAATCGTTTCCAAGCCTCAGCATTAACTGGATGCACGATCACTTATTCATCTTGACGCATTCCATCCGCTTGTGCAGTGTTTTTGGACATAAACAGACGTTGAAGTCTAGGAATAATGGGAAAATATCACAACACTGAGTGCGACACATCTTTCTCATTCGATGAACGTCCCACCTTCAGTTTGAATCGTGGGTTCCACATACTAAGCAAACGGAGTAGAGTCTCTTGTCACCATATTCTTTGTAATACAACATGCACTGATTAGGATATGCATCTATTTTTTCATATCCTAATCCCAACTCACAAACCATTCTCTTCGATTTGTAAAAGTTTTCGAGTAACCTTTCATGCTCTGGAAGCATGCTCTTAATTATGATAATCATTCTATCATAACAACTCTCACTCATGTTAAACTCTGACTTCAAGTTCAAAAGTTGAGTTACAACTGATAATTTCGTGTGCTTATGACAACCATCCTATAAAAGTTCGTCAGCATCTCTTAGCAAGTCATAAAACTTCGAAGCTAACGAATTTGGATCCTCTTCTAAATTTTGAGCTTCTGGATTTAATCTATCACCTGCGGCATCCAAAACCATATCCACGTATGAATTCCTAGTCTCCACTTCATTATCATGGACAATGGATGTTGAGCTACTATGTCCCCATTTGTCCTCACCATGAATGGTCCAATTTACATAACCATCCGCAAATCTATACTTATACAGATATTGTTCTACCTCAAATGAATCCCTCCTAACACGATTCTTACATCTAGCACATGGACAAAGGATGCGACTTAATGCATTAGTAACTGTCGAGTCTCCTTTAATGAAATCATCAACTTCATTCTTGAATTCTTCATTTACATAGCTAGTAGAATCATTTCTTCGTAACATCAACTTCGATCGGGTCACATGATTGCTGAAATTGGTTTACCACATTAACACAATCATTTTCCAAATCTCTCATTTAGCATGGTATGACCCTATCCCATTCGAAAAGACGCATTTTCAACACTTGGTTGATAGAATTCACAAAAACCACGCATCTTATACTTGACGAAATTTCGGCAACATTTCCATTTGGTCTCCAAGTGCACAACTCAAACATGGTGACATCTACCATAATCAAGTATGCGCCCAGAGAACAAAAGGAAATGTAACAGAACAAAATTTCATCAAGTATAAAATATGAGATTTGAGGAATAACTATTAACCAAGTGAAGAAAAAGTTTCTTCCCAAATTGTCTAACTTGGATAATTCAAGATTCAGTACAATAAGCAGTACCTTAAAAAAATACACATGCTCACTAATATTGAATCTTAAACGAGAAACTAAGGTTTCGCTCAAATTGTAAAAAAAAAAGGATTAATTTGAACCATGCAACATGCAGATATTTAAGTACTTTAGATGAGACATCTAATAAGGCTATGGTAGAAAACACAATATAGACTACTGCAATTTTATGTAATTGTAGACAGAAAAGGACAAAAAGGATTCCATTACCAAAAATAGAATATAAACGATTTGAGATTTGGGGATATACTTTCTCTCATTTGGGGATATAAAGGATTCCATCTAATAAGGCTACCATACAGTTGTAGACTTAATTTCTAAAAACATCAAATGCGAACAAACTTGATTGGCGTGGCAGACAATATTATGAATATAAGAAAGTAGAGATATGCAACCTTCCTGAACTGCAGCATAAACAAAAATTTCTATCTTCAGTTAAATAAAAATATTAATAAGGTGGCAACATATTGACCTCATCATATAAATGGAGTAACAAACTCCATTAAAAAAAAAGAAAGCAATAAAACTATAATATCAAAATAGACTTCCTATTATGAATATAAAAAAAAACCCATTCATTCTTACTACAAAAAGACTGTTAAAATAATAATAATAAAGGAATAGCAAATTTTATCTAGTTGGAGTGATTCTAATTGGCAACAGTTCTCCTACTTGCAATAGAAGTAGATTCTTACGAGAAAGACTAGGAGTTTCACCAACAGCTAATAACTTCCTTCTTCAATTCTTCAGCCTTGCCTTGATTTGGAGCCACTATCTACAGTCATTTCATTGTCTTTTCGAAGACCAAATACACTTTGGCTATCCTATTATTATAAATCTTAAATCGCACCATCAAGCACTTAATAGTTTCTCTCTCTTTTTTTTTTATGTCTGGCACTTAATAGAATCTTATGTGGCAGTCTTAACCATATGTGGTAGTTTTATTCTTAGTACTTGAAATTCAAGTTCATATGGTATATGCCAAAAGAGTTACGAATGACGGTGGCTAAAAACAGAGCCACTGTTACCAATAACCCAAAATAAGAGGAAACATAGCAAGGAGCTAAAAACAACATAAATAAAGTTTGGTAACAAAAAAAATCTTAAACAAATAGTTAATTCTCACTTAAAACAAAGTATACCACATCTACTTCTGGTTCATGATATCTTGCTTTATATAGGATGAAACATATCAAGGAGGCATAATCAAGGACTTAACATGTAATGAAAAAGAAAATGATGTGAAAGAAGCATAAGAGAATAAGGAAGCCATCAATTTCCAACTAGCTAAGTCCTTTACTTTGGTAATGCATATAATCCTTACCTCACATAATTAGAAAATTCACAATGACTTAAACATCTCTTTATTTTAGTTTTTGGCATCAAAGCGAGTAAAACAATCTTTTTCAAAAATTAAGAAATAAAGTGAAGATACAATGACTTAAACATCACAGATTTTATACTATTCTATACTTCTAAAATCAACTAACTAGATAGAGCTATTATTTAAGAAATAAAGTGAACATATAATAACTTATACAAAAATTTTGCAGAGACGTGTCTTGTTGTCACAGTTAAACAACCCAAGTTGTCTTCATGCACAACTTTATGTGCAGTGGTCAACTAACTAGATGAAGTTATTCTTAACTTCACATTTATGCCTTTAGTTACAAAGTTCAATTATAAAGTGTCTTATGACTATTTCTCTTCATTACAAAGTTCAGTCAACTTTTCTCACCTTCATAAAGTTGACATATCACCATCTTTTCTTAAGTGTCAGTTTTCAGTTTCATTCAGTCACTTGCTCTCTTGGTTTTCCATATTCTTAACTTCACATTAATGCCTTCATTTACAAAGTATCATTACAAAGTGTCTTTTGACTATTTTTGTTCGTTACAAAGTTTGGTCAATTTTTCTCAACTTCCTAAATTAAGTTGACACATCATCATATTTCCTTAAATTACAGTTTTCACCTCCATTATGTTACTTGCTCTCTTTGTTTTCCATATTCTTAACTTTATATTAATGCTTTCAATTACAAAGTTCAATTACAAAGTGTCTTATGACTATTTCTTTTTGTTACAAAGTTCACAAAGTACATGCACTTCTTTTGGTTTGCAGAAGAAAAAAGAGAAGGGATTTCTTTCAAAGTTCAGCTACAAAGTGTCTTATGACTATTTCTCTTTGTTACAAAGTTCAATTACAAGGTTGTACAAAAGAAAAAAAAAAAGGAATTTCCTAGATCTTTGCCACTCATCACTCCTGAAAGAAAGATGAAACAAAGAAAGAAAAACCCAAATCTTAGCCTTAGACTGAAACTTGATTAATACTTGACTATGACAAGTCTTCTTAAAACTAACACAAGTCCCTAGATAGGAACTTGTTAAATGAATAAATGTCATTGTTGCTTGAAAGTAGAGGATAAGTAAAACTTTGTCTGCTTCCTTATAAAGGAAATATGAAAGATCACAATTCTTTATAGGAAGTGGAAAACCGGTTAATGATATTTGAAATGGATGTCTTTGTTTTTTAATTTTCAATATAACAAAAACCTTTTATTCCAAGAAGTGATAAAAAAGATGGGTGATAATGAATCCTCCTATGACAAACTAATAAGAGAGCCGACCATCTAACAGAAACAAAGCTAAGCCTAAACAAAAATACATCTATATAAAATGCCACTCCAATCCATCTACAAATCTACCAAGATAACTCTTAGGAAGAAAACATGTGCTGAATACTATACATGGGAAAAATAAACAGTTTTGTCCAATATTATGACTAAGGAAAGAGGCCTTCCTTTTAAATCCAACAATTCTTTTCTAATCAAAAGTACAAAAAATGTTAGACCTTGAGGAAACTTGTGAAGGATAATGGTTGCTTATGTCATGTAATGGTGAATAGTTAACTTATTGTATGACTATATTAACCTTTTGGCCATCAGGTAGGCATTACAAAACTAGGACTATGAGCTATTAAAGCTTATGAAACTAGTGTCATTTAGAAGTTAAGAAACAAGATTATATGTGATAAAAATTTTAGAATTTTTATACTTTGGAAACAACACTGATTTCTGTTCGAAACTGAGGTGAATTCAGCAATAAAAACAGTCCTGACAACATATAGTTTTCGTAGCATAACTCAGGCTGTAGTTACCAAAATGGACTGCTATTTGTTTTAATTGAAAGTTGAGATGTAATGTATTAAATGAGGAAAAGCTCGTAATTTTTACACTTATCAGTTGGTGTCAGTTTTCATGTAAAAGTGAGTCAAATTTTGAAGAATTCAAGTATGAACAGCCTATAATAACGAATGCCTAACTCAAGTTATAGAGATCCAAATTAACCACCACTTTGTGCAATGTCAAAACATTATGTATGACTACATAAAAGCAAGGTTTAAGAATTTTAACCTTCCATATGGAGAAAATCAAATCTCACTAACAACATCTTGTGGCTTAACCAAGAGTTCAATTTCATACTCAAAAGTTGTGGTGATACCTTGTAGGAGATAAAAAAACAAAAACATTAAATGGCTTAAGTGTTATTAATAGTGGATGACGGTCCATGGCATAAAGCCAAAAATCCGCCATACAAATATGGAGGATGGCATTGTGAAAAATGGCGGAAGCATGGCGGTTGAATTTAAAAAAATAAATATATACAAAAAAATACAAAAAAAAATTGCTGAATATAATAAATAATAAAAACTAATAACATATACCAAGAACAATAAAATTAGAAATATATTCTATGAAATAAAATTCATAAAAAGTATCACAATTGAAGCATAAAGAAAAAACATAAGCTGTCATAACTCATAACATAATCAAAGTCTCATAACATAAGCAATTAAGCATAAAGTCACAAAAAATAGAAACTAACAATACTAAAAAGTAAGAAAAAAATGACACAAATTAAAAGTTCAAGACAAGACACAGGAATAAAACAAAGACTTAGATATGAAACTAGAGTGCAACAAGTAGCAATTGAAAACAGAGAGTTTGAGAGTTGAAAGTGAGTACTGAGTGTAAAACTCAAAAAAGGAGAGAAGTGTATAATAACATAGTCAGAAACGAAAAAAAAAAAAGAATGGGGATCAAAAACAGAAGAACAAACTCAGATAAGAACAACTGAGAAAGAAATAAAGAAAGAAGAAGTGAGAACAGAGACAGAGAGCAGAGAGCTGAGAGCATGTCGTTACTTCGGAAAACTGAGGTCAAAGGTGACAATAGCTGGAGTTCCCTCGTTAAAGATGGTCATTGCTCGCTGAAGATACGTGGGTCTGGTCACTCAGTCGCTGGAGTTGATGGAGGAGAGTGGTGGGAGGGTGGGTTGGTTGGTGAGGGTCGAAATCCAAATAGAGGCAGAGGCTGAAATGTCTTCAGCGTCACCAAAAAGCCCTTAAAAAAAGAAAAACAAAACTCCATTTCAACCATGGACCGCTATGACCGCCATGGTTATGGCGGCTGCAATTTCGCACAAGGCAGAATTCGCAATGCCATTGACGGCGAATGACGATTTTCATAAAATCCACAACGCCATTCCGCCATGGCAGCAATTTGACAACACTGTAGTTGATTCCCTTAAAAGATTTGGAATCGCTATAGTGATTGCCTGCTCACCATCTTAATTAGCTTTAGTTGCTTAAACTATCTAGCCTAATTGAATTTGTTGAGTCATTCACATTAAATTTATTGAAGAAACAATATAGGTTCATAAGTTCCTTGTTCAAGTAAGTACTTTAGAATATTATTGAAAAGAATGCAATTACAATTTGTGTAGTTTTATACATTTAGCGTAAGTAAAACTAAAACAACTCAAAAGAGTTTCAAACAGTACACATTCACCAACAACTACTACAATGATTATGGTTGATTAAGTGGCTACTAACTAGACGCATAAGGCCAATTCCAGCTACAACCATTATGTCATTAACAAAGAAGAAAATAGTATTAAATTAGCTAACTTCCCTATAGTTACGAACCAAACCTTCTGGATCTAGTGGCGCTATAGTTACAATGGCTTCTAGCTCTAAGTTTACCCCCTGCTTTCCCATCTTTACAATTAGATTTATGAACCTGACTCACATCTGGTATACCACCCCCCTAAATATTCCCATGACTTCAAAACAATAACTAACCATACTTTACCCCATAGCCTACAAGTGATCCCAAGTTCCTATGATTACATCACAAGTTCCTAAATAATTACGAAACAAGTAGGAAACTTCCAACATGTCAACTATTGAGGAATAAACCTTAATGCATGGCAATTTAGTCAGAAATGAAAACTTTGTGGAAATGAAAACTGCTTTGTAAGTTTTGTCAAGTTTTAAAGTTTCAATTTTAAAATTTTACCAAGTTTTGCGAGGGATTTGCAAGGGAATTCTCTCGCTAATTCCCTCCATAAAAATGATTAACCTGATACTTACATTAGTGAGAAAATTTTCCCTTGCTAATATATTTAGTAAGGAAAAATTTTCTTCGCTATTCAGTAGCTCTTTCTACCTTGCATTTATTTTTGGAATTTAGTGATGGATCAATTTTTCCTTGCTAATCCATCGCAAATCTCTTGTTAATTAGCGAAGGAATTGAGAGGGAAAATTTCCTTGTTAAAATCTATCGCTAAATCGCGAATTTCTTATAGTGATTCAACAATTAGTGCCAAAGACTTTCAAATTGGTTTCAGTGCCAATAGCCCATTGAGTTCCTCTAAGGAGAATTTGCCTACCATGCAAAATACTCAACCAACCCCAAGAAGCATTGTTACCAGTTAAAGTCGAAAGAAAATTTCCTTTAGGGTAGTATTTACCTTTCAAGACTCTACTAAGCAAGGAATATAGCTTGGAAATGAGTCTCCATCCTTGCTTGGCTAGAAGGGCCATATTCATTGCTTTGACATCCTTGAACCCCAACCCACCTCTATTTTTGGAGAGGCTCAGCTTGTTCCAGCTGACCCATTTGATACTCTTGTTCTCTTGATTGCTTTGTCACCAGATATCACTCATAACTGTCTAGATTGCTGAGAACACACTATATGGCAACTTGAAGCAAGATATAGTATAAATAGGAATAGTATCTAAAACAAACTAAAGGAGAACAACTTTACCTACTTTAGATAAGAGCTTATTCTGCCATCCTTCCAATCTATTTTTGACTTTCTAGATGGTGAATGAAAAGATTTCACTTTTAGATCTATTTATCAAGCTAGGAAGCCCCCAAATACTTGTCCAATGCTCCAATATTACAAACTTTCACCTTCTAGGTTAGAAGTGACCGAAGCTTATGAGGTGAGTTCTTGGGAAAAAAAGATAGCAGACTTATCCAAGTTCACCTTCTAGCCACTGAAACATTCAAAATCATGCAACAACTTGGTTATTAATTCAACATGTCTATCATCAGCTTTACAAAACAGTATAGAGTCATCAGCAAAGAAAAGGGAAGCAACTGTAGGGCTTCTTTTACTAATTTTGATTCCTCTAAATTGCTGCTCCCTTTCAAGTTTCTATAATAAAAGGTGAGCACTTCACAACATAAAAGGAACAAATATGGAGATAAATGGTCGCCTTGGCGAAGGCCCCGCTGAGGTCTAAAAATAACCATGAACTTCACCCCCCACAGACATAGAATAAGTAACGGAAGAGATACATGCCATAACAAGAGTAGTAAATTTTTCTCCAAAACCCAGCAAGTGCATAATGTCTCTAATATACTTCCATTTCACCCTATCATATGCTTTACTCATATCCAATTTTAATGCAAGTTCATGATAGTTACCTTGGTTTTTTGTCTTCAGGTGATGCATAATTTCATGAGCTTACAAAATATTGTCAAATATAAGTTTATTCTGGATAAAAGCACTCTGATTCATAGAAATAACCATGCCCATAATTGGTTGAAGTCTGCCTAGCAGAACCTTAGAAAAGATCTTATATATTACTTAGCAAAGACTGATGGGATGAACTTGTGTCATATCAGTGATTGCAGGCACTTTAGGAATGAGGGCAATAATAGTATGATTCAGATTATGCAACATAGATGAAGTTCTAAAAAAACTAGCAACTGCTCTATGAATATCATGACCCACAATATGCCAGAAAGTTATATAAAATAATCCTACGAAACCATCATCACCTGGAGCACTGGATGGGTTAATACTAAAAGTGGCATTTTAAACTCTTCAAAGGATGGTGGGAGAGACAACCACCTATTCATTCGACTTGAGACTTTCCTGTGGATTCCCAAAATAAAATCCTTACTATCTTTGTTTGTTGTGGAGGAGAAAAGGTGCTGGAAGTATAGGACGACCACTTAGCCTACTTCCTTGCGTCCATGAACCCAGTTGCCTTCTTCATTCTTAATCTTCAAAATTGCACCTTGCTGCCTACATGCCAGAGTTGCATCATGAAAGAACCTAGCATTAAGATCTCCCTCTTTGAGCCATTTAATTCGAGAATTTTGCTTCCAGAGCAATTCCTCTTGGCAAAGAGCTTCTGAGAGGCTTTTTTTCAACTGTTGCCCTGCTTTCAGTACCAGTATCAGTACCTTGACCTGTGTCCAGCAACCTTTTTAGTTCATCCTTCAACTGAGTAAATTTTTTCTCGATTATTCTGACTATTTGACTTATGCCAGGAAACAAGAGTATGTCTTGTTTTCTTAAGTTTTGTGAAGACTGAAATAAACAAGAACCAGGGACACTAGGGGACCATGTTTCTACCACCACCGATTCTATGTACCTCCAATGAACCTGCTAGCTTTGCATAAAAAACAAATCGTCTTTTTAACGTGGCGAGCCCATCTGCATGGAGAAGAATGGGCCGATAATCACTGCTAACAACTTCTAGATGGCCGACGTGGAGATGAGGAAAAAGGCATGCCATAACTGGTTTGCTAGAAACCGGTCAAGCACTTTCTTGATGTTGTGATCACTATTCCATTTGTTATCCCAAGTAAATGGATATCCCAATCTAGCAAATTCCATGAGTCCTCCATCACTCACAAGACTCAATAGATCATCACTCATGCCTAGGGACCATGGTGTTCCTCCTTGCTTTTCCTCAGGATGAAGGTTTGAATTAAAATCACCCATGATTAGAAGTTCAGAACCAGTTCTGTAGCCTGCAAACTCAGTCCCAAAAGTACTTTCTCAAATTGCTGACCCCACTGTACCATCTCATAATGAGCATGAACTCTGATTATGCTCCACTCCTGTTGAACCTAGCTACACGAAATCCTAGCATGAATGAAGAGTGAATCATGGTCCAAAACTGTTGCAATGTGGTCACGTTTCCAGGCCAAGATCAAGCTGCCAGTCGTTCCTACCGGATCAACCATGAAGAACTCATCCATGCGGCAAGAACGCGGGAGGGACTGCTCACGCCTGGATTGGTTTTTAACTTCCATCAAGAACAATAGGTCCGGATCATACTTCTTACAAACGTCATGAAGATGATCCTTGGTTATTGGGTTGCCAAGGCCTTCGCAATTCCACGCCAAAAAAAGCACAACTAGAGACGCCTAGATGAATCAAAGAAGAGAACCGATGAACGTAGGAGGTGATGAATGGAGCACTGATAGCAGGAAAAGCAACACAAGGATTTGTTGCGGCGGAGCACTAACAGAGCACGTCGTCAAACCCGAGGCCGAACTCACAAACATGCTAGTCATCTCCTTATTCCCTCTTTGAACGTATATTTTTCTTTTAATTAAATTGGTTTGAATATGAAGTTATAAAATCTGTGTATTGATCTTATCTATATTTGATATGTTTGTGTTAATTTTTCTTAGTCTGGCAATCATATTTGCAATTCTTTGATTGTTTTCCTCCTTGAGTTCATTAAGATCCCATAGCACCCATAGAATTCCATAAACCCAGAAAAAAAATAAAAGAAGACATCAAACACAACCTGCCATTGCCCCCTCTCACTAAAATACCCAGACCAGAAAACAATCCTTGCTCAAAAAAGTTCAAACACAGAGCCCCCGTTATTAATCGTTCACATACCCAAGACTAAAACAACAAACCAAGCCAACCTATACCCTGTTAATTGGTACGTGGTGACAACACAAAAGAACACAATGAAAAGAGTAGCCTGAGACGTGTGAGTAGACACTGTCTTCAAGGATTTTATCGTACGGGTGTGCGAATTCTCAGGATTCACTGCGCTCACTAATGAAGTTTTTGGTGTAACCCAGGAAGAAGAAGAA
Organism: Ormosia emarginata; assembly: GCA_029884605.1. Taxonomy (NCBI): domain Eukaryota; kingdom Viridiplantae; phylum Streptophyta; class Magnoliopsida; order Fabales; family Fabaceae; genus Ormosia; species Ormosia emarginata. The sequence goes on from JAQQTP010000051.1 coordinate 7,989,916, forward strand.
GCAGAGTCTGTTTTCGTTTGAAAACCGTATTTAAAATTCAAAATTCCTTTGTATTTAAAAAGTGTTAAGAATAACTGATTATAAAGCATGTGAACGTTTGAACGTGTCCACCTCGTGTCCGCCTCATGTAGGAACGTGGTCACCCCACGTAGGAACGTGGTCGCCTCACGTCGGAACGTGGGAGGTTAAGGACGTGGAGACCAAGTCAAAAAACAGAATAAGAAAACAACCGTTTTCGGATAAGGTTTATAAAAACTTAATTATAAGCACAAAATAATTATGGTAATTAAAACCGAAGCAAAAGCTGTGAGGCCCCGCAGGGGGACAAATCGAATGATTTGCACCGAATAAACCTTCAGTGCGCGCGAGCCCATTCCTCTCACAAGTTTATCTAACAAGCCCAAAACATAAATTACCTTATAAACTCTTTAACACTTTGAAGACCAAGCAATATGGGACTTTAGACTTTTGAAATATTATAAAAAGCTAAAACAACAACATACCCTGCATAAAACCCAACCTGAATCGTGCCTCACCACCAGGCAACCTAGACCTAGAACACCCAAATAAACCACCATCAAATTCAAACTCGAGAACAAGTCGCGCCACATCTGAATCGCCATAGCCGCTGTTCACTGCCCTAACCAAACCTCACTCGCCTCCATCCCAAGATTTAAACCAGCAACAAAACACCATGAGCCACCACAGACCAGATGCACCAAGCCCATGAACCCTGTTTTCTACTGCACGCGAACTGATTCGCCCAAATCGCTATCCCTTGAAGAAACTGAACCAGAAACGCACCTTCCTCGACGGCAGCTGCCCACCACAGTTCCAGCCTCACCGCCAACAACCGTCCAAGCCTCAGCACCGCCCTTGCACCACCGTCTTCCCCAGGACAACGCACCACCTTCATCCAAGCTTTCTTCTAGTCGCACTTTCTAGTCAGCCCCGGGAGTGGGTTTGGTCAGAGAACTAAAGCGTATGGGGATTGGGTTTGTTTTGGGATTTTAGAGAAGTGTGGAATGTTTTCCTTTGTTTGTCTTGGGTCGCGGGATCTTTTGTTTGGGCCATTTCTAAAGTATATATATTTTTTTTTACATTATATTTGTATCACAGGTAATAAGGGAAAATAAAAAAAATATAAAGAATGAAAATAATTTTTTGTATTTAGAAGTTTTAAAATGTATAGAAATAGAATAGAACACATGGAGAATTATTCTCTCTCTTTTCTCCTCAAATGTTTAATTTTTATTCCTCCTAAAATTGAGGTGAAATGGAGGAACACAAATTTCATTCTGCCCCATCAATGAATCTTCCAAACAAAAAAGGGATAAACTATGTTCCATTCATTCTCTTTCCTTTCTGATCCATCACACATATTCTGTTCCGTTCCATTAATGAAAAAATATTCAAATACAGGGTTAGGGTGTATGATACACTTTATAATTTAAGTTATTAATTTATTCATAAAATTAATCAATAGTTTAGATCAAGTATAGAAAATTTGTTAAGTATATTTTTTTAATAGATTATTTTTTTGTTTTATATTTTTTTTATATACCACCACTACTGTTGTCGCCGACCACTGGCCACTGCCGATAACCTTCAGCTACCTGCCACCGTTAGCCACTAGCCATCTTCCATCGCTGGCCACTGCCAACCACCTTTCGTCGCCAGTCACCTTTCATATATTTTTTTAAGACTCCTTACACACCCACAAGGATAAAATTGTAACGATTTTTTTTAAAAAAATATTATTGTGTATAGATATTACTAGTTAAAATCTGTAGAGTTTTCAATATATACAGCTAAAATATATAGAGTTTTCAATATTCACAGTTAAAATATGTAGAGTTTTCAATATACACAGTTAAAATCTGTAGAGTTCAATATTTACAGTTAAAATCTGTAGAGTTTTCAATTTGCACAGTTATTATTGAAAAAATATAAAAAATAATACAATTTTAATTTGTATTATTTTAAAATTATTTTTACAGTATAATCAACTAAAAAAAATAAACAGTATAATCTTACAAAACAATGGTGGCCGATCGGGGGTAGCCGGATTGAGGTGGCTGCTGGCAAGTGGATGGTCAGAGCCCGCCAACGATGGGTGGTAGTGGTGGGCAATAGTGATAGTGCAAAAAAAAAAAAAAAAGAAACCTGAAACAAAAAAAAGACCTACTATAGCAGTAAAGTCAAGGGTACACCATACACCCTAACTCAGTAGGGTGTATAGTAGCACCTACCTTGTTTGGGTATAGGATATCTTTAAGTAGGCTTTGATTGATAGAGAAATTTGTGTATAAAAGTGGAACACACAAGTTAGGTGCATTAATCTAATTATAATAAAATATACTAATCTAATTATAACATTATTAATTAATTATTATAATTATCTATTGATGTTGTGATTAGTTTAATGTATTCAACTTAGAAGTATTAAATTTATACAATAATTTCTCTTGATCCATAGTGAGATTTTATCCATTTTGTTTGTAGGTGGGTTAGGAACTTTATTCAATTGGAATTAAAAGCAATCAGGTTATGAGGATTGGGTTTGTTTTGGGATTTTAGAGAAGTGTGGAATGTTTTGTTTCTTTGTTAGGCTTGGGTCGTTGGATCCTTTCGGTTGCCTTGAATAACAATCAATTTTTTAATATTTTTTTATAAAAATATTATTAAATTATAAATAATATATAAAACATATCTTTATTAATTTTATTATTTTCTTTAGAAAGAATTCACCTTATTATGTAGATAATGATAATTAAGTAAATTATTAGAATTGACAAAATATATTATTAATTTTAAAATATTGACTATGAATTTTAAAATTTATAATATTATTAATTATTAATTTTTATATTTGTGATTATTAATTATTAAATACATTTGAATTATCCATATTAATGTAATTAATATAATTATTAGTTTGATATGAAATTGATTACTTAATGCATGAAATGTGTAAATTATGAAAGAACTAAATTTTCTTAATTTATGTTAAATAATTTTTTATTTGAATGTACATATATAGTTGATTCTAAAAGTATAAAACATGCATATTAATGTCAAAACACTCTTTTTGTGATTTTTCTTTTGTGCATATTTGTTTCTAATATTTTTTATGAGATTGTAATAATAACAATTAACTTGATGCTTTAATTATTATCATATATCATGTCATAATTTATATTTATTTATTCATATTCTTTTTTCTAATTTCATGGTAGAGTATTCTTAGTTTACTAAATGAATTAATTTGAATAATAATTGGAAGGAATTCTACAACAATTGTAAAAACTTACCAATTTCAGAAATCGTCAATCTCACTAGTTCACGCTCGATTGAGGCTCTCAATTTGAGGTCGCTTCTCCTCGAGGACCAAAACACAATTCTTCTATTTCTTATCTTATTTTTTTTTTTTATTTTTTATTTTGTTTTCTCGCTTATTTATTTTTAAAATATTTTATTTTATTTATTTTATTAATTGGTTTTTGAACCAAAAATTATGACTTATTCTTTATGTAAGAAATGAGAGGCTTGTTCATAGGTATAATTAATTCGTGTATCACAAAACAACAATATGTCAATGTCTTATAATAGTTGGTATAATTTATTTTTAATGGTAATGACAATGATGATAATTGATTAGATGATTTTTACTTAGTTTGAATCTAAAATTCTAGAAGGAAATTAGTAGAAAAATATTGATTTATTTCCCAAATTATGAGGAAATTTAAGAAGATAAATTATATTCTTTTGTATGCCATGGTTCTCATTAAAAATAAATCGAAATTAATATTTAATGTTGACCACAATATATATTAGGAAATTGAACAATTGCATAATTGGAAAGAAGCATAAATTAATCTTCTACAATAATGTGAAGGAATTGAAAGTAATAATTGGAAATAATTCTATAATAAATTCAAAAACTTACCAATTATAGAGATTGAAAATTGGTGATCTTTGACAAAGGCAATAAAGCTACTTTGAAAATTGTTCTAATCTTTCAACTACTCCCACTCTCAACCTAGAGGTTGTCGGAGGTCTGCCACCACCAGTCATCGCTCAACTCCTTCTGTGTTCTTATTTTTCTTTCACAACTCCCCTCTCTGTCTCTATTTTTATATAATTTTGATTTGTTCGCAAAGTCACGAGCCTCTTACATTGCTCACTGGTACGGTTTGTAAGACTCGTAATGTTGTATAAATGAGAAGAAAATCAAACAACCATGACAGAGAATAAGACCGATATATATTTTGGGACTTCAACATAGTCTTCTAATTTTTTAAAAATTCTAGGTTTCAAAATATTCTTCTATTTCATCTAAAGAATGAGTCTTTCTAGGTTTCATTATACTTTTATATTTTATTCAAAAAAAATAGAATTTCTTTTTCTATTACTAGAAAATTAAGAAAGATGAAACTAAAAAGCTGAAACGTGATTTTGATTTAGAGTTATTTAATTTGTTTATGAATTTATTTATTATATTTTTTTGTAAATGTGGCATTGGTCACATCTCTTTATACGTGGAAAAAAAGATCACATCAGATGACATATGGCGAAAATTTAGCTCTGTTATTTGTTAGATATCATCAAATCAAATCATGTACTTACTGACAAGGAAGACACATGAAAACTTTATAAGTCATGTATCTTCTCTTTATATATTATATGATTATTAAATTATAAATAATATATAAAACATATCTTTATTAATTTCATTATTTTATTTATAAAGAGTCCACCCCATTATGTAAAAAATGATAATTAAGTAAATTGTTAGGATTGATAAGATATGTTATTAATTTTAAAATGTTGATTATGAAATTTAAAATTTATAATATTATTAATTTTTAATTATAATATTGGTGATTATTAATTATTAAATACGTTTGAATTAGTCATATTAATGTAATTAATATAATTGTTAGTTTGATATGAAATCTTATTTGTTTGCCTTTGATTTGTATTGATATCATAATTGGAATAGACTAGTTCTCTACTAATGATATTATCTTAAATTGTTCTGGAAAATTTGTCTACTTTTCCAATGATCCACCTAATGAAACCAAAATCTACTAATACCTTATTCCTTAATGTCACTCAAGTAGAGAAGTGTCTCTTAGAAGGAGTTCAAGGGTTTCTTCTTTTGTTCTCTTCAAAATTTAGAAGTCGAGTAGGAAATAAATAATATACATATAGTAAGAGAATTTCTGGAAGTGTTTCCCACAGAGATAGTGAACCTACCACCTAAAAGGGAAGTTGAATTTTTTGTTGACTTAGTTCTGGGAACAAGACCTCTATTTGTTTTTTTGCACCTTACAAAATGACCCCTTTGAAGTTAAGTGAATTCAAGAAACAAATAAAGGAACTGTTAACCAAATGATTTATCAGGTCTAGTGTATTACCGTAGGGTGTACCTGTTCTATTAATCAAGAAGAAAGATGAGAACATGAGATTATGTGTAGATTATAAGCAATTGAACAAAGTCAAAAGTATCCACTTCCTATGATAGATGACTTGTTGGATCAATTATTAAGAGCCACAGTCTTCTTAAAGATAGACTTGAGATCAGAATATCATCATAAGAGTAAAATCAAAAGATGTACCCAAGATAACCTATAGGACTAGATATGGGCATTATGAATACCTTGCGATGCCCTTTAGACTTATTAATGCTCCTACAATATTCATGGATTCATGAATAGGATTTTTAGACCTTATCATGGCCAGTTTGTAGTGGTCTTTATAAATGACATACTCATCTATTCTAAGACTAAGAAGGAGCATGAACAACACTTTAGCATAGTGCTACAGATCCTAAAAGAGAAGCAATTGTATGTCAAGTTATAAAAATGTGAATTCTGGTTGAGTGAAGTAAGATTCTTAGGTCATGTGATCACTCAGGGAGGAGTAGTTGTGGATCATAGTAAAGTTGAAGTAGTAGTTCACTGAGAAATGCCGAAGACAATTACTAAGATTAGGAGTTTTTGGGATTGATCGGATATTTTAGAAGATTTAGAGATTCTCCCAGCTAGTTTTACCTCTGACTAGGTTGATTAGAAATAATTAACCTTTTGAGTGGGATTCAGCTTATGAAGCAAGTTTTCTGGAGTTAAAGAACAGACTTACCTCCACTCCAGTTTTAATAATTCCTAATCCTAGACAAAATTTTGTAGTGTATTGTGATGCATCTAAGAAGGGTTTGGGATGTGCTTTGATGCAACACGATAAAGTTATGGCCCATGCATCTAAACAACTTAGACCATATGAAGAAAATTACACAACCCATGACTTAGAGTTAGCAACAGTAGTCTTTGCTTTGAAAATTTAGAGACATTACTTGTATGGAGTCAAGTTTGAGATATATAGTGATCATAAGAATTTAAAATATCTTTTTGACTAAAAGAAGTTAAATATGAGACATCGTAGATGTTTTGAGTTCTTAAAGGACTATGATTTTGAATTAAATATCATTTTGGTAAAACCAACGTAGTGGTCGATGCCTTAAGTAGGAAGTCCTTGCACATGTCCTTGATGATGATAAGGGAACAAAAAATGTTAGAAAATTTCAGGGACTTAAAGATTTTAGTATCCTTGCAACCTCTCTACCTGTGTGATAATGAATTAAGAATAAAGTGAGATTCAAGAGACCAAGTAAGACAAACCCAAGAAAATGATAAGTTTTTGTAGGCCCTCAAAGAAGAATTCTAGTAGAACAACTTGAGCATTTTAGGATTGATGAAAAGTGGGCTATAATGTACAAAGGAAGGTTATATAATGAAGAATTGAGAAGAAAGATTTTATCAAAGACACATTATAGTAAGTACACTATATATCATGGTACAACCAAAATGTATCAAGATCTCAAGAAATTATTTTGGTGGAATGAGATGAAAAGAGACATAGCTAATTTTGTAGCTAAATGTCTAGTTGCCAAAAGATTAAAATAGAACACCAAAAGTTTGTTGGATTACTGCAACCCTTGAATACCCCTGAATGAAAATGAGACAGTATATCAATCGATTTCTTGTAAGGATTACCTAGGACTCCATCAAGTTATGATGCAACATGGGTTATTGTTGATAGGTTAATCTACTCACATTTTGCATATTAGGATCAGTTGCCCATTGTACAAGTTGACTAAGGATTACATTTGAGAATTTGTAAGGTTATATGGTATACCAACTAGTATAGTTTCATACATAGACCCAAGATTTACCTCAAAATTCTGGGTAGCCTTGCAAGAAGCTTTAGGTACTAAGCTTCGTTTTAGTATATCTTACCACCCTCAAATAGATGGTTAAATTGAAAGAATCATTCAAACCTTGGAAGATATGCTTAGAGCTTGTGTGTTAGAATTTCAAGGAAGTTAGAATACACATCTACCATTAATAGAGTTTGCTTATAACAATAGTTACCATTCTAGCATAGGAATGACACCATTTGAAATTCTGTATGGTAGAAAGTGTATATCACATTTGCATTAGTTAGAAACGAGCGAAATAAGTTTATTAGGATCTGATATAGTACAGCAAACCACAGAAAATATCAAATTTATTAAGGAAAAAATTATTTGTTGCTCAGAGTAGACATAAAAGTTATGCTGATAAAAGAAAAAGACCTCTGGAATTCGAAGAAGGGGAATATGTATTCCTCAGAGTCACTCTTATACTGGGACTGACAGAATCCTTAAATCCAAAAGGTTGAATTATAGATTCATTAGTCCATTCCAAATTCTTAAAAAAGTAGGATCTGTTGCTTATCAAATTACACTTTTCTCAAATCTTTCAAATCTTCATAATGTTTTTTATGTATCTCAACTCAGAAAATACTGTTTTGACCCTTCATACATCATAGAACATGAAACAATTCAAGTAAGAGATTATTTGACTTATGAAACAAAACATGTACAAATCATAGATAGATTTGTCAAAGACTTGAGAGGAAAAGAAATTCCTTTAGTTAGAGTGATCTGGGAAGGACTGTCACCAGATGAGGCAATATGAGAATTAGAAGATGACATTCCGAAGTCTTATCCAAAGTTATTTTAATCAGGTTAGTGAATTTTAGGGACAAAATTCCTAACAAGAGGGGAGAAATATAATATCCTATTTTTCATAAAATATTTTTGTGAAGAAGAAAATTTTAATTTCTTTAACTTGAATATTTTATTTAGTTTTATTTTGCAATATTTGTTATTAATAAAAGAAGATTAGATAAATTTTATAAGAATTTAATTAAAAATTATTGAGATTGACTTTCTAGATAAATTGGATAATAGAATAAATATTTTGAAATAAAATTTAGCAATAATAATAAAGATTTGAAGTATTTTTTAATAGACATATTTAGATATTTATGAAAAGATATTTATAAAAAGATATTTATAAATTAATTATTATTTTAATATAAAAATCTATCTTAATAATCATTAAGGTAAGATATTTAGTAAAATTAATGATTACTTTGATTTTATATATTTTTTAAATAAAGTAGCTACGTGCACCATTTAGATTCACTCATAGCCAATTCAATTGGCTATATAAGGGGCTGCATGTAGAAGGAGAAAACAAGTAACAGGAGAATTAAAGTGAACTAGTGAAAGTGTAAGAATGGAGAGAGAAAAGAAAGAAGTGAGGAGAATTAAAGTGAACTAGTGAAAGTGTAAGAATGGAGAGAGAAAAGAAAGAAGTGAGGTGTAGCAGAGGAACGAAAGAGAAAGAGAAATAAAGAAAGAAGGAAAAGGGAGAGAGAAAAAGAAAATAGAAGAAAAAGGAAGAGGAAGAGAAAGAGAAGGGAAAAAGAAAGGAGATATGGTAAGAAGTAGGATCTGAATCTTCTTTTAAAAAAAATAAAATTATGACTTCTAGTATGTTTATATGCTTTATTAATTAATTTATTATTTTAATATTTTATACATATTATTATTTTGTTAAATTTTTAATACACATATAATGTTATGGAAAATTAATATTTGCTTGATTTTGAAAATTTTATGATATTTGACAAAATTTAAAATTATTATAATTTGAATATTGACTCTTTTATGAGACAAATACAATAAATTATAAAAAGATTAAAATATTACTCAAGATCTAATTTAAATAAATATTTTAATTATATTGTGCAATAAATATATGTGTATGATTTACATGGACTTTCTTATATTTACCTTGGCTTTGGAACAATTTTATGACATTTAGTTTGGACCTTTGCAATAAAAGGACTTTTGTGCAATGAATGTACTATCAAGACCAAGACAAACTATAGACCATGATGAGGACCTGACAAACTATGAACTATGATGAAGACTAAACAACTATGAACTATGATGTGGACTTTTAAAAGAACTATTATATTAATTTTAAATCATAGTTAGTCTCTTGAAGAATTGACATTTAAATTTAATGATTCTAAGTTTTGTAAATTTTATTTAATAGCCATGATTTATTTATAGACTTGTATATGATGACTTTATTTGTGATATATTAGTAGTTTGTATTGCTTATGTTTATGTATGATGACAAACAAATGATTCATGGAAAAGTTTGCACCTAACCATTGAGAGATAGAGGGATGAATTTCCTTCTATGTTACCTGTCTGGCTAGTGTGGGTATGTCTGAATTTGTTGTCACGATATTAAAGTAACACCAGAAATAGGGTGAATTCCTTATGTAAGTGAAAACCTTTAAATAAAATGTGAGACAAGGAGACATAGAAAGAAAAAGAAAAGTAAAAGATGGATTCTTTGTGATGAGAAACTTGTTTGCTGATGTTGCTGATGATTGGTACTTATTTGCTAATGTTTGTTGATACTTGTTGATAATTAGTACTTGTTTGTTGATATTTGATGAACTTGTTGATATTAATATATAAAGTTGTAATGCATGATTTATTTAGCATTCCTTCTGTTATGCTGAAATTGTGTTATTCTTGTCATACATGGGTTACCATAAGATTTTATGTGCATATTACACAGTTGAAACTCAATGTGTTTTCAAACGTTTTTATAGCTATTCATTTTCTACTGAGAATTTTCAATTTCCACTCTATTCATTATGTTTTCAGATTAGCACATGATACATTATGATTATTATCATTTAGATCGATTATGTATGAATTCTAAATCCAACGGAGGGAAATATATATATATATATATTGGAGTTATCATAAATATATGTATTTTGGCTAAATAATGACTCTGATATATGCAAGTAAAATCATGATTCCATTGTTGAGTTTATTAATTAGCACTTATGTTTCTAATTTTGTTTCTTTATTTACTATTATTTCAATTTCGATCTTTGCTCCTTGATTTTTTACTTCGATTTTTTATCTCTATCCTTTGATTTCGAACTCTGCTTCAATTTTTATCTCTTCGACTTTGATTCATTTCCTTTGATTTCGATCTATATTGAAATTTTAGTTGTTGTAAAACATAGTTTTCGATTTGTAAAGTTTCTTTAATTTTTCTCTACTTTGTATTTTAATATAAATTTTTAGATTTCAACTGAATTTTATTGAATTCAAAATTATGAAACTTTATTTAGTAAAAATTGAAATTTCTAAAGGAATAAATTCACTAATTTTATTATTAGGTCCTTGATTAGAAAGATTAAGAGTAATATTACCAAGTTTTATTCTATCATTCATACTAAATGTGTCCTTAAACCTTATACTATTAGGTTTAATATATTAAATTTTATCATATCATTCGTATCAAAAGGGCTAATAGTATATAGCTATGAAGCATGGACACACCGATTATGAGGCGTGTCCGTGTGTTGAACACATATCCGTGTCAGACACATGGAGACACCCGTACGACACACGTGTCCTGCGTGTCCGAATGTGTCCGATTAAAAAGATTATTTTTTTCAGTTTGGACACGTCTCGAACACGCTCGAACACTTCTCGGATACGCTCGGACACTTCTTGGACACGCTTAGACATGATTAGGACACGACTTGAACACGACCCATTAATTTTTTTTAAAAAAAGATAGTTTCTATGACTAACGTTCAATTAATAAGTCCGTAACTCACTCAAGCTTAATCACATGACTTACGTCCTAAGCCACAATTTTCACATACCAGTATTTTAAGTTTTATCTTTTCACACGCCACTATTAAACTTTTAAGTTTTATCTTTTCACACACCACTATTTTCATCTACTCTTTCTATCTCTACTCGTACCAAGTCGTCCACTTCGTTATCATCGAAGCTTGTCTCACACCAATATTCCTCTAGTTATTTTTTTTTTTACGCATTATGTACTTGACATTATTAGTCTAGTATGAGAAGTTAGTTTATGAGATTTTTAGAATATATCAATAAAAATTATATTTCATATTTTTTAAGAGGTGACTTCATTTAAGAATAAATATTGACACATACGACATATATTAAATATTATAAATCTTCAAATTTATAAAAATGATATTAATGAATTATAATTTTTTTTTAAAATTTTATAATATATATATATATATATAATTTTTGAATTTAGTGTATCTCTATATTGTGTTCATATCCATATCCGTATCCGTACTTCATAGGTATCCGTGCTTCATAGGTATATAATATAAATTCTTGCATAAATATTAGGGGGAAAATATTTACAAAAGAAAAATCAAGAGGCCAGAGGCCAATGTGATACCAACGGGTGACTAACTAGTAGTTGTTTATCTTTCTCCATTACATTGTTCTCGGGTCCCCGCGGCCGCATCAAGAAACGAATACTGACATCCAATGGAAACCAGTGTTTGGAAGCCCAAAAGAATGAAGAAAAGGCCCACTTACTCGCAGAGAGCGAATAGCATTAACGATTTATTTATTTATTTTTGATTGGAGCATTAACGATTCTTTGAACTTTAGGAAGAAATCAGAAAAAACAAAACTTAAGAAAGATACAACAAGAAAAAGGAAAAGCGTTCGAGGCTTTTAATAAAGTGCAATAACTTGAATGAAAATTGAGAGGAAGAGCAAGAAGCCTGAGACGTGACCGTTCAGTAGCGTACCTTTAACTTTAACCAAGAAAATCAGAACATTTCAACAATAGATAGAAGAGAGCACAAAATCGAAACATAGGCCGCTAAGCCCGCATTCAATTTTAATAAATTTTACAGCCCACGATTCTCTCGTACGAATCACTTCCCATTCATTAATTATTAATTATTAATTATTAATTATTAATTATTAATTATTAATTATTTCATTTCATTTTGAATTTGGAGAGAAAGAATGAAAAACAGTGAGAGTGGCCCCGCAATTCAAACAGTTTACTATAAGCACTTTTCCAGTTTTCATATTCTGAACAAACTTTCCCTTTCCCGGTGACTCACTCTTCCACTTTCGCTTCCAGAATCGAGAACCGCACACATATGATCCATTCACTAATCTAAATCTAATAAACAATCTAACATTCTAAATTAGTGGGAGAAAAAAAAACGTAAATTTATTTACTTCGCTAATCAAGTTGTCGATACCTTTTCATTCCATAACTCTCTCTTCGTTCCTCCAGCAAGTGGCGATGGTTAACCATAACCGAGTGAATGTGATAGTGTTATCACTCATCCATTGCCGCCATTGTTATCCTTAAACGCCACGCGACTAGGTGATGAGTACGGTGTGTAGTACGGAGGGGAAGCGCACGGCGTCGAGAACGGCGTCGCTTCGTTCAACAACTCATCCACTGCCACCGCCACCTCATCCACCGCCACCTCCTCGCTCAACCACGCCATTTTCGTTGCCGTCTTCTTCACCACCACCGCGCTACACTCCGCTGAAGAACCGTTCTCGGACTCCAAACCCTCTCTCTCTTCCTCCTTGATAGTGAATAGCACCCTCGACGGACCGTACAGGCACTGAAACTTCATAACCTGTTGCTCCAGCTCCAGCTCCAGCTCCAGATCGCGCTCCATTTCCCCTGGAGGAGACGATGAGCTCGGAAGAGAAGCTTCCTGGGGCTCCACCCGCACCCGCGGACGGTACCTCTGGCGGCGCCGCCACAGCACGTAGATGATTTCCGCTGCGAGGGCCGTGAACGTGACGGCGATGATCGCCGTGATCGCTGTTCCGAGCTTGTTTAGACCCATCATCGTGACAAAAAAACGTACACCAGTGGCACCCCCGTTGCGTTGGTTCTTCTTGCTTTTGTGTGTGCGGTGGTTGATTTTGGGCTTTGTCGTTTCCTCACAAAACGGAAAAACCAAATAAAAGCGTGAAGTGGGAAATGGTGGTTTTAGGCAAAAATTCAAGGAAAAAAAAAAGAAAGAGGGAGGGAGAAAGGAAAAAGAGAGAAATTGGGGTAATGCCTAACTAGAATAAAAATATATTTTTGAATATTTAAAATATGATACTCTTATTTGAGATACTATGTTACATGTAAGTGTAATTTATTATTTTTGTATTATGTATGTAAAATTATATAAAATAAGGGTGTTACTTAGTATTTTATATATTCAAATAACATAATTATTAAATAAAAGGCCTACATGTTTTGCTGGTTAGGGGTTTAATGGTGGTAGATGGCTAGTTGGATGGAAAACGATGTGTATTTTCTTGGCAAATGTGGGTGTTATTATTGCAATGTGGCCTTTTCAATTTTTTGGGTTATTAAGAAAGAAAACCAACTATGAAAGTGATATCAAAGTTTCATTACAAGGGTGATGTACAATGATAGGCTCAGAAATTTTAAATAATAAATATAAATATTTTTGTAATTGAAATAGATGTAAGTAAGTTGATAATATTTTCAATTACTGTTAGTTTGTAGAGATAAAAAAATATAAAAAAATTATACTTTAAATATATTAGTATCAAATTCACGCTGAATATTATTAAAAAATAAAAAATAATATTATATAAATATATTCAAATATTAAATTATGTGAATATTATTAAAAAATAAAAAATAATATTATATAAATTTATTTTTTATTATTATAAAATTATTAATTTATCTGTATATAAAAATAAAAATTATATATATAAAAAATATTCAAATATATTTATATAAGAAAAAAAAATATTTTAAAATAGAATGAGGATATGTATTCCCATTCTAAAACATATGGGTCCGTCCCCGGTGATGCAGGTTTCAATTACCAACAAAAGGAGTTTGTGAAGGATGACCCCCAACTCCACCCCCATACCCAAGTGATGTGGGACCATGGACAATGAGCATTTTCCTATTTGAATCCTGTGGTCAATGATTCAACGTTTGTTGTACTAAAAATTATGGGTGTTAAAATGAGAGACATTCAAAATGTTTCAATTGAAAATTTGAACATTAATATCCCAATGTAAATGATTTATTATAACAAGTTTTTACTTTGATTCTTTTTTTTCTCTCTCCAACTCTTCCTTTTTTTGTTTTTCTGGTGACGTGAAACAAAGGCATCAAACCCTTTACATTGCTTACAAATCACAACACAATGCATCAACTAAAGTGTTGTAACAAGCATGAATTGCTTTATAATCACTGTAAACGAATTCCCCATCATATGAAACTATTATGGATCTTAAATACAAACAAAGCGTTTAAAACGAAAGACGATTGAAATTGAATCAAAGAAAAAAAGAATTACAAAATTTTCAAATTCAGGAAACATTGACCATCAAGACCCAAAATGCAATCTTGCTCCTAACAGTTGTCTTAAACGCTCTTTCTCATCCACTTTTGTCAAACCCATATCAACACTCGTTTGTCGCCTCGAAATTTGCCGAACAAGTGCTAGAAGCATAGTCTGCATGAAAAAAAATAATTTTTTTATATAAAATTATTTGAACCATTTTTATTTATAATTTAAACCAAATCATTGCCATGGAGGAATTATAACCACGATAGAAGCGAAGATATTAGCATCATCAACTGGTGGATGCGCCCGTTGCCATCCCTACTTTTGTCAAACCCATATCAACACTCGTTTGTCGCCTCGAAATTTGCCGAACAAGTGCTAGAAGCAGTTGAACCATTTTTTGAGAAACCAAATCATTGCCATCACCACGAGAAGCAAGAGCATCATCAACTGGTGGATGCGTGGTGATTTATGGGTGGACTGATCGGAAGTTCGACTTAGTAGAGGTAGAGTTTATCGAAAGCTCGATTGTTTACGCTCTAAAACTCTTCTTGAGGGAGGTGGCTGTGAGAAAGGGAGAAAAAAAAAAGAAGGAAACTTGTTAATAAAATTGTCAGTGAAAAATTTTAGCCCTTGATCATTTTTGAAGCAAAATATATGATGATAAATTATGGAGTATCAATGTTTCAAAATTATTTAGGAATATTTAAAATATCTCCATTAAAATGTGTTGATAGTTATTGGTTGATGTAAATAATTTGAAAAAATATGTAGATTAAAGTGATAAAATATAAGTCTAAAAATAATTTGACTTGACGAAAGGGTGTTCAATTTTGGTTTAGCCTATATTAAGTTGGGCTTGATATCTAATTTTTTTATTAGAGTATTACCATTTAATTTATTTGATATATGTAAATAGTTTTAGTTTTATTATAATATAAATTAATATTTGTATTACAATTTTTTTATTTAATATTTGATTGAAATTAAATTATACAAAAAAAAATTATAAAGCATAAAAATAATTCAAGTTTGTTGACCAACCCAACTCGTAATAATAATCTGTAGTACTTTTGGTTTAACTTGATCCAGCCCAAATTTAACTTCGCCCTTAGCTAGCAGTGGCCTGAATTTGACACCCCTACCAAAATTGATTCAACCTTTGTGACCATTTAGGTAACAAATGAGAGTGGTTCAGATCATAGCTAATTTTTCTCTTAACGAAATGTAGTATACTACTGTACAAAAATATTTATCTACTTCAGCAACTTTAAGTCTTGAACCAATTTATACTTGTTATATCTGATCAAAAAAAATTTATACTTGTTATATACTAATTATTATAGTCATAAATTCAAAGGATGATCAGGAAAGGATTACCCTTTTAATACAAGATACACCTTCACTCAAAAATATATGACATTAATTAATCTGGTTTCAACATCCAATTCAAAAGTCAGAACGTAACAAACTATGCTAATTCTTGCATGTCAAACATGAATTCACGATATTAATTATCAGGTTGTCCATTTGGAAGCTATAGAACGGTCATGTGGTTATATTATATATAGAAAGAATAAAAACAAAAACGAAATCGTTTGTTTTGAAGAAAAAAACGGAAACAAAATCCTTTTCATTTTCTATTACCGGCAACACTGGTGGAAGAAATAATTTTCCAATTCTCAATTGTTATTATTTAGTAAAGGTTAGAGAGATAGTTATTATCAATATAGTGACTCATTGACCACCATATCAATGGTATTTGATTAACAGTTCAAAAAAAAAAAACAATGGTATTTGATTAATCTAGATTAAATGAATACATGATAAGTTGATTGAAACTTAAAAGGCAATTCTTACAGGGGTATAACCAAACAAATAAAAAGGCGTTGTAATAATGATAACAAAGATTCGTGTTTCTTTTATTTGTTTTTCAGCAACCGACTCATACTCTACTCTATAATTATTTTACCAAAACTTTCAACATGGTTTTCTGAATATTGTGCCAGTCACAAGGGTACAAAGCAGCCCTAACGGTAAAAATGGTTCAGAATAAAAAAGAGATATGAAAAAAAAATAATGAAAGCAGACAAAATCATGCAACATTTGAAAACATTAATCCTGGCCACAATGTCATTTTCTAGCAATTTTTATCACATCATTTTTAGGTGAATTATTGTTTGAATATCTAAACTTTTTGTGATATTAAGGACCATAACTTTGTTTAAATATATTTTTATTAATAAAAATGTTCAAAAATGTTAACACTAAGAGTGAATCAAGAGAGAAAAATGAAGAATTTTATTCCAAACACTGGTATTCTGGACTGAGTTTCATATTAATAGTTTAAGAGTAACTTAACTTACTAAAATTAAATCGTAGATATTTATATGTGTTATTAAATAAATAAATTTACTTATTTATGAAAAGTAAATTTTTCATAAGATCATTCATAAATAAAAAATCAATTATATTCATCGTAAATATTAGATTTTTATCTTAATTAATAACTTTTAATACAAATTTAATTATGATTATTATTAACTAAAATACTTTTATAAATATCACACAAAATAATAAAAATATACATTTAATTTCAAACACTTTACTTATATTATATATAATTTAACTTAAATATTAAAATATTTTTAACAAATATTCACTCTCCCACACCACCATCATAATCATCGTTCATGAGAGTAAACACATGATTCGGATGCTATATTGGTCAATATAATAAAAAAGTGATATTAGGTTCATCTATCAAGTCAAAATGAAGGAACGTGGTGCAAGGAAGTCAAAGCCCAGTAAAAAAGCCTTATCTTAATATAAAATCCATAATCCATAATACTTACTAAAGGAAAAAAAAAAAGGTTATTAAGGGGGTGTTATCCCCCTTAGCTCCTTGCATGTTTTGCCACTGCTTATACCACTTTTTTTTTTTCAAAATAATAAAATAAAAGAAACACATATTTTAACATATATTTTTTCTATTTTTTTCTCAAACAAAAAAGATATAACAAATAATATAAACGAAACAGTGTGTTTTTTTATCAAAATATAAACGAAACATTGTAAGAATTATTTTCCTAATTCTATAAAATCTTTTTAAATGATTTGCGCAATCAACCGCGCAAAAGAAAAAAGAGTCGTTATTTGCATTGAATTCCATGTATATGTGCACAATATTTTTTTTTAAATAATTTAGACTTTTATTTTAGCTTTTTTATGTAAGTAATGCACTTTTCTTCTTTATTTTTTATTATATCGCACTTGCGACATAAGTTCTTAAAGTACGCTAGTTTTTTAATGTTTATACCAAATCAACTTCTTAACATGAACTTTTATCTTCTTTTTTTTCTCAAAAACAATGAGAAGTCGATTTTAAAAAATTGACTTGTCAATGTTATATCTTTTTATTTTATTTTAAAAATAATTGAGAAATTAGTTTTCCATAAACCAACTTCTCAACATTATGTTTTTTTTTTTCTAAACAGTTGAGAAGTAGGTTTTTAGAAAACCAACTTCTCAATTTTGTTTTCTCAAAAAACAACAAAGGAATAATGTTAAGGAGTCGATTTTTTAAAAACTTGACTTTTCAACGTTTTAAACAAAATAATAAATAAAATTTGATGTTTAAAAGCCTGTTTGCACCAAACTATCAATACTAAAAACATTAACACATTTTGGGAATTAATGTTAATTACAAGTGCCATATAATGGGAATTAATTAAAAAAAACTGCAATATTTATGTAAAAAAGCCTTTTATTTTAGGATGTTATAATAATACAACAAAAATAGACATAATTTTTTTGGTATTGTTACAGCATAATTAGGTTAGTTGATGATTAATTTAGGTAGTTAGTTATTACTTATATACACATGTGATTATTTAGTAGTTAGTTACTATATCTAGTTTATATAAGTCATATATTAGGCTTGTATCATACACATTCTACCATTCAAAAACTAAGTTTTATATTGCCATGAGTATTCTTTCTTCAACCATAGCTTCTCCAAGCTATATTACAATTAGTCTTTGTTCCACCCTAACCTCTTTAAGCTAGACTTTTACTTGGATCACTAACGAATCTGCTTACAAAGAGAAGATATAGGTTTATGTTTCTCTCAACACTCAAAGAGTATATTTAAGCAATTGAATATAGAGATAAGAATGAGATTTTATATTCTCTAACACTCAAGGAGCGGATCTAAGCAAATATTGAGAGAACAAGTTTCTATTTTAAGCAAGTGATCAAAAGATGGTTTCAACAATAAAACTTTGTTCAGAAGTGAGATTAAGCAGTCAGAAGTTCGATCAGAAGTTTGGTAGAATAACAGTTGGCTGCATACCTTCAAACTTCCAAGCCCCTTCAATTTAAAGAGCTTCAGAAACTAGCCATTTGAGACTCTAACAATTACTGTTCAAAGTCAACTTACCGTTTTCTTGTCCTGTAGCAGTCAGTCAGCTTCCTTTTAATATGGTCTCCAACAAAGTCAGCATCGCATTAGCCTATAAGATCAGGATTTGTACCTTTATCATACCAAAGACAAAGATTAAATGTTCTAATTAAATTTCTAAAGATTCTTTTAACATCTTGTAAATTAGATTCTTTAGGATTTGCTTGGAATCTGGCACATATTTCAAAACTCAATTGAATGTCTGGTCTACTAGCAGTTAGGTACAGAAGTAAGCCTATTGATAACAATGTATTTTATTCATTTTATAATCCTCTCACTAGGCTTCTTAAGTTCAATTTGCCTTAATTAAGTTGATTTTAACACATTTTATGAAATTAAGCTTAATTGGATCGTTGAAAAAATTATTGCTTGAATTATCATTAACTTGGGTGATTGCATTCTTAAGTAAAGTGACCACAATTTGAGTTGTAATTATCTGATTAATATGATTCTAGTCTTGTTAGAAAGTTAAGATAATTCTCTAATAAATATTTACTTGATAGCAAAAGCCACATTGATAGCAATATATTTCATTCATTGTATAATCTTTTCACTTGGCTTTTTCAGTAAACTAGCTATAATTTGAGTTACAAATATCTGATGGATGTGATTTTGGTCTTGTTTTAAAGGTAAGACAAATTTCTACAACTTTCATCAAGGCCTCAAGACTGCGAACACACGTTTGGATAACTCAAATTGAAGTTGAAGCAAAATCTAGAGTTTTGAACCTGACAGCTTGACCTCTATGCACTCATTAGGCTATATCTCGGGTTATAGGAGTTCAACAATTTTAAAATTTTGACAGTGGAAGGTTATGACCCATATCTACAACTTTTATGAAAAACACAAAATTCAGTTCAGATTCCTTAAAGGTGATATTAGGCTTGGAATTCAGAACAGAAGAGCTGAAGTTGGGTCTGACCCATGAGTAGTAATTAGGCTATATCTCGGGCTATAGGTGGTGGATTTAGCTAAACTCAGTGTCTATGGAAAGCTAAGACAATTTCTTAGAACTTTCATGAAGATCACCTGGCCAGAAAATGACGTATGCCATGAGTTCAGAAGTGAAACATTTCAGAGATAAGAATCCACCCACTCATCATCATCAAACAACTATTTTGGCATTTTGTTCTCATCATCCATCAACTCCTTTGGCATTTTATGTTCCTCTAACTCTATAAAAGGAGGTAAGGGCTGATTATTTTAGGGTGTTAGCTTAGAGTTTACTTTCATACTTGTATGTTAATTGTTTCCTTTGTGTAGTTTTCTATTGTTCTTAATTGAAGTTATGTTCATCATCTTCTTCTTTCTTTCTTTCTTTCTTCTTAATTCATGAGTAACTAATTTTCATTTTGCTTGGGTGAAAGGGTGAAGCTCTTAGTAATATGTTGAGGTTAGATTAATTTCCTTCTTGTGCTTAAATGATATATTTTTAAGTGATCATTATATGTGTTGTATGTTGTTTCCGATCAATTTAGAAACTCTTTTTGTATAATGAATATCTTGATTCATTGTAGACAAGACGTTGGCATAGTGGATGCTTGAGATCATTTACAAATATTGGTAGATAATTAAAGGAACCATAATATGATTATATATATAATCTTAATTGAACTTTGAATGTTAAATCTTCCGATTGGAACCTTCATTATGTATGATTTCAATTGAGTTATTAAAAGAACTAATATTGTCTTTAATTTATTACCAAGAGTGGATCTTCTAACCCAAGTGAATCCTTTTCATCTTTGAACAACTTTTATCACCTTTAGTATTGTGACAAATCTGCTCCTTACCTCAAAGAATTTTCTTCATCAATTCCCTGTGGATCGACCTCGGACTCCCGAGAATATATTACTTGAAACAACCTGTACTTGAGTTTGAAACTTTTAATTTTCCCATCACCTATCATACCTCTGTATAGTTTTTCATTAACAGGTTTACCTTTCTCGTCTAAGTTTAGAACTGGAGAGGGCTGCATAGGTGTGGTTATCTTCTTTGTTAAATCCATTTTGAATCTTCTAAGAAGATCCTTAGTATATTTTTCTTGATGGATTAGAACTCCATTCTTCTATTACTTAATTTGTAACCCCAAGAAGAATTTTAATTCTCCCATCATGCTTATTTTAAATTCTCCTTGCATATGCTCAGAAAATTCCTTGCACAAAAGTTCATTAGTATATCCAAAGATAATATCATCCACATAAATTTGAACAAGCAAGAAATCAGTCTTTTGATGTTTTGTAAATAAAGTTGTATCAATTTTGCCTTTTACAAAACCATTTTTATAGAAGAAAAAAAACTAAACCTCTCATACCAAACTCGAGGAGCTTGCTTTAAGCCATACAAAGATTTTGAGAGTTTAAAGATATGATTAGGATATTTTTCATGTTCAAAACCAGGGCGTTGTTTTATATAAACTTCTTCAGAAATATAGCCATTCAGAAAAATAGATTTTACATCCATTTGATATAAAATGAAACATTTTGTAAGTAGCATAAGCAAGTAAAATTCTGATAGCTTCAAGTTTAGCAACATGAGCAAAAGTTTCATCAAAATCAATACCTTCTTGCTTATTGTAACCCTGACTTACCAACTTTGCCTTGATTCTGATTATATTTCCTTATTCATCGAGCTTGTTTCTGAATACCCAACGAGTTCCAATGATAGTATGATTTTCAGGTTCTAGAACTAGTGCCCAGACTTTGTTTCTTTTGAATTGATTTCGTTCTTCTTGCTTGGCTTCTATCTAACTTTCATTTTGAATAACTTTGTCTATTTCTTTTGGTTCAATTTATGAGATGAGAGTAATGTTCACATTGTTTCTAAATGAAGATATGGTTCTCACACCTTGAAAAGGTTCTCCAATGATTTGATTTTTTGAATGAGATGTGAGATGTCTCCATTCTCTTGACATCTAAGTCTGAATTTTGATGTTGCTTCCAAATGGAGTCTTCTGATGGTCATCAGAAAGATTGTCAGTTGAGTCATGAGATTCCTTCTTTAGAGTGGGTAGATCAGAAACCTTCTTTAGAGTATCTTTCAGAGTAATGTTCTCAAATTCTTTTTCCAGATGAAAAACATTAAATTCAGAAGAATGATTACCATCATTGAAAGAAACATCTATAGATTCTTCAACAGTGAGAGTTCTTGTGTTGTAACTTCTATAGGGTTTAGAAGAAGTTGAGTAACCAAGAAATATACATTTATCCACCTTAGAATCAAACTTACCAAATTAATCCTTATTGTTCAAGATTAAGCATTCAGATCCAAAGGTACCAAAATAAGACATGTTGGGTTTCCTACCCTTCTATAATTCATATGGTATTTTCTTGATAATTGACCTTATAAAAACTTGGTTCTGAACATAGCACGAAGTTTTTATAGATTCTGTCTAGAAGCATTTTGGTAAGCCACTATCACAAAGGAGAGTGCTTGCCATTTATTGCAAGGATATATTCTTTCTCTCTACAACATCATTCTGTTGAGGTGTTCTAGGAGAAGAAAAGTTATGAGAAATTCCATTTTCATCATAGAATTCTCTAAAAGATTGATTTTTAAACTCTCCTCCACGATCGCTTCTGTTGGTAGCTATGCAAAAACCTTTACATTTTTATATTTTCTTGCAAAAAATATTAAAGGCCTTACAAGATTCATCGTTGTCCTTAGGTATAACACTCATATGAATCTAGAGAAGTCATCCACAATGATGAAGTCATACCTCTTACTACCCAAGCACGTGGTTCTAGTTGGTCCAAACAAATCAACGTGTAAAAGTTCAAGTGGTCTTGTGGTTGAAATAACATTTTTTTACTTGAAAAGAAGCTTTGGTTTGTTTTCCTCTTTGGCAAGCTTCGTAAACCAAATATTTTGCAAATATTATCTTGGGTAAGCCATTGACCAAGTTGTTTTTCAAAATTTTTGAAATATTTTTTATGTTAACATGACCAAGCCTTTTATGCTACAACCACTTCTCATCTTTAAAATATGCTAAACTCTTTACATTTTGATTTGAGTGATCTTCTAGATACATGATATATGTATTATAATACCTCTTGATCAGTGAGAAGGTTCAAACATAACTTTGTAGATTTTGTCACAAAATTGGCTAATGTTCAGAAGGTTATATTTCAACCCTTCAACCAGAAGTATATCATTGATGATGAAAGAAAATTCCTTACTAACATTGCCTATGATAATGATCTTGGATTGAGAGTTATCTGCAAAAGTATCTAATCCTCCATCCTTTTCTTTAAGTGTTAGAAACATGGATCAATCTCCAATCATGTGCCTTGAACAACCACTATCCAAATGCCATTTCTTTCATTTTTGAACGATTCTCAGACACACTTGCAAGTGTAATTATCTTCTGTTTGTTACTTCCAAAGCTTTTTTGTGGTTAAGTTTGTAAGTTATGTTTTGATGATAACAACTACATTGAAAATTATGAATATTTACTCTTAAGTATCTTAATTGTGCTAACATGATATTTGTGGAGTTTTCTTGTTAGTAAAAACTTTTTCAAGACTAAATCAATTATAAGAATGCTTTTCTGGATGATTAAAGAAGGATAAGAGGATCAAATTCTAACTTGAGAAAGTTCAAGGTGCATCTTGAGAGAGTTTCTGAAGAACTTGAGAGAATTCATCCTAAAAAGGTTATGAGAAAGTTCAAGAATGTAAAGAATCTCCACAAAGACCAAACTAAAAGCAAATCAGAGATTAAAATGAAGTTATCATCATCCGAGATATCAAGATGAAACATGAAGATGATGGTGGAATTAATGAACAAGAGGTTTTATGAAAGATCAAGTTTGATAGAGTTGTTAAGAAGGTCAACTGAGATGAACCTTGAGAGAGTTCATGGGCAGGAGGAACTTTAGTGAAAACGCTGACACAAGAAGGACAAATAGTCGTTGGGAACTTCTAACAGTTACTTTTCGCAAGCTATAAAAGGCTTCAAGCTTGAAAAGAAGAAAGTTGAATGATCTGAAATAGATTAGAGCTACATATATGAAGAACAACTCTCTTACCTCTACCTATTTTATTATTAAAGCTATGAAATTTTTAGTAGGTGTGTTGTAACTTTGCTAAATTGTGTTAATACACTCTTTGAATGATTTCAAGACCTATCTATTTATATTAAACACTTTGTTGATACCCAATTTTGTCCATAAAATTTTTGTTGCTTGGATCATTCAAACATTTTAATTCATAATAAAACAAAAGAAAGAACAAAAAAGAGAGAAAAGATGAATGAAAATCCAAAAGAAAAAAGAAAAAATGAAAGGAAAAAGAAGAAATTTGAAATGCTAAGGTGTCTTCTTGTATCACAAAGTCCCACATTGGAGAAGTCATGCTCCTTCCCCTTCCCCTCCTCCTATATAAAGAGGTGGTTCTCATTTGTTTTGGCATCAAAAAATTTGCACTCTTTAGCTTAATACTAAGTATAAGAGTTAGAAGAAATTATACTCTTGGGCTTAATACTAAGTATAAGAGCTAGAAGACTCTAGTAAAAACTTTTCTCTTGCAAGTGAGTTGCTTTTCAAGGTTTGATTTGAAGAGAACGTGTGGGGTCTTGTGCACTAACTTCTTTAAGCATATCATTTTTATATACCTTGGAGGTAAGTTTGCTTATTTTTTCTTGTGTTATTATCTTTCATTATATATATATGTTATTCATTTTAGTTTATTCATTTATTAGTTTGGTTTATTTATTTATTTATTATTATTATTTTGTAAACTTTTTCGTTTAAAATTAACTCAATAATAAATTGGGATTAGCTGAGTTGTGACAGCTTGTTAATCCTATAACTTTTGGAATCATCTAAGTTGTGACAGCTTGATGATTCGAACATTTTTCTAAATATTAAAAAATTTGAATGAGTTTTCAAAATAAAAAATCTTTTCAAAATTAAAAAACAACCAACTCACAATTATTTTCTAAAGAACTACGTGACTTTGAGTTCCTCATTGCACCTGAGGATACGTAGGAGCAGAATTCCAATTCTGTCAAGCCAAAAAAATAAATTTTCATAATTTAGTTGTTTCTTTTCTTTTTTAAAAAGGGTAAAATAAATATATTTGAGATTATTAAAATTTACGCAACTAACTTAAGGTACCGTTCTTGGAACGGACAGTGTAGGGTGCTAACACCTTCCCTACCTGTAATCGACTCCCGAATCCAAACTCATTTCTTAAAAAGACCAATTTTGCCTATTTTAAGGGTTTTTCTAATGTTTTCCTAAATTAAATAAACATTGGTGGCGACTCCATTGATTTTTAAAATCTTAATCTTTTTCAGTCATTCCGTCGCGATTTCGGTTGCGACAGCTGGCGACTCCGCTAGGGATATTAGAAAGTCAGGCCTATTATGTTAGTTATGTAAATTATTAATAATTTCCATTTATTTATTTTACCCTTTTTGTTTTGTTTTTTTCTTTGTAATTTTTTTTATGTAAATATTTGCTAGCATTATTCGTGTTTTTTTTTTATTTACTTGTATATATTTTTGTGCTTAATTGTTGAAACCTTAGGGTAGATGATTGTTGGCTGTTGTATGTATGTTCTATTTGACTGTTATTTTGGCAAGGTGATGTTAATTCTTAGGATTATGGAGGTTTGTATGCTCCCTACACCCACTGCACCTACACGTTTATCACACACATTCGAGTGGGGCCCTATACCCGGGTCTGAGTGAAGCCTAAGCTAGGTAGAGGTTGCGTAGTGGTAGCCATTTTGGATGTACATCCTGTTTAGTTATTGCGAAAACCTCATCTAGAGTGTGCCCTTTTCATGAATGTCCCACACCTAGTGGTTTACCCGCTGTTTGTGGTCAACATTCTGAAAAGGGACTTAGCTCTAGAGGCCTTTAGAATAGTAGAGCCACCCAATGAAAGTTTTCACGAATCAGAAGGACCCATAAATCCTTAGGATAAAACTCCTCAAATTTAAGGAATTTCCTTAGGACACAAAGGGAGCTACTTCTTCTTTATCCATCTCTTTCTCATGTCATTCATCCATGCATTTTTTTATGATTTGCATTTACCTAGCATTCTTAAAAAAAAAAAGGGTATATCATCTTGCATCCTCATGGTTTGCATTTTCATTCATTCTCACTATATCATCTTGCATCCTCATGGTTTGCATACATGCATTTAGTCATTTTTGTTCAGTCAATACTAATAATTGCATCATGTTTCCTTGGAGTAGACACTATAGCAGGAAAACTGCTTCCACGACACCCTTACAGGACTCGTTCCCAAGCAAGGATCATGGATGAGATAGAACAAACTCAAGAGTTGAAGGATGAAGTGAACCAGCTTAGAGAGCAAATGTCCAAGATGATGGAGCTGTTGCAGTCTCTGGAGAATAGAAGGAGCACAGATGGGAATCCCCCAACGACAAACGAAGGACACCCAGCCACACCTCTTCACCCGCCTGGCTTCTCTCCAACCCCTCTGCAATATCAAGGCCTCAACCCTCAAGGAGTTATGATGCCGCTAACTGTTTACCCAAACAGTACCACCCAACCCGTTGTCACCAGTTCTCAGGGAACTCAAGTTCCATTATTCCTACCATATGGCCTCCCTCCCGGATATGTACCACCATTGGCCATAAATCCCCTTGATAATGGCACGTCAGCAATAACATCGATCCTAAACCCGCCAAATACTACTGAAACCCGGGTTACTCAGCCAAGTGCTAATGAAACTTCACAAACACAGCACCCATTCCCTTTCTTTCTTCCACCATATGGTTTTCCTGCCGGCTTTGTACCACCCCAAGTGGCCAATCCCTCGGACGGCAGCACACCTGCTGCTAGCTCTTTGAACATGACCCAACCACCTGCCAACGGAACCTTGCCGGCGCAGCATTTTATCCCCACTTTTATGCCACAATACCCATTGAATTCTTCTGTCGAACATTCCCAGTCCAAAGAGAAATTGAAAACTCTAGAAGAAAGACTGCGCGCCATAGAAGGGGCAAGTAGCTACGGTCTCCTTGATGCTTCAGAACTCTGTGACGAGCGCCGAACTCAGTCAAAATTATAACCGAAGTTATTACTTAAGCTTGTAGCATAGTGACAACACCGGATCATCTCCATAAGGATTGTAGATGCAATTTAATCAAATCAAGTAAAAGTTAGCAAAGGGGGGTTTGATAGTTTAAGATCGCACTTAACAAAATTAAAGGAAGAAATGATAAATAAAGAGTAGTCAATTTAGAAACCTATCCAAGATTGGGTGGATTCAATCATAGACCCTTCATAAAACACTTGAAGCGCAATTGAATTGTTAATTTGGATCTAACCGAGATCTCTCGCATCAAATCCAGAATTCATACTAGACGATCGTCTAGAATTCAATTAACAAGTGATAAACACAAATCCGCAATCGCACCATTCATGAAAATCTATGTTAATTTCAAGTACCGAATTCAATTAACTTAGGCACAAATTAGTAACCTAACCTCTTCAATTCGTGATTAATTTAGATCAATCAGTTCTAAGTTTCATCACAAATCTCAATCTTCATTTATGTGATTAGTTTAGATCAATTAGTTCTAAGTTTCATCACAAATCTCAATCTTAAACCAAGATCAAATCAGATCAACATAAATAGAATCACCATTCATGCATTCAAGATCAAGAAGAAGAAGAAAGAAGAAGAAGGAAGAAGAAAAGAGGAATTCAATTACAAATCAAATACAATGCATAACCAAGGTCTCAAGAATCCAAACCACAATCTCTTCAAGAGTTCTAAATTGACCCAAAATAGCTTAGCCCTCCATTACCATGAAGGGGAGCATCAAAATATACAAAAACTATGAGAAACTATGAAGAAACAAGAAGAAACTTAGAGAGAAATGAAGGAGAATTACATTTTGTTCATGATAAATGGTGCCTTTTATAGAAGTCTAAGGTAACAAAATGACAAAGGGAAGTGGGTGGATGAGTGGATGAGTGAGTGGAGTGTTTGAGTGGATGGATTAGTGGGTTGGTTTAGTGGATTGGTTTAGTGGATGAGTGAGTGGAATGGTTGAGTGGTTGAATTAGTGAAAAATGCCAAAGGACTTTTGGTGAGTGAGAAATTATAGACATGAATGGGTGTGTGGATGGATTAGTGGATGGATTAGTGGATGAGTGGGTGGAGTGGTTAAGTGGTTGGATTAGTGTATGAGTGGATGAATGGGTGAGTTAGTGGATGAGTGGATGAGTGGATTAGTGGATGGATGAGTGGGTGGTTGAGGACGAAAATTTCATATCTGACTTGGAAGCCAAAAACGACCCACTATACTTCAGAACCACGAAAAGTGTTCTTCATGAAAGTTGTAGACCCTTGTCTTGGCTATAAAATGGATAGCTGGTTCGTCCAATTTGGCTTCCTTAAGCCCAAGATATGTCCCAAATACCGTAGGTTGCTCAAACCCAACTTTAGCACCTCTGTTCTGACTTGTAAGCTCAAAATGACCTACTAGACTTCTTTTTCTCAAAATGTGTTCTTCATGAAAGTTGTTTATTTGGATCTTGACCATCCACTGTTCAAATTTCAGCCCATCTCCATTATTACATCTTGAGATATGATTTTATGAGTGCACACTGTTCGGATTCTACTGACAGAACCCGTATTCTGACTTCCATGTAAACTTAGGTCCCTTAGACATCTGAATCGGACTTCGAACTCTTCATCAAAGTTGTAGAGCTTGCTCTTAGATTTCCTACAAGATAAAATTCATGTTCATCAGATATTAGAAACTCAAGTTATGGCCAAAATACAGAAACAGTGTCAAATCTCAATAATGCTGGAAATATTCAATTAGGACCAATTTGAGCTCAAACTCACAAAATCATACCAAACTCAAT
The DNA here is from genome assembly GCA_029884605.1 of Ormosia emarginata. Lineage (NCBI taxonomy): Eukaryota > Viridiplantae > Streptophyta > Magnoliopsida > Fabales > Fabaceae > Ormosia > Ormosia emarginata. The sequence continues at coordinate 8,018,840 of JAQQTP010000051.1, forward strand.
CAATTAAGAATATGGAGAGTGTAAATGACTAAACATAAGGGTTTCTTAATGAATAAAATATGTGATTATCAAATTCTTCCACACTTAGCTTTTTGCACTCCTGGGCAAAACTCAAGACCAAAATTTTACAATCAAGAAGAACAACCAAAGGTTCAAGGGATCAAAACATTCATGAGTTAACAATTCTCCACATCTCAAACCAACAAGCAAGGTATCTTCAACATGAATCGAGAATGATAGATCTTCACAAGATTCCCTCTCAATCTCTCAAGTGTTTAAAAGGTAAGTATTTCACTCAATTCAACCCATGAAAATTGCACTACCATAAGCTTGCTTATCTTCTACTTCTTCACTACTCAAAACACATGCACACACAAATCATGAGGGCTTTATTCAAGGTTGTAGTGAGGTCAAGGTAACAGAAGAGGATAAAATGGATATGAGAAGATAAATACCAAAGAGAATAAAAGCAAATGAGAGCTGAGTTCAAATAACAAGCATAAAAGTTCATCCCAACTCTAGTGTATATCCCTTTACATATTCATTTCCCAATCCTTTTCTTTTTTTTTTTTTAAACACTTGGTTTTTTTTTTTTTTTTTTTTTTTTTTTTTTTTTTTTATATATATATATATATATATATATATATATATATATGAACATAACTATATACATCAATTTTTTTTTTTCCTTTTGGGCACTGGGCACTCTTTTCTTTTTCAACAACCATTTTGTACACACACCCTCACACTTGTTCAAAAACTTATTCATTAACAAGCTAATGTTCTTTTATTCCCTAAGGTAAAGTAAGAACACGATTTCTCATTTAAGGCACATAATGAGCTAGAAACAAGGAATGGTCAAATAAGCTCAAAGGGGTTAAGCAAAGGAAAATATACAAGGTTGGCAGGAATCAGAGAATTTTCAAGAAGTCAAAAGAGTGCTTGATATCATATTGAAAACAAGGTTGGCTATTTGGTTAAACTAGCTAATTAAGAAAGAAGGCCTCAATCATGTTCATGCATGCAAGTGAAATGTAACCTAAAAAAGAATCAAAGCAAGTTCTAGACTGGTCATTAACATGAGTGAAAATCACACAAGAAAGAAGAGAATGACATAAATGTTAAATCCATCCATTAGGCTCAAAATCTCACAAGGTATGCATCTATCAAACTCAATTAATCAATTCAATCATCCATCACCAAGCATATCAGTTCAAGAAGGGAGAAAAGTTATTCAATCATGCAATGAACCCTCTTTTTTTTTGTTTTGATTTTTTTGTTTTGATTTTTTTTTAACAAACCAAAAGAAAAGAAACATACTAAAATTTCTCCCCCACACTTAATATAACATTGCCCTCAATGTGAAAGAGAGATATAGAAAAGAACAACACAACCTGATAAGAAGTGAATCAACGCCAAGCAGAAAAGACACACTGTTAGTTCCGCATCAGACCCTGAGAAGAAATCAAACAATAAAACTTAAGTACTGCCATAATTTAATACTAATTAATTACTACCTAAAAAACTCCTTACTCTGCCACCAATTAAGATACGTCTCAAGAGTAAAATTACTCCTTACTCTGCCATCACTAATTGGTTTAATAAGTCCATGACAATTATATCATACTTTCCAAACAAAACAACAATTTTTTTTTAATAAAATCAAATCCATTAAAGAGAAAGTGTCAGATCTGACTTTTTTTTTTCTTGTTACTTCCTTCGCTGCTTCCTGTTGTCCAATCTATCTGAGCTAATACCTTATCAGGTACATACTCAAAAGCTTCTAATTTATCAATGAGCTCATCAATAGTGGAGGCAGAGATAAGAAGTTGTCTTGCCGAAGGAGTGATAAATTTTTGTTCCACAGCTTTGTCAAGAAAAAATAACAAAAGATCAAAGAAATTATTAACATTCAACAAACCAATGGGTCTATGGTGGATGTTTAGTTCTACCAAGAGACGATTTGAAAAATTTCTTCCAAAGTACCAAAACCACCTGGTAAGGCAATGAATGCATCAGAGTTTTCAAGCATTATCTTCATTCGTTCATGCATTGATGATACCTTAAGTTCCTCCCCAATTGTCTTTCCATTGATGTTCTGTTGAGCTAAAGGTTCAGGAATGACACCTAAAACCTGACTGTCTCTTACATATGCAGCAAGTGATATAGCCCCCATTAACCCACGACAACCTCCCCTATATACAAGATGAATATTCATCGCAGCAAGTGATTGACCAAGAGTGCTAGCTGCGTTTACAAATTCTAATCCCTTCCCATAACTCGACCCATAAAAAACACAGACATTTTTGAGGTTACGAATAGGAGGTCCCATTCTATACTTTTCCTCCCTTTGAGTGTTTCTTAGTTGAAGGAAAATGGAGAAAATGGAGTGTTTAAATAGGAAAAAGAATGGAAAGGGGAATAATTGCACCTATGAGGGTAGGTTGGGTTGTTGTCGAAAAGGTTGAAATTAAGAAACGCAGAATCTTTTTTTTTTTTTTTTTTTTTTTTTTGTTTTTTTTTTTTTTTTTTTTTTTTTTTTTTTTTTTTACTTCAAGAAAACTATCAAGGTAAAGAAGTCTAGAAACCCCCGAAGGACCCCGCTCAAAGGATCGTCTCACGTACAAAAATCAAAATACAACAAAATGATACAAATAAAAGAAATAGAAAATGATGACATACCGTATGTACAGTTTCCATGGCGTATCTTTATATTGCGCGTCATGAGTGCAAGAGACATCACGTCCTTTTTTTTTTTTTGTGAAATTGTTAGAAAAACTTGATGAAAGATGAGTGTATACTTACTTAAGATTGAGATGGAGGTAGTCATTTTTTCGGCTTTGTACCAAAGCATTGTTGACCAAGATTCGATCCATTCAAGACCAACATAACATAGGGCTCCTAAAAGGGACAAGTGGCCATAATACGACCGGGCTGCCTCACATGTGGAATACAATCTACCTTCTTTGTTTTTCAATTAAGAAGGCTGGATCAGATGCATGCATTTCCCCATTCACGGTTTGTGTTACCAAAGCCAACCCTAAGAAGTATACATTTTTTTTTTTTTTTTTTGTTGTTGTTTTTTTGTTGTTTTTTTTTTTTTGTTTTTTTTTTTTTTTGAGAGATGACATGAAGAAGAAGAAGAAGATGATATATATAGATTGTTTGTGGATATGGCTCACATCTGCCTCTGGTGTAACGTCCAGTAACGGCTTAAACGTCTTCTATGAGTCGAGGATAAACTTCATATCTAATTTTCTTAAAAATTGGCAAACAGGATCTTTTAGAGTCAGATTCCCAAGACTGTAGCGTTTTTCTTCATCCTTGAAGAGATTCCACAAATTAAGAATTTCACCCCGCATCAATCCATAAGAACGCGTCTCAAGAGTCAATAAGATATCATCTAATGACTCCTTACTCAGTCCATTCTTAATGAAGGATTTATTTGCGGAAATCATCCCCAAAGTACGACATCGCTTGTTACAGTTCCATCGTCCACATTTGTGACAGACTTGTAACCTTTTTGCTCTTCTCCTTTTAGAATATGAACTTCTTCCAAGACCGGGCATATACGAGTCAAATGAAATTGAGGACTCACCAGCTAATCGGACCTTTGCTTCAATTATCCAACGTACATCTTCTGGCATACCTTTGTGCATTAACATTCTCAATCTTTCACATCGAACTTTGTAGATTTTTCTCAAAGCATTTTGAGGAAGAGAAGGAAAATGTTTTCTCAGGTTTGAAAGAATGACATCCATTTTGAAGGAGAAGAAGGGTTCAGTTATTTTGGGAAACTGAAAAATAAACCGACTTGAGAGTCACGAGTACCGTATCCGCCACTTAACCTAAGAACACAAAGAACTCAAGAACTTGGTTTTCCAGGAATGGTTGAGTCTTTGTCCATTAACTTTAAGCGCATTACCATCCCTAGGATCCTCAATATCTTCGGCCCTGAGAGGATACACGTGTTTGACAAAGAAAAGAACCGCGCCACCTAGATCTCAATTTTTCAAGGAGTAGTTGCAGATTATAATCTCAAAGCAGAACCTTTTTGACCAATTTCGCAACTTTTGCAAAAGGTGTAGCAGACCTTGAATAAAGTGGGCCAATAAAATCCATACTGCAAGATTTTCGCAGATTGTTGTCGTTGAAGAAAAAATGACCTCCACTTGCTTCCGAGTGACAAAATTTAATGGCACTACCTACCTCATTGTCGGCACAACTTTTTTTTTTTTCCTTTTTTTTTTTTTTTTTTTTTTTTTTTTTTTCATTCATAATGCGGATGGAGAAGGTTCATCACCTCCACTTCTGCATTCTCTGGAAGTTCATGATACTGTTTGAGGCGGTGTCCATTTACGATGAAAGCTTTGGCAGTGACCTCACTTTTAATCCGAACAACACGTGAAGGAAAACCTTAGTAACAATAAATGGTCCATCCCATCTAGACCTTAATTTGCCAGGCATTAGTCGGAGGCGGGAGTTATAGAGGAGAACTTTTTGACCAATCTCAAATGTTTTCCTCAGAATCAACTTATCATGGAAGGCTTTGGTCTTCTCCTTATAGAGTTTGGAACTTTCATAAGCCTCCAAACGGATCTCCTCCAATTGGTACTGCAGCCTTCCTCTCCATACCGCTTGATCTAGGTCCAAGTTGCACCTTTTCACTGCCCAGAATGCATGATGCTCAATTTTCACCGGCAAGTGGCAGGCTTTTCCAAAAACAATCCGATACGGAGACATCCCGATTGGTGTCTTATAAGCAGTCCGGTAAGCCCATAAAGCATCCTCAACCCTCTTGCTCCAGTCCTTTCTATTAGGTTGAACTGTCTGCTGGAGTATCTGTTTGATCTCCCTGTTGGAAATCTTGGCTTGCCCATTAGTTTGGGGATGGTAAGGTGTAGAAACTCTGTGCAAGACCCCATACTTTTTCATCAAAGCCTCCATGCTTCGATTACAAAAATGTGAACCCTGATCACTGATGATGGCCTTCGGAACTCCAAACCTGCAGAAAATCTGTAATCTAACAAAATCCACAACAACATTGGAATCATCAGTCCGAGTAGCTTTCGCCTCCACCCACTTGGATACATAATCAACAGCTAGCAAAATGTAAACAAAACCAAAAGAAACAGGAAAGGGTCCCATAAAATCAATACCCCATACATCAAAAATCTCACAAAACAATAAGGATTTCTGGGGCATCTCATTCCTTCGAGAAGTGTTTCCTGTTCTTTGGCATTGATCACAAGATTTACAAAACACATATGCATCATGAAATAGAGTGGGCCAATATAATCCAGATTCCAAAACTTTCCTAGCAGTCCTTTGGGGACCAAAATGACCGCCACATGCAAGTGTATGACAAAAGCTAAGAATAGAATGGAATTCATTATCAGGCACGCATCTCCTAATGACTTGGTCACTACAAAATTTCCACGAGATAAGGGTCATCCCACACATAATATTTTGACTCACTTTCCAATTTATCAATTTGAGCCCTAATAAAATGTGCAGGGAAAACACCAAGAACTAAGAAATTTATCAAATCAGCAAACCAAGGAGTGTTACCTTGCAACTTGAAAAGTCGCTCATCGGGAAGACATCATGGATAAGAAAAGTATCCGCCTCCTTTTCAATTCGGCTTAGGTGATCACCACTAAATTCTCTGCTCCACTTTTTATCACGGATTTCAATATCGAACTCTTGGAGGAGCAAAATCCACCTAATCAACCTAGGCTTTGCATCAAGCTTCTTCAGGAGAAACTTCAGAGCTGTATGATCTGAAAACACAACCACTCTAGAACCAAGCAAATATGATCGAAATTTGTCTAAAGCAAAAACAATTGCTAAAAGTTCCTTTTCAGTGGTGGTGTAGTTGACTTGTGCAGGATCTAAAGTTCTTGAAGCATAGGAGATGACATGAGATATTTTGCCGACCCTTTGTGCAAGAACAGCTCCCAAAGCATAATTAGAGGCATCACACATGAGCTCAAATGGGAGTGTCCAATCGGTGGTTGGATGATAGGTGTCTTGGTCAATGCTTGCTTCAAGTGATTGAAGGCATCCTTGCATTTCGGTCAAAATGGAACTCCACTTCTTTTTGTAGCAAGTTGGATAGTGGAAGAGCAATTTTGCTGAAATCCTTTATGAACCGCCTATAGAAACCTGCATGACCAAGGAAAGAACGAACCTCCCGCACGCATGTGGGGTAAGATAAGCATGAAATAACATTTATTTTTGCAGGATCTACCTCGATACACTTGTTATATATTACATGTCCTAAAACTATACCTTGTTCTACCATGAAATGACATTTCTCAAAATTCAGAACAAGGTTAGTTTCAATGCATCTATGTAAAACCTGAGCCAGGCTATCCAAGCATGCATCAAAGGAAGAACCATAGACAGTAAAATCATCCATAAATACATCCATGCAATTCTCTAAAAAGTCAGAAAAGATACTTACCATACACCTTTGAAAGGTGCGAGGAGCATTGCACACACCAAAGGGCATCTTCCTGTATGCAAATGTGCCAAATGGACAAGTGAAAGTAGTCTTCTCTTGGTCTTCTCGGGCCTATATGAATCTGAAAATAACCCGAATATCCATCCGAAAACAATAATGCGACTTACCAGCTAGCCTCTCCAACATCTGATCAATGAAAGGTAGCGGAAAATGATCTTTTCTCGGTAGCCTGGTTAAGCCGCCTATAATCAATGCAAACCCGCCTAACTGTTCGAACTCTTGTGGGTAGAAGTTCATTATTCTCATTCTCAACTACGGTGACCCCAGATTTCTTGGGAACAACCTGCACGGGGCTTACCCATTTACTGTCTGATATGGGATAAATAATGCCAGCTTGAAGTAGCTTGGTCACTTCCTTCTTCACCACATCTAGAATCAAGGGGTTCAGTCTCCTTTGAGGTTGCCTTACTGATTTCGTATCCTCTTCCAATAAAATCCTATGCATGCATGTGGAGGGACTAATACCAGGAAGATCTGCAAGTGTCCATCCGATGGCTTGCTTATTCCGCCTCAAAACCCGCAAAGCAATTTTTCTTCTTGTTCAAAGTTGCGATTCTTAGCAACAATTATCGGTACTTTCTCACCATCTCCTAAATATGCATATTTAAGATGGTCCGGCAAAGTCTTCAACTCTAAGGATGGGGGCTGTACAATGGAAGGCAAAGAAGCTATTTGAAACAACTAATTCAAAGAATATTAAATTCAAAGACAGATTCGACTTCTATTTTCACATGCGGTATCATTTAAGTCGTAGTTGCATCATCACTCATACCAAGATAAATCTCAAAGACATGCAAAGACATGGCTCAACATCACAAGCAACACATGTACCACAAGAAACAGTAATCCGAGAAAGTCAAGAATATCGTGAATTCAAAGATATAAATCAAAGATAAACATCATCAACCAAAGATCTCAATCACATCAATATGGAAAACAGAATGCTCCTCTGGGGATGTCTCATGGCATCAAAAATGTTAAAGTGCACCAAATCATCGCCAAACTCCATAGAAAGTGGTGCCAAAGCATGCACATCTATCTTGGTCTTGGCGGTCTTGAGGAACGGTCTGCCTAGAATTAATGGAGCATGGTTTGCTAAAGACTCATCTTCCATGTCCAAGACATAGAAGTCCGCTGGAAAAATTAGCTCATTCACCCGAACTAACACATCTTCTAGTACTCCTGCAGGATAAGCAGTGGTCCTATTTGCCAATTGAATCACTATACCAGTAGGTTGCAAAGTGCCAATATTCAAGGATTTATAAATTGACATAGGCATGACATTAATCGAAGCACCCAAATCTAGCATTGCATGTTCAAATTTGGAGTTACCTATCATGCAAGGAATTGTGAAAGTTCCAGGATCTTTGCATTTTTGTGGCATGCTTGGTAGAATCATTGCAGAAACATTTCTGCCCATGCTTATTTTCTCACTTTAAGTCTTCTCTTGTGAGTACACAACTCTTTGAGGAATTTGGCATACTTGGGAATCGCTTGATTGCATCAAGGAGGGAATATTGATTTCCACCTTCCCGAATGTGTCCATGACTTCTCTTTCTATTTTCGTTTGCGCAGTATGCTTGGACCGTGTGACTCGTTTGGAAAAGGTAGTGGAATGGCCGATTTGAATTCTCTCGCACATTTCTTTCGTGTCACGATTTTTGACCGAGCTATCCACTTTCTTCTCGTTTCTCGGTCACCTTCTGGTTGCTCCACTTGTAGTTCGGGTTGTGGTGGAGTAGGACCGTCAACTTCTCCGCCACTTCTCAAGCTAATGGCACTTACATTGCCTCTTGGGTTGTTGATTTGTTTGTGAAGGCAATTGGTTCGACCCTTGACTTTTCACTCACTCGCAGTGGTTGCCATCCGCCCAATTTGAGTTTGTAAATTCGGATGGTGGCATTGACATTCTCGCTGAAACCGTTTCATCAAGTCTTCGAAAGGTGGCTCACCGGGGAGTGGTCGCCGGAACAGTAGCCGGAGGGGGTCCGCATAGGTGGCGGCGCAGTTGTGCTTGCCTAAACGCAGTGGTTGGTACTTGTTGCTGTGGCCCGTAGCTTGGTATCTAAACCGTGGTTGCCGCCGTTGGTAGTGGTCATTGTTGTTGTTGTTGACCGTAATTTCCATATCTCGTGTTGGGATGGTCCCTCCAGCCTGGGTTATAGGTATTAGAAAATGGATCATATCCGGGTCTTCGTGATTGCCGATATTGGGGTCTACCAGGAAAAATACCACCGCCGCACCTGTGATTGTTCTCGGGAAAAATAGAACCACCATCCCGAAGTGTAGGGCATGCATCGAGGGATGAGATGAACAAGAGCAAATGCCACACATGATTGCGCTGCCCATCTGCATTGGTGCTTGTTGTCCCATCAGCTAACCGCCTCACCAAAGAAGTCAATTCATCAAGTCCGTGTTCCATTCTCTCGTTGGTCTACATGAGACGATTGAATTTCATTGACTCCTCTGGTTGAGGTAATAATTCGTGTGCCAAATTGTTGGGTGTTGGCTGCCATGTTTGCTATCAAATCTCTCGGGCCGCTGTGCAGGGGTCTTGTCTACTAAGGCTCCTCCAGAGGCAAGCATCCACCATGCTTCTGTCATTTGGCAGCAAGCCTTCATAGAAATATTGAATTAAGAGTTGATCGGTGATTTGGTGGTGGGGACAGCTCGAGCACAGCTTCTTGAATCTTTCCCAATATTCATGCAAGGTCTCTCCCGTCATTTGTCTTATGCCACATATATCTTTTCTAATGGCAAAGCAAACTCTAGAGGCAGGGAAAAATTTCTCTAAGAACAACCGCTTCATGTCCAACTTGTTACCGAACTTGGTGAAAGATAAAATAACCAATCCTTGGTCAGACAAGCAAGTGAGAAAGGAAATGCCCTCACTTGATGTGTGCTTCTCGAGATCCCTTGTGGTTTCATGGTTGAACAAACCACATGGAACTCCTTTAGATGCTTATGGGGATCCTCACCGCAAAACCGTGAAACTTGGGCAACAAATGTATCAATCCAGATTTTAACTCAAAATCAAGCATCAAGATCCGGGTATTGAATACACAAAGACCGGTTAGTTATATCGGGAGCAAAGAAGTTCCTTAAGAGTTCTATTTTGCATGTTATCAGCCATGGTTTCAGAATTATTCAAGATCTCAAGTTCACTCTCAATATTAAGATCAAATTCAGAAGCAATTCTTGCACTTAGCCTACGAGCTCTAATCAACCTATGCAAGGTTCTATCAATCTCAGGATCAAAGTCAACCAAGTTATCAGGCTCAGACCTAGTCATGCATCACACAAAAACAAATAAATAAGCAAAATACACTAGACAATGGTTAAAAATGTTAGAAAAATTAATAAAAAGTAAAAGTTAGTAAAAACACTTCAAATGAAAAGATTACACTTACTAATCCCCTAGCATAACGGCGCCAAAATTTTGACGAGCGCCGAACTCAGTCAAAATTATAACCGAAGTTATTACCTAAGCTTGTAGCATAGTGACAACACCGGATCATCTCCATGAGGATTGTAGATGCAATTTAATCAAATCAAGTAAAAGTTAGCAAAGGGGGTTTGATAGTTTAAGATCGCACTTAACAAAATTAAAGGAAGAAATGATAAATAAAGAGTAGTCAATTTAGAAACCTATCCAAGATTGGGTGGATTCAATCATAGACCCTTCATAAAACACTTGAAGCGCAATTGAATTGTTAATTTGGATCTAACCGAGATCTCTCGCATCAAATCCAGAATTCATACTAGACGATCGTCTAGAATTCAATTAACAAGTGATAAACACAAATCCGCAATCGCACCATTCATGAAAATCTATGTTAATTTCAAGTACCGAATTCAATTAACTTAGGCACAAATTAGTAACCTAACCTCTTCAATTTCGTGATTAATTTAGATCAATCAGTTCTAAGTTTCATCACAAATCTCAATCTTCATTTATGTGATTAGTTTAGATCAATTAGTTCTAAGTTTCATCACAAATCTCAATCTTAAACCAAGATCAAATCAGATCAACATAAATAGAATCACCATTCATGCATTCAAGATCAAGAAGAAGAAGAAAGAAGAAGAAGGAAGAAGAAAAGAGGAATTCAATTACAAATCAAATACAATGCATAACCAAGGTCTCAAGAATCCAAACCACAATCTCTTCAAGAGTTCTAAATTGACCCAAAGTAGCTTAGCCCTCCATTACCATGAAGGGGAGCATCAAAATATACAAAAACTATGAGAAACTATGAAGAAACAAGAAGAAACTTAGAGAGAAATGAAGGAGAATTACATTTTGTTCATGATAAATGGTGCCTTTTATAGAAGTCTAAGGTAACAAAATGACAAAGGGAAGTGGGTGGATGAGTGGATGAGTGAGTGGAGTGTTTGAGTGGATGGATTAGTGGATTGGTTTAGTGGATGAGTGAGTGGAATGGTTGAGTGGTTGAATTAGTGAAAAATGCCAAAGGACTTTTGGTGAGTGAGAAATTATGGACATGAATGGGTGAGTGGATGGATTAGTGGATGAGTGGGTGGAGTGGTTAAGTGGTTGGATTAGTGTATGAGTGGATGAATGGGTGAGTTAGTGGATGAGTGGATGAGTGGATTAGTGGATGGATGAGTGGATTAGTGGATGGATGAGTGGGTGGTTGAGGACGAAAATTTCGTGTCTGACTTGGAAGCCAAAAACGACCCACTATACTTCAGAACCACGAAAAGTGTTCTTCATGAAAGTTGTAGATCCTTGTCTTGGCTATAAAATGGATAGCTGGTTCGTCCAATTTGGCTTCCTTAAGCCCAAGATATGTCCCAAATACTGTAGGTTGCTCAAACCCAACTTCAGCACATCTGTTCCGACTTGCAAGCTCAAAATGACCTACTAGACTTCTTTTTCTCAAAATGTGTTCTTCATGAAAGTTGTTTATTTGGATCTTGACCATCAACTGTCCAAATTTCAACCCATCTCCATTATTACATCTTGAGATATGATTTTATGAGTGCACACTGTTCGGATTCTACTGACAGAACCCGTATTCTGACTTCCATGTAAACTTAGGTCCCTTAGACATCTGAATCGGACTTCGAGCTCTTCATCAAAGTTGTAGAGCTTCCTCTTAGCTTTCCTACAAGGTAAAATTCATGTTCATCAGATATTAAGAACTCAAGTTATGGCCAAAATACAAAAATAATGTCAAATCTCAATAATGCTAGAAATATTCAATTAGGACCAATTTGAGCTCAAACTCACAAAATCATACCAAACTCAATCAATTAAGAATATGGAGAGTGTAAATGACTAAACATAAGGGTTTCTTAATGAATAAAATATGTGATTATCACTCTGCCTTGTCCCTAATGTGGTGATCCCACCGAAGTTCAAAGTTCCAGATTTTGATAAATACAAGGGGACCACTTGTCCAAAGAACCATCTGACGATGTATATCCACAAGATGACTTCGTATGCTCACGATGACAAGTTGCTGATTCATTTCTTCCAGGACAGCTTGACTGGGGCAGCTTCGAATTGGTACACGCATCTTGAGCGTGCTCATGTTCGATGTTTCAAAGATTTGGCCGATGCTTTCTTAAAGCAGTATAAGTACAACATTGATATGGCACCGGATAGACTGCAGCTACAGAATATGAGTAAGAAGGAGACTGAAACCTTTAAGGAATATGCTCAGCGATGGAGAGAAATGGCTGCTCAAGTAGAGCCCCCATTGACAGAAAGAGAAATGGTGGCCACGTTCATTGACACTCTGCAACCACCCTTCTATGACAAAATGATAGGGAGTGTGTCATCAAATTTCTCGGACATGGTCATCATCGGAGAAAGAGTTGAGGGAGGAATGAGAAGTGGGAAAATCGTTGAAAGTTCAACGGGAACATTTAATGCCAAGAGGCCCCCGATGGGGAAGAAAAGAGAAGGAGAAACCCATGCTGTTACCTTCGACCAGAGAAACTTTACCCAAGGGAGATATAACCAAACACCAGTGAACCATCAACCATCCTTCCAAACTCCTTACGCACCTTACCACCCGTACTTTCCCATTACTCCACCGATTCCATATCCCCAGCTTTATCTCCCCCATGTCACTAATGCTTCACACGTTCCTCATCCTCAACCTCACCACCCAATGAGGCCTCACCAAATGCCATCTCATTCTCAATACCAGACACCCTCTACCTTACCGCCTCAAACAGCTCAACCATGGACCCAAAATCCAAACACAAACCAAAGAAGACCACCAAATAACCAAGAAAGGAAGTTTGTCTACTTCGATCCAATTCCTATGACCTACACTGAGTTACTACCCTAACTCATTCGTAACTCTCTCTTGGCTCCTTGCCCGATGAAGCCATTGGAACTCCTATACCCTAAAGGTTTTGACCCAAACGCCAAGTGTGATTACCATGCAGGGGCCGTAGGGCATTCCACAGAGAATTGCAAAGCGCTGAAGTTTAAGGTGCAGGATCTAATTAATGCCAAATGGTTGAATTTCAAGACAAATACTCCTAGTGTGGGCCACAACCCTTTGCCTAACCATGGGAATCCTACAGTCAACGCTATAGAGGAGTGCTCTACCCAACTGCTTATAAGACAAGTGGCAGATGTCAAAACCCCCATGAGGGTCATTTTTGAAGAGCTGTGCAAATTCGGGATGATAGAAGTTCAGATTGAAGAAAAAGGGGGCGACGATGATGAAATAATGTGCAATCTCCATGGGAATATGGGGCATTCTATTGAAGAATGTGGTGAGTTTAGAAAAATCCTCCAAGATCTAATGGACATGCAACTAGTGCAAATAGGTCATCTACGTGACAATGGTGACATAGGCATGGTGGATGAATGTGATATTCCACAGTTTCGAGAAGGCCATGAAGCTATAAACTCTCTGGTCCCTTCTATTGCGAATCTGGCTATCAAACCGTTGGTTATTTATTACACTGCAAATGCGCCTTCGCCACCTCCATGTGGCCCGGGGCCCATCACCATTCAAGTTCCTTGTCCTTTCCCATTCAAGGACAACAAAGCAGTACCGTGGAATTATGATGTACAAGTCCTTGGAAATAATCTCACGAATGATCAGTCAAAAGTTTCATCTTGTTCAACCTCTAGTGTCACTAATATATCGGGGATTGGAGGGATGACATGAAGCGGTCACATTTACACTCCTAATGAGTTGCGAAAGGGGCAAGAAGAAGAAGAAAAAAGAAACTACAAGGGGAAGAGCAAGACAGGAGAGACTTCCATAGAGAGTGAGGTGAAAGAAAAAGGAGGGTTGACAAAGCCAAATGAGTATAAAAATGAGGTATCTGATGAAGAAGCTTATGAGTTCCTGAAGTTCATCAAGAAAAGTGAGTATAGGGTAGTTGATCAGTTGAATCGCACCCCTGCAAGGATATCTCTTTTGTCCTTATTAATGAATTCTGAGCCGCAAAGAAAAGTGTTCATGAAGATACTAAATCAAGCTCATGTTTCTCATGACATCACAGTCGACAAGTTGGGTGGCATTATTAGTAACATTACTGTTGATAATTATGTCACTTTCACTGATGATGAGATACCTGCTGAAGGAATATGGCACAACAAGGCGCTACATATTTCCGTCAAATGCCAAGATCATATAATGGCTAGAGTGCTCATTGACAATGGTTCATCTTTGAATGTAATGCCAAAATCCACTCTCTCCAAGTTGCCTTTTGATGGGACTTACATGAAACCAAGTACAATGATCGTGAGGGCTTTTGATGGGACCCGAAGAGAAGTGATGGGAGAAATAGAGATCTCAGTTCAGGTTGGACCTACTACTTTTCATATACTCTTCCAGGTGATGGACATCACACCGACTTACAGTTGCCTCTTGGGACGACCCTGGATTCATTCTGCTGGGGCGGTGCCGTCCACTTTGCACCAAAAAGTGAAATTCATAGTTGGTAATAGGTTGGTGATCGTCTCGGGTGAGGAAGACCTGTTGGTGAGTAAGCTCCCATCGACTCCTTACATCGAAGCTGCAGAAGAAGCTCTTGAAACAACATTCCAAGCGTTTGAGGTCATCAATGCTGTTTATGTAAAGGAAGGAGCTCGAATTCCAAAACCACAGTCATCTAGTGCATCCATAATGATGGCTAAGGTTATGCTTGAAAGAGGATATCAAGGTGGAAATGGACTAAGAATGAATAAACAAGGCATTGCAAAGCTTCTGCAGACCATGTGAAAACAAGGACAGGTTCGGGTTAGGATATAAACCGACTAAAGCTGACAAGAGAAGGGTCATAGAAGAGAAAAGAGAGAAGAGGTTGGCTCGGTTGGAAAATCGGGAGCCTAAAACTGAGAGGATTCCCATCTGTGACATCCAACAGAGTTTCCGAAGTGCAGGATTAGTGTTTCTGAACTAGGTGACCGCTATCATTGATGAGGATCAATCCATCGACCTTAGTGTCAATCTGGTGTACCCTTGTCCTCCGGATGCAGAGCTCAACAATTGGGAGATCATCGATTTTTCCATGACTTTTGAAACTTATTCAAAGTAATTCTGTAATGCTAATCCTATTGCTCTGCCCAAGGCTTTAGGAAGATATTTTGTAAAAGCGGGCTCACATGTTTTCATTTCAATATTTGATATCAATAAAATGTATTTTCGAATTATCTTGCCTTTCAGTCTTTTGCTCAACCATTACATTAGCCTTTATTCATTACCCTTTTTTTTACTTGTGTTGACATCAATAAATGCAGATCTGAAAGTGATTATCTTGAAAATGACAGTGCTATGACCCCATTATATGATTTTGACCATCCCGTTAATCATGTTCATGAGGATAATAATGACAATTAGGAACTCTCTCCGGAGCTAATGAGATTAATAGAACAAGAGGCCAAAGAGATTCAACCCCATGAAGAACAAATTGAAGTGATCAATTTGGGGACAGAAGATGATAAAAAAAAAGTTAAAATTGGCACTTCCATGAAAGAAGAAGAGCGAAGCAAGTTGGTCAAGCTCCTATCTGATTATTGTGACATTTTTGCATGGTCGTACCAAGACATGCCTGTAACACCCTCCGTAGGGAGTCACATTTTAAATAAATAAATAAAACTTAAAACTAATTAAAATTATTTTATAAAAGCTTTGAGTTTCAAAATATGAATTTTAAAATTTCTTGTCGCGGAAATACAAACTTAGGAAATTTTAAGTAAAATGGAAATTAAATTTATTTGCATTAACATACACATCACCAATCATTTCATATAAGTTAAAACGTAATATTTACAGACTCAGAGAAACAGTAGCAAACCCAAAGACGGGTACTACCAATAGCACGGTAACAACACTAACGAGAAAAATTCAACCTACATAGTCTGTTTCTTCATCAACTGCATCTTGTTGAAAATCTGAAAGACCACTCAATGACGCTGCCACCATCTTCAAAATATTGTCTCCCCTAGGGTTAAGAATGTGCTCCGCCTACTATACGAATTCGAAGAATACAAACCAAACAAAAACAACACAGGAAAGAGGTGAGATCCCCTTTCATTCAGCATCAAGACGGTAGTAAAGAATAATACGAATGACAAAGTCATTCCATACACACAGATAATCACAATTATAGTCATGTTATCAATTTACAAATATTTCTAACATACATATAACCTAATAAAATAAATGCAGTAATAACATTATCGGGATAGATATAACAATTCATACCATATAAAATATCATAACAAGACAATATAAAAGAAAGATCAAATGTCATAACAACATAAATATCACAAATGGAAGGTCACTGAGATAAAAATCACGGATAAAAAGCATAGATAGAAATCACAAATAAAATCACAAATAAAAATATCATAGATAAAAGATGAGATAAAAGAAATAACAAATAAAAGATAATAGATAAAAATAACAAATAGAAGATAATAATGCACCACATATCAACATATACAATAAGACACAATCCTACTTCATGAAGCTAAACCATACAAACACAGACATCAGAGGGAACGACCCGCAAAGTCCTCTAGTACCACGGCTGCCCAACCAAACTATTGAACTTTGTCTTACGTTGTGTCTATAGCCCCACGACACAAGGAATCCATCATCCCGACGTGGTGTAGCTCACGGTCTCACGTTGTGGCACTACGATGTGCAATGTACTATTAGACTTCACCAGATCTCGATTAAACATAGTGTGTGTCGAGTCCACTAGTGTGTCGCCATTTACCACGGCCCAGAAGAGCAACCAACTGTCCACATATGAATTTATGCACACTAATGCCTCCAAGTCCATTCAAGATCGAACCACACTACGCTTATCGCACCGACAATACGATGTGATTCACCTCGTCAATCAATCCACCAAAAATTTTGGCATAAACTCAATACACAACCAAAGATAAGAAAATTACGAAAATACCCTCAAGAGGTAAAATATATAAAGCCTGTACGGATTCTCATTTTCCCGACAGCGAAATCCTCCAAAAGCCTGTACGGGTTCACATTTTCCCGACAGCGAAAAATCCTCAAAAGCCTGTACGGGTTCTCATTTTCCCGACAACGAAAAATCCTCAAAAGCCTGTACGGGTTCTCATTTTCCCGACAGCGAAAAATACAGTAATGTTTAATCGCGTAGAAATTTTATTGCGTTTTCATAATTCCGTCGTTTTTACAAATGTTTTCAAATCGCGTAAATAAATTTTTCTGTTTTTAAAATCGCGTAGGATTTTTAATACGTTTTCTCAATCGCGTAAGATTTTTAAATCATTTTCTTGTCTAACTTCCTTAAAATAACTGTTTAAAACAAACAGAAATAATATTTAGTACTTTCAAATTACGTAGAATATTTTTCATAGCATATACTGTCTTTTGGACATCTTTTCTATCTTATTTATCCGTTTTTACTAAAAATTGACAGTATTTTGTTTAATAAATTATAATAATGGTTTCCTAAATTTACCATTTAAAAGTCCTTTTCATTTTTATTAATACCAAATAATTATACTTTTGAAAATTCCTAACGTGCTTCAAAACACACGATGAGCTATACGTTAGAAATTTTATAAAGCTACTTGTATTTCTTCTTACAGTAAAAACCATTAGTATTAACCTCTTAAACTTAATTCTAACTACTTTATTTCTTTAAAACTCATTGTAGAAAATTTACTTTAACTTGTATTGCTTCTTCTTGATTGAAAATAGCTTGGAATTAATTTTAGAAATCATGAATGTCTAATTTGGCATGTTGGCCGAATTTGATAAAAACTTTGCATTTGATTTCCAAATCATTTTTCACCTTTTAAATACATGTTTAATCTCTTGTATTGTCTACATTGATTTAATCCTTACCCTAGAAAATAGTTTTAGAAATCAAAGTGTTGAAGTTAGACATGTTGGATGAAATGTAAGGTTATGCCATTTAATTTCCAAATTCATTTTTCTTGATCTAAACAAATGGATATCTTACCAATTCTCTTAGGTTAATTAAATCAACTTTTAAGAAAATTAAGAGAACATTTTGGTTCCCCATTTGGATCATGGTCGTGAGCCTTGTTAATATGTTCTTTGGAACACTCATGCAATCCTTGACATATTATTTGCATCCTATATATTATCATGCATTTCTAACACATGCCATATTATCAAAGCTTGTAGACATGCAAATTAAAGCTTGTAGACATGCAAATTATTACAAATATCACATAAGAAGACTACTAACAAATACACAACAACCTACTAGTAAGCACCAAATTATCAAACACACAAATAACAAACACACAAATAATTAACACATCAAAACAAGCACACCACCGAATCCTTATGGATTCTACAAGCACAACCACATATATTCCTCACCACCAACACTTGGTTGATGAGGGTAATCTCCTCTTACCTCTTGTAGAAACCTCCAAGCCATTGTATGTCTCCTTCAAGCAATTCCTCTCCACCAAGAGCTACTTGAAAAATCAAAGAAAACATATAATATTAATATCTAAGGCTTGAGTAAGGAAAACCATGAATCAAAATATGGTTTAAAAGGAAAGAATAAAATTAATAGTGAAGATTTCATAAACTTCACCTTAAAACCCTAAACCTTGAGCTTGGAGAACAAGGATGAAAATGGATGATTTAGGAAAAACTTCCAACATGAAAGTTCCTTAGAATGGTATGGAGATTCAAGATCTATGGTCATTTAGAATTTTAGAAGCTTGGAAGGTGATTTTTGGTAGTTGGCCGAATTCAAGAGGAAGAGAAAAAGGAAAGAAATTTGGTTGCTTGATCTTGGTTCTTTGAAGAAAAAGATATAGAAGAGAACAAATGAAATAAATTGATGAAGATTATCTCCATTTGGGAGCTTTGGCCGTGAACACAAAGAGAGAAAAGAAGGAAGAATATTTGAGAGTTTGGCTTGATAGCTTTGGAGAAAGATGAAGACTTTGGGTTAAAAACAAAGTCTCCTATTTTGGAATGCATGGCCGTGAATGGTCTTGAGAGAAAGTGAGAATGCATGGTCACAAATGCATAGGAAATGAGAATGAAATAAATGATTGAATATTGCTTTCCTAAAGGCATTCAATTGCCGTAGAAGCTTGGAGAACAAGAGTGAATTAAAACATTAAAATTGCCTTCTTCCCACATGCATTTGCCGTAAATGCATCATGACAAGAAGCCATCTATATTGACTTTGTCATACTTGGGTAATTAATGAAAGATAGAGAGAAATCAATTGATATATTTTGCCTTGCAAAGTTTTAGCTTTGCCGTAGAAACACATGCAATAAAGTCACTAAGATTGACTTGGTTAACTAGTTGAAAGATAGGAAAGATAGAAATGTGATATTGGCTTTGCAAAAATTTGCAATTGTCGTAGAAGGAAAATCAAAGAAAAGAAACCAATGTTGACTAGTCTTCATTTATTCAATTTGGCTTTTCTACATGAATTCACTTTGGTGAATTTGGCTTTCTACGTAAACTTCATTTTGTGAATTTGGCTATTAAAGCCAATTCTCTTCTCTTCCACCGTAGCACCATTGCTTTTCAAGAAGTCCAACATTATTTGATAACTTATTTTCTATTGGTTCTTAAAAATTCAAACCATTAACCTTGACTAATTTTCATTGGTTAATTATTTACTAACTTAATTCTTATTGGTTGCTATTTTTGTTGACTAATTCCTATTGGTGCATACTATATATATATTTTATATTTATTTATTTATTTTTTTTATAGTATACTTTAACCAATGAACAATATTTATTATTTATAAAGTCAAGATCTATTATCCAATGGATAATAAAATACACATAGATTTTTATTTTATACTCACAGAGTAGTAATTATTATTGATCATTTTTTTTTTCTTCGATTACCCTTGATGAGTCATAAAGCGAGTCATCACAGAGAAATTTCTAGAATATGTGACTCACTACGATGAGTCAAGATGATGAGTCATCGTGAAATTTTCTAGAACGGGTGAGTCAAGACGGCGAGTCGGCGTAGATATTTTCTAGAGCGAATAGATGAGTCAAGATAATGAGTCACGGTGCTACGTTTGATCTTGCATCAAGATGGCGAGTCATCAGCTGAGTCAGCACGGCGAGTCATCAGCTGAATCACTGGCTGCATCACTAACTGTGTCACCATGGCGAGTCATCGAAGAAGCTTCTGGAACTGCTGAGGTGTCACGCCACGTGTCATCGTCATATTGGTCCGCTGCGATGAGTCATAGCCACCAATTTTGACTAACTCCTTATTGGTCCACGTGTACAGCACTTAATGACTAAACGTGGGTCCCGCAAAATGTTTCCGGGTCCGCCGTCACTTATTTTTATCTTGACTAATAAAATAATATTATAATAATATAAAATTATTTTATTTGACGCTTAAATCCTAAAAATTAAAAGATAAATTTTAAGCTCATTGAGAATTGGGTTTAGTAAGATCCCCGCCTCCGAATAATTAAAAACAGATTTTCTCGGTCCGAAAAAATATTATTTTCCTACCCCGGGAGCAAATCACACAAAAAGTCCATATAAAATCATAGCAGTAATATTGAGAAAATCAGTATCATGTAGAAAACAATTAAAAACAAAGAAAAAACAAGACAAACAAAGACGTTTGGACGTAACGCCATTTTCCCATTTTTTCCCACAACGTAGTAATCATGCAAAACGTTCAAATAAAATTACAGACACGGTATTATTTGTCTGTATATCAACTGAGAAAAATTAAAAGCAATAGATTCAAGAAAAATTTTATTTCACTGTCTTGAAGAAAAATACGTAAAACGATTATATAAAATACTAGACAGTATTATACATCTGTTTTTGATACAGAAAAATTTAAAACAGTAATTTGATAAAATTTTTATTTTACTGTATCGAAACAAATTATGTAAAACTACCAAATAAAATAACAAACAGTATTATTTTTCTGTATTTCATACAGAAAAATAAGAAACAGTAAAATAGGGACACAACGGTCTTTTACCCAAAAGTTGGGATGTTACAATGCCAGGACTGGATGTTAGCATAGTTGAGCATAAATTACCGTTAAGACCAGAATGTCCTCCCGTCAAGCAAAAGTTAAGACAAATGAAGCTAGAAATGTCGCTAAAAATTAGAGAAGAGGTCAAAAGGCAGTTTGATGCACGTTTCCTCGTTGTCGCAAAGTACCCTTAATGGGTTGCCAACATCGTACCTGTCCCGAAGAAAGATGGGAAAGTACGCATGTGCGTTGACTATAGAGATTTGAATAAGGTCAGCCCTAAAGACAACTTTTCTTTATCTCATATTGATATTTTGGTGGACAACACTGCTCAACATGCATTTTTCTCCTTCATGGACGGTTTCTCGGGATACAATCAGATCAAGATGACACCTGAAGATATGGAGAAGACCACATTCATCACTCTGTGGGGGACTTTTTGCTATAAAGTGATGTCATTTGGATTGAAGAATGCCGGAGCGACTTATCAAAGGGCGATGGTAGCATTATTCCACGATATGATGCACAAAGAAATAGAAGTTTATGTGGATGATATGATTGCAAAGTCAAAAATAGAAGAGGATCACATAACCGATCTACAAAAGCTCTTTGAACGGTTGAGAAAGTTCAGGCTCAGACTGAATCCTGCTAAGTACACTTTTGGTGTGAAATCGGGCAAGCTCTTGGGGTTTGTGGTTAGCGAGAAAGGGATAGAAGTTGATCCAAACAAAGTTCGGGCAATCATAGAGATGTCAGCTCCTCGCACTGAAAAAGAAGTTCGTGGGTTTTTGGGGAGGCTGAACTATATTGCTAGGTTTATATCCCAGTTGACTGCAACGTGCGAGCCAATCTTCAAGTTATTGCGTAAAAACCAGACAGTAGAATGGAATGAGGACTGTCAGGAAGCATTTCAGAAGATCAAGCAGTATCTGTAAGAACCCCCAGTTTTGGTACCTCCAGTGTCAGGAAGGCCTCTCATCATGTACTTGACTGTATTGGATGAATCCGTAGGTTGTGTATTAGGACAACATGATGAAACCGGTAAAAAGGAGCAGGCCATCTATTACTTGAGTAAGAAGTTTACCAACTATGAGGCAAAATACTCATTATTGGAACACACGTGTTGCGCTTTGGCATGGGCAGCCCACCGGTTGAGGCAGTACATGTTGTGTTACACCACTTGGTTGGTGTCCAAAATAGACCCGATCAAGTACATTTTTGAAAAACCTGCCCTCACTGGGAGGATTGCACGCTGGCAGGTTTTACTATCAGAATATGACATTGTCTATGTCACCCGAAAAGCAATCAAAGGCAGCGCTCTGGCAGATTTCTTGGCTAGTCAACCAGTGGAAGATTATGGGTCTATGCAGTGTGAAGTCCCTGATGAAGATATAATGGCTATGTTTGGAGAAGAAGAATCCTCGGAAAAAGAAAAGTGGACTTTGTTGTTCGACGAAGCTTCTAATTCACTGGGGCATGGAGTTGGGGCCATACTGATTTCCCCTGAAAACAATTTCATTCCAATCACTGCTAGATTGTGTTTTGACTGTACGAACAACATAGCCGAGTATGAAGCATGTGCCATGGGAATCCAAGCAGCGATAGAATCAAAGGCAAAAGTTCTTGAGGTATACGGGGACTTTGCCTTGGTCATCCATCAGCTAAAGGGAGAATGGGAAACTCGAGATGCCAAGTTGATCCTTTATCATGCTTACATTAAGGAGTTGATTGAACAATTTGACGAAGTCACATTTCATCATGTCCCTCGGGAAGATAATCAATTGGCTGATGCTTTGGCCACCTTGTCGTCAATGTTCAAAGTAAGCCATGATAAGGACTTGCCACTCATAAAAATGAAAAGTCGTGACCAACCAGCATATTGTCAAATGGTAGAGATGGAGTCAGATGGGAAACTGTGGTACCATGACATCAAATGTTTCATCAAGAGCAGAGAGTACCCTCCAGACGCTTCAGAAAATGACAACAGAATCCTCAGAAGACTTGCAATGGGTTTCTTTCTAAATGGAGAAGTTCTCTACAAGAGGAACCACAACATGGTGCTACTAAGATGTGTTGATACAATGGAGGCAGAGAAAATCATCAAAGATGTCCATGGAGGTTCTTTTGGGACTCATGCAAGTGGACATGCAATGAGAAGAAAGATACTAAGAGCTGAGTACTATTGGTTAACAATGGAAACTGATTGCTTTAATTATGTGAAGAAGTGCCACAAATGCCAGACATATGCTGACAAGGTTCATGCACCACCCGCACCTTTGAATGTTTTAACAGCACCATGGCATTCTCGATGTGGGGAATGGATGTTATAGGTCCAATTGAACCGAAGGCCTCAAATGGACATCGCTTTATTCTTGTTGCAATTGATTACTTCACAAAATGGGTCGAAGCTACTTCTTATGCCAATGTGACTAGGAATGTAGTGGTTAAGTTTGTCAAAAGGGAGCTGATTTGTCGCTACGGTCTGCCAAGCAAAATAATCACTGACAATGCCTCTAATCTGAACAACAAGATGATGAAAGAGATGTGTGAAAGTTTCAAAATTGAGCACCACAATTCCTCACCCTATTGCCCCAAGATGAATGGGGTAGTGGAGGCGGCAAACAAGAACATCAAGAAGATTGTTCAAAAGATGGTTGTAACGTACAGAGATTGGCATGAAATGCTACCATTTGCACTGCATGGCTATCGCACGTCTGTTCGTACTTCAACTGGGGCAACCCCTTTCTCTCTGGTTTATGGAATGGAAGCAGTACTCCCTATTGAAGTGGAAATTCCATCATTAAGAGTGCTGATGGAAGCAGAATTAGAAGAAGCTGAATGGGTCCAAACTCGACTTGACCAGTTGAACCTCATTGAAGGAAAGAGATTAACTGCACTGTGTCATGGCCAGCTTTACCAGAAGAGAATGATGAAAGCCTACGCGAAAAAGGTGCGTCCACGACAGTTTCAAGAAGGAGACCTAGTACTCAAGAAGATTCTTCCCATTCAAAAGGATAATCGAGGAAAATGGACTCCAAACTATGAAGGACCTTATGTTGTAAAAAAAGCTTTCTCGGGAGGAGCTTTGATTCTCACAAACATGGATGGTGCAGATTTACCACTTCCGGTAAATTCGGATGCAGTCAAAATGTATTATGCTTAAAAAAACAAAACAAAAAAAAATAAAAAAGAAAAGAAAATGGCTCGCTAGGCTGAAAACCTGAAAAGGCGGCCTAGGCAAAAATTAGAGCGACCCGCTAGGTTGAAAACTCGAAAAGAGCGACCTAGGCAAAAGTTAGGGTCAAAGATGGTTCTTGACACATCCGGAAAAGTGAGGTTGCCTCGAGTCACAAACTGGGACAGTTTGAGTTATTAATGCCAAACTGGGGCAGTTTGAATGCGAAGTCTTGTCAAGAATGCTCCCAATGCGTGGAAACTGGGTCAAATCATGTTCTCAGAAATAGACAAAGGGGTGTTTAGAGTTGTATACATGGGAAATTAGCACTGATCATCCTAAAGAGTATCACTGGAAGAGCTGGAAAACTCTACTCCAACATTCTTTTGTAAACTTTTCAATTCTAACCCTTGTGGTACCGCTTTTCCTGTACTATTCCTTTCCATAATGATAATCCATTTTCATTGCAAACCATTGTTGATTCGACATGCGTTTATCATGATAGATTCATATTGAGATGTGAAACATGTGATCATATTGCAAAAGCATTCAGATTTGTTTTAACAATTTTAAAAGGTCATGGGGAATGCGATGAATTTCCTGATAAGAGTATTGATGGAAAAGAAAGAATCACCAGCAAATCAAGAAGCCAATCAATGAATTTTGGTTACTGTTCAACCTTGATCCTGCTATGGGAAGAAGTTTTTAAGGGTGTTGTAGAGCTAGGAGCAATCCAGCTAAAACTCTGATGTGTCAATTTTCTTTGTTTACCCAAATTTATTTATGAGAATCTTTACAGTAACACATCTATTGCATCATGCATCTCAGGCATTACATGCACTGTCCTCAAGCTTCACATCCATTGCATTATCATGCACCCATTGCATTAAGCATCAACTCAGGCATCATATGCATTTACAAAAAAAAAATGCAGCAAAACCCTTTTTAGCTCTCAGGGCCTTATGCCCATCTGCCTTTAGTTTCCGGATCCCCGCACCCATCGCTTTAATTTTTTGCCAAGCTTCGGCGGATACCCGACTCCGCAAGCTTTTTCCCTTTCCTGCTTTAAGTTTTTTTCCAAGCTTCGGCGGATACCCGACTCTGCAAGTTTTTTCCTTTCTAGTTTTAAGTTTTTTGCCAAGTTTCGGCGGATACCCGACTCCGCAAGCTTTTTCCCTTTCCTGCTTTAAGTTTTTTCCAGGCTTCGGCGGATACCCGACTCCGCAAGCTTTTTCCTTTCTAGTTTTAAGTTTTTTTCCAAGCTTCGGCGGATACCCGACTCCGCAAGCTTTTTCCTTTCTAGTTTTAAGTTTTTTGCCAAGTTTCGGCGGATACCCGACTCCGCAAGCTTTTTCCCTTTCTGCTTTAAGTTTTTGCTAAGCTTCGGTGATACCCTGACACAAAGCAAGCTTTTTTATCCTTCCGACTTTAAGTTTTGGTCAAGCTTGGGCAGTGCCTTAACCGACCAGTCATTAAGCTTTTTTCCCTTTCTTGCTTTAAACTTCAGCGGATACCCGACTCAAGTTTTTCCCTTTCTGCTTTAAGTTTTTGTCAAATTTCGGCGGATAATTGACTCCTATAACTTTTAATCATCTAAGTTCATGACAACTTGATGATTCAAACATTTTTCTAAATATAAAAAATTTGCAAGTTTTTATCTTTCTGCTTTAAGTTATTTTCACAAGCTTCGGCGGATACCCAACTCCGCAAGCTTTTTTTTTCAGAGTCTTCATACCCTGTGTTTCTATCTTATTTTGATGACCATTGTATCTTGCATCGATCTGCAGAGGAAAATTTTCATGTACAAAATTGAATCAATTCCTTTGCTTTCCATTTAGTCTAAATGTAAAGCAAAGGGGGGAAAATTTGTTGATACCCAATTTTGTCCATAAAATTTTTGTTGCTTGGATCATTCAAACATTTTAATTCATAATAAAACAAAAGAAAGAACAAAAAAGAGAGAAAAGATGAATGAAAATCCAAAAGAAAAAAGAAAAAATGAAAGGAAAAGAAGAAATTTGAAATGCTAAGGTGTCTTCTTGTATCACAAAGTCCCACATTGGAGAAGTCATGCTCCTTCCCCCTCCCCTCCTCCTATATAAAGAGGTGGTTCTCATTTGTTTTGGCATCAAAAAATTTACACTCTTTGGCTTAATACTAAGTATAAGAGTTAGAGGAAATTATACTCTTGGGCTTAATACTAAGTATAAGAGCTAGAGGACTCTAGTAAAAAATTTTCTCTTGCAAGTGAGTTGCTTTTCAAGGTTTGATTTGAAGAGAACGTGTGGGGTCTTGTGCACTAACTTCTTTAAGCATATCATTTTTATATACCTTGGAGGTAAGTTTGCTTATTTTTTTTGTGTTATTATCTTTCATTATATATATATGTTATTCATTTTAGTTTATTCATTTATTAGTTTGGTTTATTTATTTATTATTATTATTATTTTGTAAACTTTTTCCTTTAAAATTAACTCAATAATAAATGGATTATTGAGTTGTGACGAAACTTGTTAATCCTATAACTTTTGGAATCATCTAAGTTGTGACAAATTGATGATTCGAACATTTTTCTAAATATATAAAAAATTTGAATGAGTTTTCAAAATAAAAAATCTTTTCAAAATTAAAAAACAACCAACTTACATTATTTTCTAAAGAACTACGTGACTTTGAGTTCCTCATTGCACGAGGATACGTAGAGCTTAATTCCAAGACTAAGAAAGTCAAGCCAAAAAAATAAATTTTCATAATTTAGTTGTTTCTTTTCTTTTTTAAAAAGGGTAAAATAAATATATTTGAGATTATTAAAATTTACGCAACTAACTTAAGGTACCGTTCTTGGAACGGACAGTGTAGGGTGCTAACACCTTCCCTACCTGTAATCGACTCCCGAATCCAAACTCATTTCTTAAAAAGACCAATTTTGCCTATTTTAAGGGTTTTTCTAATGTTTTCCTAAATTAAATAAACATTGGTGGCGACTCCATTGATTTTTAAAATCTTAATCTTTTTCGGTCGTCCCGTCGCGATTTCGGTTGCGACACACTTCAAACTAGTCTTTAATTGTTGAGTGTTGGTAGTGAGCTTGTGGAGTGTATAAGCCACTTAGAAGCTTAGTTAAGCTTGTTGTTGCACTTGGAGAGGTTGAGGGAAAAAGAATACTTACATATTCATGCCTGGAGGGGCTAAAGGAAAAGAATACTCAAAGTGTAAGAGCATAAAGAAGCTTGGTAAGAAAGAATACTTGTTTATAGTGAAAATTCTAGTATTTTCTAGGTATTGGACGTAGCCCCAAGTGGTTTAGGGGTGAACCAGTATAAATCCTTATGTCTTACTTCTCTTCCTTTACTTTAACTCTTTTAGATTTGTTCTGATACTGAACTTAAGAAAACCAAAGCTTTACACTATAAGAACAAAATTGGTTTTTGAGTTAAAGTTAACTTAACAAAAATCTTCTCATTTCAAGGTTTGATTATGTTTTCTAGAATTCATTATTGCTGCTAAGAAAGGTTTTTCAGAGTTTAAGTGTTGATACTTTAAGATATTAACTAGAGAAGCAATTTGTGTTATATTTTGAAACTGTGAGAGAGTTCAGTCTAACCAGCTAGTGAACCTACTTACGAACTTTTTCACCCTATATTATTTGTCCTTGTTCTCTCTCGTTATTGAACTCTCTCACCTAACAACTGTACTCTATAGCAACCTTCTTACCTCTAAGTTTGATAAACTTGTGAAAAGTGTGAGAAGTTTAAAATTTTCAGGTGAAAAACAACATAGAAGGTGTATATTAGACATCCCAGTTGTTTAGAAGTGTTAATTAAAAGAAATTGAGTTTAGCTCAAAGTAGTTTTAAAAACTTAGTTTTCTTATAGTAGAAGATCAGTTTTAGTTATCAGAAGGACAAGTTAAAAGTTAGATTTAACAAATAAAAAGCTAAGAGATAGAGTTCAGAAGAGATCACATAGAAATTTATAGTGGTTCGACCAAACTATGTGCCTACGCCCAGTCCCCAGTCAGAAACTAAGATTTTATATTACCATAAGTATTCTTTCTTCAACCCTAATTTCTCCCAGCTAGATTACAAGTACTCTTTGTTGGATCGAGCGCTTACCACTAGGCCAAAAGTTATAGCTATTAGTCAAGGTGTAACTCTTTCTACTTAAGCCCATCAGCAAGCACCATAGTTCAATCTGACTCCGACCCCACCTGGGCCTTGCTAGGAACTGGTGGCCTACAACCAACAATCCCCCTCCCAGCACCTGCCTCTAGCAATCGATGCCTTTTCAGGAATCAAACCTGTGACCTTTGCTCTAATACCACTTGTTGGATTGAACGTTTACCACTAGGGCAAAAGCTATAACTATTAGTCAGGGTATAACTCTTTCTACTTAAGCCAATCAACAAGGGCCACGGTTCGATTTGACACTGACCCCACCTAGGCCTTGCCAAGACATGATACTAGCCTACAACCAATAATCTTTGTTCCACCCTAGCCTCTTCAAGCTAGACTTTCACTCACATCACTTACAAATCAGGTTACAAAGAGAATATATAGGTTTGTGTTTCTCTCAACACTCAAAGAATGGATTTAAGCAATTGAATACAGAGATGAGAATGAGATTTTATATTCTCTAACATTCAAAGAGTGGATATAAGGAAATACAAACTTGAGAGAATAAGTTTCTATTTTAAGCAAGTGTTTAGAAGATGGTTTCAACAGAGAAATTTTGTTCAGAAGCGAGATTGAGTGTTCAAAAGTTTGGCAGAACAATAGTTCGCTTCATACCTTTAAACTTCCAGGCTTCAATTTATAGAACTTCAAAAACTAGCTGTTTGAGACTCTAACAGTTACTGTTCAAAGCTAGGTTTAGAGTTGTCAAAGTGTGTTTTGGCCCGTGAGCCAACCCAACTTAACCTACCAAAATGGTGAGTTGGGTTACTAAAAAATCGACTCACTAAGACCCTGGGTTGTTTTGACCTGGCTTGTGTAACCCATGGGTTATACTAGTTTGATTCAAGTTTGACATGAGTTGACTGAGATTTTTATAATTAGAAAAATTTGCAAAAGGGAGGGTAAACGTCGTGAGCAGAGCACCAGCCACTGCTTACCACTGAGGCGCTGACATCGCACGTAGTCTTGTCCATGAAAAACTCGAACAGACAAAGTTATGATGAACCGCGACCACCCTCGAGCCACTGTCATCCATCATCTGCAACCACCGCAAATCGCCAATCACTGTGCTTGAAGAGTGAAGACCATGATTCTCAAGAAATCTGAAGCAGAGATATGAAAGAGTGAAGATTCCTTCGCCACTGTTTCAACACATCAATTCTATGATTCCATCGAGCTAAGAAGCATAAATATAAAGAGAGAAAACCACAATTTTGTGGAACCCGTGATGATCTATATTTTTTTTTATTTTTTTTTTTAAATTTTGGTGGGCTACCCTGTTTAACCCACCAACCCTGATAGGTTGAGTCGGGTTGGTCATTTTTTTGACCTACTACCAAAATTAGTTAACTCGACTTAGCTCACTTTTAGAGCAACTTGTGATGTGCCAACCCGAGTGAGCTGAGTTGGCTCATTTTGACAACTCTAACTAGGTTACCATTTTCTTGTTCTATAGTAGTTAGTCAAGTTTTCCTTAATGATTTTTGTGTTTTTTCTAGCGATAGACAAAAATTTCAAACTTTTGAGGCTTTCTAACTTTGAGTTTGTTATTTATGGGCAATAATTATCTTATAAACTAGTATACTTTTGAAAGACTTGATTCTTCTAATGCTTGATATTTTTTATAGATCTATCTTCTAATGAAGTTGTCTTTTAAACTTAGTCTTCTGATACACTTCTTCTTGTCTTCTGATGGAGTTGTCTTCTGAACTAAGTCTTCTAATACATTTCACTTTTGATTCTTGTTTTCTGATGGACTTGACTTCTAAAAGTTATCTTCTGAAGAACTTATTATGATTTTCATATTGAAAAGCAATTATGCTTCTTAGGTTCTTATTCATACTTACTCCATTTTCAGCGACTTTCTACAAAGACTTTGATCATGTTAATACTTTCTTTAAGTAATTCACGAGATTAGCGTTGATTGTCTAGGAGCCTTCTTAACTAATCTTTGATACTCTTAGGCCGCGTTTGGTGGACAGGATAAGGAAGATTTGATAGTATTAGCTAATACTATCAAGCATTATCAAGTGTTTGGTGCTTTGGCCTGATAGTATAGTTAAATCAGGTCACATATTTTTATCCTATTTTAACTTGATTACTCTATCCTCCCATCACCCCCTGGTTAGACCTAATAGAATATCTCTTCCTATTATACCCCTCAGCTTCATTCGTCTCAATCCAAGCCTTTCATTCCCTACCAAGGACCTCATCCCTATCACCACAATGCAATTATCACTTTCCCATCAAAATCGAATTGGCCAAGCACTATTGTAGCAAGCCACCTCTGCCAACCCCATACAAACCTGGCACCACAATTGACCCTGTCCTCTCTCCCTGCTTTTTCTTTGGCTAGAGACTCAAATTTAAAAATAGATTTGAGGTTTATGTGATGGCTAACCTCAACGCCGTTTTGGTTCACGGGTGCGACTGAGATGAGCGGTTGTGGGTGGTGCTACTCGCGGTGGTTGACAACGAATCTGTAATAGGAACAGAGGGGCAGACCCGTGGCTCTGCATAGGTGGGTGACACAGATCTGGGCAAATGTGTGACATCAAGGTGAAGGAAAAGGGGTTTTACGATGTTGGCTAGAGCAGAGTACAAGGGGTGCACAGGGATTGTTTGCGGCAGCTTTACATGGTGGTTGGTGGTTCAAGGTTGTGAGTTGGGTGAGTGTTCGATGGGTGTGATGTGATAATGGTGTGGTGGACATGCTGGTGGTCAATGAAGCTAGTTCATGTCTGGGTGTGCGCAGGCAATGGAGGACGGTGGAGTTCCGGTGAAGGTGATGGTGTGGGCATGAGTTAAGGGTGCTTATTGTTTTCTAGTATGTGGGTGTAGATTTAGCAGAGCTCTAATTCATTCCTCTTTTTTTTTTTTTTTGGATTGAGGGGTTGGAATTGTAGACTTCTGATTTGTGATGTTTGAAGGTTAAGGAAATGTGGTTGATGGCTTTGGTTGGTAATGTTCTGTTTTGGGTTTCGTTAGCTGTGATGAGTTTTGGATGGTGGTGGCCACGAAGGCCACCACCCACGAGGAAGAAGACCATATGGAGGTGGATGTGGTTGCCTGCCACTGTGTAGGGGCTTGCTTAGGATGGAAAAGTCAAGGAACCACCACCCATGGTAGCGATGGTGGAGGGTCTTAGTGGTGGCGGCCATGGTGGCCACCACCGATAAAGAATCATATTTGGAAAACCATTGACCAAAATGGTGGTTTTTGCCCACTTTGAGGATGTTGAGTTGCCACTTCCGAGATTAAGGTCTCTGTTATGTACAGTTGATGTGGAAGAGGTGGTGAGAAAGGTGAAGGGTAATATAGTCATATTAAAAAGTTACATATACTATCAAATTATTTATACTATTTGTATCAAATGTTTAATAGTATAAGACCTTATCCTATTGTTTATACTTATCGACCTTATTATATTACTTTATACTATTATATCTTATACTATCATATATAGCAAACACAATCTTAGATGATATATTAGTAAACATAAGATTCTAAGTTTAAGTTTGTTAATTATCAAAACTCAGTAAGTTTTAAAGAACTTCAATAAGTTTAGATATTTCTAAAGGGCTTTAGAGCTTAAAGGTTAAGCACTAGTTCAGTTTATTTTCTTTATTCTAATATAGTTAGAGATCATTATTCCACATTTGGGATATCGTGATATTTGGAGGGCCAAAGCCCCAATTTTAACCAACTAATGATTAATGATGATTTGGCAATCGACTTATTTTAAATTTAGTTTAATCTTCATTTCCACAATGATATGATTCATTTTGCTTGGGATGAGAGCTAAGGAGACGTCGTAAGAAAGTTGAAGAGGCCTAAAGAAAGGTTAAAGACTTCTAAAAGCTACAATCTTTGACCTACACCAAAATTTCATATTTTTAGATTATTATTTTTGTTAACTGAAGTGATTACAACATGATTTGAACTTTATGAATAGGTTTTGTTGTTAGTTGAGTTGAAGTTGTACTATTTATCCCGAGCTGGAGATGCTAAGGACACATCCTCTAATTTGAGGGGAGTTGTTACAATATAATTAGGTTAGTTGATGATTGGTTTATGTAGTTAGTGATTAGTTACATATACTTGTGATTAGTTAGTAGTTAGTCACTCTCTCTAGTTTATATAAGTAATGTATTAAGCTTATATCACACACATTTTACCATTCAGAAAATTTTAGTCTCTCATTCTCATTTTTTTCTTAATTCTTTTTTTGACTCTTGCCATATTTCTCAATGGGTATATATAAGCTTATTGCTGGATATTTTTTCTTAATAGGTGACTCTTGCCATATTTCTCAATGGATTTTTAAAGAAAATAGGAGCATTCTAAGTCACTTTTTCCAATTATATGTCATTACTTTTATCAATAACATAATAATTAATCACCATCAATTATCATTTTACGTGCGGGTGAATGAATGCACGCCAGGAACATGATGGCGGCATGCTGAACATCAATTACCTCTCAAGGTCCTGCGATGCTCTGTTTATTTTATTTTCTTTTTAATTGATTTCGGTCATCGTCCTCCTTGCTCGTGCCTTCTAGTTTCGATGATTAGTTTGATATCCAAGAGAAAAAAAAAATGTTAGTCAGGGTCGGTTTTCTATTTTGTTTTCGAAAAAACACAATCGGAATCCACTTCTATAAAAAAAAAATATGTTTTTGGTAAAACATAATTTTTTTTAAAAAAGTAAAAATCACAAGTAAAAATCGTTAAAAAAAATTATTCATGTTGAGACAAAAATACTCTTACAGTACAAATCATAACAACCAAATAATAATGACAAATTATAACATCTAATAATAACAACGTTATTATAACAATCAATTATAATTAAACACCTAATTACAGATTCTTTAGTTTGGAAAGATTCATAAATACTTAATTACGGATTCTCAATGAGTTTTTTCAACAACTTAGTCAAATTTAAATAATCCACTAACTTGTTTGGCCAATTTGACTTGGGTTGACCTCGATTTTTATCTTTCAAAAAAATTTTAAGTTTCAAAAGAACAACATGATATTTAAAAGATATTTTTTATAAAATATATTTAACTATTAGATCATATACTCTTGTAATGTAATGTTTTCAATTTTTTAATTTATATTATTATTTAACAAATTTAATTTTAAAAATTAAAATTAAATAATTATCATTATTAATTTAGTTATATCATTAATCTTTTCTCATATGATATATTTTTTCATATAATATTTTCTATATAAAATGCTTTTTCATATAATATTTTTATAAAAAGGTTATTATTTATCAAAATTTTTTGATTCAACTATTTAATTTATGATTTAACCGCTGACCTGTTAATTTGATTTTTTAACCGACTCAACTTTCAATATGGTTTATACAACTATTGGATAAAGTGATGGATGAGAATATTTAATTCTGATTGCAACACTTATTTTTAACTGATAAAAATATATACATAAAAAAAGTTATAACAATATAATAACTGTTGATTTAGGTTATTAGAAAGAGGTATTTTAGATAGTAAAGTATATATAATAATTACTAATAAAAGTTAAAAGAGTATATATATATATATATAATATTTTATTTAGGAGTTTATATTTTATAAAAGGGAAAAAATATATAATTTCAATAAATTTTTATTTTTTATAAATTAATATTATGAATTTTAAAATATTTATAAATAATATTCAATATAATTAATTCAGATTCATGAAATGTCACACGAATTCTTAAATTTAAAATAATTTTCATGCGTTTTATTAGTTTAATATTTATTTATTTTTAAAGAGAGGAGATCGATTTACATCAGTGTAAGTTTTTTTTAACTTACACTTATTTTTAACTGTTAGATTCATTTTTATCTAATAGTTGAGATTATTTTATTAAAAATAACCATTAGATGAAAGTGAATTTAATTAAAAATATTTGATCTTTTATTTTTAAATATTTATTTACTGTTCTGTATATTTCACTTTCGTAAACAGTTTACGAAAATCATTTTCGTTGAAAATAGCAGTGCTCAACATTTTTATTTAGTTCTTAAATTATAATTATTCCACCGATAAATTCTTTCATCCAATTGTCATTAAGCCACTAACAGAATTCTAACGTGGCCAAATTATAGCCTTCCATCTGTATGATATTTACATAATCCATTAAATTATTTATTAAATCTTCATTTTACATATATTTTATTTCTCACAAAATAATTAAAAAAATAAAAGGATTGGCAGACCACGTGCAAAGCACATTTTCAAATGGTCATCTTCCTTTATTTCCTTCGAATGAAAGTGCAGGAGCTCAACCAAACCATGGATGAACTCAGCCATCAATTGTCAACCACCACCGACCCAGGCCACCTCTGCAACCCGACTAACGAATCCAGCCACCACAACCTGAAGCCATTGCCATGAACCCGCTGCAGTTAGTCACTCATGCTCCATCGTGAGCCGCCGTACAACCAAACCCACCTAGAAGCTGTACCCCACCATCACGAGGCAAATATACATCAAGATCTCTGGCATGCCATCTTTTCCCCTGCGTCTTCCCCTTTAGGCCAAAGAATTTCTAGGCGTTATATTTTGTTTCAAGAAAGCTTATGTGTTTAGCTTTTGTGAGGAAGAAAGGAGAGGTTTTATTTTTAGGCATAAGAGGTTAAGTTCTTCACTTGGGTTAGTGGACTTGGTCTTATGCTAGGTACGGCCATGACTTGGTTGAGCACCTGCGCTTTCATTTGAAGGAAATTGAGGAAGATGGGCCACATGGAAATCTGACAATTCTTTTTTCCTTTTGAAATAAATAACGTTTTGTACCGTGCAATACATAGAATTATTAAAAGATAAGTTATAATAAATATAGTTTATATAGTAAAAGAAAGGTTATCCGGTGCATAGTAATGCTAGTAATAATAATACATAGTAATTTATGTATATGATAATTTGATTGAAAATAACTTTCATGATTGGAAGTAGTGTTCATGTTCCCAGCTTAATCAAACCTTCTATCAACATCGGAGTATCCACTAGTTAGTAGTAGGACTCGTAGCAATTTATGTATATGATAATTTTAACTGAAAGTAATTTTCATGATCGGACGTGTTCTAGGTATTGATCGGGACCTAGATCGATAAGAAGCTGACTTGTTGGAGATCCTCGAGAAGGACAACAATAAGGTTTAGGAAACTTAGGTAAGTTAGCAAAGTGATCACAAAGTATGCAAAATGTGGTCGGTATAAGTGTTTGAAGTAAGAATGAAACATGTTTGGCTTAAGCAACCAGGTCAATTTATATAGTTGATCTAAACACTGACTGCTTGAATTTCTGTCGCTCAAGCCATTTAAGACCCCGAGCGTTAGGATTGGTCATTAAGGTGCGAAACCATTCACAGCCGTAGGTATTGATACAGCCAATTGGCATGTGACCGTTGGGGAATAGGTAATTTCACATTTGCTAATAAATTGGTCGAATCTTTACAACAGTATTATGGTCGGTTTGACTCGAACTCCTCTAGCTTGTTACTCTGACATGGGCCTATCTAGCAGACGAGCTTATTTAGTCAGTCAACGAGTCTATTTATCAGGCCCAGGATGGTCCACAGTCCCTTAACTCGGCCATCTAAAGAGATAGGCCGAGTTTGAAAGTGGTCAGCTGAAAGATTGACTAGGACGGTCCACAGCCCCACAGCTCGGCCATTTAAAGAGATAGGCCTAGTTCGAGAGAACTATGCTCTTTGCAGGATGCAAAACGAGACGGTTCGTGTTATGCGCGTTTGGTTCAGACGTGGGAAGACGTGTGACACATCTAACTCATTTATTGCACAAGTGTCATGTTCCATCATTTCATCATTAATGAAACTGTATGGGAAACTATGTTGCAGCCATTGATCATTACCCTAATGAATCTCTATCGTAGGATCCATCCCACGGATAGGATTAAAACCTTTTAATTTCCTAGATCTTCCGCTGTTAATCTATGGCGGTCTTACTCTATTTAAAACTCTTTTCCCTTCACTTCATTTAATTCAACTTCCTGTTTCCCCCAAACTCCTCACATTTAAGCTCTTTTCCATTCCATTTTCGAAGTCTCCATCATTCCTTCATCAAGCTCTGTGCCTTGATCAAAGCATTTCTTCACATTTTACTTCCAAAACTAGGTATTTCCTTTTACCTTTCCCTTCCACACTTTTGTATAACTTACTTCCATTAGAGTTTAAGATTATAGAGCGCAATATGTCTACTAGAGAAAGTAGTAGTGATAATGAATCCATAGAGATTCTGGGTGAATCTTCGTTGACTCCTCCCTGTCAACACACTGTGGACCCATCCACTAGTAAAGGGAAAAAACATGGTGATGAGGGGACATCTGGTCCTAAAGATTGGTCGTCGTCCTCAAAGTCGGGGGACAAGTATGACTAGGTTAATCCTGCTATTAGGAAATACTGCTCGGGTTTCGACTCAGCCAAGAGTATCGCTATTCTCCGAAGACGTATCGTGGTGGTGACTGACGGAGATGAAACGAAGTTCATTTGCCAATTGTGTCATCCTGAAGAAAATATCTTCTTGGCATCGAGAAAAAACTATGACTTAGGCTGGATCTACGTGTAAGATACATTCTTCACTCAACTCGGCCTCTGACTTCCCTTCTCGAACTTCCAATGTGAAGTTCTGACCAGGTTGAACATCGCACCAACCCAACTTTATCCGAACAGTTGAGCGTTTGTCAGAGCTTTTGAAGTGCTAGTACATTTTCTAGGTCGAGAACCTAGCATTGGAGTATTCTTTCCCCTTTTTCAATGTAGGGGGGTTGGCAAGGGGGTGAATGTCAATCAACAGTCATCCCCGAAAAAGATTGTTTTTTGCTTTTGACGTTTCATATAAAAACTTCAAAAACAAATTTTTTCGGGTGAGCTCTCCCTTGACCGATCTTTCATTCTTCCTGGATCGGTATGGAATAGAGAAATTTCCTTTATACTGACAGGGAAATTCAATTCCAATATTGGGTACGGAATATAGAAGCCTAGTGCTAGAAGACTGAACTCTAATTGACCTCTTGGAGGAAGCTTCTGTGCTGGACACAACTTCTTTGATAAAGTTCAAAAATAATCTGACCGAGCTATCGAAAATCATGTGTAAGTCTTGTCATTTTATTATATTGGTGATCTGGTCCTTCTACTAACATATTTTAACTATTTCATCCTTTTGCAGAAACAATGGTTCCTAAGATAAGCGTATGTGAAATGCAAAGGCAACTGAAGAAATTGAAGAATGAAGGGACTTCCATTCTTGCACCTGTCGATGATATACCTCCCCGGTCGGACCTAGTGAATGTAATTCCTAAACCTAAATCCTCAGAGACCAGTTCGAATCCAATGGTGAGAAAAAGACATTAGTTGGATGATCAAGGTCATAGTCCGAAACCAGGTGCCTTAACTGGAGAAAACTGACCAGCAGGGGAGGGTTCCTCCTCACACAGTTCAGGGTTCAAAATGCCCTTGAAGGGATAAGCAGTTTTGCAGCTAGAAAGAATGCATCTTCTTTATGGTCATCTAATTTTTCATTCGAGTCTTTAGTGGATACTCACATCTCACTTCCAGATGACAAAGAACGCAAAGAGAAGGTCAGAGCAGTCAGCCTTTGCCGATGGGCCGAAGTGCAACTTCTTCGAACTATCAGCGTCATATGGTCAGCTGAATTGGAATTGGAAGATACAAAAAAGAAGCTCTCATCCTTCAACCTTCTCTATCGTTCAGAAATGGAGAAAGCTCAAAAGGTTCACCAATCTGAAGTTTCTGACCTTAAGAAGGAAATAGAAGTTCTAAAAGCTAAAGTGTGCCAAGTTGAAGGTCTAGAATCTTCAATAGAGTTGTTGGAAGAAGAGAAAAAAATTGAAGAAGACTTATCAGTCGCCCTAAAAGATAAAGTGGAAACCAATCGGGCACTCAAAGAAGCACTTGATGGGAAAGATAAACTATTCACTGAGTAGGAAGGGCTAAAAGAAGAAATCACCAATCAGAGGGTTGCCGGCTATGAGACCTGCCTGAAGCATACTATGCTTTTGAATCCTGATATAGTCTTTGATAACCATTTGGGCGAGATGGGCTCATTCCAAAAAGTAGTCAACGTTCGGATTATTGAAGAGTAGGCTGAAGATGAAGATGTAGGAAACCCATCAATAAAAAATATTAAAGAATTGTTGTCACAAATGGAATAAGTCAAAAAAAAAAAGAATATGGTTTCAAAACTTTGATCATATTATGATTGCGTAATTTTTTGTCGGAAAGCATATCGATTCCATGAATCATCAGTCAGTAACTTATAGAGAACTTCATGAATATCAGTTAGAAATTTTAAGCAATCGAACTTGGTATTTCAAAAACTTGGTCGAGAATGATCACTTAACCTTTTCAAAAGAACTTCATAACATCGATTGGGCACTTATAAAGAGTTTAGTTTCAAAATATCGGTCAGAAACTTAACTTTATGACTGCTTATTTAGACTTGGAAAAAATTTTAGGTTTTAACAAACATCAACTGAAGGGTGGCTTTCGTTAGACTTTGACCGGCTAGGCTCAAAGAGGCTAGCTTTAAAATGGATTGGTATCACAACATCAAAATTACTGAGTAATTTAACTTCTTGATTTGTATATTAAGATACATCCATAACTAGAGTTAAAAGGTATGTCTCGTTAAAACCTTTCAGGCAAAATCCAATGGAAAAAATCCTAATAAGGAAAAAGAGTACACTATCTTAACTCATGTGCAAAAAATTAAAAATAAAAAAAATAAGAAAACTTAGCTAAAGTATTTCCGAAGTGAGACCGAGTTCCAAGTTCTAGGAAGTGGATTCCCATTGAATTCACCGATCTTATAAGCTCTTCCACCGACATCTTTGAGGACTCGGAACGGTCCTTCCCAGTTGGCTGATAACTTTCCTTCGCCAGGTATCCTTCTAGAATCTTTCATTTTTCATAAAACCAAATCTCCTTCTTTGAATTTACTTGTTCTGACCTTTTGATTATACTTCCTTGCCGCTTGGGCTTTTGCGGGTTCCTCCCGAATATGGACAACTTCTTTTTCTTCTTTTAGCAGATCCAAATCACTCTTCCTAGCTTCAACATTGATTTCCTCGTTAAAGGCTGACCTCCTAAAGCTCAGTCCTCCAATTTCTACTAGAATCATGGCATCAACACCGAAAGTTAGTCGGAATGAAGTTTCTTGGGTGAATGACTGAGGCGTGGTATGATATGCCCAAAGGATGTTTAGAAGTTGTTTTGGCCAAAGACCCTTGGCGCGATCAAGTCTTTTTCTTAGTCCGGCCAAAATAACCTTGTTTATTGCCTCGGCTAAACCGTTTGTCTGAGGATGCTCGACTGAAGTGAACACCTGATTTATTCTATTTTTCAAACAAAACTCTCGAAACTTTTTGTCAGTGAACTGTGTTTCATTATCAAACACAATTGAATATGGCAATCCAAAACGACAGATTATATTTTTCCAAATAAATTTTTTAATTTTTTCTGAAGTTATACTTGTAAAGGTTCGACTTCAATCCATTTCGTAAAATAATCAATTGCAACTATAATGTACCTGAATTGACTGGTCACCATAGGAAAAGGTCCTAAAAGATCAATTCCCCATATGCAAAATAACCATGAGGTCTTAATGTTGTGAAGTTCTTTAGGCGAGGATTTGTGCAAATTGGAAAACTTCTGGCAGTAGTCGCACTTTTGAACATATTTTAAGCAATCAGTTTTCATCATCGGCCAATATATTCCTGACCGTAGAACCTTGCCTTCTAAGGACCGGTCGCCTATGTGACTACCACAGACCCCTTCATGAACTTCATAATCAACCCTATCTGATTTTGATCGACACACTTCAGAAGAGGAAGGGAGAATCCCCCTTTGAATAGTTCACCCTAATCAAAGTATAGTAATTGTTCGACTTTCGTAGCTTCTTTGTTTTCTTCTCATTGGCCGTAGATCACAATCTTTTAAGTACTCAACAATTAGGCTCATCCAAGAATTCGGGTTATTATTGATAACCAAAATCTCCTTCGTTTCTATGCTCGGTCGGTCCATGATCTCTTGAATGACTGATCAGTTGTTGCCTGGTCCCTTAGTACTGGCCAACTTTGAGAGTAGATCAGCCTAAACATTTTCTTTTCTAAGAATGTGCATGATTTCAAATTGTCCAAATTTTTTGGCTACATTGTGTACCTTCAGCAAGTACTTAATTAATTGTGGATCCTTAGTCTGGAACTCACCGTTAACTTGCCCCGTTACTAGTTGGGAGTCAAACTTCGCAATCAACCGAGTTGCTCCCATTTCTGTGACCAACGCTAGCCCGACAATGAAGGCCTCATACTCGGCCTGATTATTGCTCTCCCGAAAGTTGAACTTCAAAGATTGCTCAATCAAGACTTCATCCAGACTTTCCAGAATGATTCCAGCCCCACTCCCTTTAACGTTAGAAGCTCCATCAACAAAAAGAATCCAGAAGTCACTATTCAAATCGTGCAAGAAATATGAAGATAACTTAACTAAAAAGTCGTATAATACCTGGGATTTGATCGGTCCCCAGGGTTGATATTGTATGTCAAATTCTGACAGTTCTACTGACCATGAGATCATTCGTGCAGCGAGTTCTGGTTTTCTAAACATTTGTCTAATCAGTTGGTCAGTTCTGACGATAACCGGATGGCTTTGGAAGTATTGTCGGAGCCTCTTATCCGTTACCACCATTGCCAACACCATCTTTTCAATCTTCTAATATCGGACCTTGAGTCCTTGCAAAACTCGGTTGACAAAGTAAATCGGTCATTAATCCTTCCCTATTTCCTTCACTACAACCGAGCTTAAGGCCTTGTAAGAAATAAAAATATAAAGAAATAAGACATCACCTTGTTCGGGTTTAGTCAAAATCGGTGGAGTAGCCAAAAAGTGCTTTAATTCATTGAATGCCCTCTCACATTCCTCAATCCATTGAAAATTCTCTTTCTTCTTGAGGCACTGGAAAAATGTGAGAGATCAGTCGGCAGACTTAGAAAAGAACCTTGAAAGGGCTTCAATATTTCCTGTTAACCTTTGTACTTCTTTAACTGTTGCTGGACTCCTTATGTCCATTATCGCTCTGTATTTCTTCGGATTTGCCTCGATTCCCCTGTTGGTAAGAAGGAAGCCTAGGAATTTCCTGAATTGAACCCCAAACACACATTTCTCATGGTTCAACTTTATGTTGTATTTTCTCAACTGCGCGAAGCATTCAGCAAGGTCAGAACAATGATTTCCATTAATGGAGTCTTAGCCACCATGTCATTAACATAGACTTCAATGTTTCTTTCGATTTACTCCTTGAATATCTTTTTCATCAACTGCTGATAAGTTGCACCGATATTCTTAAGGCCGAAAGCCATCACTTAATAACAAAAGTTTCCAAATTCCGTAATGAAGGTGATCTTCTCTTCATAGTCTAGATGCATCCTGATCTGGTTGTACCTAGAATATATGTGCATAAAACTAAGAAGCTAATAATTGAATGCTCTGTCAACTAACCGATCGATGCTGGGAAATGGATAGGAATCTTTCGGACAAGCTTTGTTAAGATCGGTAAAGTCTGTATACATCCTCTATTTTCTGGAAGACTTTTTCACCATAACCATATTTGACAACCATGTGGTATACTCCACCTCCCTTACAAAACTGACATCCAAAAACTTTTTTGTTTCTTCGACAGCGGCTTTCTGTCTTTCCAATCCCAATATTCTTTTCTTTTAAGCTACTGGTTTCACCTTCTTATCCAAGGAAAGCTTGTGGGTGATGATCTCTGGATTAATTCCTGGCACATCCGCTGTTGTCCAAGCGAACAAGTCAGCATTCTTCTTCAGCAACTCATCCAATTCTTGTTTCATCTCAATCGGTAAATGAGCCCCAACGTGCATTACTTGGTCGAGCTTAGGGGCCAAAGATACAACCTGCAGCTCCTTAACCAGATGGGGTCGATCCTGTTCATC
The DNA here is from genome assembly GCA_029884605.1 of Ormosia emarginata. Lineage (NCBI taxonomy): Eukaryota > Viridiplantae > Streptophyta > Magnoliopsida > Fabales > Fabaceae > Ormosia > Ormosia emarginata. Next base: position 8,061,227 of record JAQQTP010000051.1, read on the forward strand.
ACTCCTCGGGTCTAACTTAGCCATATTGATATTGTGTATCGGTCGCTTACGATCAGTCATGTCAATCGGCCCATTTGGCTTTGGCTTCAAGCTTTCATTGTAGCAGATCCTAGCCTATTTTTGATCTGTATGGACTATCCTGACCTCATTCTTGGAGACAGGGAATTTCATTGTTAGTGAGGGGTTGATAACTACAGCTCCGAGAAAGTTAAAGAGGGTCTCCCAAGAATAGCGTTATAAAGAGTATAACAATCTATTACCAAATATTTAACCGGAATAATTTTAAGCAGATTACTAGTCCTAAAAGTGGTTCGAAGTTTGATGTACCCCTTGATGTTTACCTGCTCTCCAGAGAATCCGACCAACATTCTGTTGAAAGGAGCCAGATCCTCCTCTGATATTTACAACCTTCGGAGTATGGACATGTAGAGGACATCAATTGAACTTCCTTGATCGACTAGAACTTTCTTGATTTGAAAATCCCCTACTATGACAGATATTACTATCAGATCATCTAAGTTTTCATCCAACCCAACAAAATCACTCTTCCAAAATGAGATGACCGGTCCATCTTCAAACTGCTAGTCTTGCAATGGAAAATGGTAGCTTACTGACATTACTGTTTAGAGGTGGAGTTTCCGAGATGAATTGGAGCACCCGCCACCCATAAACCCACCAGCTATCGAATCGATGACTCCCTTGATGGGTTGATCTCAGGAGCTGGAAGTCATCACCACTGCCTTTTTCTTTAAATCTTGACTCGGGCTCCTCCGTTCAGATTGACTCCCTTCATTTGCTTCTCTGCTCCGACTTCTATGGAGGTAAACATATTTGCCAAGGTGTCCTTCTCGGATAAGTTGCTCAATCTTATTTTTTAGGCTGATACACTCCTCGGTAGTATGCCAAAATGTTTTACGGAATTCACACCTTTTGCTTTTGTCAACATTGGGCGGAACTCTTTGTTCTCCAGCGTTTCTTAGGAGACGGATCAGACCAGTGTTATATATTTCATGGAATATCTGATCTTGACAGGTGTTCAGTGGCGTATATTCACTGAACCAGGGTTGTTTTCTATCTGAAACTATCTGAGCGTTTTGTTTAGCTCGGTCTTCTCTCGTTATAGGTCTACCTCTTCTGTCTAGTCCTCGTTTGCCGTATTGTCGGTCTTGAACAATTGGTTAGATAGAAATGTGGGGATTACTTTTCTCTAGATTCTGGTTTGAAAAAATGTTACTTTATTTACTTTCTGGCAAGGGCGATCTCCTCCATGTTAATATATCAAGTAAACCTACCCCTCAAATCATCCAGGTCTAAATGTAGCTTTCTGGCTAGGGAGTTTGCGAATTATCCTAGACGCAAGCTAGCCATGATAGCATATAGGGATACCACAAGATTAAGATCCCTTATCTGAACTGCTTCCTCTCTGAATCTTCGCACGAAATCTTTGAGGGATTCATCTCGGCCTTGTCTCAAGTTGATAAGGCTAGCTGAGGTCTTCCGATGTGTCCTGCTCGTAGAAAAATGGTTAAGAAACTTAATTGATAATTTTGAAAAATCATAAATTGAACATGCTTCAAGGCCCGAAAACCAGAGTAATGTCGATTTCTTTAAAGTTATTGGAAAAGCCCTGCATTTGATCGGGTTAGAACTGCTATTCAAGAGCATCACATAATTGAACATTGTAAGATACTCTTGTGGGTCGGTCATCCCATCGTAAAGCTCAATCGTCAGAAGTCAGAAACCCTTTGGAAGAGGAATCGACATTATAAACTCAGAAAATGGATGATCCGCAACAAGTGGATTGTTTGTCTGTCTTCAGGTTTCATGATCGGTCATCCGGGGCAAACTTGGTTGTCGATGGAATTCTCTATTTGGAATGTCTTCTTCAATTGTTTTCTTTATCTCTCCTTCCGGTTCAATTTTGTGTTGATCCCTGTTAATTTGATCAATTCGATCAATTCGGCTGCTTATGTCCCTAACGGCCTACATGAGCATCTCCACTGGATTGAGCTTGGTGTTTTCTTGGTTAACTCTGTTAAGAACGTTGTTTTCATTGGTGGCCATGGTTGGTCAAAAAGATAGTTGAGTTAGTTGTAAAGAAAGTTATATGATAGTGGAATAGGAAAGTTTTACCTAACCCCACGGTGGGTGCCAGATGTTCTGGGTACTGACCAGGACCTAGTTCTTAAGAAGGTAACTTACTGGAGATCCTCGAGAAGGACAACAACAATGTTTTGGAAACCTAGGCAAGTCAGTAAAATGATCACAAAGTATGCAATGTGTAGTTGGTATGAGTGTTTGAAGTAAGAATGGAACATGCTTGGCTTAGGCAACCATGTCGATTTATATAGATGATCTGTACACTGACTGCTCAGATTCACGCCGTTCAAGCCATTTAAGACCTCGAGCATTAAGATTTATTAGGATTGGTCATTAAGGCGCGAAACCATTCACAGTCGTTGGTCATAATATAGCCAGTCGGGAAGTGATCGTTGGGGAATGGATAATTTCACATTTGCTAATACATCGATCGAATCTTTGCAATAGTATTGCGGTCAGTTTGACTCGAACTCCTCTGGGCCTGTTACTCTGACATGGGCCTATCTAGCAGACGGGCTTGTCTAGTCAGCCAGCGAGTCTATTTATTGGGCCCAGGACGATCCAAGAAGTAATGTTCATATTCTTAGCTTAATTAAGCCTTCTATCAACCTCGAAGTATCCACCAATCAATACAAGTCCTTCTAGCAATTTATGTATACAATAATTTTGATTGAAAGTAATTTTCATGATTAGAAGTAATGCTCATGTTCCCAGCTTAATCATACCTAAAACCCTAAATTTCAAGGGGTTGGCCTATTAGTGGAAAAGCATGTGATGTGTAGATAAGCATACGGTCATGAATTCGAATCCCAACTACTCCAATTTCTTGGGGTCTGGCCACAAGGAATATCCTTGTGAATCCCCTAGTCTTGGTGTGGATGTCTACTTTTGACCAAATGGGGAGGTAGATTAGTCGAGGTGTATGCAAGCTAACCCGTACATCACTTGACCGCAATACCAGAAAAAAAAGTTTATATAGTTTCTGCCAATTTCAGTTTTAGACTCAATATATTGTTTTAAATATCAATTTTTATAGTTTTATTCATTTGGATATTTTTTCACCTCATTATTAAGAATATACCAAACTAACCCTTCTTGCCAAATTATACCAACTAAAGAATCTTATATTGATAGATATTACAATGGCAAATAAAAAATAAGAGTAAATCGCCAACTTCGTCCTTGAGATATTTTGAGTTAGAGACATTAGTCCCTGAGAAATGAAAATCACCATCGTGATCCTAAGAACCTCAAATGTCAACCAAATTAGTCCCTAATAAGGACTTGTAAAGACTAATGTGGTCAACAAATTAGTCCTTAAAAAGAACTAATTTGACTTTCATTTGAGTTTCTTAAGGTCTACGGTAGAAGTTTTCATTTATCAGGGACTAATGTGTCCACCGCTAAATTTCTCAGGTTCTAAATGATATTCAATGCATTCAAAGAATCAATGAAATCTTAATGCTATATGATATATGCTTTGCTAAGTTGCATTTAAGCACGCAATCTTACTAAATAAACTTTATTATAAATCTATATTTTTTAATTGATTTTATCATGTTTTCATGTAAAGTTTTTATTCCATGGATGAAAATATTAATATATTTTCATGTAAAGTTTCAATCTAGTGAATATATATATATACACACACACATATAAAATAAAAAATAAAAATAGTATAATTAATAAATTTTTATTTCCTCATAATAAATTACATTTAATCAATTTTATTATATTTTTATGTAAAAATTTGACTCCCATGCAATGTAGATATTGAAGTTTTTTAAATATTATAGAACAAATATATATATATATATATATATGTGTGTGTGTGTGTGTGTGTGTGTGTAAGTTTTTTTCCTATTACACTTATTTTCAGCTGTTAGATTCACTTTCATCTAATGGTTACTTTTAATGAAATAATCTCAACCATTAGATGAAAGTGAATATAACGGTTGAAAATAAGTGTAAGTCAAAAAAGACTTATACTAGCGTAGAACTAATCCCTCTCTATATATATATATCGAGAGAGAGAGAGAGAGAGAGAGAGAGAGAGAGAGAATAAGTATAGTAATTTAACAAATATATTAATTTATTTATTTTTCTAATAATAAATTTTATTTGAATTAGTTTTACCATGATTTCTTATAAAATATTCAAACACATGTAGATATTAATATATTTTTATGTAAAGTTATTAATCTAGTGTGACGTGAATAGAAAATGCTTAAGTATAAAATAATAACTTCACTTTTAATGAGAAATTATAATTTATTAGGAAAAGTCCAATTTACTCCCTCTAACTTAGGGTTATATGTGCACTTTGGTCCTCAAACTTTAAAAACATGCAACATGATCTCTAAAACTTTCTAACTAATGTGTTTTAGTCATTTTGTTTGATTTTCCGTCAATTTCTAATATAAATTGTCGCGCTAAAATTACATGACCATTTTTTGTACTAAATTTTTTTATGAGAAAGTTCAATTTGCCTTCTCCAACTTAGTGTGATGTGCAATTTGGTCCTGAAACTTTAAAAAATATGATTTTAGCCATTAGAGTTTGACGGAAAATTAAACAAAAGGACGAAAATGCACACATTAGAAAGTTTAAGGATTGTGTTGCACGTTTTCAATGTTTCAGGACTAAAATACATATGACCCAAAGTTGGAGGGGGCAAAATAGACTTTTCCCTAATTTATTTTTTTAACCGAAGAGACAATTATCACCATGAAACATGCACATAATAACTTCAACAATACAAAAGGATTAAATTCCTAACAATATATGACTCTTTGTGGGAGGGGATCCTCTTATGTCCTTATTTAACATGACCAAGTCATGTGACATAATCTGAGTCATCCATGATTTTTAAAGAGTAATCAACAAGGGCTAATTAAGAGAGTTTGAAACTACATCGTTTTTCCTTGCTTAAATTTCCCTTCCTCTTTTCCCTTCTTCTTCGGCAAATCCCTCCCATGACAAACATCGATGACTCCATTTGATAATCAACCACCCGCCATAACACACCATCCCATGCCGTCTTAGTTGCTGCCATTGCCCCTGCGTGACTTGACGTGTCGTTTCCTTAGGCTCCAATAGAAATGCGCAATGGTGAGTTGGTGATTAGATTTCTTCTCCAGTCCTTCATCACACTCAGTCACTGTATCTTTTGTGAAGCTTACTACATTCACCAAATTGTAAGGTTCCTATCTTTATTTTATTTAGTTACTTTGAACTATAGTTATTTTTATTCTCACATGAGGCAACATCCTTAATGACAATCAATTTTCTAAAAACATACCAAACTTTATTCTAAGATGGACAAGTCTTGATAAACTTTATGAACCAATATTTTTTTGGGTGAGATTTAATTTTATTTCTATTGTTGATCTTTACATTATTGCAAATGTATTCTTATTTTAACAGAGCAATTCAAGGTAGTGGTTTAAGAGGACCATTTAAATTGCTTCCTATTGTATTCTTCCATCCTTAAAATATGAAATGCAAGAGAATTAGTGACTTGAATGGATCTGATTCTACTTTTCCACATGTTGACAATATGAAAGGATTGAAAACATTGTGAGATAATTAGATTTCTCTGTGTTATGTAGTGTTAGGTTGAATAACATGACTAACTCTATCCATCGTCCATGATTGAAAGAACATTTAAATGCTAATAGGTAAGTCTACTCCAGTAAGAAACACTATGTTACATGTCTCTTAGCTTTATACTTCTAACTATGATGCATTTTGGGAATTAATCAATCTTCAAGTTGATGTATTTTTATTAGATTTTTTATTTGAGTTTATTTTTTGGCCATTTTAGGGTGTTAGATGATTCTATTATTGCATCGAATGTCCCATACATGGATACAGAACTTGATTGGTAGCCTCGGATAGGCAAGACATTCAATACTTTAAAAGAGACATGGAAATTTTGGATTGATTATGGTTAGAAAATTGGATTTAATGTTCGAAAGCAGTAATTAACTAAAATAAATATGGAAGAATTTTGACTATTAGATATGTATGTAGCAAAGAGGGCAGTCGTAGAGCAGACAAAATAGATTATTTAATGATCAATCCTCAACTTGAAACAATAACTAATTGTCTTATAAAATTAGGACTCAAATACATAAAAAAGATTGGGAAGTATCAAATTCATGATTTTGTTGATGAGCATAACCATCCATTGCACCTTCCAGAGAGGACTCACATGCTAACATCTTAACAAAAATTGTCTCAAATTCAAGTTCATGAGATTGATTTGGCAGACAATTCACGCATTAAGCAAAGGGCCTCATTTGAACTAATTAGTAAACAAGTTGGTGTAAGGGCAAACCTTGGTTACACACGTTTGGATTAGAAGAATTATTATCTTCGTAGCAAAAGATTGAGAAACATGGCATACAAGGAGGCATGTAGCTTATTACAGTAATTTCAGCAAGAATCAATAGAAAACCCATCATTCTATTATGCAGCCCAATTAGATGTTGAAGAACAGATAACAAATATTTTTTGGGCTAATGCAAGAATGATAATGGAGTATGAGTACTTTGGTGATGCGTTCACTCTTGACACTACATATAGTATCAATAATGCATGCAGACCTTTGGTTATGTTTGTAGGATTTAACCACTTTAACTGCTCTTCTTTATAGTGATATTATAGAATCCTTTGAATGGCAATTTAGAGAATTTTTGAAGGCACATAAGAACAAGAAACCTCAAAATCTTTTCATAGATCAAGGCCATACAATGTCTAAAGATTTACGTGAGGTAATGCTTGAAACATATCATGGTTTATGTTCTTGGCATTTAGTGCAAAATGGCATAAAACATCTTGGTCATTTCATGAATAATGGGTTTAATGTTTTGAGAGACTTTGAGTTTTGCATGTACAAATACTTAGAGGGAGTTGATTTTTAAAGAGCATGGGATATGTTACTAGATGATTATAATCTTCAAGAAAATAGGTGGGTAATAGGTTTGTATAAAGTAAAGGAGACATGAATAAAATGTTATATGAAAAATGCTTTCACCAAGGGCATACGAAGTACACAACTTAGTGAAAGCTTGAAAGCAAATTTGAAAACTTGCATGAAGCCTAACTTTGACGTAATCCAATTTTTCAAACACTTTAAAAGGATGGTTAGTGATAAGAGATATAATGAACTACAATATGAATTTGTATCTAGGAAAAAATTATCAAGGTTGAAGATAGAAAATCCACCTTTATTGCAACAGGTTGCACAAATATATACTCTACCTTTTTTTTATATTTTTCAAAAAAAAAAGTATGACAAATACTCTGTAACTTATATAAATATAAATGAAGAAAATGAAGGTGATCAAACCCTAAATATTTGGTTGGTTGTGCGACATAGTTGGAGAGTTTGAAGTCTTATTTAGTCCTTCCATTAGCACAATTTCATGTAGTTGCAGAAAGTTTGAGACTTTTGGCATTTTGTGTTGTCATGCAATCAAGGTTCTTGATGTGGAAGATATTAAATTAGTGCCCAATTAGTATATTTTGAAAAGGTGGACAAGGGAAGCAAAGAATGGATTTGTGAAAGATACACATGAGAGAAATGTTCAGGAAAATGCTAATCTTGATAACACACACTGATATAGGTAGATTTGTCCTAAATTGGTGAGAATAGCCACACAAGAATTTGATTGTAAGGAAGTATAGATCATTATGGAAAAGACTGTAGAGGAGTTAAGTAAGTAAGTTAATGATATCCACAAGAAAAATTTGGGATTGAAAAATAATAATGCTAATTCTTCTTTTGTTGTCCCAAATACAAACCTTAATTCCCTACAAATCAAGAGCTTGGAAAGAAGAAATTGTATGAAGAACTAGAGAAAACGTCCTAAGACTTGGGTTGAGGGCTAAGCCGAAAAGAGAAAAAAAAGGTCAAATAATAATGCTTCACCAAATAGAGAATTCAAGGTAATTTCATTTGCAACATAACTTTATTAAGTAATGTGTTTTTTAATTTCTTAACTTGCCAAATTTAATATTTTCCTATCTATTCTTGGTTTTGTTGCTTTTGCATAGAAAAATAATGTTTCTTGAAGCATGCTTGGCATTTCAAGTTCTCAGCAACAACTTCAATTATCCGAGGTATATTAAATTTTCTGGATCGGATTTTGGGTTAGCAGTTCTGGAGCAACCTGACCTACTAGAGTAATACTCAAGTATTACTACATGTTATCTTGATGAGTATATCTACCTATTTATTAGGCAAAATCTCTCAAGTATCCTTGATGGATATGAAAGCTAATTATATTCCATATAAATAAGAAATTAGTTAAAAGGGATCACAATCTCTAATGGATTCTAATCTTAAATATCTACCATGACATGCTACCGTTGTTGTGTTACGGAGGAGTCCACCCTAAACTACCATGACATGCCTATCTCAAGTACACCTCTGAATTTACTTTAGAACATTAAATATCTTAATTATTTATGCTTTTAAATAATAGATTAATCACTTAATAATATATCAATCGATTTCTTATTATTCATATCATAGGACACATGGTTGCATAATTCGATAGCTTAAGAATGTGATCATGGTTAGACTTTTAATGGTAAGTTTTTTTTTGACACACTTGTAAATTAATATTTGTTTATAGTTTTAATCCTATTTTTTTATTTAGTATGTTCGGGTTTTTATTTATTTAACTAGTTTCATGATTATTTTTATAACACATGAGCCACTTGATGATACTTTTCCCAATCATTAAGCTCTGAGTTCAATCATGTATCAATTCCTTTGAGTGATGTATCAAATATAATGAGCAACCAACCTAGTTTCTAAATTTCAAGGTAATTTTTCTATCTATGATATTTTCATTCACATGCTATTGGTATTGCTCAAGGTGAGGAAGATATTGCAATCTTACTAACAATTTTCAACTTTTGCAATTTTTTGGTTAGCTCGGTGAAGGAGTTGTTTTAGAACATTTTTTTAGCTTAGCGACATCTATTAGACAATTTTCAAGACAAAAACAATCCAAAGGATAGTCTGGATGACATGCACTCGTTGGGAAATCCACCACACAACTTCACGTCATTCAAAAATCAACTTTTTACTTTAATGTATTGAGCAACTTCATGTCGTTGGGAAATCCCTCTTACACCCAGGACTGAATACCTGAAGTGTGAAGTTTGTAGGATTGGACATTTGTGGGTGGTCCAACTAGGATAGGTTTTGATGCCATATTAGAATAACTAGGTCTAACTCCACCCCAAAAGCTAGCTCAAGGAGGGAGGGTTACCAAAGTTATTATAAATGGTTCTTTACTTATATATTCAACCAATATGAGACTTAATAAGTTGAACTTTTATTTTATTTTATTTTTGTAAAAGTTGACCTTTTAATTCGGATGTTATGTACTCTTTTTATAGTTTAACATAATCTATTTTTTTATAGTTTAATATAATTTATTTGGTTGGTTAGCCTATTACATCTTATACGTTAGTTATACTCTAACACAATATTTACTCACTATTCATATTTATAATGATAAGAAGTAAGATTAAGGTAATAAAATTTGATTCATGGTATTGAGGCAAGATTTTATGTCTCATGTACAATTTTACATTGATGAACACAATTGCAAAAAAAATTGATATACTTCTACATAAGAGAGATCCTCATATCATATTTTCAAAGATCTCTTAGATATTTAGCACCAAAAAAAAACTCTTGTAATGCACAAGCAAGCATTGCATCCATTTTTGTGATATTTTTCCTTGGAAAGTTGTCACAACAAACTTGCAGAATAGTGAAACTTCCAATAGAGATGTATATTTTGCCCAACTCCTCCAAAGACTTCACAAAAACCCATTGGAACATGGTTCTTATTCCTAAATCTAATTTTTTGAGGAGGAGGTCACTCTAGTAGCTTATATTTCTTGAATCAATGCCATTTTCTTCTTGGCTTGCAATAGTTGGACAATAAGTAAATAAAATTTAATCAAATCTTTCATATAACGAGCATTACAATAAAATTAAGTGAAGAATATATCAAATAGTACAACTGTGCACTTTGTTATTATTAGAAGATATTAGGGTTATTAGTCTTAGTGTTAGTGGGCTTGGCCTTGTACACCTAAGTATTAATATAAATAGGAGTACTAGGTTATGGAATTGTATCACATCTTATTATTATAAAAAATATTCTTAGTTTATTATTGTTTAGCTGTCTTTCTCTCATTTCATTTCCCTTACCCTAAACCCGTAATTTTTTAACATGGTATCAGAGCGGTACCATCCACCATGACTTATGTGTTTATGTTTCCGCTAAAGTGAGTTCCATGGAACTTTTTGTATATTCCCTCTTTGTTTTTCCTTAAACCTAGTTTTAATATAATAAGTAGTTTATTTTTGTGTTTAAAAAAAAGAAAATAAAAGAAAAATAAAGACACTATAGCATCCTATCGTGACTTAGGTCGCACCTCAAGGCTAGGGCAGCCACCACCATGGCTTATGTCTGACTTCTCAAGCAACTAGCGAGGGGTCGCCAGCTACAGACTAGTCCGGTGCCAGCTGGGTCGTGGGTTTCAGGCTCGGATAAGTGGTTTCACAGGCTGTTTGCGGTGCCTATGTTGTCTTGGTGATGTGGGAGGCCGACGGCTGCAGATTCCAGCTTAGACTGGTGTGCACGGTGGTCAAGGAAACTCTTCGACAATGTCTCAAGCATGGCGGTTTAAGCCGCTCTAGGTGTGTTTTGGTGGCGGGCGATAAGTGTAGCGACTAATGTTGGTTGAGTCATATTTCTAGTTTATTGGGTTGCACAGCAGGTGTGCTGCTCACCTTGTCCTCTATTTGGTGTATGTTCATGGCTAGGTGCTCTCTTTTCCAGCATAGATCAGGTTGCCAGTGGTCAAAGCTCTGGTGATATCTTCAGCGAGTGCTATTTTAAGCTGAAGTTACGAATTTTGTGTTGTTAGATTTGTTTTTGTGCAATTCTGGTGTTTCATTCAAAGCCCAACTCTATTAGGTGCGATTTGGAATTTGGTATTTTCTAGCCACTTCTGTTGTCCTTTGACAAAAGTGATTGCGATACAGTATGTCATTTCCAATAAGTTTCTATTGTTATTTTGGAGAGCCCTATTTCAAGGGGAGATTTAGATTATGAGTTATTTTTCTGTTTCTGATTATGGCTTCTGATTGAGGTGTAATAGATTCTAGTAAGATGGAACAGGTTTGGATTAGTGCTAATTTGATGAAGTGGTTTAGATTTGAGGTTTGGTTTGTTTACAATAGTTTTGGTGAGGTGGAGTTGTTGATTAGATGAACGGTGATTTTGGTTTAGGTTTGGGTGTGAAGTGATTTGTTTGGTTTCATCTCTAACACTTACGTGTTGACAGTGTATGTTTGAGCTAGTTGTGCTATGATGGAGGCTTGGTGGTTGGGTTATGGATATATTGATTTGATATCTTTGAGGAGGTAGGCAGAAGTTGTTGTTCTATCTAGTTTCTCAGTTCTTCTTGTGTTTTTATATTCTTGTGATTTTCTTCGTTCACCTTGAGCTTGGAGGAAAGGGTTACCAGATTGGAGGCAAAGAGCAACCAACGAGGTGGAGCCGCCCCAGAGATGTTAGAGGAAAAGGCTGCCCACTAGATGGAGCTGCCACGAGGAAATGACTTTCAGCGAGGTGGAGCCACCCTAGATTCTCACTAGCAAAGGTGTTGCAGGTTTGGGAGCAAGAGTTTCCTAATTTCTCTTCTTCTTCATTCTTGGATGATTAGATGGTTTAGCATCTTCTCTTCTTCCTTATGCCATATTTGAATGGTTCAACGTCACTATGCCGAGTTTCTATTATCGCTTTCGGATAAAGATAAGATTTTGTTATTTGTTTTAAGTTTATGGGTTTTCTACTTGTAACAAGCTTAGCTTTAGTAAGTTTAAACTTGAGGGGGAGTGTTAGAAGATATTAGGGTTATTAGTCTTAGTGTTAGTGAGCTTGGACTTGTACACCTAAGTTTTAGTATAAATAGGAGTACTAGGTTATGGAATTATATCACATCTTATTTCTATCAACAATATTCTTAGTTTATTATTGTTTATCCATATTTCTCTATTTTCCTTTTTCTAACCCTAAACTCGTAATTCTTCAACAGTTATCATGACTTGAAATTTTCCATTTGATGATTATCATGAATGTGCTAATAAGTAAACAATCAAAGCCAAAAAAAGTAACTAAAGTGAAATAATAACTTAAAGCTAATAGGCAATATTCATTTTTTTTAATGAATAAACAAGAAGAATCTTAAGCAGTACACACTTTCACCCATATAGTTCTCATCTCTTACCAACCCAAGTCTTACTTCCTTGAGGTATCTTGTGTCTCATGATTTTCAACCAATCCTTTGCAGAACATAATTATTTCAATACTCTACAAATGAATGAAATACAATATAAAAGTAGAAATAAAAATTCGATAAAACCCAACATTCTTTCAAAAGGAAGTAGTTAGGGAAAGAGTAACCCAACACCATTACTCTAAGCTATTATCACCACAATACTAATTTTTGTGCTATATTTAAAAACTACATTTTTGTGAAGTCAACTAATTCTGCAAGAGAATTGTAATAGCCACATGTAATCAGTTATAAAGATCCTAGATTTGCTATGCCAGGATATCTTGGAAAGGGAATCACATCTTTAATATTTTCCAGGCTAGTGGCAAAAAGAATTATCCTTTCAAGTCAAGACCAAATCCAGAATGTTTCATAGTTCCATACTACCTCAGATCAAGGTACCACTCATATTGCTCAAGAGGTAGCCCAATCTCCTTTATTCTGCATGAAAGACATTAAGCTTAGTAGAATACAATGGATATCCTCGAGAAAAGGCACAAGCAAAGAAACCAATATATGCATTTTCTCCTTTAGGGTGTCATAGTTTTCATCTTTTGCCCTGAGGAGATCCATGGTGGTTTTACTATCTGGCACTAGTTTTAGAGCCACCTGCAGTAACATTTCTGTTAGTTCAACAGAAACCAACAATTGTATAATTTTGATCAATATGCTATATTATGCAAGTTTTATATCAGTACAAGAATTCATGAGGTCAAGGATGTGATAAATAAATGGCCCATGACCAAACAACCTGAGTTAAAACTTATAGGTTAGCCTATAAAACCCATCAACAAGCATAAAATTGATTGAACAACAGAAAAAAAGAACAGATGGATATTACTTTGAAAGCATCCATGCCATGGTGTCAAAGTTGCAGCAAAAGACTCTTTAACTACTTGCTCCATATTCTTTTTAGGATCATTTGCTAGTGTTTGTAACAATGTTGAGGTGAAATCCAAGGATCTGTAGAGCAGCACATCAATAACTGAAAACTATGCAACTTACACATATGGAAAGTAAACAAAAAAAGAAAAGCTAATATCTATCATCGTCTAATCCAAGTAGCAGTAATTGGTCTGTTCTCTTTTCTCAACAATTTTTAGAGCTGATGATGCAACCAAAGTGTGAAGAATAACAAAATAGGGAAAGAAAAGAACACTTTTAATATATGTTCATCTAGTGAGCCAAACAAATGCTTTACTATAGCTATGGCTGCTATGCTAAGCTCCCCTTTTTTCACAGTTCCATACTGTCTCAGATCAAGGTACCACTCATATGCTAAGCTCAAGGCGGCGGTGCGTCAGGTCACGTGGCAGCAATGGCTACAACTAAGATGGCGTGGGAGGACTTATTGTGGTGGGTGGTTGATCGTCAGAGGGAGTCATCGGTGTCTGTCATGGGAGAGGATTCGTCAAAGAAGAGGGAAGAAGAAAAGGGAAAAGAGAAATGGAAATTTCAACAAGGCAACGACGTAGTTTCAAACTCTCCTAATTCACCACCTTCATTATGGCTTAAATTGTCACATGACTTGGTCATGTTAAATATAGAGGTGGCAAAACGGGTTCAACTCGTTGAGTTAATTTGTCAATCTGTTATTTTTTAACGGGTTGAGTTCAAGATTTTAACTCATTTTTATTTTTCAACCCGCATAACCTGTCCCGCATAACTCGAGGGTTAAGTGGGGCGGGGGCGGGTTGGCCTGTCGAGTTGATTTTTTTAAAAAAAGTGTTATAAATGAGTCTTTTTATTTGTGTTTGTGATATTTTTATAAGTATGATACTAATTTTATTTTATTTTTTATTTTTTAGTCTCCATAAATTATAATTTTTCTATTTTTTAAAAATTTTATTATTTTTTTTACATTTTGTTTTTGTTTTTGTTTTTTAGACGGATTTACCCGCCAACCCGCTTACTTTTTTTCATTTTCTCTTTTAGGCGGGTCAACTCGCCAACCCATCCTAAAGCAGGGTGGGTTGGCTCTTCTAATTTATTTTTCAAAATGGGCCAACCCACCCGGCTCCTCATTTTGGCTGGTTGAAAGCGGGACTGGTCGAGCGGGGCGGGTTGGCCCATTTTGTTACTTCTAGTTAAATACACAAGAGGATCTTGTTCTCTATATTCCTTTGCTTTATTTAATGTCAAAATAATTTAAAAATTTTAACACAATGTCAAAAGAATCAAAATTTATTTAAAAATAATCAAAACAGGAAATTCACAAATTTTTATTACTTCAAAGTAATAGTACCAAAAGTGAGTTTATCTTGGATATGCAATAATAACAATACTACCATCACCAAAGATATTGAAGTGCCTGTAGCAACATAAAAAAAAAAAAAAACAAAAACTTACTTACTAAATAGAAAATAAATATTAAAATATATCATATTTTAATATTAAACTATAATATTTTAGTATTATAATATTATAATATTTTATATAAATAATAATGAATTTAATTATTAATTATTTTTTAATATAAAATATAGATATTTTAATTTATTTATGTAATATTTAAAATTGTAATTAATTATTAAATATTAAGTATCTTAATATTAAAATACTTTATGTAAATAATAATGTATTTTTATTACTAAATGTTTTTATTATAAAATATTTTTAATTATTTCTTCACACACACATGTGACACATGTAGAAGGAGAAACATTAATGAAAACTTGACATGTGGAATAAATAGTTGTGGACTCATCCTACTTTGTTCTATTAATAGATGTTTTCTTTTGTATTTATTTTATAGGGAATAAAATATATGCAAAATGTAATACTAAAAACAAACAAACAAACAAACATATATGTAAAATGAAAATTTAATGAACAATTTAATGGATGGTATAGATATCATATGGATGGAAGGTTAGGATTTAGCCACGCCAAAATTCTATTAGTGGCTTAATGGCAACTATATGGAAGGATCTTTCAGTAGAATAGTTATAGTTTAAAGGCTAAATAAAAAAGATTTTAAAATTTATCATATCAATTTAGGAATGAGTGTCAAAGTTTAGGTGATATGCTCTTTTCTCTTTATAAAATTATAAACCGTTAATTATTTTCATCGTTGGTTATAATGATGTATTTTATTCCTTAACGTGTATCTCTTTCTTTAAATGATCATAAAAAATAGTCATTTATGTAAAATTGTGTTTAATTTTATAAAATGAAATAATGAAACATAAATCAAATAAGAATGGTAAACTAAAGTGAAGGATAAGCATTTTCAGTAGAATCTAGTCTCGAAATTAAGCAATTACGACAAAAAATTAATTTATACCATTTGAGCTTAGGCTCATGAAGGAAATGAAATAATTTTTATATGAGTGGAACTATCCATTTCCTTCATTTTTTGGTCTCTAGTCGGGGAATTTTTTTTATGTGAAATTGGACCCTAATGGGTTTTGTATCATGTTACCTTTTTTTATGGGTCTAATTTATACCATAAAATGAATATCTGGATATCCACTAAATAGCAACGGCACAGTATAAGACTCAAATCTGAAACATGGCATACAAGCCCAACCTAAATAGAAAAGTATATGTTAAAGAAGGGCCAGCAAGCCCATAACGACTCTCAGTTGTGGGCTTTTAATGGAATATGGTTTAGTTTGTATCTCATATGTATATAGCCTTTGTAGACTAAAGGCCTTCTACTATTTCTCCACAACAACTCCTTTCACTTGGGAAGGACACTCAGACTGAATGATAGCTACACCAAAAATAAAAATGAAAAACGAAAAAACGAAAGTTTTGATGACACTATTACAGCAAAAATAATAATAAGGCATTAATAGAAAAGATATCAAGAAATGAGTAAATTATTAAATGAGTATACACCGAAAATTTTTGTCTCCTATATTATTAATCTACAAAAAATGAAAAAACCTAATTTGATTTTTAAGAATTTTAAAAATTGGGTTAAATAAGTCCTTTTTTTTTTTAATCTTTTTTCTCAAACACTTTAATTCTTGTCAGGTATTAATTTGACTCAATTTTTAAATTTTTAGAGACTAAGTTAATTTTTTTCATGTTTCAAAGACTATTATGAGAGGTAAAGTTTTTCTCAATAACGAAGTTAGATATTCACTCTAATTATAATGTCTTAAGAGACATAATTTTCATAAGACTTTTATTTAAAAGAGTGGATATGAGAAAAACTTTGGTACCATATTAGTCCCTCCATAATTATTCTAATTAAATCGAAACCTTTATTGAGATAGAAATAAGGATTGAGTTCCATTGAATACATTTGTTCCATCAAAGGTAGTCTCGGGGTTGGAAGGGTGGCTTCTGGATTGATTGCTTGAGTAGCATGGTTCAAAAGCGACAAAACGCACTCTGAACGATCAAGTCAGAATAGTCACAGCTTGGGTGTATAACTCGAGAAATTCTTAGTTATTTTGAGAATAATGCCTCAAATAGTAAAGATTTTGTCTAAATTTTATTAAATATTCCGTCGGTTCTTTTTTTTTATTTTTTTTTTTAAATCTTTTAAATCTTTTTATAGGAATTAAAGATATTATTAAATAATATTAAATTAAGTGAAATATAAGTTAATATGATTAAATTATCTTTTCTTACTCTATTATATATGTATAAGAAATTATAAAAATTAATTAATATGTGTAGTTATTAAATTTAGTAGAAATAATAAATAATAGAGTAAAATTAAAAAAGTAATTAATACATCTTTAAATTTTTCAAATGATAAATAAATTAAAATAAAATATATATTTTTAAAAGATTGATAAAAAAAGAATGGAATAATATTTTAAATTTAATTCAAAGGTGAATATGATTACGTTATTTACATGTTATATTTTTAATGAATTTGATGTAATATTATTTTATATATATATATGTGTGGATTGAGAAATTTATATTAATGTAAGTATTTTTTTATATTCATTTTTAATTGTTAATTTTATTTTTATTTAATGGTTGAGATTATTTCATTAAAAATAATTATTAGATAAAAATAAAATTAATAATTTAAAATAAATATAAAAAAAAAATTATATTAATATAAATTAATCTTCCTCTATATATATATATATAATTGGGTTTCGACTTCGTGAATCTACGAACTTGTACCATACAGGATTAACTTAAATCCAAGCATGAAATGATTGTCAAAGTTAATAATTGAAAATACAAATTTTGCTAAAAATGTATAATTACTTAAATATGTTTTTGGTTCATGATTAATAATTAACATATACCAGTGGACTTTGAAGTCCAAATATGCACGTTATGGTATATATGCCAATTGGTCATAGCTCATCAATATCGTCTACCATTAAGGAAACAAGTACAATTCTTGGAATGAGGATATCGAAACGTGAACTTTTGCTTTTGTTTTTTTGTTATGTTTTAGTCTCTAATGAGTGAGCTGTTGTTTTGGTCTTGTATTTTTTTAATAATAAAATTCTTTAACTTTTGCTGTAAAAAATGTGGGGCTTGAAATGATGGTTATGTTGGAATTTTTCTTGACGTAGAGGGCAATTAATCGTGAATTTTATTTTATAAAAAATAGTTAATTATATAATTTGTGGTGTATATTTGTAATATTAAAGCCAAACATTCTTAATGATTCATTTGGTATAGGTTGTATTACACATTATGCAAATTATATATGTTAGTTTAGTTAGTTATAATCAGTTATATCAGTTAGTTAGGTAACAAAACAGTTAGATAACAGAACAACCAGTAGCACAACTAGTAGTTCTTATAACATGTGTATATATATAGTTAGATAACAGAACAACCAGTAGTACAACTAGTAGTTCTTATAACACGTGTGTATATATACTAATTTTCAGATCAATGCAAAGTCAAGTATTCACTTTCTCTCATCTCAGTTATTGTAATAGGTTGTGCATACAAGATATTGAGTTAATAGGTATGATTTGGTGGCAGTCGTATGTCCTTGACATATAATAAGATTTTATTATAAAAAAATGATAATTTCACATTATTTTTTTATATTATTTTTTATATCATTAAAAATATTATTTTTTAATGATTATGATCAAGTGATAAAAATATTAACATGTGAATATTGATTTTAATAATATAAAAAATAATATAAAAAAATGTGAGAGAAAAATATGGTGAAAAAATTTGAAATTGTTTGCTATAATTATTTTGGAGACAACTTGACAGAAAACTCACAAGTTTTATAATAGATAGACTAGTCCCAGCCCCTCTTTACTTCTACATGTGGTTACTAATGCATACCTTTTTGGTCACCAAAAGGCAATCGTTATGAGAAGTCAGATAGAAAAATCAAGCTATACATGTTATTAATATTTTCTGCACAATTTCAGTTTTGCTTTCATAGAGAATACATGTGTGTTTTCGCTTATTAATTGCTTAAATAAGATATACTTGTGTTTTGTAGAATGATTATCATTGTTGAACGTTTATCGTACAAATTATTCTAAGATACCACTTTGTAGTTTAAGTGGAAAGTGTGATAGAATTAGCGCAGAAATATGTTAAAGTTTTCATGTTAATTTTTTCAAGGCTTGGACCAATGTAAAACTAGAATATTAATTGAGTGATTGTTCAAAACCAAAGAGGGTATAACAACGCTAGGCAGCCCTCACTACTAGAAGTGGGGAAATGTGGATGCAACTCTGAGAAGCTGTTTCGCGACTTTCAACCTATTCTTAAGATATACATCACATAGAGACATAATTTTATTCTGTTCACAGAGAGAACTTGGCGGTGTTAAACTATCAAAGTTGAAGAGTTGAATGACACTTGTTTTGAGGGAAGTGAGCTCTTTCTCATTCTTAATATACACACACACACATGCGCTTTAGGAAAATGACCCAACAAACATCAAAAGCAGAATTATTCGTCTCTTGGAGATCTATTCATCATAGACATTCTTTGATGTAAGAATTCGCGTGTGCTACCCCCACCAGCACATGTTCTCTCTTTTGACCAGCTCTTTCTACATCAGAGACCACTTGCCCACAGCCCATACCGCCACAATCACACAACCAAAAACATGCATATGCTTGGTGGTGGTAACTAACAGCTAGCTAGTGGTGGTACCTCCCTCATCGTCATCACAATCTATAACATTCTGAAACAGCAGCACATGAAAGTACCTTGGATCCCTCAATCTCATCACTTTCAAATGATAAGTCCATGAAAAGCATATCCCAAAGAAGACAAAGAAGCTGAACATATATGTGCGTTTACGGGGAATATCTATACATCCATCTATAGATTGTAAGGGAATTTTGGATCCAAGATTTCCCTTACTTTCATGCAGAACTCACCCACAAAGACAAAAAGGAGGGGAAAAAATACAGAGAGCAAGGTATAATGGACGTTGGACAGTGACCTTCAGCAAAAGAACCATATGTTTATCTTCCCTTTCTTAAAGTCTGCGAAAGGCTCAAATGTGTGTGGAAACTTTGTCTCCATCCTAAATCGTTGTCTTTTGCAGATGCCAATGACCCTTTTCTTTTGGTGGGTCTCAAGTAACAGTATCTTTGAAGGGCCTCCATCTCTTGGCTTTTGTTAAAAAACGAGATGACTTGGTATTCGATGCATTCTGTTATTCACTTCACGTGGAATCATAATTTTCTGATGCTTTTGTTTGGATACTCAAAATATAGTTACTTATTATACTCTTATACCGTAATTAGCGTTGCATATAGATATCATGCACGCTTTCTTTCTAATTCTAGGTTATGCAGTGTTTATGTAAGGAGTATTTATTTTCATACACCACTTTTACTATATCATTCCTATATATTATTTTATTTTTTTAAAAAAAGAGAAACACATTTTTCAATACATATTGCTTCTTGTTTTTTTAACCAAATAAAGTGTAAAGTGATATAGAAAAAAAAAAGGGTCAACATTTTCCTTAAGTAAGAGTTATACTACTTAAAAAATTGTATCTACCTCTATAGATCAACGAATTTTTTGTCTGCGTTTATGTTGGTTAGGTTTAATTTTTATTTTTATTTTTATATAAATTAAATTCTTAGGTCATACGAAGAATGAAAAATGGATGACGACTCCTTTTGTTTTGTAAATTTAAATTCATTCTTCCTTTTCCATTATACCTTAATTCTATAATAACAAGTTATTTTGTTTTATATATCTTTGCCTATACTTTCAAGTTACAATTTCATATATCTGACTATCGGATTATCTTGTTTAGAGAAGATTCCGCTTCTTATTAGTAATTTTGCCTTTGTTTTTATTTTTGTTTTTGATTAGTAATTTTGTCTAACTACGTATAAAAAAGCACAGTACTTGTTAATGTTACATATATGCATATAAATAAGCACGGAGGATTCTTGGGTAAAAACTCTGTGTGGGAGGGCCATACTATTTTGATCCCAATTCTAAGGAAGTTAAGATTTAAGAACGAATCATGTTTACTCTTGACATGGATCTGTGACTATTTCAACTACTTTTTATATACATAAAGCTTACCAAAAAACTATAAATAAATACAAAACTTGTTACTGTGTACTATAATACAAACTAAGATTTATTTTAAGACTATGTCTAACGAATGTTTTAACAGTACTTTCTTAAGAAATCAAAACATGAAAAGTATTTATTAAAAAAATAAAATATTTGATATATTAGAAATTTAAAAAAAATTATTATTTTTAATAATTTTTATTTTTAATTTTTTAACCAGGGTCGATTAAGAGCCGACACTTGTGAACAGAACTCTAATTTTGATCTCTCTCTCTCACGAGTTACTTCTGTCAATTATATATGGGATAATGCATTATGACTTAGGATTAGGAATTTTGGGAATGCGTTTGCTCCTTGTTCCGTATCATGATTTAAGTGGATAATTAGATTTGCAATGTAAGACCATAGTCAAATCCAATCAATCGTTATCAACCTGCTGCCACTTTTTAAAGTTATATGCCACAAAGTTCAAAAAGAATATTTAAGAGAACTTTATGAGAAATAAGTGGCAGGGTATGTACAATATCAAGAGCCGGGCACCATTATTTGAACTAGAAAAGCCAGATAGATAAAACCCATATCTTGAGAAAGATGCATGATAAGAGTTTCCAAAAAGTGATTTAGGTATTTCAATTTTATGGTGGTTAGAAAAAAAGGTTTCCAAAGTAAAGTGAGGCACAAGATGGCTCTTAAAGGTACGGAAAGAAAAGAAATAAAGATGGGATAAAAATGGAGTGATTGGCTCCAACAAAGTTAGCAGGGTCATTGCTTACCCTAATGAGTGTGTCTCTTATCCTACAAGGCATATGACTCAAGTTTAGTCCATCAGCTAGGGCCCTTGGTGACGGCACCCCCTTTGTTATCATCCTCCTATGAGACAATGGGTTCATTGGGGTGAGTAGTTGTCCTCATGCGACAAGCAGCTAGCTAGGGCTCCACCAGCAAGGAGCATACCACCATTTTAATGGAACCATTGGGATCCATTATCCCTTTTTAACTCATCTCTGCCTGCATGAGGGATGATCAGAAACCTGCCCTACAAAGACAGAGATTTATATTTCCCATGTCTCAAATCAGGTCCACACAAATTAAAGAATGAATTATCCCGTGATTTTTTTTTTAAAATTCATCTTTCTTTTAAGCTAAGCCAAGCGTACTATACATATATTGACAAATCTGAGAAAAATTGAAGACGTGACTTGACCAAAACAAAGGGCTTTAGTGATATGATAATGAAATGTTGAAATGAATTTCTTAGAATATAGAGGAAATTTATCATGGATAAATACGTTTGGAAAGATAAAAAAGGAAAATAAAAAAAAAAGTTCCACCGAAGATAAAAAAATAGAAACAAACAATGGAAAAAAAAAAAGAGGGTACACATCTACGCAAGATGGGTCTGGGCTCAGGCCCAAGCACTCTTTTTGCATCGAGGTCTGGTCCCCTCTATCTTCCAGAGATTTGGATCTGACTTAAAAAACTCTGACGTGGATTTTGCATGTCGTAATTGGCATGCCTCTCTTGGTCTTCAACATATCTGTCCTTAATCTTCTTTGTCTCTTCGTACTTAAAGAAATTCAAAATTCTATTTTCTCTGTATGCATCTGGGAAAGATACAGAATTTGAGTTTCACTTAAGTGAAATCAACACTATAATTGTGTGTGTTCGAGACGCATTCAGACGCATGCTTCTCAGGCCAAATAAAAAAACTCTCAAGAAATATGAACACGGATATACATTTGGATTACAAAATAAATAAAATAATAAAATAGAATTTGATATATTTGCATATTATTTTTGAAGCATCATATCATATTTGATAAAATGTTAAATATGGACAGCAACTTATTTCTTTAAGATATATCTACTTCACAACTCTTTAGTTCTCAAACTTTTTTATTTAACACTAGAAAGTCAAAACAATTATTAAAATAAAATAGCTTATTATTTAAGGATTAATTCAATGTATGAGATGAAAAAAAAATGTACACAAGAAAAAAAAATGAAGCCTTAGAGATAATAGTAGTTCTAGAAGATACCCGAAATTATTGTAAGTATTTTTGAACTATTCATAAGGTTATCAACAAATAATATAGTTTATAAAATATTACTTGTGGATAATTTACAAGAGAATAAGTTTGTGATTTCGATTGTACCAAAAAATAAAGAAAAACAAGTTTGTGATTTCTATTCACTCGATTTTTAAATTGGGTAATTAGTTCACTTCATTTCTAGTATTTGAGCTAAAGTTCAAATATGGTTTTTAATTTTCTAAACTCTTTAAGCCTCCTCTGTATTCCTTTTAATCATATTTTTATAACACTTTAATCAAATTAAAACTTGACCTGTATACCAGATCAAAAAAAGAAAAAAAAACTTGAACTGTATACGTTTTTAGACAATGTTTGTATGTTAACTAGATCCTTTTAATCAATCATCAACATAAGGATTAGGGCCAACAAAAAGAAGTAATTAAATAATAATTGAAAAGTTGGTAGTAGAATTTGATGATCTAAAGAAAAGAATTCATAATTGAAGTATATTTTTGAATTTCTTTTTTTTTTTTTGGTGGGAAACATAAAATTAAAGATTAATTATACTGTGAAAGATTGATATCAAATTGATCTAACTTTTGAACTTTGCTAGCTTTTCCTTTTTCTTTTGCATTTCACCTATTTTACAATCATATATTTCGGCAGTAATGGCTCTCAGATCCGCCTTTGATTGGCCATTTGCTTTCAAATTTTTAATCACGTACGTACTCTTGTATGAAAGGTGAAAATAGTTGTGAGATATGTCGGCAGATCTGAAATAGATAAACGCAAGTTCCACTTTACTTTTTTTGGTCCTTCACTGTTGTAACATACAACAGATGTAAAAGTGACAGAGAAAGAAAGAAACGGCATACATAAGATCTACAGAATGTATACTCAATGAATAACGCCAGAAATCTAAAATGTTTTTGCCAATTTTCGTTTTAAGATTAAGAGAAGAAAAGAAAAACAAAAACTAGGCCCCTAAGGAAGCTCACACTTATGCCGTCTACAAGAAGAAAATAGTACATACAAAAAAGGAGGAAACTTCCACATCAGTATTTGAATGCCTCAGCAAGTCTCCAGTTTTACAAGAAAATCTTCGCATTGATTATTCTATTAAAAAAAATATGGATTATATGGAGGAATTTATTTGGTCTTTTTGATTAAAACTCTCAATTTGCATACCTTTTCTTTTTCTTAAAAACATTATTGTCGTAATTATTAAGTACTAGTATTCGAGATTATATGTACTGTATTTTATTTACTTACTGACCATTACAAATGTTCCAATAATTAGCTTTTGATTATGCTAATTATATTCATATAAGCAATGAGATAAGGAATAATTGAAATCCACTTCATAAACAACTAAATGAACTCAAAATGCGCTCTATGTTTCTTTCTTAGTGGCAAGAAGGAAGCAAATCAGGCATATTTTTCAAACTACATGTCAATCTTTCCACTATAATAACCATGTCACTTTAAGCTATCTTAGCACCTTTGCTTCCATTTATGTTATTAATTATATATAGGACAAAACTTAAGTTTATATTCTTATGTCAATTACATTTATTTTATTAATTAAATTATAATATATATATATATTATTTAAAAATAAAGTAGAAAAGATAATATTAATAAATACATATCATAATTTGATTAGTGAAATAAATATAATGAACATAAAAAAATCAACTTAAGTTATATATATATCTAACTCTGCTACAAAAGTGATGATATAGTTAGTGAACCATCCAAATTGTCCTAAAAGATGCATGTATCAAAGTAACCCATATAAGCAAGGGTTCAATAACAGCCACAACTGCGTGTAGAAAAGAGAAGAGCTTTGTTGTAAAAGGGGCAACCACTTTCCACATTTATTCCCTTAATTTTATTTTATTTTTGTAAACTTAAGTATATAACAACCAGGTGCCAACTTTATCTTCCTGCTTTTGAGGGGAAATTGATTCCATTCCATCGTACTCTTCCATTTAATATAACACGGTATATCTGGCAAACATATACATTATTATAACCTAGCTATTTCAAAGAACTAATCAATTAGCTACATGGGCAATGCAAAGTTGTAGAGCTAACCAGAATTTGTACCTTGAGAGAATCAATAATCTTTTTCTTTTTTCCTTTTTTTTAAAGATTTGAATATAATATCTTATATTTGTTCAAAATTGAGTTTTAAGAGTTACCTGAAAAGGTAAATAATAGTAAATTCCTCCGTAGCGCAACTATAACAGTTTGAGGAGCGAGTGAGTTGATACTTGCAAAAGGCATTTTAATGTTCAAGTCAATGGCTGTTCAAGGAGGATAGTGCTCAATAGAATTAATGTGTATCTTTGTCCTCTTATTTTACTTTTATATAAGGACGTATGAGCTTGAAAAAAACGTATGGGGTCTAAGCGATCCAGTGCGTATCGCGCGTTGTCCCCTTGTAATGTAGGAGAACGTTATTCTGTATGATTTGTCTCATTTATCATAGTGGAGTGATGTCTCTTCTTTTCTATCGGGGAGGGGACATGCTTAGTGGACTAGCAGTTCCATGCGCATTGTATGTCTGAGTGTAACACTCCAATTTTTGGTTAATTACATTTTTGTCCTTATTGTACTGTTTTCTGATTTCTGTGTGTTATAAAATTAATTTGACTGTTTCGTAACTGTATTTGATTGTTTTGTGTGATTTACTCCGAGTAAAAATAATAATAATTTTCGGGCCGGGAAAAATCTTGTTTGATTATTTGGAGCTAGGCGATCTTATTAAACTCAATCCGAATAATACATATATCAATCTTTTAATTTTTAGGATTTTTCTGTATAATAAAAATATTTATCATGCAGAAAAATCTGTGGGACTCACGTTTGGCTTGTGGGACCCACATTTACTTTGTGGGACCTACGTTTGGATTTGTGGGACCTACTTTTAGGAAAAATTTACTAACGTAAAAGACTTGTAAAATTCTAGACCAAAAGGTTAAAAATCCATAAAAATGGTTAGATTTAATAAATTAGTTAATTTAAAATCTAATTAAGTTAATCTAAAGGGGTTAAGTGATAATTAAATAGATTCAAACCTAATTAGTTTTTATCAAATTTTAGTTAGACAAATGTATTAGTATAATTAAGTAGAAGATTAGGATTCTAAGTAAACTAATGATTAACTAAAATACAAAGGAATCTAACTAACTTTTAATTAAACTTAAATAAGTTATTAAAAATCAATCAAATTTTAATTAAAATTTCCTATAGCTATTTTTGGATCTATGCATGCATTATGCATTTAGTTGGTCAACAAAGGAGACAAAGCTCCATTATGAGTGTCCTATGGCCATTATGAAGCAAGAATTGTCAAAAAGGTGGCTAGCTCTCTTATTGCACTCTACGGCAATGCATAATGGAGGAAGACTAATAATCACTTCATTATTTTCATTTCAATCATTCCAAATCTTCATCCATTTCTCTTTCTATCAAGAACCCAAAGAAAAACTTCTAAGTCCATTTTTCTTCCACCATTCGGCCAACACCATCAAACCTACTTCCATCCATCAAAAATTTCATCCAACTTCATTTCCTAAATCTAAACCATATTCTAAGAACATCTCTAGTTGTGAGTTTTTGCTAAATCATCCATTTGGAGCTTGGAAAATCACTTTGAAGTTTCTTTCCTATAAGGTGAAAATTCTTGTTTCTTGTTTCTAATTTGATTTTTGATGTTATAAGCCATGATTGATCCATGGTTTATCTTTTTCATCCATAGTTTATGACTTTATAATTTGCTTAAGGTTGTTAGGATTTTTGTTGAAGCTACACAAATTTTCTAAGGAGGAGTCCAAGGAGATCTTGCCTTCCTTATAGGTAAGAGAGAGATTTAATCTCATCAACCATGTGTGGTGGTGAGAAAATGGATGTAATTGTGGTGAAGAATCCATAAGGATTCATTCACTTGGTTGTTTATTTTGTGATTAATTTTGTGTGCATGTTTATTGTCTTTTCTAGTTGTGATTAATTTTGTGTGCATGTTTATTGTCTTTTCTTTTTATTTGTGATTTATTATGCATGCAAGCATGTTTATAGCTTTGATATTTGGTATGCGTTCATAAATATATGTATATGTTCATGGATCTATGATAATTGTAACGCCCCAATTTTTAGAAAATATTCTGAATGTACTGTTTGCTGTTTTTCATGCTTTTGTGTGAATGACCCATTGTGTCCCTATTTTTCTTTCTCGATTTATGTATAAAAACAATTACGATAATGCTCAAATTTTATTTGATCGTTTTACGTAATTTGCTTGAGACGGTAAAATAAAAATTTTTTTGAGTATCTTGTTTTAATTTTTTGAAAGATATACGGTATATATCTTTCTTGGATATTTTATTTGAACGTTTTGGACGATTAGCTACGTTGTGGGAAAAAATGAGAAAATGACCGTTACGTCCCGAAACGCATATTGTTTTTTTTGTTTTTAATTGTTTTCTTCTTGATTTAATGTCCAGATATCACATCTGTGATTTTATATGGACTTTTTGGGTGATTTGCTCCCAGGCAGGAAAATAATATTTTCGGGCGGGAGAAAATCTTATTTTTTATTATTTAGAGGGGATCTTACTTAACCCGATTCTGAATGAGACTAAAAATAATCTTTTAATTTTTAGGATTTAACGTCAAATAAAATAATTTTATATTATTATAATATTATTTTATTAGTCAAGATAATTTAGTTGGATCGAGAAATATTTTGCGGGACCCATAATTAGAGAACGGTTAGATCGGTAGCTTAATTAATCACCGTTACGAAGTAGAACTTTCCGAAACAGTTCTAAAAGAGAATTAAATGACTGTGTGACTCGAATGTGAGTCATCATGAACCAACCAATAGCAATCAAGCTTGTTAAGCAAGATTTAATCCTAACCTTTGATGCATTCAATGGCTTGGATGAAGCCAAATCCATGCACATCCTTGACCACTTGAAGGCTACGGCCATTAGGAGAAGGAAGGCCAAAATAACACTTCATCTTCATCACTTTTCTCTCTTCTCTCTCTTCCAAAAACCCTAGCTACCATTGTTGTTCCTTTTCCCTACCATTCGGCCAAGACCTATCCTACACCATCCAACCATCCAAAAATTTTTCTAACCAAGTTTTCTTAACCTAAACACTATTCTAAGAACCTTTCTAGTTGGGAGTTTCTTCAAAATCTTCCATTTAGGGCTTGGAAATCAACCTTGAAAGTTTTACCTAGAAGGTGAAATTTCATGCTTTTCTTTTCTCTCTTCATTTTCAAAGTTCTAAGCCATGATTTCTCCATGGTTTAGCTTCTTTTTCATGGTTAGTAACATGTAAATTTTGTTTGAGATTTCTAGGTATTTTTGAAGGTGAAAACCGTGACCTAGGAGGTGTGAAAGCAAACCTTTGTCTTCATTTAAGGTAAGAGGAAGACAATTCTTATCATCCCTTGGTGGTGGTAAGAAGATGGAATGATTTGTAATGTTTGAAGAATCCATAAGGATTCGGTGGTGTTGTCTTTGTTTGGTGTGTATGTGTTAATTTTTATGTTTGCTAGTAGTTTATGTGGTATTTGTTAGTAGCTTATTTGTTTGGTGATTGTAATAATTTTTGCATGTCTATTAGCTTTTGATTGCATGTCTATAAGCTTTGATTTAGGTTTAGGTGATAGAAAATATATTGCATGTGTTAGAAAATACAATGCATGTGTTAGAATTGTATGATAATGTATAGGATGTGAATAACATGTTTAAATTTGCATGAGTGTACCAAAGAACACATCCAATAGCTCACGGCAATGACAAATTTGGAGGACCAAAATGTTCTCTTGATTTTTCCTAAAGTGTAACTTAATTAACCTAGGAGAATCAAGAAGGTTTCAAATTGATTTGATCAAAGAAAATGAACTTAGAAATCAAATGGTAAAGATTTAGTATTTTTGGGCCAACATGCCTAAAAGATTAATTTGATTCCTATCAATTATTTCTAATATGATTTAGTGAACTTAGACAATATAATATATTTGATATGATTTGGAAGGTGAAAAACAATTTAGAAATCAAATGCAAAAGTTTTATGAAATTTGGCCAACATGCCAATATAGGTAATCATGATTTCTAAAAACTTAATTCCAAACCTTTTTCAATCAAAAAGAGACAATATAAGTTAAAAAGAAATTTTCTATAATGGTTTTTGAAGAAACAAATTTAGTAGAATTAAGCTTAAAGGATTAAAACTAATAATTTTATCATTAGGAAGTAAAATACAAAAATTATTTTGAGAGTTTTCTAACATATAGCTCACTCTAGGTTTTGAAGCATGTTAGAAAATTTTCAAAAAGAATTAAAGTTATATGATAAGTTTTAGGTAAATAGAAATTTTATGGATAATTTAGGAAACCATTATTATGATATTCTAAACAAAATTGTCAATTTTTAGTAAAAATGAACCAATAAGATAGCAAAAATATTTATGCGGTATGAAAAATTATTCTACGTAGTTTAAATGTACTAAGTACTATTTCTGTTTGTTTAAACAAGTAATTTTAAAGGCATTCGAATAAGAAAATGATTTGAAAATCCTACGCGATTTATTAAAAATGCTACGCGATTTTAAAAACAGAAAAATATCTTTACCCGATTTTTTAAACGTTTGTAAAAACGACGGAATTATGAAAACGCGATAAAATTTCTACGCGATTGACCGTTACTATATTTATTTTATCTTTGTCGGGAAAATGTGAACCCGCATGATTATTTTGAGGATCTTTATTTGTCGGGAAAATGTGAACCCTGCAGCTTTTGAGAGTTTATCTGCTTTGTCGGGAAAATGTGAACCCGTACTGCTTTCTATTTATGTGTGCCGAGTTTTTGGTGGATTGGTTGACGAGACGAATCACATCGTGTTGTCGATGCGATAAACGTAGTGTGGTTCATTGTTCTAATGAACTTGGAGACTTTAGTGTACGGGATCCCACATGTGGAGTTGGTAGCTCTCCATTGGGCCGTGATAAACCGATAGCACACTATGGTACTCGACACGCACTATATTTAATCGAGATTTGTGAAATCTAGTAGTACATTTGCCTGTAGTGCCACAACGTGAGACCGTGAACTACACCACGCCCTGGATGATGGATTCTTGTGTCGTGGGGCTATAGACGCAACGTGTGACCGCGCAATAGTTGGTTGGGCAGCCGTGGTACTAATAGATTTTACGAGTCATTCGCGCTCTCGATACTTGTGTTTTCTTTAGCTCCATGGAGTAGGGTTTTGTCATATTATTTATTTATCTCTATGTCTATTTATTTCCATCTTATCTATTTATTGTTTATACGTATTTTATTTGTTTATTTTATCTGTTTCTTGCTCCTATATTTGGTTATTTTTATTACATCTTATCTGTTTATTCTTATCTTTCTTATTTTATCTGTGATGTTTTATCGTGGTGTGATATATTGTTATGATATCTAAATTTTACTTCAATCTGTTATTATAATTGTTAAAGCTTTTCGTATTGCATGAAGCGTATATATGTTGATTGTCGTCTTCTTATTGGCCATGTTGTGATGATTTTATGTTGTCTTACCTCTTTGTTATATGTATTTTCTGTTTATTTATTTTACGCGGTAAAGACTTCGAGGAAGAGGATCAGCCCCTTGAGATCTTGTACCCTGAGGAGGAGGAGGAAGATCAGCAGGAGCGACGACCGTTTACGATCAAGAACCATCCGATCATCCATATCCTCTCGGATTGATTGTGAGGATGGCGCGCGTGAGATTTTGGGATTCGTAGAGCTAGTATTTCATAGAGGTTCTCTGGCTTGGAATTTACGAGGCGATCGTGATTCTGTGACGTATGCAGGACGTGTGACCGTGATTCTACGTCAACGGTTTGATGGAGAACCGATTATGACTACGACACTTTTTTTGCATTTAGAGTTACCCTTATCCATTAGGCGTCACGGGGTCCGAAACCCCGAGCCTAGTGAGATAAGCATCGTATCGACGCGCGATCCCGTTATCGCCATGTGTCGAGACATCCAGGGATATCTATCTCGATGATCATTTTCGTGCCGAGAGTGATCCATCGGAGGATTAGATAACCATGATGTTTTTTTTAGTGCGCGTCTGCGTATGTACGTATATATATTAACTCTTTTATTGCTTTCTTTCTTGTTTTTGTTTAAATATTTGTAGTCCTTGTTGTAAATTATTTGTACTGACTTATAACTTAATCATATGTATATTATTAGTGATGATGTTTTTTTTTATTTCGTATTTTACGCATTATCTTTTTATATCATATTTCTATCAGGAATTATTTTACAACCCGTAATAATATTTAACAAATGTTTCACAACTTGGGTAGATTTTATTTCTATTTCTTTTATTTTCTTTTATGTGTGACATCCTCCAAAGGGGTGTTACAATAATTATATTTGGATGTGCAAATATGTTGAGATTTGCAAAAGTGTTCCAAAGAACGCAAGATGAAGAGTTTATGGTTTTTACTATGAAAAGAGAACCAATATGTTCTCAACCATTTTCTAAAAGGATAACTTAGTTGATCTAATTAAGTTAAAGGATTTTTCAATGATTTAATGGATGAAAAATAATTTTAAACATGGTTTGTATAAAAATGGTGATTTTTGGCCAAAATAGATTTTAATATTTAATTGATCCAAAATTTATTTTCTAAGTGTAAACTAGTTTTATTGACCTAAAAAGAATTTATTTACAATGGATTTTCAAGAATCAAATAAGTAAACAAATTTTTATTAGAAGTCTAGTGTATAAAAGAAATAAATTTTTGATACTTGAAAATACTTACCTTTGAGTTTTAAAGTATGTTAGCAATTTTTAAAGTGTATTTTATGGTTATAATCAAATAAAGGAATTTTTTTAAAGGAAAACGTAGAAAATATCATTTAGTGGATTTTCTAAACTAAATACTGTCAAAATTGATTAAAAATAAGCAAGTAATGAAGAACGTTTCAAAATGATATTTAGAAAGCAAGAAAATATTTTACGAAGTTAAAGAATAAAAATTAACTGTAGAAGAATTTATTAAAATCGAATTTTTGAGGAAAACGTCAAAAATTATGACTTAGAGTATTTTTTGTAAAGAAAAATGGAAAATAATGTCTAAATAATATTTGTAGTTTTGGAAAGTTTCAAAATTTAATTTGAAACATCAAGAAATATTTTATACAGTGAAAAATAGTAGACATAACTTACGTGTATTTAAAATGATGATTTTTAAACTACGCAATTGAGAAAATGATTTAAAAATGTTACGCGATTGAGAAAACGTTGAAAAATATTTACGCGACTTATGGAAACAGTAAGTTTTTACTGTCGGGCCAAAGTGGTGGACCCGGACACGTTAGGAAATAGTACTGTCAAGTGGAGACATACTATTTTTGGAATTATTGATACTAAGGGTATTTCTATAATTATGGTGACAATGAGGATATTTATGTAATTATGATTCATGGTAATACTGAGGGTATTTTTGTAATTATGGATCATTACATACATAGAGTGGTATGTCAATTTGGTTGAAATTGACGATTGACTGACGAGATGAATTACACCGTGTTGCGGGTGTGATAGGCGTAGTGTGTTCATGTGGAGAACTTGGAGGCGTTAGTGTGCGTAGATTCCACATGTGGACAATTGGTAGCTCTCTGGGCGTGGAAGCGAAAACACACACTAGCGATCTCGACAAATACTATTCTTAATCGGGATCTATTGGGAGCTGTCTAGTACTATGCCGGACGTACACGACGTATTTTTGATGTGTACTATTCACACGACGTATTTGTTGTGTGTCATTCACACGAGTATTTGATCGTGTACTATTCACACGACGTATTTGTTGTGTAATAGTTGGTTGAGGCGACCGATGTACGGACATGTCTATCGGATCATTCTCTCTCGATGTTTGTGTTTAGCTCCATGGAGTAGAACGAGTCGAGTACATGGCATATTTAATGCATTCTTGTGTGAATAGTTATAATTTGATTTATGATATTTTGCATGTGTGATAATGTGAATAGTTATAATTGGATATTTTGCATGTGTGATAATATGAATTGTAATATTAAGCTGTTATATTTGTTTGTATTGTCGTTTTCTTATTGCTATCTTTGGTAATGATGTAGATTGTCTCACCTCTTTGTATATATTTTCTGTATTATTATTTATGTAAAGTCGTTGAGGAAGTAGAAGAGGAGCAACTGTTGGATTGTTAATACAACGAGGAGCAGTAACCGAATGACCAGTTCGAGGAAGGTGAACCTCGAGATCATCCATATCATATGGATTGATTTCAGCGTGGTATGGTGTTATAAGAGTATTTCTGTCTTCCGATAATCTTCCTGAGGAGGATTCTTCGGAGGATCAGAACTTTTAGTGTTATGCTTGGGCTAGTTTATGGTTTGCTTTAAACCAGACAGTTTACTGTTTTTAATTAACGGGTTTGTAATATGTAAATTATTTGTACCTATTAAAAACAAAATCATATGTATAATTATGGTGTGTAAGTAATAGTTTGTTTTATTTTATGTTCTGTTTATTTTATTTTACAATATAATGTAAAAAAAATATTTTTACAACCTATATTATTATATATTACGTAATAATTTATAACTTGGGTAGAGGTTATTATTGTTGTTCGAAAATGTGACATCCCTATTAGGGTGTGACACTGAGGACCAGCTTGGCGGGTCGGGTAGCTCTAGTTTCATGGGCTTATTTTAGGTCAAGAACAGTTGCCCCCAACTTTACACTTAGATGAGACAGTTAAGTGTCAAGATATATGTTCAGCTCGAGCACACATGCGAGGGACAAAGGGATCTGAGTCATAGTGCTCTATGCTAGATCTCGCGATGTTCCCTCAAAGGGTCAAGGTTCGTGATGTACTATAGTAAGAATCTGGGGTATATGAGTAGGGCTTGGATCCAGGTTGGATCGTTCTGCTTACGTCATCATTCCGTGGTCTGGAGTGTTTGGTTAGTTGCCCCCATGTTGTAAGGAGTCTGCTATAGTTCTCTCTTAGGCTGAGATTTGTGGTGTTGTTTCACCATGGAGTTTTGCTAGAGGTCCGGCATTCGGTTTACGTGTCCCTTCATGGTGCCACACGTTGCTTCAGCTTTGAATGTTTGTCCTTTTAGTTGCTTTTGTGCAGAAACAGTACGACATGTGGTTGAAGAACATTGCTCGAGCTTCATATCATAATGGGCTACTTCAAAACAGCATATATGTTGAGCAGTGATGTATTCGCCCCCATTAATGGTAGCAATTTGTAACAGATTGTGCTTGCTCAGGAACTACTACTTTGTATTTATAGGGAATTAAATCGTTTTGATAACAATAGTTGCTTTTGCGTAGCTTCCCAACAACTCGTTACCCTCGTGGCCAATCACAAGAGGGAGCACTAAAATATGGCATCGGGAGTGTAGCCAAGTCACTTTTCTGGGGGTCAATCAGAATGTCTCATTCCCTCGAATAAATAGGAAATGTTTGTGGTGGGGCTTTCATCTATTCCTTTCATTCTTTGATCCTACTCGAAAGTGATTATTTTCTAAATAATGGTCCCTTTCGTGCCTCTTGTGTATGTGTGGAGGGTCGTGTCTCCTTCTGAAGCCATCTTCTTATTCTTTCCAAAATTCTTAAAAGTGATTCTTTTTCCCTCACACTTTCCTTTAATGGAGGCCTTTCTTTCCAGGTGTAACGACTCGATGGGGACCAAGTAATTTCTCTACGTGGCTTGGTCAACACATCTCCAGGAGGCAGAAGCCTTTCTTTCTTGGTGTATGCAGAAGTGTGTAACCTTTCTGCATTTGCCTGGAAGATTCATTGTTTTTGTCGTAATTCTTGTGAGGCGTGAAGGTGTTTCATTCATGTCCTTCCTCTACTCTTCAGACTATCTTTCATGGCGCATACCGTGTCATGGGTGTGCAGTCGAATGTGCAGGAGGCTCTTGGGGTAGAACAATCTCTTGGAGTGAAGCATTCTCCTCATGTTGGCCAAGAGGAAAGGCGTGGGTGCTGGTTTGTAGAAGAACCGTGGAGGTGGTCGTGGTTAATGTTCAGTCATCATCATCGTCACGTCTAGCTTCTTTTCCGGCCTCCTCCAGTAGGTGCATTTGCCTTAAAGTAGTTTTGTAGGTCCTTTTCATAAAGTTTCCTTATAAATTAGATGATATTTGGAATGAGAATAAAGACTTGCTTTTCTGAATATTCTGTTTTCCATTGTACTGTATAGTCGAACTGTCACTGTTCTGTGTAGTTGTTTTTGTAGTTCTAAGATTGGTCTAATGTTAAGTCTCGACATACCCTTATACAACAGACGCTTGCTTCACCTGACTAAGGTAAACGTGAGACTCAACCTCGGACGTATAGTTCATTTGATTGGACAAACATTCACTTCACCAACCGAGATGAATACAAAACTCGATCTCGGTGGTAGGGTTCATTTTGATTGGACGAACACTCGTTTGCCCTGCCGAGATAAGCGTGAGACTCGACCTCGGGGGTTAGGTTCATTTAATTGGATGAACATTCACTTCACCAACTGAGATGAATACGAAGCTCAACCTCGGTGGTAAGGTTCGTTTGATTGGAAGAACATTCACTTCACCAACCGAGATGAATACGAAACTCAATCTCGGTGGAAGGGTTGTTTGATTGGATGAACATTCATTTCACTAACCGAGATGAATATGAAACTCAATCTCGATGGCAGGGTTCGTTTGATTCGACGCGGTAACCCTTTGGCGTGGAGTCCACTGTCCGGGGCTACGATCGATTATCCTTAACCACTGCAAACCACATTGGTCAATGGCTAAGGTTCAGCTCAAATGGGCACAGGTTAAGACCCTTGTTCACGCTGCTTGATCCAGAGGGTGTTCAAGTGGCTCTCCCCAGTTTGGCCATCTTACGTAGATGTCGGAACAACTTATCCTTTCTAGAATTTGTATTCCTTGGACCTCGCCAAGACATGTTGACCTTGGGAGATATGGCATGCTGGGGTACTCGTGAACTTGAGATCACGACCAAAGTACTAGCTTCAAATAAGGCAGCAATTTGAGAAAGTTGATTTATTGATGTCAAGAGTTGTTTACATAACTAAAGCATTCAACTATAGTACTTTATCAATTTGTCTGCATTCTAGAAATTTTAATCTACTTGCTCAAGAGGATTTCCAGGGTGTATGCTCCCTTATTGGTTGTGGTTGTAATTTTGTATGATCTTTCCCAATTAGGTGTTAGTTTCCCTTCTCTTGTATTTTTCCCTCCGAAGTCCGCTCTGTATAGTACGAGATCGCCAAGGTTGAACCGTAGTGGGATCACTTTAGAGTTGTACCGCACGGTAATTTTTTGCTTTAGGGTTGCTTCTCAGACATAGGCAATGCGACGTTGTTCTTCTAGGAGGTCAAGTTCATGCGAATGAGGTTTAAGTTGGTCTCTTTGGATAAGCTTTGCTTCCTCCATCTTGGTTCTCCAATCCTCATTGGGATCATGGCTTTGTAACCATAAGTTAACTTGAAGCGGGTTTCTCCTGTGGAGGAGTGTTGTGTGCTTTGATATGCCCATAGGACATGATCGAGTTGTTTCACCTAACTTCCTTTAGCATCATCAAGTCTTTTCTTTATCCCCTTTAGTATGACTTAGTTAGATGCCTTGGTTGCCTATTGGTTTTTGGGTTCTCTATTAAGGTGAATTGTTGTTTGATCTTAAAACCTCCTGGGAGATCTTTGAATTTATTATCAATGAACTGAGTTCCGTTGTCCATAACAATTGATTCCAGGACTCTGAATTTTCTTATGATATTTCGATAAGTGAACTTCTGGATTTGCAAGGAGGAGATTATGGACAACGGCTCTACTGTAATCCATTTTGTGAAATAATTGATGGCCACTACCAGGTACTTGACCAGTCCGGGGACTTATGGAAAAGGGCATAAGATGTCCATTCCCCACTAGTAAAACAACCAGGGGACGGACATTGTTGACAGTTCTTCGAGAGGCGCAACATAGATGTTAGAGTGGCGCTGACATTTATCGCATTTTTGCATATATTCCATATTATCAGCATCCATGTTGGGTCAATAATACCCTACTCTTAGCGCTTTCCTCACCAAGGATTTTTCGTCGAGATGGTGACCTGAGTTTCCTTTGTGGATTCCTGCCAGGACGTAATCTGCCTGCTCAGGATCGAGGCACCTGAGGAGAGGACAAGAGAAACTTCAACAATATAACTGGTTATCATAAGTGGTATACCAAGCTGCTATCCGCATTACTTTTCGGGCTTCCTTTTGGTCCTTGGGGAGTGAGCCATCGCGGAGGTAGGTTAAAATAGGCGTCATCCAAGATTCCTCATCCTCTAGCAAGATGACTTCATCTCCCGTGATGCTGGGAATGAAGATAGTGTCTTGGATTACGGACTTGTTGTTACCCAGACTATTGGTGTTGGCAAGTTTTGACAGGATGTTGGCTCTAGAGTTTTGATCCCTGGGGATGTGCTCCACCCTGATGTTGTCGAAACTCTCCATCAACTTTTTAACCTTGGCTAGGTATTTTTGCAACAAGGGTTCTCTCACCTAATACTCTCATTTTATTTGGGACATTGCCAATTATGAGTCACTGCATAGGACCATGTCTCTAGCCTCCATTTCTTTTGTCAAAATAATACTTATGCACACTTCGTACTCGGCTTAGTTGTTAGAGGTGGGGAACTCCAATCTCAAAGAATGCTCCAGCACAAGATCGACTTCATTTTCTAATATGACTCCAACTCCACTCCCTTTGGGAACCTTTAGGATTTGAGGACCATTCGACATAGATGGTCCAAGAATGTACTCTAGGGTTATGGGAGTTTGGTATGAGTTTGATCAAGAAGCCAGATAGTACCTGAGCTTTGATGGTTGGTCTTGGCTCGTAGATGATTCCGAACTCGGAGAGTTCTACAGACCAAGCAATCATTCTCCTTGTGAGATCTGGCTTATACAGTACTTGTCAATGGGCTGGTTTGACCTTACCACTATGGGGTGACATTGGAAGTATTGTCTCAGCCTCCTTGTAGTGATTACTAATGCTAGAGCCAACTTCTCAATTTTCTGGTAACAGACTTCAGGGCCTTGGAGGACTTTACTAACAAAATAGACTGACCTTTGACCCTCATCTGTCTCCTTTATCAGAACCGAGGTAACCGCTTCATTGCTGGTAGAGAGGTAGATGTAGAATGTCTTGTCGGGGTCTAGTTTCGTTAGAATGGGTGTCGTTGACAGCATCCCTTTTAGTTCTTGGAATGTGACTTCATAATATAAGGTCCACTCGAAGTTCTTTCCCTTCTTTAGAGTTCGAAAGAGGGGAAGGGATTTTGGGCAGCCTTGGCCAAGAAACGCGTGAAGGCTACAATTCGGCCTGTTAGTTGTTATACTTCTTTAACGGATTAGGAGCTACGCATGTTGAGCACCGTCTGACATTTCTCTGGGTTTGCCTCGATACTGTGGTTCGTTAGCAAAAATCCTAGAAATTTGTCAGCCTGTACACCAAACACATATTTTTCCGAGTTTAGTCGTATGTTATGCTTCCAAACCTCGATAAATATCTCCTCAAAATTGTGGATGTGGTCGCCAGTGTTTTCCATTTTGACTATTATGTTGTCTATTTACACTTCCACCATCTTACTGATGGCATCACAACAAGTGTACTAGATTGTTAAGTAATAAAAACAGTGAGAAACCAGATATCGTTCTCAGGGATTGATGACTAAATACCAATTCACGAAATTAGCTACTATTTAGACTAAGATTTGGATCAAAGTGAGCTCTAATAACAAAACAAGATAAATACATAAACTCACGCAAAGACAATATTTTTGGCTTTTTCTACTTGGCAATTTAACAAACATTTGATATGCAAGATGAAAAAATAATCGATTAATGAAAGAGTTGGGATCAAGCTACATTTGATTTCACTTACTGCATAACAATTGGAACTAACACAAGCTACTATTTCTATTTTGTTACCAAATTCTCTAAAATACTCAACTCCTAATTCCTTAGGTAGTTAACCATTTGTTTCCAATTAAAAACCCTAATTCCTTAGGTGATTCTAAGAGATAACAAGCATTACAATTTAGAATTCAAAGAGGTAACAAGCAAATCAATGACTCTTCCTAGCCTAGAGATAAGCAAGGTTCATAATCTCAAAGCACAAATTATATATCAAATTTCCATTCAACATACAATCCTAAAATCATTCTAAAGAGAATCAATCTTCAAAAAGCATTAAGAGAAAAGATTATAAACTCAAAATAGAAATAGCAACTTATATTAAGTAAACCCAAGGTCAATAACAATCAAGATCCATCAAAATCTACCTAATCCTAACAAAAAGGGAATTTAGCTAGTCATGACAGCAGAAATAGAGATTAAGAAGAGGAGAAGAAAGTAAAAAAACTCCATAAGTTGATGGAAATCCAAAGACTCTTCCACGTTTCCTCTGGTAGTGTGCCCACACCAATCCTCAGATTCTTTAAATCTTATCTTCTTTATTCTGACGGCCTCCCTCTTGAAAAACCTAACTTTTTCTATTTATAAGCAGCAGAATAGGTAACTAAACGTACTGAGCGCTTAAGCGCTCAATTTTTCACCGATTAGTCGCATGGCACGTTGCTCCTCTGTTCTTGACCGATTAAGCACTCAAAAATGGACGATTAAGAGCGCAGCTCCCTAACTTCTGTGCTTGACCGATTAAGCGGTCAAAAATGGGCGATTAAGCACCTAGTGTCAGCAACTTCACTTCAAATTTTTCTCCCTTGATCGAGCATCCAATCTTCCACATGCACTTACCTAATGAAAACAAATAAATCATGTAAAGAAAACAAAAAATTAAAAAGATCAAAATAGGATAAAAATGAGAACAAAACTACGTCAAAAAGTATTGGACAAGGATGAAAACCAAGATTATGAAATGGAAAAACATGAGTTTTTACAGTTTCATCACTCCCCCAAACTTAAGATTTTGCTTGTCATCAAGCAAAAGAAAAAAGAAAAATTAAAAATAAAATAAAATAAAAATGGAAAAGAAAAGTGTAAACTAAAGATTCAAAACATGTGAACCAAAACCTGACACCACTAGTGGTTGAAAATCATTCAAATCCTCAGCAATTGCTTCACAACCTCAATTTTCAAAGTGTCACACATGTATAATCCAGTTATCACAATGCTCTCACATGTAACTCTTATGCAAAGAAGACTTCCCAAGAACAGGAATGAAAGACCAAATCACAATGAAGTTCAAACCTGAATAAGCTTACAAGAATGCAAATGTACATCAGACTCACATCCATAGGTTTGTTTTTCATCTCTCTCTCTCCACTAATGTAAGCAGTACATAACTAAGGATCAAAATGGACTTTACTAAACTTATAATATAAGGCCAAGGGTGATGGTTAAGAAAGAAAGGGTAAGATAAATAAAACAAAAGTTGAGATGCAACATCAAGCACAATTCACAACCCAAGCCTCAAGATATTGAACAGGTGCACATCCAACACATTATTTACACAACTTTTTTTTTAAAAAAACTTAAAATACACTTCCCCATACTTGTTCCCTTTTTAACACTTTGGCGGGACTTTCCTTTCTCTTTTCTTTTTCCTTAACACTTTTTTTCTTTTTCTTTAAGAATTCTCAAAAATCTCATGCACCAAAAGAATAGGGCTTGAATACTGAAATAGTACAAGACATGCACTCAACACAAGGTGTGTAAGAAGGAATTTTTCTTTTTTTTAGGTATGGGAAAGAAAAATGTAGGTAATGAAAAGAAATCAAGGCCAAACATACAAGGCTGCAAAAGGGACCTAAGGATAAACTGTGTATACATGTTAGCTTGAAAGGCTCAAACGGTCCAAAGAAGGCCCTTATCATCTCCTCAATCATGCACTGCTTAAGATTTCTCCTTAAAAGAGAATCTAACAACTTCTAGATACCAATCATTCATACAAATTCAATCCTATAAACTTTCTCTAAGTTTGATATACATGCACATTCCAAGGTCTATCAATCATAAAAATGGGAAGTGCATCCATACACAATCAAAACAATAGAGAAACATTGCAACTTGTAGATTCTCATATGATATCCAAAGAAAATAGGTCAATCCACAATTTTAACAATCATTGGTTCACTCAATTCAGCACACTGGCATGCACAGATTCACAAAATATGACTCAACAAAACGACAGTCATTGATAGCAAAGCTACCCCCTAGACTTAAATTAAACAGTGCCCCCACTGTGTAGACAAAACAAAATAAGTGACAAAGGAACTGGAAAAGAAAGAAAGAAAAATAAGAAATTGGCAAGGCTGAGAAAAGCTTACTCTGTTGGCTCTGGATCACTCCTGCTCCTCGTCATCCTCTGCCTCATCATCATCATCTATATCATCATGTGCTTCCCGAGGGACATAGAGTGGCAAGCCTCCAAGTTCATGCGAATCTTTGTTCAAATGCGAAGCCAGGTTGCACATCATCCCCTCCAAGCCAGTCAGACAATGCATGACATGAGTCAATTTGTCATTGCATTCTCGCACCTCGCGCTCAATCCTAGTTAGTCGTTCTTTGGCCGAGAGTCACTGCTTTCTGCGTTGTACATAAGCTG
Source organism: Ormosia emarginata (assembly GCA_029884605.1). Taxonomy (NCBI): domain Eukaryota; kingdom Viridiplantae; phylum Streptophyta; class Magnoliopsida; order Fabales; family Fabaceae; genus Ormosia; species Ormosia emarginata. The sequence continues at coordinate 8,102,912 of JAQQTP010000051.1, forward strand.
GCAGAGGAGAATGTTAGAGTGGCACATCTTCCTCAGTGAAGTATGCATCCATCATAGCAGACTCGACGGATGGGGCATGTTTCTCTTCCATGTCATTCTCTAGTGGGATCCCTACCTTCTTGCATAATTTTGTGATGATGGATGGATAGGCTAATTTCGCACTATCACTATGTGCCAAGTCATTGATGTGAGAAGAGATTATTTGTCCCACATTAACTGGCAGGCTAGTGATGATGGCAAAGATAAGCAAAGCCCTATTAACTGTTACTTTATGTGTGTGGGAGCATGGGAGGATAGTGGCTTGAATGAAAGTGCACCAAGCTTTGGGAATGGCTTTTAGATCACTCCTTTTAAGATGCTTAAGAGCATCATTAACATCACATTCCCAAGCAGTTCCTTCCTTGCACAGTTCTCGGAGTACTTACTCTTTGTCCCAGCCTCAGTTTACCAATCTGGCATATCCACAATGCCCAACTCTTTGAAAGGCGATATCTGTGCCAAGCAACTCATTTAATTCATCCTTCCCAAACCAGATATCGCGACCCCTCACAAAGTTTTGAAATTGTTCAGCATATGTGACTGGATGTCCTTTCTTCTTCTTCTCATTGAAGTTGTTGGTATAAAACTCTCTCACTAGAATGGGATTGCTTGGTTCCAGAGGAGCACAAAATTTCTCCCAACTCCGCCGCTGGATTTCATTAAGAATAGGGTGGTATCTATTGCCTTGGAGCTCTATCCCTCTCTCTCTGATGGTACCCTTCTTACCCACTATTTTCTGATATCACTCTTCATGTTGTGGAGAGCGGAAGTGATGTGCATCAAAGGCACTGCTCCGAGAACTAGATCATGTCGTTTCCTTTCATTTCTTGTTTAGAGCCATGAGAAAGATAATTTCCTACAAAGAAGAAAAGTAACATGTGAAACAGTGTCCAAATCAGTATAACAAGAATGCAATTTCCTCACAAGTCAAAGTAATGAAGAATAATGTAATCAAATTGACAAAGTGAGAAAACAAGATAGACATGTGTCACAAGGATAAAGATAGCAGTTCAACACAACTCGCAGGATTACCATCTTTAAAGGACAACAAAGAGTACATGGTATCATATTATGATAGACATGATACCACAACAAAGAATAAAGAAAATGATAGTTGTGTAAAACTTCAATGTACTCTTCAGGTCTCAAGTAACACAACTTCAACAATAGCATAATTATCCAAAATAATCCACTCAAGATTAATCTGCAATCTCCCTAGCTCTAGTAACACCACTCATCAAGAATATATATAAAAAAACAAGTGTGGTAAGTGTGGTGAACATATGATCAAATACATGGTAGGCATAGTCAACAGTTCCAAAAACAAGTCAATGAAGCAACTTGAGCATCCAAACATATTATTAGCAAGACAATCCATCAGATCATAAGAACCACTCACCCAAAACAAGTCAATACCTATGCCACCAAATCACAACGATAACCATGAAAAACAAAAATTCAAACACGCACAAAACCCCCACAGTTTTCACAAAGAGTAGGAAACCCCAGATACCCATAAATCTCAACAGTTCAACATGAATGTTCAACATTTTCTAAGAGAAATCCTAACCTTAGACAACTAGGAATTGAAGAAATTACCTAATTGAAGGAAGATTAAGGGCTGGTACGCACCAATCAAGGAATTCCTAAGCTTTGCCCCAAATTCGTGCCCTAGGTTGCGAATGGGTATCTGAAGAAGGATTTCACACGAATTAAGAAGCTAGAGATTGTGGTTGGGTGCGTTTTGGAGTAAGGAGAGAGATTGGGTTAGTGTTTGGATGGTTTGAGAGCGATTGGAGAGGATTAGGGGTGAAGGTGAGAGAGATATGTGTGGTTGAGAGATAGAAATGAAGGAGGACAAGGGAAAAACCCTTCTTAAAGCTGCGTGTCAGACAACGCGCGATTAAGCAGTGAAAACTTAACACTTAATCGATGGAGGGCAGAGGACCATTATCTTTCAGGGTTCGCGTGATTAAGCGGTGAAAACTTACCGCTTAATCACTTGGTGGTAGAGAGACATTTTGGGTTGAGCGATTAAGCAGTATAAAATGACTGCTTAATCACTGGCTAACGGAGAAGTTGGCTCTATTTGAATGATTAAGTGGTGAAAAGTGATTGCTTAATTGCTAGCTGGTAGAGGGATAGCTTTTCTTAGGTGCTATGCGCTTGATTGGTGAAAACTGACCGCTTAATCGCTGGATCCCAGAACAGAAAAAGTTTTGAAAGCTCAAGAACTCACACAACAGGATCACAACTCCAAAAACTAACCCCACCAGACCACCATCAACTAGCTACAACTCAAAATTTGAAGGGTCCTCACTCACTCCAAGAATAAAATAGCCAAAAAGACAACTAAAAATATGAAAGACAATTAACTAATTCAAGTTAAAGAAAATGCATGACAGTAAAATAAAATAAAAACAAAAAGGAGTAAGAAATTTTGGGTTGCCTCCCAAAAGTGCTTGTTTAACGTCCCGAGCCTGATAGTGTGCTTCTCAAGTAGAAGTCAGATCGATGGACTTCCTTCTTCGCTCAACATCTCCCCCAAAGTAGAGTTTGAGCTTTTGCCCATTCAATTTGAAGCTTCTATCTGAGTTCGGATCCTTCACTTCCACTGCACCATTAGGAGACACTTGCTTGATCTCAAAAGGGCCAGACCACCTAGACTTGAGCTTTCCAGGAAACAACTTCAATCTTGAATTAAGAGCACTAATTGTCATTCCCGGAACTCTTTCTGCACAATCCTCTTGTCATGCCATCTCTTGGTGTTTTCCTTGTAAATCTTGGCATTTTCATAAGCAAAATTCTAGAATTCTTCAATTTCATGAAGATGCAAGATTCTTGACTCACTCACTTTGGCCAAATCAAAATTCAAGAACTTTATTGCCTATAGTGCCTTATGTTCCAACTCCAGGGGCAAATGACAAGCTTTGCCATAGACTAATTGAAATGGAGACATGCCAATCGGAGTCTTGAAGGCTGTTTTATATGCCCAAAGAGCATCATCCAGCTTCATTGCCCAATCCTTCCTAGAAGAGTTCACTGTTTTCTCCAAGATTTGCTTCAATTGCCGGTTGGACACCTTAACTTGGTCGCTTGCCTACGGGTGATAGGGAGTGGCGACTCTATGATGAACATTATATTTTCTCAACAAAGTCTTAAGTTTCATATTGCAAAAATGGGTACCCTTATCACTTATTAGGGTCCGGGGCACCCCAAACCTCGAGAATATTTGGTTCTTCAAGAACCCAATCACAACATTGGCATCATTGGTCTGAATAGCGGCAGCTTTCACCCATTTTGAAACGTAATCCACAGCCACCAAGATATATACCTTAGAGTATAACGAAGGAAAAGGGCCCATCGATACCCTAAATATCAAACACTTCAACTTCTAAGATGGGATTTTGGGGCATCTCATTCCTCTTTGATATGTTTCCGGTCTTTTGACACCTATCACACCTCTTGATATATGCGAATGCATCTTTAAACAATGATGGCCAAAATAATCCGGATTGGAGGACCTTTGTTGCTGTTCTATCTTCGCTAAAATGCCCACCATGCCCGGAATCATGACAATGCCATAGAATCTATTATTGTTCCTCTTCCAGCACACATCTCTTTAATAATCCATCAACATCTCTCTTGTACAAGAAAGGTTCATCCCTTACATAAAATCTAGCTTCATGGAGGAACTTTTTCCGCTATTATACAGCAAAATCCACTGGTAGCACCTTTCCTACTTTGTAATTGGCCATATCAGCATACCATGGCAGATTCGCCACGGCCAACAATTGTTCATCACAAAACTGGTCATTGATTGGCGTTTTTTCTTCGCTTTTTTTTTGCACTTTCTAACCTAGACAAGTGATCTGCTACAGGATTCTCTATTCCCTTCCTATCCTTTATCTCCAAATCAAATTCTTGGAGCAATAAGATCCATCGGATAAGCCTTGGTTTCAAATCTTACTTGGCGACCAAATACCTGATAGCTATATGGTCGTATACACAATCACTTTGGAGCCCGCCAAATAAGAATGAAATTTGTCAAATGCATAAACAATAGCTAATAGTTCTTTTTCAGTGGTTGCATAATTAAGTTGTGCAACATTCAAAACATGGCTTGCATAGTAAATTACGTGCATAAACTTATTTTTCCTTTAGCTTAAAACTGCATCTACAGCAGTGTCACTAGCATCACACATAAGTTCAAATGGTAAATCCCAAGCAGGTGCAACAACAATTGGTGCATTGTCAGTTTATGCTTTAAAATGTTAAAAGCTAACATGCATGCATCATTAAAGTTGAAGGGAACATCTTTTACAAGGAGATTACTAAGAGGTTTAGTAATTTTTGAAAAGTCTTTTATGAATCTCCTGTAAAAGCCAACATACCCTAAAAAACTACGAATGCCCTTTACATTGGTGGGAAGGGGAAGTTTTTCAATAACTTCAATCTTGGCACGATTAACCTCGATCCCTTTAATAGAGATGCGGTGCCCTAAGACAATTCCCTCTCTCACCATGAAATAACATTTCTCCCAATTTAAAACTAAATTCGACTCTTCACATCTTTTCAACACTAATGATAAGTTATGCAAGCAATTATCAAAAGAAGAGCCAAAGACAAAGAAATCATCCATAAAAACTTCGATATGTTTTTCAATCATATCGGAGAATATGGACATCATACACCTTTGAAATGTGGCCAGTGCATTGCAAAGTCCGAAGGGCATCCTTCTGTAGGCAAACACTCTATAGGGGCATGTAAAATCAGTCTTCTCTTGATCTTTGGGAGCCACTGGAATCTGGTTGTACCTGGAATATTCATCTAAAAAGCAATAGTACTCATGGCCAGCCAATTGTTCCAACATCTGGTCAATGAAAGAAAGAGGGAAGTGATCCTTCCTTGTAGCATCATTAAGCATCCTATAATCAATGCATACCCTCCATCCAGTCACAATTCTAGTGGGAATCAAGTCATTATTTTCATTTCTGATCACTGTTGTCCCACTCTTCTTAGGCACTACTTGGACAAGGCTTATCCATGAACTGTCCGAAATAGGGTATATAAGACCAGCATCAAGAAGCTTGAAAATGTCCTTCCGAACCACCTCATTCATTGCCGGATTAAGCCTCCTTTGTGGCTGCACAAGTGTTTTATGGTTCTCATCCATGAGAATTTTGTGCATATATAAAGAAGGGCTTATCCCTTTTAAATCTCTGATTGACCATCCAATAGCTTCCCTATGATCCCGTAGCACTCTCAATAATTTTTCCTCCTCTAATTTACTCAACTCGGAGCTAATGATGATAGGATAAGAGTTTTGCTCACCAAGAAAAGAGTATTTCAAATGTGTAGGTAATGGCTTGAGTTCAACCTTTGGTGTTTTATTCTTTTTTTGGTCGGCTTCCTCTTTTCCTCTCACTAATTCCTCCTATTCCGGTTGTGCAGTCATAGGATAGGGAGATGAGGCTTCCAATAAGCTAATTACTTTTCTCACCAATGAGTCATCTTTTTCTTCAACTCCTTCCTTTGAATCAACAAGGACTTTTTCAAGAGGCAAAGAGGGGTTGTTTTCCTTACATGACTTGGAGATAAGAGATTCAAGTATATCAATGCTAAAACATCCTTCTCTATCTCCCAGATGCTTCATAGCCTCAAACACATTAAAAGTGACAGCTTCTTCTTGGACCTTCAAAGTCAAAGTTTCATCAGCTACATCAATAAGAGCTCTATCAGTTGTAAGGAATGGCTGACCCAATATCAATGGAATGTCACCATTCTTTTCCATGTCCAGAACAACAAAATCCATCGGGAAGATGAATTTGTCCACTTTCACCAAGACGTCTTCAACTACTCCATATGGATGCTTCACTAACCTATCTACAAATTGAAGAGTCGCCATGGTAGGTTTTATTTGTTCAATCCCCAACTGCTTGAAAATGGACAACGACATGAGACTTATGCTTGCACCAAGATCACATAAAGCTTTCCCAAATGTTCTATCACTAATAGTACATAGAATTGAGAAACTTCCAGGATCCTTAAGCTTAGGAGGAAGCTTCTTTTGTAAAATTGCATTGCATTCCTCCCTAAGCATAATAGTCTCTTCATTCCCAATCCTTCTCTTCTTAGACAACAACTCCTTTATGAATTTCACACAGGAGGGCATTTGTTCTAGAGTTTCGGCAAACGGGATGTTGATTTGTAACTTGTTGAACACTTCTAGAAACTTCCCAAGCTGTTTTTTTATCATGCTCCTTCTTGAGTCTTTGGGGAAATGGCAACTTGATAGTTGGCAGTGGCATCTTCATTTCTTATCCCTTTTGTGACTCCTTTTCATTAGAGTCATTGGACAAAGCACCCTGAGATACTTTAACTTCCTTATAAGGCACATCTTCACTAAGTTTCTTAACTTTTCCTTCATTGTTTTTCTCCTTCCTTGGTTGAGGTTCAATTACTTTCCTACTCCTAGTTGTTATGACTTTCACATACTCATTTCCTCTAGGATTTGAGATTGTGTCACTTGGCAATAAACCTGGAAGTCTCTCCGAAAGTTGTTTTGTAAGCTGGCCCACCTGAGTTTCTAGATTACGGAGTGAAGAATATTGGTTTCTAAACCCAACTCTTATCTCCTCTATAAAATCAATAGTGATTTTAACAAAAGATGAGGTTTGTGTAGCCAACTTCTCTAAGGCTAACTCCCAAGAAGCCTTCTTCTCATTAGACTAAGGTTAGGAAGATGAAGGACCTTGATATGATGACTGTTGAGAGTGTCCTTGATATCCCATATGCTGTCTTGGTTGAGCTTGATTGCCTTGGTTACTCTACGAAAAGTTTTGGTGATTCCTCCGCCCTGGGTTATACGTGTTGGAGTATGGATTATTCTGTTGCCTTGAAGGATTATTCATGAAGTTAATTTGCTCTTGAGCCGGAGGTCCAAACATATTTCCTAGACAATCCACACTCTCGTGTTCACCTTCACAAAAATCACAAGCTAAAGAAGCATTGCTCACCGCATTCACACTAAGAGTGTCAACCTTTTTTGTGAGATTCTCAAGTTATTGAGTCAAAATCTTATTTTGAGCCAACATTGCATTCATTGAATCAATCTCCAAGTATCATTTCTTTACTACAACTCTTTCCCTATTCCTCTGGTAGTCATTATTGGCCATCATCTCAAATAACTCCCAAGCTTCCTCTGGAGTTTTATAATTCAATGCCCCACCTACTGCAACATCAACCATAGCTCTGGCTTGAGTTAGCATGCCATTATAAAAACTTTACACTTAGATCCAGAAGTCAAAATAGTGATGTGGACACTTCCTCAGTATTTCATTATATTTGTCCTAAGACTCACTGAGAGATTCCCCATCATGCTGTTTGAAAGAAGTAATCTCGCTTTTCAACTTTGCAGCCTTGGACGGAGGGAAATACCTTGTTAGAAATTTCTAGACCAAGACAGCCCAAGTGGTAATGCTTCCCCTAGCCAATGAGTCCAACCAGTTCTTAGCTTTGTCTCTCAAGGAGAAAGGGAACAACCTTAAACGAATAGGATCCTCACTCACTCCATTCAGCTTCACAATATCACAAATTTGCAAGAACCTCGCTATATGTGCATGTGGGTCCTCATTGTCAAATCCTCCAAACTGATTATTCTAAACTAAATGGAGTAGAGCTGACTTCAATTCAAAATTATTTGCTTGAACTGGAGGTCTTGTTATGCTTGCTCCCCACCCATCCATGTTAGGGATTGAGTAATCTATGAGAGTCCTAACAGGTGGTTGTGGTGGTGGAGGATCTATACTTTCTCCATTATATGCCATGTCTTCAACAACTGCTTGAGTGCCACCCAAATTCCTTCTTCTTTCTTTGGTTTGCTTTCTCAAAGCTCTTGTGGTTCTTTCAATTTCAGAGTCAAAAAGAAGGTTGTCTGGATGAATGGTACCTCGCATACACTAGAGACACAATATTAGAACAAAAATAATTCAATGAAATAAGTAAACTAAAGAAACTAAACACTAGAATGAATAAACGAAAGAGAAATTGCTTAAACTAGTGGCTGCCTTCGATATTACCGATATTGGTAAAATCGATCTCCGGCAACGGCGCCAAAAACTTGATGAGATCACGACAAGTGTACTGGATCGTCAAGTAATAAAAACAGTGAGAAACCGGATATCATTCTCAGGGATCGATGACCAAATATCAATTCACGAAATTAGCTACTATTTAAACCAAGATTTGGATCAAAGTGAGCTTTAATAACAAAACAAGAGAAATACATGAACTCACGCAAAAATAATATTTTTGGGTTTTTCTACTTGACAATTTAGCAAACACTTGATATGCGAGATGAAAAACTAATCAATCAATGAAAGAGTTGGGATCAAACTTCATTTGATTTCACTTGCTGCATAACAATTGGAACTAACACAAGCTACTATTCCTATTTTGTTACCAAATTCTCTAAAATACTCAACTCCTAATTCCTTAGGTAGTTAACCCTTTGTTTCCAATTAAAAATCCTAATTCCTTAGGTGATTCTAAGAGATAACAAGTATTACGATTTAGAATTCAAAGAAGTAACGAGCAAATCAATGACTATTCCTAGCCTAGAGATAAGCAAGGTTCATAATCTCAAAGCACAAATTATATATCAAATTTTCATTCAACATACAATCCTAAAATCATTCTAAAGAGATTCAATCTTCAGAAAGCATTAAGAGAAGAGATTATAAACTTAAAATAGAAATAGCAACTTATATTAAGTAAACCCAACGTCAATAACAATCAAGATCCATCAAAATCTACCTAATCCTAACAAAAAGGGAATTTAGCTAGTCATGACAGCAGAAATAGAGATTAAGAAGAGGAGAAGAAAGTAAAGAAACTTTATAAGTTGATGGAAATCCAAAGACTCTTCCACGTTTCCTCTGGTAGTGTGCCCACACTTATCCTCAGATTCTTCAAGTCTTCTCTTCTTTATTCTGATGGCCTTCCTCTTGAAAAACCTAACTTTTTCTATTTATAAGTAGCAGAAATAGGTAACTAAACGTACTAAGTGCTTAAGCGCTCAGTTTTTCACCAATTAGTCACGTGGCACATTGCTCCTCTGTTCTTGACCGATTAAGCACTCAAAAATGGACGATTAAGTGCGTAGCTCCCCAGCTTCTGTGCTTGACCGATTAAGCGGTCAAAAATGGGCGATTAAGCGCCCAGTGTCAGCAACTTCACTTCAGATTTTTCTCCCTTGATCAAGCATCCATTCTTCCACATGCACTTACCTAATGAAAACAAATAAATCATGTAAAGCAAACAAAAAATTAAAAAGATCAAAATAAGATAAAAATGAGAACAAAACTAAGTCAAACAGTATTGGACAAGGATGAAAACCAAGATTATGAAATGGAAAAACATTTGTTTTTACACTTTCATCACTTATCGATTTGTTCTTCAAAGACCATATTCATCATGTGTTGGTAAGTGGCTCCTGTGTTTTTGAGCCCAAACAACATTACTCGGTAGCATTAACTTCCAATCTCAGTTACAAAAGTTATTTTATCCTCGTCATCTGGATGCACGGGGATCTGGTTATAGCCAGAATAGTCATCCATAAAGGAAAGTAACCTTAAACTAGATGAGTTGTCCACCAACTTATCGATGTTTGGATATGGGTAGAGTTTTTTGGACACCCTTTATTGAGGGCAGTGTAGTCGACACACATACGCCATTTTCCATTGGCCTTTTTGACTAAGACCATATTTGAAAGCCACATGATGTAGGGGACCTCCCTGATGAAGCCGACGTTTAGGAGTTCCTTCACCTACTTTTGTATCACCTCTTGTCTTTCTAGCCCAACTTTCCTTTTTCGTTGTACCTGTAACATCCCAAAGTTCCGTATCTCTTAAACAGTAATTTTGACAGTTAACAGAATTTTACTGTTTAGTAATTTCTGTGCACTGTAAAATTATTTTGTTTATTCCGTCAGCGTATTTGATCGTTTTGAGTGATTTACTCCGTGTCCGGAAAATAAAAAATTTTGGGCTGGGGAAAACTTTACGTAATTTAATTTTTACCGTTAGGTAATTATTTTATGTAATCGATTTGATATTTGTGCATTTTATAATTTTTGTGATTTTATGGATGATTTTGAAATTTTTCCTGTCTGTGGGCCCCACAAGGGTATGGCCCAGGTGGCCATACGTGGGCCAGTGTGGGTCCATAAAACAAAAATTTTTCTACGCATAGAAAAATTTGTACTTGTTTAGACGGAGCAGGATCTTACTAAACCGAATCAGGAAACAGTTTTTAAAATTTTTTATTGATCTTGTTTTTGATCTTGTATTTAATTATCGGATGATAAAAATACAATAAAAATATTATTTGTAGGATACAAGAATAAATATTATCTGCGTAGTCAATAAAGAGAGCTTGACTTGATTTATACCCTTGGATGAGAATACTTAGTTTGAATATTAACCATTGATTTAATCAAAGGTTAAAAACAAACTTAATAAAGAAGCTTGGATAATAACCATTGATTTAATCATTGGTGTGAGAATAAGCTTAGTTAGGAAGGCTTTGATATCAACCATAGATGTAATCAAAGGTGTAGAATTGGTCTTGAAAAATGACAAAGCACCATTTATAACCATTGGATTTAGATTAAATCAAGGGTGGAGATTTAATCTTAAAAAGTAACAAAACCATTTATGACCATTGGATGAAGAATTAATCAAGGGTAGAGATTTGGTCTTCTAAAATGGCAAAGACTAATTAGGACCCTTGGATTTAAAGTTTGAAGAAGCAATCTTAACCATTAATTTTGAGACACATCTAATGGTTAGAATTTAAAGGAGGAAAAATCCATGGCTACAGATTAAGTCTTCTAACCTATCTAAATCTACCTAAATCCTAACCATTGAATTAATCAATGGCTAGAAATGCTTCAAATGGTGGCAAATAATGAAGACAACTTTATTGAACGCATTATAAAGAGAAAGTGATGGTTTTGGAGTGTTTAGAAGACAAAGAAACAAAGTTTTATGTCATTTTTTCATGTCTTGGTCAAGTTAGACATCATAATGGCTTACTTTTGATTTTTTTGCACTCAAGAAGAATGCAAGAAGGGGGACTACGAATTTGGTGCTGCATGAAGGAGTTTGGAAGACCATAATTGCACGCTTTATTATTGTCTTCCTTGGTCTTCATTGATTCATTTTCAAGAAGGAAACTTAGAAAATTTTTCTCCATCTCCTTTCTTCTCTAGATTTTGGCCAAGCCCTCCAAGAGCACCTTTCATCACTCAAAAATTTCATCCAACTTGATTTTCTAAACCTAAACACCATTCTAAGAACATCTCTAGTTATGAGTTTTTCCAAAATCATTCATCTTGATCTTCAAATCCAAGCTTCAAGTTTCTATCAAAAATCAAAAATTTCATCTTTGTGTCTTCAAGAGAAACCATTCGGTTATCTACCCTAAAATCACCATCCAATCTCTTTTAATTTCATCCAACCATAGATCTTGAATCTACATGATGTTCTAAGCAACTTTCATGTTGAAGATTTTCTCTAAATCATTCATCTTCATGGACTTTCTTCAAGATCAAAGTTATTGGGTTTTTGAGGTGAAGTATAAGGAAACTTCATTTTCTTCTCTCTTTTTCATTATCTAAGCCATGTTTGATCAATGGTTCCTCTTAATCAAGCTTAGTATACTAATTTCTATGTATTTTGTTTTGTATTTGAGAAGCTCTTGGTGATGAAGGACTTGGAAAAAGAAGCAAAACAAGAAGTTTTTAAGGATCTTCAAGAGGTAAGAGGAGATCCATCTCACCAACCAAGCATGGTGGTGAGAGATGGTATTTTATTTGATGGATGTGGAATCCATGTGAGGATTCATATCCATGGTCATGTAATTAATTTGTGGGTGTTTATGAGCTTTGATTAATTTTCTATGCTTGATATGCTTTGCATGATTTTATAGCTTTGATGATATGCTTGATATGCTATACATGCTTTTATGGCTTTGATGGTATGCTTATATTATTTATGATGAAATATATATGTATATGCCATGACTTGATGGTGGAAAGGAAATTGATTTTTGGCTCCAATAGCCAAGGAAGAGCTACGGTTTTGATGCCCTTGATTAGGGTTCATGATTGAAAATTTTCAAGAACAAAAGAATTGATTTTTGAGTACTTAGAACATGGTGGATTTCGAACAAGACACCTCAAAATAGGTGTTCACAAATTAATATTTTCATGAAAGATGAAAATGGATGATTTGAAGAGTATGGAAAATAAACAAAGGATTTGTTTTTCAAGAGAACAAGAATATGATTTTTAGAAGGATTTTTATTAATTTATTTTGTGTAAAAAGTTTCTAAGTGTTTAACTAAACATGAGATTTAAATGAAAATAGCAATGATGATTTTAAGGATTTGCAAAGAAAGTGAAAAAGGATTTGTAAAGAAAGTGAAAATGGATTTGCAAAGAAAGTGAAAAATTGAAAATGAATAAATGATTTGATTTTCAAAGACTATGAGTCTTACATTTTTGTAAAGGATTTTTAATGGTTTTGTTTGTGTAAAACCATATCAATTTAAAAGGAAAAATATTTGATGGTTTCAATAGTCTATGTCCACGCTTTTTTTTTAGGCTTGTAATGCCTTGATTTTTTTTATGAACAAAGTGAATTTCCAAAAGTTGGAAACAAATCTTGGATTTAATACAAGGATTTTGGAAAGGAATCAAAGCATTTATCACTTGAGAAAAATCAAGTTTTTGTAAACGAAAAAAAATGTTTTTGAACTTCAATTTATTTTGAAGAAGGTTGTGTTTGGAAATGATTTGGGAAAAATGGAGAATATAATGGTGTTTTGAAAATTTACTAACGATATCTTATTTTCAAGTTTTGAGATACGTTAGAAAATGTTAAGTTTTGAAACGTTGATTTACATCAATGGAAAAGTGATTTTGTGAATTATATTTTGAAAAAGAATTTCTTGAGTAAAGAATCTGTGGAAAAATATTTTCTTGAGTAAGAAAATATATTAAATGAAATATAAAGTTATATTATTTTGAGAAAAGTTGAAGAGGAATTTTTGAAGGTTAAGAAAGTATTTTCTGTAATGAAATTGTGATGAAAAATGTTTTACGTATCTTAAAAAGCGTGATTTTTAAGCTACGCATTTTGAAACATGTGTTAAAAATGATATTGATTTATTTAAGTCCAAAATAATGTTTGGAATATTGAGGAATATTTTATGTGATTGAAAAATGTTGAAAAATATTTTACGTATCTTAAAAATGATTTGAAATACTGAGTAAAATATTTCTACACGATTTGAAAAGCGTTTAAATATTTTATTGATCAAATATTGTTGAAAAATCACTACGTGATTTGAATAGTGATAGAATATTTTTACGTGATTGTGAAAATGATAGAACATTGTTATGAGATTTGGAAAGTATTTTAAATATTTTGAGAATGATAGAAAATAATTTACGTGACGTAAAAGAAAGATTTTTAAGTTACGCGATTTTGAAACAGTGAAAAAAATACTATGCGATTTGAGAAACGTATGTTTTTACGCGATTGAGAAAAACGTTAAAAATTAGTACGTGGTTTAAAAGTCAAATGTAAGAGTTACAACATTTTGAAAACGTAACAGAAATGTTACGAAATTTTGTAAACGTAACAGTAGTGTTACGGTATTGTAAAAACATAATAAAAATGTTTTGGAATTTTAAAAACGTAACAAAAACGTTACGGTATTATGAAAATATAAAAGAAGTGTTATGGTATTGTGAAAACATAACAGAAAAGTTTTTGGATTGTGAAAACGTAACAGAAATGTTACGCGATTGTGAAAATACGGTAAAAGTGTTTTACAACTATGAAAACATGATAATATGATTTTCGTTGTTGAAAGTACAGTATGATTACTGTTGAACCAGTGTCCATACACTGTTTGTGAAAAAATGACATATATGTCTATGATTGGATTTGGTGCATTATACATGCATTGGAATGGTCCGATGAGGACTGGATATGGCTGATTGCCTAGGAGAAACACACCTCTTGAGTGGGTGTGATATGCGTAGTGTAGGTCACTTGTTGACCTTGGGGGCATCGGGGTGCGGGTTGCCTACACGGGTGGTTGGTCGCGCTTCTTCCCGTAGGTTAGACCGATGCAACACACCGATGATCCGGACCGAGACACTATTCTTAATCAAGATCGATAAAGACTGTCGTGTATATGCTAGATGTGCAAAATCAAAATGAGGATTATAGCACGTGGTCCGAGGCACGTGGTACCGCAGATCTTTTCGATCATTTCTCCGACCGAGTTTTAGCTCCATGGAGTAGGAAATCGAGTCTTGTGTACATGCATAATTTGAACATTTATATCTCGTGTGATATATTAATTGAGGAATATTGGCTATGACAATTGTTTTGAATACTTAGATGATGATGATGATAATTAGGACATTATCGTAATTGTTGTTTATGATAATTGAATTGATAAATGATTTGATGATGATAGTTGATTAATATTGAATATATTATTGGAAGTTTGATATGATATCCCTGTATGATATTGCCGCTTGTGTTATCTCTGCCGCCATGTTGGTATTAGCGTAGGTGATCTCACCCTCTTTGTTATCTTTGTTTTGCTATGTACATCTCCGTTAAAATCAAATAATAGAAGGATCGAGTTGTCTTAGACATAACTGGCGATGGATACTCGAGAGATTGATGAAAACATTGAAGAGTGGTTGTCTCAGAGTTCGAAGGTGTTTCGAGTAGACAAGGAGTAGAGTTCGATGCAACAATGTGGATACAAGATAAGGAATGAGTATGTTAAGTTTTATCATTAGTGTTATACCGTGCTATTTAGTAGGACCCGTCATGGGGTTTGCTCTCGTTGAAAAAAAAAAAAGAGTCTGTTAATTTTATATTTCTCTTTAAATTGTGAAATATTAATTGGTGTCAATGTTGTATATGAATTAGTTTAAATATATTTTCAATAATACTTATGGATTACAAGTAAGTTTATATTTCAAGAAGAAAGAATTTTTTTTTAAACCCACGTTTTTAACTCAAACCTTTTATGAAAACATTTTCAGATTATGAGTCGGAAGTCAGACATGTGATACCCTAGGGAGGGTGTTACAGTACCACTAGCTTGGTGTTCTTCATGACAGAAAGACAGTGACAAACGAACTTAGGGTCTAGGCTTGGCATGTCCGCTGAAGTCCAAGCAAATAAGTCCTTGTTTTTTTAGAGGATCTTGGTTAGTTGGACTTTCTCTTCCTGGTTAAGTTGCCAGTCGATCTTGGTAACTTGGCCTGGCTTAGTTCCCAACTGAAGAGGCTAGAGCTCTCCATCTAGCAGAGGACGTGTATCTTGTATCTCTTCGCGTACGTCCAACTCGGTCAAGAGGACATTGACGGACTCCGAAGTGATTGGGGCTAGATCATTGCGTGGGATAGTTATCGGTGGTCTCTTGGTGATTTTCAAGCTTTCATTATAGCACTTCCTCACCATGACTTGGTCCCTCTTAACTGTCACAACCTTGTCTTGGTGGTCCAAAAACTTTATGGCCAACTAGGGTGTGGAAATCACAGCCCCCAAGGCATTGAGTGAGGGGCGGCCCAGAATGATATTGTAGGTGGAGGGGCAATCTACCACCAGAAACCTGATCTTGACAGTTTTGAAGAGAGGGTCTTTTCCCAAAGTAAGGTGAGTCTCGATACACCCAACCAGGGCGATCTTGTTGCTTGTGAACCTAATCAACTAGCCAGTATGCTGAATGAGCTCTTCCTTCGATAATCTTAGCTTGTTGAATAAGTCTAGGAACATAATGTCGGCCGAGCTTCTTTGGTCCATGAACATTCTTCGAACCTCGACGTTGGTAATTTTTCTCGTGATGACCATAGGGTCATCATAATTTGGGATGGTGTTCCCATAATCCTTATTAGAAAACGAGATCAAATGGGCCATTCTTGACCCTCTTCCCCGATTTGGATTATGCGAGTGATGTCATACTAATCGCTACTCGAATGGCGCTTTTGCTAGCATTTGCTGACTCTTCACCGCTTGCGAATCCTCCAGAAATGGTGTTTATGGTCTAGGTTACTTCGGGGGGGTAGCAGTTATCTTCCACTAGGTCTCCAGGTCCTCGCAGTGCTAACGACCACCGTTTAGCATCTTTGGAATGCACCCTTTTAAAATTGGAGCGTTATCCATCTGGAACTCTCTCTGGAAGTAGGGGGAGATTCTCTTTGGTGGAGGAATTCTCGTGCCTATCCTGCCTAGGTTCTGATCAAGTTAAGGCTAGTTTGTGGGCAGTAGAGATCGATGTTGGAGGTGGGTTGAGCGCTGCTGGAGCTCGATTTTGGTTTGTTGGAGTTTGTTTCCTCCTTGAGTTTACCATCGTGGAGGTGATAGGTGGAATCTTGAAAGTGGTGTTGGGAGTAGAAATTTATCTTTTCTTACAGACGACACCAATGTTTAGAACCGAGTTCTGAGAGTTACTTGAGAATGTAAGTAATGGTTGATTCCTTCATAGCGCAGCTACAACAATTTGAGGAGCGAGAGGGTGGATACCTGTAAAAGACACTCTAACACACAAGTCAATGACTGCTCAAGGAGGATAGTGTGTAATGGAATTAATGCGTACCTTTATCCTCTTGTTTTACCTTTATATAAGGACGTATAAGCGTGTAAAAAATATATGGGGTCTGAGTGATTTAGTGTGTATCGCGCGTTGTCCCCTTGTAATGTGAGGAAACGTTATTCCGTATGATTTGTCTCCTCTATCCGAGTGGAGTGGTGCCTCCTCTTTTCTGTCGGAGAGGGGACATGCTTAGTGGATAAGTGGTTCCCTGCGCATTGCACATATGAAGACTAATTTGACGGGTTGGATTGCTCCAATCTCATAAGTCTATGCCTAATCCATAACAATATTAAAAGATATTTTTTAAAAATTTAGAAAGACAAAAATAGAGATTGAGAGACCAAGACCTCGATTGGAATATGGAATGAGTGGAAGCCGTGACAAATATTTTAAAAGAAAGCTTAAGCAAAAAACTGAAGAAAATACTACAGAGCCTTGGAAGATATTTAGATTTAGGGTGAAATGTAATTGAAAATAAAGAAAGTTAAAGTAACATTATCGATTTTTTTTTTGTCTTTAATTAGAGTATCCCCACAAGCATTAATATAAGACAATAATCCTTTGAGTATTATCACAACTAAGAGAATCTTGCAATAATTATTTTCTTCAATGTTTAAACTTTTATCCTCACTTTAAGAGTACAATTCACTTTCCACTATATTCAATCCGTAATTATATTAAGTGAAAGCATATTAAAGTAACATTATTAAAAAAAAATTCTTTAAGAATATTTTCCTAAGTCAAAGCATATTAACTTGTAATAATCGCTGCTCTCCAATCTTCTCAAACCTCTATTTTTCAAGATCCTCCATGGTAAGGAGATCAATTTTTTTTTATTTTCTTTTTCTATTTTTTTTCTAAAATTCAAATAAGAGAGAATAAAGTAAACTTGGATTCTCTTATTTTCTTCTTCTCTTCTACTTAATTTCATTTTCTCTCCCTCCAAACTAAACTTAATCATGGTTAATCTTGTTTGTGCAGTGCTCCTCATCATCATGGTCATTATTATTGTTGTTGCCTTTACCGATTCACTTAAGTACACATTGAATAATTTTCAAAGTATGTCTAAGTATCGCATAATACTCATTTAAATGAATAATTTTCAAAGTATGTCCGAGTATCGCATAATAATATTTATTTAAATGAGCATTTCATGGTTGAAGTAATACGTAAGCATAGATAAATAATCTCGCACATAGCACATAATCGGTACATGGCTAGTATATATTGAAGCTAATCTTATCTAGAAGCTAGAATAATTGAATATACGTACATGGAGAAAGATTTATACACGCCAATACCTTGTGCTAGAGATCTAATTAATAATGTATAGCCACCTAATCAAGCAAGTGTCTGCAAAGAAAGTTGAACAAAAGAAGACAAAGAAAAATTAACCGTAGACAATTTAAAGAGAAAGACAGTCTAAGATGGAGGCTTTCTCCTTTCACAGATAGCGAAAAAGTGAAAAAAAGAAACAAGTAAAAGGTAGAAGAGCATATAATACGGTTAAACTGCATTTTGTGCGAGGAAAGAGAGAAAGCATTCATCGAAACCCCACCTTTGTCCACCACAGATTACATTAATTCTTTAAGACCCTATCTTTTTAAAAGCCAAATAAACGACAAATTCTATACTTATGCTCAAGGGTTTTAATTAAAGTAGCGAAGATAATGATCTTTTAGCGATTCTAAAGTAACAACATCTTTAAGGTTTTAAAGGAGAGATGCTTATCTATCTTTTTCTTAATACTTTTCTTTAATCCTTTAATATATTTATATATTTTGAACCCTTATATCGCAACCTTTTCTTGCTTTCCAAAGATGAGAATGTTGGGTTACGAAAATCAAAGAAAGAAAAGTTATTCTTTTGCAAAATGCTTCACACAAAGCATAAAAAGTAGTGCTCTTTTGATATATCTAAGTGAAGATTTTACTTTTTCCTTCCGAAATAGAAAAGTTGCTTCTACTTTGCACAACCCTTACGCTATGGATCATCTTTTAATTAATATACCACAGACCGAAATTTAATTCAATTATACAGAATATGATGCATTATGAAATTGATATACTTTTTACTTTTCTGGCATCAGATACAAATATTTACTTATTTATTAACAATTGGCAAAATATATACAAAATCAATATTAATATCAAATTTAGATCCACTAATAGCTATAAACAAAGTAGAGTATAAAACTCGGCAATGATATAACATTAATTATTTGAGATTTTTTTTTTGTTGAAATTCAGACTTAAACCATGAGAAAAAGAACACTAACTTATTACTAAGTGAATGATCACTACCCTATAGTGACTATTTGAACTTCCTTTGTATTTCTTACTTCCACTCATATATGAAGAATTTTCGAAAAAACATATTAAAATAATTTAAATATAATTTATTAGTATGAAGATAAATTAACTTATTATGTATTTTTTCTAATATAGTTTTATAATATTTTAGATTTGTAATAGGTAAAAAACTTTATATGAAAGTGTTTTGGACCGGGTTCCAGATTAGCGGTTTAGGAGTAACCCAGCCTACTAGAGTTAGATCCTGAATATTTATGAACTCTATTAGATAAGTAAATATATCCATTTATGAGGAGTAAATATCTAATAGAATATCTCATAAAGAAAAGAATCAATTATATCCCTCATAAATAGAAGAGATAGTTACAAGAGATAATAATTTTAGTGAATTCTTATCTCAATTAATAACATTTAATGCAGATTTAAACATGATTCTTATCTATCAAGACGTTCTTATAAATATCACACAAGATAGTAAATGTATGCATCTAATTTCAAACACTCTATCCACCTTGTACACTGTCTAACTTGAGCGTCAGAGTACTTTTTGTAGATACCCACTACTACCGTCACAACCACCGTGCATTGGAGGAAACTATCTATGTCAACCTTACTCAGGTGATTCTCTAAAACTCATTCAGAATAAAAAAGATAAAAAATTTAATTAATTTATTATTCAGGAACTAAATTAATTAATTTTAGTTTTAGATAATAATTGTTTCCATATATATATATATATTCTTTTTCTGGACAAAAAAATGTAGATAGATATTTCAATATTTACAAAGCATTGGGTTGAAAACTTTAGTTATTATCTATATTCAAATTTTTATACACTATTACTTAATGTACTTAGCTTCATTATTAATAAAATTCTCACTCTCACAACAACTACCTTAAAAGTTATATTCTTATATAATGATGTGGTAATGTATGATTATGTGATAATATAAAAAAAATGACCCTAACAATACATCTAAATTAAACTCTAAAACTATTTATCATTCATCTTTTAATATGAAATTATTAAAACAATTATTTAAAATTAATTTAATTTTATTTAATATTATTTATATTATTTTAACTTTTTAATATTATCTCACAATGCATCGTTGGCACATATGCTAGTATATATTAAATTATAGTATGCCATTTTGAGAGTGATTTAATCTCTTACGCTACTCTCCTAAGAATGACACATAATATTTTTGACTTCACTTCTTTGAAATTTTAAAAGAAAATTCTCTTTTAAATTAATTATGCATATCTTCTTTATACTTTTCAACATTTTTGTCTTTCAATCCATATTTTTTAAATTCTACATGAATTTTTAAAAATCCTTGCATTGCACCGCAAGGTTGTCCAACTCGAGAATTTAGTTAACTCGTAGAGCCCTAGTAAACTCGAATCATAAACTAGTAAGAATTTATATACTTCAAAAATATTATTTAAAAAATATATCTTAATAACCAAACATAATTAAATAGCATAGTCATAATTAATATTGAACACTCCAACTTTATAACAAAGCAAATCAGCCAAAGAAAGTAAAAATATAATTCAATACTTGATCCAACTATTATACTATACTTAGCTCTACATTTATACTATTTTGTAGTTTGACAAAACATAACAAAATAATAATGAAAACATAAAATTAACTTCATAAACCTAATACATATTGCATAGTAGAGGCAACTCAACTCAAGTATCTAACATAATCGACCAAGATTGCACATTTTGAGGGGCAAAACCATGTGTAAATTCAAACTCTTGAACTTGTTAGTAAAATTGAGAGTTTATCAATTTTGTTAGAGTTTACTTAAACTCGTACGAGTTTAACAAAATAGAGTTTTCATGTGAGTTAACTTGTTTTTATATCCTAAGATCTTAAACTCATAAAAGATTAAGAGTAAACTCGAGAGTTTGACAAACTTTTACACAAGATACTTGCTAGTTTATTTAAATCTATCTTCTAGGAAATGTGTAATCTAGTTTATTTAAATCTATCTTCTAGGAAATGTGTAATCTAGTCTATCTCGTAAGAAGAGAAGATTGTTAATTTTTTTTTTCTAATCTAGTTAAGTTGTGTGTGTGTGTGTGTGTGTTTATTTAAATCTATCTTCTAGTAAATGTGTAATCTAGTCTATCTTGTAAGAAGAGAAGATTGTTATTTTTTTTTTCTAATCTAGTTAAGTCGTGTGTGTGTGTGTGTGTGTGTGTGTAACCGCATGTGACTTTTTTAAGTAGTCACATGTGTAATACCCTTAAGTACATGTTAGACTGGTAAATGGTTACCGAAGGTAGCATTTGACTTGTTTAGCATGTCAGTAAAGTTTTGTGACAATCTGAGTTCATTTAGGCACTTAGTTGCAACATAGAAGTTATAAAATGACTCAGATAATAGCATAAGTTGCTAAGTTAAGAGAAATAAACATAGAGAGTTTATTTCTAGGTCACAAATAAGTCAAGTAAGATGTGGTAAAAGTTTCAAGAGAATTGGAGTCAGTTTGATATTTTTAGGCATACATGTTGTGCTTTTACTGCCGGATTGATCCCTAGCAGGTATAGAAAATGATGAGAATTGTGAAACAATAGTTTAGATGAATCTTATGATTTATTCTAAAGTTGTTAGAAGCAGGGAAACTCGAATTAGCATAATTCGGGTGTCCATAGCAGATATAAGTTTCAGTGTAGAAACTTAAGTTAATCTTTTTCTATAATTACCTTCATGTCCCACCCCCTTATATCTCCCTTCTCCCTCGGCAAAACCGAAAACCAGAAAAGAGAAGAAAGGAAAGGGGAGAAAAAGAAGGAGAAAGGGGAAGAAGGAGAGGAAGAGGATCAAGCTTCAAGGCTTTGAGTCTTCAAGAGGTAAGGGGATTTCTATTCATTACCCCCTCTTTGATTTCTTTGAATATAGTTTGGGGTTTTGAATGGAAATAGGGGTTTGGATAGCCAAATCCATGTTTTTAACTTAGTTCTTGATTCCAGGGACTAGGTTAGGATAGTTTAAGCTTAGAGAATGCTAGATGGCCATTTATGGCTCAAGAATAACCATAGAATCCATAGAAAATGGATTTGTAGAAATAGTTGGAGTTATATGATCTGGACTTAGATTTATGCTCTACGAGAATTTATAGATTGTAAAAGGGCTACAACAAGTTTAAGGGCATAGATTAATACTAGAAATCACTTAGAATCCATGAGAAAAGGATTGAGAATTGGTTCTTTAACCAATTATGCAGAAATCGCATTCTCGTTAAGCTGGCCATTCTGCTTCGCTATCAGCGCCGCGGTGTGGGGATGTCACGCCGCAGCGCGTGGGGTATTTTGCTAAGAGCGCCGCGGCGTAGAAGGTGCATGCCGCGGCGTGAGACCACGAATCAGAGCACTCGAAAACAAGGCGCCAAGGCGGGACGCCATGCCGCTGTGGCGTGAGACTCGAAACTCCAAAATGTTATTTTTGGACGTTTTGAAGTTCTAAAGTAAAGGGGATCATATATATATGTTTCTTAAAGTGTGTTAAGGCACAATTGGGAGTATTTTCAAGTGGAAAATACTTACCCATCAAGAATGAGAAAGCATAGGCTTTTAAGCATCCTAAAGGAAAGGTTTGCTTTAAGTAATGACATTGCATCTTAGGCAACTTAGTATTGCATTAGATATCACTTAAGATGTGATGAGATGGTGCAATGAAGACAAGTGCATTAGTATGCACTCTAGTAGAGAATGAGAAAGGTATGAACCTTAGGAGATCCAAGAGTAGTGGATTACCTTAGGAAGGTACCTAGAACCTTAGACAACAAAGAGTTGCAAGTAAGAACCACTCTTGCATTAGAGTTACTTGAGTGGAGATAAGATTGTGTATTAGTTCCAAAGAGGGAACGTTTAGGTACTAAGTCTCTAGTTAAGTGAGACTCGGTGCATTGCTAAATACACAATAAGATGAAATGTGACTAAGAAGATGTCATAATCATAAGGTAGAGCAGAAATGTGTAATAACTCATGTATTAGCAAAGATGAGTTAGACATGCAGGATAAAGAGAATTTACTTCCTTAGATACTAACCAAAGTGTGGAAGTTAAGTTCTTAAGCATTCCATGAGTTTAGAATAGTTAAAGAGGTATCTGGAACCTTAAGCATACAAGTGTAGTATAAGCTACTACCAGAAGTGTGATAGAAGGGAAAGCTAGATACAACAAGAGAAAGCTAGATATAACTAGCATAAGTATGTTAGCACACAAGTGTAGTATAAGCTACTACCAGAAGTGTGATAGAAAGGAAAGTTAGACGCATGAATTACTCACTTTAGTTAAAGTTGAGTTAATTATGCAAAGTTTTAGGGAGATGCTCATTATGTCCTTAAGCAAGGATAGATGAGGCATTAGTTAAGATAGACTCTTTCACTAGGACGAGTTGAGTCTATAGGAAAGTAAGATGGTGTTTATATAAGAGTTAAACATAACACTAAGCTTTTCATACACTAGTCAGTTAAGCTAGTAGGTATATGAAGAGAAAGAACCTTAGTGCAACTAAGACTAGTGGTTGCCATAGGTAAGTACCTTACACCTCAGCAACATAGTGTTGCGTTAGAAATCACTTAACAGATAGGAGTGATGAGGTGGAGTTTAGGTACAAGTATGAGAAATGATCTGGTGATGTTTACCTGAGAATGTAACATTATATGATGTGAGGTCATTAGCCAGAAGGTAAGGAATCAGAGAAGTTCCTAAGGGGACAAGTTTTCCTTACCAAGTGCTAAGGTTACATATATAGTATGAGGTTACAGATTCTCCTTGTAACGCCCCAATTTTTTTAGAAAATATTCTGAATGTACTGTTTTCTGTTTTTCATGCTTTTGTATGAATGACCGCTGTGTCCCTATTTTTCTGTTCTCGATTTTTGTATGAAAACAATTACGATAATACAGTTCAAATTTTATTTGATCGTTTTACGTAGTTTGCTTCGAGACGGTAAAATAAAAATTTTTTTCGAGCATCTTGTATTAATTTTTTCGAAAGATATACACTAAATAATACTTGCTAGATATTTTATTTGAACGTTTTGGACGATTACCTACGTTGTGGGAAAAAACGGAAAAATGACCGTTACGTCCCTAACGTCTTGTTTTATTTTTTTTGTCTGTTTTTAATTGTTTTCTTCTTGATTTAATGCCCGAAAATACCTGTCTATAATTTTATATGGACTTTTGTGTGATTTGCTCGAGGCGGGAAAATAATATTTTTCGGGCCGGGGAAAATCTTATTTTATTATTTAGAATTGGGGGATCTTACTTAACCCGATTCTGAATGAGACTAAAAATAATCTTTTAATTTTTAGGATTTAATCACAAATAAAATAATTTTATATTATTATAATATTATTTTATTAGTCAATATAATTTAGTGAGTGATGGACCCGGAAATATTTTACGGGACCCACAATTAGCAGAACGGTTAGATCGGTAGCTTAATTAATCACCGTAAGCTGTAGAACTTTCCAGAACAGGCTGACTCAGCTAGCTGACTCAGCAGAGCATTTAATACGCTGTGTGACTCAGCATGTGAGTCACCGGGAACCAACCAATGGGAATCAAGCTTGCTCACCAAGGCTTGATCTTGGCCTTTGATTCATCCAATGGCTTGGATGAAGCCAAGCAAGGAGCCACCTTGCATGCCCTTAGAGAGCTACGGCCAAGTGAAGGAGGGAGGACCAAAAATCACTTTGTCTTCATCACTTTTCTCTCTTCTCTCTCATCAAAACCCTAGCCACCATTCTTGTCCATTTTCTTCACCATTTTCGGCCAAGCTTGTTTCCTAACCATCCAACCATCCAAAAATTTTTCTAACCAAGTTTCCTTAACCTAAACACTATTCTAAGAACCTTTGTAGTTGGGAGTTTCTTCAAATTCTTCCATCTAGGACTTGGAAACCAACCTTGAAAGTTTTACCTAGAAGGTGAAATTTCATGCTTTTCTTTTCTCTCTTCTTTTTCAAAGTTCTAAGCCATGATTTTTCCATGGTTTAGCTTCTTTTTCATGGTTAGTAACATGTAGATTTTGTTTGAGATTTCTAGGTATTTTTGGTGGTGAAAACCGTGACCTAGGAGGTGTGAAAGCAAGCCTTTTGTCTTCATTTAAGGTAAGAGGAAGACAATTCTTATCATCTCTTGATGGTGGTAAGAAGATGGAGCCATTTGTGATGTTTGTAGAATCCATAAGGATTCGGTGGTCATGTGTTAATTATGTGTGTATTTGTTAATTTTTGTGGTTGCTAGTAGTTTATGTGGTAATTGTTATTAGCTTTCTTGTTTGATGATTGTAATAATTTTTGCATGTCTATTAGCTTTTGAAAGCATGTCTACAAGCTTTAATTTAGGTTGTATGTGTTAGAAAATATTTTTGCATGTGTTAGAAATATAATGCATGTGTTAGAATTGTATGATAAAGTATAGGATGTGAATAACATGTGTAAATTTGCATGAGTGTTCCAAAGAACACATCCACTAGCTCACGACAATGACAAGTTGAGGACCAAAATGTTCTCTTGATTTTTCCTAAAGTGTAACTTAATTAACCTAGGAGAATCAAGAAAGTTTCTAATTGATTTTATCAAAGAAAATGCATTTAGAAATCAAATGGTAAAAACTTAGTATTTTGGGCCAACATGCCTAAAGGATTAAATTGACTATTGTTAACTATTTTCTAAAATGATTTAATGAACTTAGACAACATAATATATTTGATATGATTTAAAAGGTGAAAGACATTTTGGAAATCAAATGCAAAAGTTTTATGAAATTTGGCCAACATGCCACTATAGGTAATCATGATTTCTAAAACTTAATTCTAAACCTCTTTCAATTAAAAAGAAACAATACAAGTTAATAAGAAATTTTCTATGATGATTTTTGAAGGGACCAATTGATTAGAAGTAAGTCTAAAGGATTAAAAGTTCATAATTTTATCATTAGAAAGGAAATACAAGATAATGTTAAGAAATTTACTAACATATAGCTCACTTTTGGTTTTGAAGCATGTTAGAGATTTCAAAAAGAATTAAATGAAATGGTTAAAAAATTAGGTAAATGGAAATTTTATGGATAAATTAGGAAACCATTATTATGATATTCTAAACAAAAAATCTTGTCAATTTTTAGTAAAAATGAACCAATAAGATAGCAAAAATATCTAAAAGACAATATGCGATATGAAAAATTATTCTACGTAGTTTAAATGTACTAAGTACTATTTCTGTTTGTTTAAACAGTAATTTTAAAGGCATTTGAATAAGAAAATGATTTAAAAATCCTACGCGATTGAGAAAATGTATTAAAAATGCTACGCGATTTTAAAAACAAAAAAATATCTTTACCCGATTTTTAAACGTTTGTAAAAACGACGAGATTTCAAAAACGCGATAAAATTTCTACGCCATTGACCGTAACCATATTTATTTTTCGCTGTCAGGAAAATGTGAACCCGTATGAAGCTTTTGAGGTTATTTCATTTGTCGGGAAAAAGTGAACCCGCATGTGCTTTTTGCCATTGAGGGCATATTTTTATCTTGAGGGCATTTTCGTAATTTCATATATTTGGAATTATGTTTTGTCTTTATACCAATTTTTGGTGTTTTGGTTGATTTGAGCGAATCACATCGTGTTGTCGATGCGATAAACGTAGTGTGGTTCATTGTTCTAATGAACTTGGAGACTTTAGTGTACGGGATCCCACATGTGGACGGTTGGTAGCTCATTTGGGCCGCAGTAAACCGATAGCACACTAATGTACTCGACATTCACTATATTTAATCGAGGTTTGTAAAGTCTAGTAGTACATTGCCTATAGTGCCACAACGGAGACCGTGAACTATACTACGCTGGATGGTGGATTCCAGTGCCTTAGGCTATTGACGCAACGTGTGACCGCGTAATAGTTGGTTGGGTAGCCGTGGTACTAATAGATTTTGCAAGTCATTCTCTCTGATATCTGTTTGGGTTTAGCTCCATGGAGTAGGGTTGTGTTTTGGTGTATTTGATTATATCTTGGATAATATTCCATTTTCTCTATTTATCTTTATCCGGTAATATCTTGGATGTTTTTACATTTTCTCTATTTATATTTATCGATAATTCTTATGTTAGTTGTCCATTTCTTATCTTATTTTATCCGTGAGATTGATTTATTTATGTGGTTTTCTTTATTTGTGTTATATCCGTGATGTTCGAAACACTAGGATATCTAATATGTACTCTATTTCATTTATTATTCTTGTTATTATTTTTTTTTTTCGTATTGTATGAACCGTATAGTTGTTAATTGTCGTCTTCTTATTGGCCATGTTGTGATGATTTTATGTTGTCTTACCTCTTTATTGTATATGTCTCTTGTCTATTTATTTTATGCGGTAAAGAGTTTGAAGAGGAAGAAGAGGAACAACCTCTTGAGATCGTGTACCCTGAGGAAGAGGAAGGTCAGCAAGCCGACGATCAGTTTTACGATCAAGAACCATCCGATCATCCATATCCTCTGGATTGATTGTGTGGGATGGCGACGCCAGCATTTTTGGGATTCATAGAGCTGGTATTTCATGGAGGTGATCTGGCTTGGCATTTACGAGGAGATCGTGCTTCTGTTACATATGCAGGACGTATGACCGTGATTTTACGTCACCAGTTTGATGGAGAGCCCATTATGACTACGACGTTATTTCTGCACTTAGAGTTACCCTTATCCATTAGGCGTTATTGGGGTGCTGAAAACCCTGAGCCTAGTGAGATAAGCATCGTATCGACTGCGCGATCCCGTTATCGCCGTGTGTCGAGACATCCGGGATATCTATCTCCCGATGATCATTTTCAGACTGAGAGTGATCCATCTGAGGATTAGATAACCATGATGTTTTTTTTTGGGCGCGTCAGCGTATGTCTCGATATATATATTAACTCTTTTATTGCTTTCTTTATTGTTTTTGTTTAAATAGTTGTAGTCTTAGTTGTAAATTATTTGTACAGAGTTTATAACTTAACCATATGTATATTATTAGTGATGATGTTTTTTTTTTTATTTCGTATTTTTCGCATTATCTTTTTATTACATATTTCTGTCTATCAAGAATTATTTTACAACCCGTAATAATATTTAACAAATGTTCCGCAACTTGGGTAGATTTTATTTCTATTTTTTTATTTTCTTTTATGTGTGACATCCTCCAAAGGGGTGTTACACTCCTCATTGCAAAGGGTAAACAAAAGAAGCCAAAGTTATTAGTAGAATATGCGTAGATCAAAGAGGAACTAAGTATATAAGTACAAATAAAAGTCTATAAATTAGTTAAGTAGTATCGATCTGGTGGATATCCTTTGATGTTCATTCATGGAGGCAAAAAGAAGATAGATGGGTGTCCGAAGGACTTTTGAGAAGGACATAACCCTGATGTCTCGATAGTGCCAAGGCCAAAGGAGATAAGTGAGAAATCCAAAGACGCTCTTTGAGCAAGGATGAAGCCCGAATTTTTCAGTGTGTCAGGATATGTGTAATATGAGGATGAGTTTTCCCTCTAATTACCACTGGATGATATACTGACTAGTTCCTAGCAAACTTCTTTGTTCTCAGAATAGACTTTTGCATTTGCATTTCATTCACATGCTTTTAGGATTCTTTAGGCATATTCATATTACATATCATTATCATTGCATTCACGGACAGTTGTATGGGCATTGTCCGTCATTGTTGGTATGTACAGCTGTATGGGGGTTGTATATATTAACAATGTGTAGGCTATCGGTCGTTATCACACTATAAGAAAGTGTGCAATTATGAGAAAAGAGGAGGAAACTCCTAAGTTATGAGAAAAGAGGAGGAAACTCCTAAGTTAA
Source organism: Ormosia emarginata (assembly GCA_029884605.1). Classification (NCBI taxonomy): domain Eukaryota; kingdom Viridiplantae; phylum Streptophyta; class Magnoliopsida; order Fabales; family Fabaceae; genus Ormosia; species Ormosia emarginata. The sequence continues at coordinate 8,131,840 of JAQQTP010000051.1, forward strand.
GAGAAAAGAGGAGGAAACTCCTAAGTTATGAGAAAAGAGGAGAAAACTGAAACTCCTAAGTTATGAGAAAAGAGGAGAAAACTCCTAAGTTAAGAGAAAAGAGGAGGAAACTCCTAAATTAAGAGAAAAGATGAGGAAACTCCTAAATTAAGAGAAAAGAGGAGGAAACTCCTAAGTTATAAGAAAAGAGGAGAAAGTTCCTAAGATAGAAATAGTTATAAAAAAAGGGGAGAAAGCTCCTAAGTTAGAATTATAGCATTTGTTATATATTTATTATATACAATGTTATAGAGAACTGGTATTAGAATTGCTTTTACTGAGAATGTTAATTCTCACCCCATTTGCTATTCCATATAAATCCAGATGCAGGTACCGATGCAGGCTCAGATGCAGGCAAAGGCACAGGTACAGAGGTACAAACCCTGCTAAGGATGAGAAGATAAAGCATGAAGACTAGAGTAGTTTTTATTGCTTTAAGTAGATAGAACTTATGTAATCAGTTTATGTTTGTTCTGTAAGTTTTATTTTATATGTATTACAATAAGCCCTCAGGTGGCTAAGTATGTATATGTATAAGTTTAAGTTTTTTCGCAATCTCTCAAGGCTTTCTATAATTACTCAGTTGTGATTATAGATATATGTTAGTATGTAGTATAGAAGTGACGTCTCTAGTACTGGTTATCTTTATATATCTCTGTCTATCTAGGATATATCTGGATATCTGTATTAGGGTGTTACAACATGACCTTTAAGTAACTTTTCATCTTAACTGTCCATGTATGGTTATATCACGTTAAGAAGTTATTTATAATTTGAACTCAATGTCTTTATCTAAATTCTTGTCTACATATGTTGTTTGAGTTGTATGTGTAAGGAAAAATTATTTGTTGATTACGTGAAATTAGAATACCAATAAATGCTCCTTGTTAAAAAAATAGTGATGGATGTTCTAGAATTGTCATGTTGATTCAATGAAGTGTAAAGTTTTTGAAAAATTAGGACTTTCTCTGCAGTTGAAACTCCTTGGACACAACTCTAGATGGAGTAAGTTGTGGAGCAATGGAAAAATCTATTGTAAATGTAGAGGGAATCTAGTCAAATAAGTTAATCCTAGTGTTCTCTCATTGTAGGCTTATGGACTACACTACAACTTTTTTGGTTTTTGGCAATGGCTGAAAAGCATTGCCATTGGACCACAACAGTTTTCTTATGTTTTAGATACTTTCACATGTTACCAGATTCTATACAGATAGCAATTTTTTGAGTGAAACTTAGTTGCTTCCCTTGCTCTGAAATAGAAGTAATAAGGAATAGATATGATTGAATAGGGGTTCACATGTACATAATTAACAGTTTAGAAGAAATTTATCCTAATTAAACAATGGGATTTTATGGTCTAGCGAGTTGTAGGACTAGGATATTGATCAATTCATATGAATCCAACAGTTCACTTTACATGTTCAACATTACAATATACAAAATGACCAAACAATAAAGATGAAGCTAGCATTACAATAAAAAACATTACAATATACATAAAGTTCATTTGCATTTATATTTTTAAATGGGGTTTTGAATGCTGGCATTTTTTCAGAACTTCCATGATATATGAGATGAAGCTCTGGTTTTAGCTATCCATGGTAAAAAAAGAATAAAGATAAGCACAAAAAAGCTTCCTTAAATAGGTTATAAGAAGGAAGGAACAAGTTTGCCAAAGATTACTTACCAGAGAAAGAAGGAAGAAACAAGTTTTGCGCTGCTGAGCAGGAAAACAACAAGTGCGTCGTCTAAGATGGAACGATTCGATTGGGACTCTTAGCAACGTCATCTCGATTGAGAAGTATTCATCTAAGCTAATTTTGATTAGGGCTCAATTTGCACTGCTGAGAATAGCTAGAAACATGTGATTAGGGTTTTAGTGGTTATGGTGTGTGGCCGCAAGTGTATGGTTTCGTTGTCAAGTAATAAAAAGATCGAATTCATAGGGACTGTGTTTATGAATACCAATTAATTAATTAATTCAATTCAATTAAACAAAGGGGATATAATTGTTGATTAACAAGAACTTAGTAATAAAGCAATTAAATAAATAAATATCAAAATGCAAAGTTGAGATAAAAAATAACAAGTTGTTAGGAAAGGTTTTCAGATTCAAGAAAGTTTCCAGGATTGGGGATAACTACAATGATACAAGACAATTCCTAATTAACAACTCTTTTATTAAAATTAAAATTTAATTGAAGGTGAATTACCCTAAATTAGTTAATGTTCTTTCTCAAGAGACAAGAACCGTACCCAATTAAACTAATTTCTATTCTCGTGGTAATTGATTTTAAATTAAACCTATTACGCTTTATGGTAATTCATTAAATCCTCGAAAGGCTAAACCTACTCTCGTGATTTAGACCTTAAGTTCAATTCTTATGGTTCCAACACTTAGGTTTACCTCTCAGTAAGTCCCTAAATGTTTATGAGAAGTAAATATGTGGCCAGCAAATTCACATGAGTAAGCGCAATAAGGATTGAATCAAAGAACATTCAAGATTAATAAAAGGGATAAACAAAGTCAATTAATTATCATCAATGTATCAAAGGGCATTGTCTAATCCTAGAAACAAAAGAAACTTCTCAGATATGGAGAAGAAGAAACAAGAAATCAAATTCAAGAACATCCAAACCCGTAATCAAAGAGAGAAGAAAGGAGAAAGATGAAGATCAAAAGACTCCCAATATGCCTCCTTTAAAACCAAATTGGAATCCTCATATTGTATTCAGAACATCTATAAATACCCTTGGGGTTTCCTTTGGTCTCAACCCATAAAAAGAAATAAAAACAAAACTTTAAAATCTATCTTGTACTGCGATCCATGGCTGTGGATCATTCCACGGTCTGGCCGTGGATCTTGCTATTTGAGTTCCACGGCTGTGGATCATTCCACGGCTAGGCCATGGAACTCTCTAGAATTTTTTTTTACTTCTTCACGCAGCTGCTCGATCCATGGCCGTGGAGAATTCTATAGGCAAGCTGTGGAACTCTCTTGAGTGAGCTTTTTGCCCCAATTTGCTATCTATAAAGCTCCAACTTCAATTCTGCAAGCTTTCTAATCATTTCAAGATCAATTCAGCACCAATCCTGCACAACAACACTAAAAATACTGCAGTTATCCGAACTAAGGGGAATAACAAATAAAAAGGGAAACTAAAATGCCTAAAATGCCTAAAAATGCATGCAAAACAAGAACAAAATATGATGTTATTTCACATACATCAAATCCCTCCAAGCTTAAGATTTTGCTTGTCCTCAAGCAATAACTAATGTCAAACCAAGAGGTGGGATCAAAAGACAATAATGAATGAGGAACCCGAGAAAATATCCAACCAAGCAATAGGCAAAGGCAAACCAAGAATTAGAGAGGTAATCAAAATCAAGTCCAATTAGAGGCTAAGTTCTCAGAAATCATGCTCCTCACTAAATTAGGTTCACTCTACTAACCACACTCAAAGTGTTTAAAGGTGAAGACAATACGCTCAAGATTCCTCAAAGAAACAACACTTCTATAAGCTTGATAAGAAACCAAATTTTTACTAATAATCAGCATGCATGCAAGAATCAAAAAGTCTTTCAAGGGTTATAATGGGGCCATGGGAATGATGTTAGGTAGGGTAAAGAAAGGAATGTATACACAAAGGACTAACAAAAATTTAAATAAGCACAATAAATCCAATTGAACATAAATAGAGCAAAGGCATTTTCATCAAGAGCATAACTCCGCATTTTCTTCCTTTCTTTTCCTTCTTTCCAAGCTTTCATCTCATACTTTTCTTTTATTCTCTTTTCCTTTTCCTCTTATATTTGCTCTTTTTTTTTAACATAGGGGAGAGACTTCATTCTCAAAAATATATGATTCCCAATACAACATTCAAACCCAATTTGCTCTATTCAATATTCTAAATGATCACCGACAACGTATCATTATACGCATCAAGAAAAACAATTATGCAATAGGCTCAAAATGGGCAACTAGTGGATGAAAGTGTAACAATTACTTCAGAAGGGCAAAAAAATACCTAAGATGCCTTAATCATATTCAAGTATGCAAACAAAAATTTCGCCTCAAAATGGTTCAAATCAAGTTCTAGAGTACAAAATCAATGAGGAATCATCATTCAACACAAAAAATGGGAACAAAAATTATATAGTGCATAAATCCCATATAGGCTTAAAACTCGCATTTAGAGGTTCAAAAATCAATGAGAAGCACAAATTCAGAGAACATATGCTAATTATCAACTATCAAGAAATCACCTCCACTATCAATTAAAACAATGCCTGTTGCCTACCACAAGAATCAATAAATTGGGTTCCAAATCAATACCATCTCAAAATTCTCAAAAGAGAGGGGCACAAGGTTCAACCAAAAAGCCGAGAGATATGATGGTGTGAAAATGCAATAAGATAATGCATTATGAGACATGAGAATATATGAGACTAATGATCTACAATGAAAATGAAAATGAAAATCCCCTCCAAGCTTAGAACTTACATTGTCCCCAATGTAAAAACCTATAACTGGAGAAGGAATAAAAGAAAAGAACTCACTGCGGTGGTGGGAAAGGGTGCTGACTTCCTTTTTTTTTTGCCCCTTGAATTCCACGGCCATGGTTGGATCCACGGCCAGGCCGTGGATCTCTCTGACTTTTACATTTTTTTCTGTTCTTCAATCTACGGCCATGGAATTTTCCATGGCCTGGGTGTGGAACTTTTTGACTTCACTCTCCTACTAATTTGAGCTTAAAAAAAAGGTCAAACCTAGACAAGATCCATGAGATAAAGATCAAATCAGCAATCCAACACACAAAAATCAAAAGGAAAAGAAAAAATAAAAAGGAAAAACAAAGAAACTTGGGTTGCCTCCCAAGAAGCACTTGTTTAAAGTCACTAGCTCGACTCTGGTTTGGTTTCTGTGCTCAGGTGATGTCAATGGAGTAGTCCTCAATCCCCACTCCTTCTTCAAGGTGTTTCACTCTTTGGTCATTGATCATGAATGACTCATTGCCTTCTTTCTTCATCTCAAACACACCGTAGGATAAGACTCGAATAATCTCATATAGTCCTGACCATTTTGACCATAACTTACTAGGACAGAAACGTAGAAGTGAGTTATCAATAAGAACTTTATTCCCAAGCTTAAACGCATGTGATCAGAGTTGATTTTGATAATTTTTTATTAGTTAATTGCCTGTAATTAAGAGTGAATGTTAAATGGATCCTTATCAATATTTTCGTTTTTGTATAATCAAGAGATTTAATACAATTGGATGAAAACAAGCGAGGATACCGAGTTTTGAAAGCAAAAGAAATCCATTTTGACTCTAGCGGGTGTCGTGTCAATTCGAGAACTATCAGGGACTTAGACATAGTCATGTCTAACTTGGATAAAGTTTTTTTTACAAGTCACACGATCGTGCCTCCCAAGCTTCTCCAATATGCTGATGATGTCATGAGACACGGGCGTGCCTATAAGAGACACGACCATGTCTACCCCAAAACTTGTAAAACAAGCTGAATTTAATCACAATGTGCACACAACGCTATCAGAAATTGTTGGATACGCTATTGTGACATGAGGCATAGTCGTGTCTCATGGACACACGGTCGTGCCTAACCTGTTTGACCTCACACGACCGTGTCTTAATCTCGGAAAGCTTCTGTTTTAGGAGACATGGCCGTGCCTTATGGAGGCACGACCGTGTCCCCTATTGGACCTAAAATTTTCTATAAATTGTAACTTGAGGCTTAGACGAGCACTTCTTTCCTTCCTTCAGTTTTTCTTTTTCTTTTACATAGTTTTTCATAATTCTTGTATCTTTTGATGATTTCTTTTATTGTAATGCAGAGCTAAGTTACTTTCAGTCAATTTGGGACTCTTGAAGAGATTGTGGTTTGGATTCTTGAGACTTTGGTTCTGTATTATATTTGATTTGTATTTGAATTCCTCTTCTCTTCTCCTTCTTATGTTTTCTTGATCTTGAATGCATGAATGGTGATTCTATTTATGTTTGATCTGATTTGATCTTGGTTTAAGATCGAGGTTTGTGATGAAAGTTAGAACTGATTGATCTAAATTAATCACATAACTGAAGATTGAGATTTGTGATGAAACTTAGAACTGATTGATCTAACCTAATCACGTAATTGAAGAGGTTAGGTTACTGATTTGTACCTAGGTTAATTGAATTCGGTACTTAAATTAACATAGATCTACATGAATGGTGCGATCGCAGATTTGTGTTTATCACTTGTTAATTGAATTCTGGACAATTGTCTAGTATGAATTCTGGATCTGATGTTGAGATCTCGGCTAAATCCAAGTTAACCATTCAAATGTGCTTCAAGTGTTTGTTGAAAGGTTTATGATTGAATCCACCCAATCTCGGATAGGTTTCTGAATTGACTGTTCTTTTAATTGTTATTTCTCCTTTAATCTTATTTAGTGCGATCCTTGAACATCAAACCCCCTTTTCTAACTCAACTTAATTTGATAAAATTGCATTTACAATCCTTAAGGAGACGATCCGGTGTTGTTCACTATGCTGCAAGCTCAGGTATAACTTTGGTTATAATTTTGACTGAGTTCAGCGCTCATCAGCATGCTGCATGATACATTTGTCATTCTGCTTCTTTGGTCCCTTCTTGCAGGGCTTGGCCTTCTCAAACTTGGTAGCAGCCTTGGGCAAGGTCTCCTCTAACATAGCATCAGTCATAGATTCTTGCATATCTGAAAGCACAATACTGTCCACAACATCAGTAGCATCTATGCGATTACATGAATTAAAGGAACTAGGATTTTTTTCAGAATTAAAAACATTAAAAACTAATTCCTCATTGTTCAATCGCAAAGTCAATTTCCCTTCGTGGACATCAATAATTGCCCTTCTAGTGGCGAGGAATGGTCGGCCAAGTATGATCGCCATTTTAGCATCTGCTTCCACGTCAAGCACAACAAAATCAACATGTATGAAAAACTTACCCACTCTAATAGGAACATCCTCCAAGATGCCTATAGGGTATTTGACAGATCGATCCACCAATTAAAGGGAGATAGTTGTGGATTTTAGTTCACCTACCTCCAATTTCTTGCACACAGAGAGGGGCATAACACTAACACTAGCCCCCAAATCACACAAAACTTTATCAAAACTAGTGTTACCAATTAAACAAGGAATAGAGAAGCTACTTGGATCTTTTAGCTTGGGAGGTAATTTATTTTGAATTAAAGCACTACACTCCTCAGTTAAAGCTACTGTCTCATATTCCTCAAGCTTTCTCTTATTAGACAAAATGTCCTTAAGAAATTTTGCATAGGTAGGCATTTGTTGCAACGCCTCAGTGAAGGGTACATTAATGTACAATTTCTTAAGGACCTCTAGGAACTTCCCAAATTGTCTATCTAGCTTGGCCTTAGCCAATCTTTGAGGGAAGGGCATTGGGGGTTAGTATGGTTCAGGGGGTATATACTTAGACACCTTTTCATAGTTTCCTTTTCCTCTAAGGGTAGTGTCTTAGTGTCTTTTTCCTCGTTCTCCTTATCTTTGTCACTCTCCCCCTTACCCTTAGGATTCTCTAATTTCTTACCACTTCTCAAACTCACAACATTACAGTGTTCATTACCTAGATTTATTTCAGGTTGACCAGGGAACTTACCCTATTGCCTATGTGAAGTGGCTGCTTGTTGGGCAATCTGAGTTTCCAACATCTTATTATGAATAGCCAAATTATCAACCTTAGCTGACAACTCTCTAATGGCCTCAGTCACAACTTACCCATACTGTCTAAACTCATCATTCTGCTTAGATTGACTCTCAACAAAATTCTCCAGAAAAGACTCAAGTCTAGATTTTTGTACCTGTTGGAATCCAGAAGAGGGTATAGCACTACCTTGCCCAGCTTGGTATTGACTATTCTGGTAGGAGAAGTTGGGATGTGACCTCCAACTGGGGTTATAAGTTTGGGAATATTGATCATTCCTCCCCTTCCCTTTTGGTTGAAGTCATGGAAATTGTAGCATGATTCCACTTGCTCCACCGGTGCACCTTGTGAGGAGCCAATTCTAACTTGGCATTCAGCACCTATAGCATTAACATGATCTTTTTCAAGCATGTGAAAACGTTTATTCAAAGAATCAAATTTTAACATAATGAAATCAACCCCGTCTACCTCAAACTTACCTCCCAAGAGTTTTCTAGGGTTATTACCTCTTTCATTTGCCCATTGGTGATGATTTGTGGCAACACTCTCAATGATCTCATAAGCTTCTGTCAATTTTCTGTTCATCAAAGCTCCACCAGCTGCAGAGTCTAGAGACACCTTCGAAGAATATTCTAGCCCATTATAGAAGGTGTGGACGATTAACCATTTTTCTAACTCATGGTGTGGGCAGGCTTCCAGCAAAGCCTTATATCTGTCCTAAGCTTCCGACAATGACTCTCCATCTTTCTGAACGAAGCTTGTGATCTAGCTCCTAAGATGAGAAGTATTGGAAGGTGGAAAGAATTTGTTCAAGAAAGCTTGCTCTAATTGGTCCCAAGTAGTGATTGTCTCAGCGGGAACTGACTTCAACTAAGCTCTAGCTCTAGCTTTACATCTCAATGATAATGGAAACAGGCGGAGACGAATAGCATTAACAGAAGCGCCTTCAATCTTGAGAGTCTCACAGAATTCCAAGAACATATCCATATGACCATTCGGGTCCTCTGATGGCAATCCGCCAAACTAGTTCTGCCTTATCATAGAAAGTAAGGCAGGAAGAATGGTGAAGTGTCTAGCTTCAATGTCTGGCCGAGCAATTCCAGAATGCAAACCCCGAGCATTAGGGGTTACATACTCTTTAAGCGGTCTATTATCCGCAGGTGCAGCTATGACAAGCATTGGCTCAAGTATTTCTCTTGCTCTTTGCCTTTGTTGTCTTCTCTTTCTACGAAAAGTTTTTTCAATTTCATGATCTACTTCTTCAAGAGTCCCTGAACGTCTAGTACTTCGCACAAACAAGAGAAATTTCCTGTAGAGAGTCAAAGAGAAAATAAGAAAGTAGTAAAAAGACTTAAAATAATTAAATTAAAAATTAAACTGATATTCAAGAAAAACACAGTCCCCGGCAACGGCGCCAAAAACTTGGTGTGTGGAATCCGCAAGTGTATAGTTTCGTTATCAAGTAATAAAAAGATTGAATCCACAAGGACTGTGTCTATGAATACCAATTAATTAATTAATTCAATTAAATTAAACATAGGGGATATAATTGTTGATTAACAAGAACTTAGTAACAAAGTAATTAAATAAATAAATATCAAAATGCAAAGTTGAGATAAAAAATAGCAAGTTGTTAGGAAATGTTTTCAAATTCAAGAAAGCTTCCAGGATTGGGGATAACCATAATGATCCAAGACAATTCCTAATTGATAACCCTTTTATTAAAATTGAAATTCAATTGAAGGTGAATCGCCCTAAATTAGTTAATGTTCTTTCTCAAGAGACAAGAACCGTTCCCAATTAAATCAATTCCTACTCTCGTGGTAATTGAATTTAAATTAAACCCATTACGCTTTATGGTAATTTATTAAATCCTCGAAAGGCTAAACCTACTCTCATGATTTAGACCTTATGGTTCCAACACTTAGGTTCATCTCTCAGTACGTCCCTAAATGTCTATGAGATGCAAATATGTGACCAGCAAATTCACATGAATAAGTGCAATAAGGATTGAATCAAAGAACATTCAAGATTAATAAAAAAGGGGTAAACAAAGTCAATTAATCATCATCAATGTATCAAAGGGCATTGCCCACTCCTAGAAACAAAAGAAACTACTTAGACATGGATAAGAAGAAATAAGAAATTAAATTCAAGAACATCCAAACCCGTAATCAAAGAAAGAAGCGAGGAGAAAGATGAAGATCAAGAGCCTTCCAATGTGCCTCCTTCAAAACCAAATTAGAATCCTCATATTGTATTCAGAACATCTATAAATACCCTTGGGGTTTCCTTTAGTCTCATCCCATTTAAAGAAATAAAAATAAAACTTAAAAATCTGTCTCGTACTGCGACCCATGGACGTGGATCTTGCTATTTAAGTTCCACAGCTGTGGATCATTCCACGGCCAGGCTGTGGAACTCTCTGGAAATTTTCTTTTGCTTCTTCACGCAGCTGCTTGATCCATGACCATGGGGAAAACCACAGGCAGGCCGTAGAACTCTCTAGAGTGAGCTTTTTGCCCCAATTTGCTATTCGTAAAGCTCCAACTTCAATCGTGCAAGCTATGCAACCATTTCAAGATCAATTCAGCACCAATCCTGCACAACAACACCAAAAACACCGCAGTTATCCAAACTAAGGGGAAAAACAAATAAAAAAGGAAACTAAAATGCCTAAAAGTGCATGCCAAATAAGAACAAAATATGATATTGTTTCACACACTTCAGGTTACTTAGTGCCAAAATTTTTGACACTCCCGCAGTATGCGTAGCGCCTTTCTAATTAAGAAGTTCTAGAAAAATATTAATATAAAAACCAATTAAGCAACATTTTTTACTGGTTCTAAAAAGTAATATAATGGGAACAATTATAAACCATTGTATATTTCCTTTAATACAACGTTTATTAAACATTAGCGTTGCCTAAACATGTTCAAATTTAGAGTATGGCCATAAAGTGTTGCCTATACTTGTTATCACAGCGTTTCTAAAATGTTACCTAAAAAAATGTTGCCTAAAGGTATAATTAAAAGCAACTTGCAAAAAATGTTATCAATACAACTTTATGCAATGTTTTTTAAGCCTTGCCACAAACTTCATTGCTAGAAAGCAAAATTATTGTAGTCCTAAGGCCTACACTATTGCCCACGATAATTAATATCACTACAAAAAATTCACAATTTAGTGACGGAATTTTGTGAAGGAAATTTTTTCTCGCTAATTAGCAAGGGAATTACAAAGGAATAACGAGAGATAACTTTCTTGCTAAAATTAGTGAGGGAATTGCAAGGGATAAGTTCCCTCGCTAATATTTTAATGAATCTTAATTTTTCACATTCCCTTTATCATAAGTCATAACCAAAAATTCTAATTTCATATTCCCTCTCACTTTTTCACTCCTTCTCTCTCCTTCTCTCGCCCTTTCCCTCACACTCTTTCGCTCTCTCTCTCACTGCTCTCGCTGCACATTAATGCGCAAACCTCCATAGCCACCGCATCAATGAACCTCATCTCGTCTCTACCATGGTCTCCATCGCGTTATTCCGCATCGCCGTCAGAGTTGTAGCATGACATGTCGTCTAGATGCCACCCGGAGCCACCACGAATCATTCTCTCCCCTCACCCAAAAACCCAACCACCAAAAAACCCAACCACCCAAAACTCTCTACCCCAAACCACTCAGATTTGCCACCAACACCACTGTTTTGTCGTCAAACCGCCACGCCAACCACAACAACCCACCAAACTCAGGTACGATCTTCCTCCTTCATCCCTCTACTGTACAAGGAGCATAGGAGCAAATTTGAAACTACCAAACACCAAAACCCCCTCTGTTCTGCCTCCGTCTTGACCACATTATTTTCAACTACACCAAGCTTTAATTAATGTAATTATTATTCTTCTTTAATTAATGTTGCTATTTTTTGTAAACTTGGATTTGATTGATTTTATGTTTCTATTTAGTTTATGCATATAAGATTTTGGGAATACAAGTGGTGATTGAGTTGTCTCTTGGATTAGTGCTTTGTATGTGGGCTGCTCTGACTATGCCAAACAAGTTCTTGTTCATACACCCAGACTCTGAAGAGAATAGGTAACTCTTTGTTTATCAGTTCGAATGCTACATTTTATTGAATTTAAGTTTGTGGTTAATTTCATTTTGCTATCTTACCTATTATTACTAGGTAGAGCCTAGAGGTTATTGTATCCTAAAAAAAGAACTAACAACTTGATAGCATTTGTTTCCAAGAAAAGCTATGATATGATATAAATTCCTTGACACTGGGAAATGGGAATGAAAACTAGTGTCATATGTGAAGTGTGAACTATATACTTAAAATTTACAGGGGTTGGAAATAGAGAAGGTTTAGAAGTTAAGAGGGTTGTAAAGATAGGTGAATATGAACTAAGGAAACTATTCTGAATTTTGAAATGGCATATCTTTACGAGTTATGTTTTGTCATAGTTGCATGCTATTGGGTTGCTCTTGATCGAGGTAGTTCAATGTGCTTGTTTGGATAATTGGTGGTGAAATGTTTTAGTATAATTGATTTTAGAACAATTAGTTTTGGTATTTAGAGCATTATATCTATTTTTCAAATGGGTTGTGAAATGAGTGAACTTTGATATAGTTCCCAAAATGCACTATACACAACATAAGTTGCTCATCCAATGTATTGTCCTTTTAAGCTTGTTCTTCCTTGATCCAGTTTTGTTGTTTTATTTGTAGGTAATTTTGTCTTAGAACATGCATGATAGAGATGAGTGAAGCTATCGAGTAATACAGAAATAGAAATAGGAAAGGTGTTATAGTTAAGAGGAATTGAAAAATTTACTTTCACCTTATGCAAGTTAAAAGCAAGAAATAATTCAAAATCAACTTTACCCCACCTTGCTTGTTAGGAATTTGAAAACAGATGGACATAATATTTCTAGGCAAGACATAAGAGTAAACTAGCAAATATTTATTTTGTTAGTGCTAAAATGAACATATGTAGTCTTATGTTCACTAAATAAGATTACATTATCGGGTAATTTTGGTTATGTATTTTATTTTTATTTAATTTCTTTTGCATCTTTTCATCTCAAACTAGAGGAATAATTTGTTAACATTATGATTAAGTAATTCAATCATTCCAATGTGATTTTTCTATAAAGAGCAAATCCATGGTTTCTTATCATGTTATATGAAGTATATTTATCCCTTGTCAAAGGAATTTTCTTTTTGCAAAACTTTGTAATTTCTATCTTTGGTTGTACTGTGCTCATAGTTGAGGTATATAACTTCATAATGTTGTAACTTACTCTGACTCTGTTGGCAAATATCACTTGTTGTGGAATTATTCGGATCCTTATCACCAGAGTTTGTCTCATTGGGTGTAGAATTATTTCTTTACCTACCAACCTAGACTTCATGATCTTCAACCACTGAGGCAAGGTCTTTCCCTTGGGCATATATTGTTTTTCATTTGTTTCATATCATAAGTACATCTCACATCATGTTGAATTATTTTGTGTCTTTTTTGTACATATCCTATTGATGTGAAGTTGTAAACCATTTATTAATATCCTATGTGATGAATTTGGATAGGATGAAGTTAAGAAAGCTGAAAGTGCCATCCAGAAGATGGGTGCATCTCTATTGCAAGTATGCTCAAGTATAGCTTGAAATCTTTAAACTTTGCTCGTGATATAGACTTATGTACTGAGTTACAAAAATTCAAATTGGTTATGATTTTCTGAGGTGAAACTTGCATTTTTATACCTATGAATATAGGTTTTTATATTCTCTATGAAGTGGAGAAATTGGTATGCTTCCTTGTTAAATTGTTCTGACCTTCATGAAAGTTGATTAGTTCTATTACAAACTTGAACTATTTGTTTATTTTTTCTTTTTGGCTGAAATATGTGCTTCCTTTTCATGAGCATAATTTTCCCTTCTACTTGATTAATTGGGAATTACTTATTAGTGGTTTAAAGAGAAGCCTAATAACCTTAAACCATAAAAATACATTCTTACCCCCAAAACCCGAGTTTCAAAAACAATTGATTCAACTAGAGCATCAATCTTTGCTCCCTCCCTTGGTGCTTCTTTTGGAATCTATTTTTATGCATTAGAAGATTCCCCTACCTACTAAATCATATTTGGATTTAAAGGACTTGTGGGGTATCTTTCTCCCTTGACATTTCTAGAAATATTTAATTTTTTCAATATTGTTATGTTCTTAATTTTATTGGAAGAGTTTGTATTTCATTTTTATTTATTATTTTGTTTTGTCAGTAGATAAGCTAAGCTTATTGAAGTGAATTTACATTGATGTTGTCATATCCAGTGGAATCTCGAAGCCCATATGGTTAGTGAACTGTTGTCATATGTTTGAAGGATCACCCCACCTCACCCCAAAGAAATATCCCCGTGATCCAGGTATGCCAGCTAAAGAACCATTGTAACTAACATAGATGCTCATTCTGTTGGTTTTTTTTTTTTTGTTATTCTTTGTACCCAATCCTATCACTTTTCTTGAACCAACGTGAAGCATTACCTGAGGATGAGAATAAGGAGATTGCCCGTTTACAGTAAAATATGCTTTCATGGTGTATAGAATGTGATTTGGGCCTGATATTACTGTTTTGTAGGAGGTTCAACTAGTCAAGGAAGTCTCACTTGTGCTCTTAAGTGCCATTCAATCATTCATTCCATGTTGTGAGACTTCTATTTGTTGCGCATATGTGTACATCCTTGTGTTCAAGTTACTAGGAATAACTGTATTATGCAAGTTTGTAAATATGAAAGCATTAACAATCATTTGTTTCCTAAACAAGACTAATTGCATCATTGTGTGCTACATACAATATAATCTTTACTCTTTAGCATATCGAGTTATAGTTTTGTAGAATGATAATTTCTAATTTAGACTTTGTTTTCTAATTATTTAACTAGGATTTTGATGATCCAAACCCGATGTGGATAAATTTTGATTTAATTGGTGTGTAAACTCATAAAGGTTTAACAGAATAAAAGTGTGATCTTTGGTTAATATCAAATCTGTGATCTTTGGTTAATTTTTTTCTTTGGAATAAAAGTGGGTATAGATTGACTTTCTATCTTCACTGGTGCTGTCCTATTTTTTACTTTCATGAAGTCTTAATTTTTTATATGCCTAGTGTTTCTGTCTTGCCTTTATTAAGTCTTTGTTAAGCTTTTGGTAGCTAAGTCACCTTGTTGCCTTTATTGTCTTTGCTCATTGCTTGTTATTTTGGTGCTTGGTTTTTTGAGTTTATCACTCTAATTTTGTGTGAGATGATGTTTGATTGAGAAATTGAGATAATTTACATTTTCTATTGAGATACCAAATTGTGTTGTGATGGTGGCACAATATACATGCCTAGGTGGAGTGGGTGTGTAGTGTAAGTTTGGTGGCTTTTGTTTTTTTTTTCTTTCAATTTTTTTTCTTCTTGTGACTGGGATTAGCGAGGGATTTGCGAGAAAATAACGAGGGAAATTAGTGAGAGATTTACGAGAGAATATTAAGGGATTTAGGTTGTAATAGATCCAAAATTAGTACGGATATTCAAACTTTAGCGACGAAATAGTGACAGAATTTTCCTCGTTAATTTGCGAGGGAATTTGTTTTTATATTTGTGAGGGATTAACGACAAATTAGTAAAGAAAATTTCTATAATTAGGGATAGATTAGCAAGGGAATGCATTCCCTCGCTACTTAGTGATGAAAAAAATCGACAGATGTTTCCCTCGCTAATTTCCTGATTTCTTGTAGTGTGTTACAAATTTTCAAGCCCATAATAAAAAAAATCATGTAAATTAAGGACTCAAATATATCCCCATATAAACCATATATTAACTTGTTTTCAGCAAAAACAAAAAAAATCACAATTATTTGTAACCCATAAGATTTATCAAATTATTATAACTATGAGTTTTAGGTATAATATGTTAAAATTTTTCAAATCTATTAATCCCAGAATTTATGACATATCAAAATATATGAAGAGTTTTAGGGTTACCTTGAAAAGTTATTGATGAGGAAATAATTATTGAAACCCTTAAAATCAATCTTGATGAGAGAGAGATACTATTCCTATCTCACAATAGTCGCTCACGCGTTAGTATCAATGCGACAATTGTACACACTACAGTGGCTAGGAATATAGATCTCTCCTTGTATATATAGAATTACTAAAATGAATTAAATATACTCACTAAGGCAAACTCATATACAGGATCCATAAACAAAACTCATATATGACCAATGCTTTAACAACAACAGGTCTATTAACAATACTTATCACAATTTGGGCTAAATGAAATGTTCTAATAATTTTGACATCTAATTAATCTGGGTTTTATAAAATTATAATATGATTTATGATAGTCCATAAAAAATTCTAACGTTCTCCCACTTGGACGACATAAGTCATATTACATTATTTCAATAAGAAAACAATTCTCCAGATTAATCAAACAATATGTGACCATAACATGATGTCAAACTTGAGCCAACACTCTCAACAACTGATCCAAAATGAGACTACAAGCATCTTAACAATGCAGAAAGTCATATTCAAAAGAGTACTGATATTATACATGCAAAATACTTATATCTCGGTGACCCAACAAAATGTAATATATGGGTAATGGAAAAACATATCAAAATTACATGTAAATATGTGATCAAGGTGCATTTCCTAACAAAATGGCCCAAGCATCAGCCCAAGATGCTTTATAAGATTTAACAAATATCTCAATACAATAATAAAATGAAACTAGGTCCAAAATGTCTCTATAACATGCCATAATACAAACAAACAAAACTGCTCAGATAATAATAATAACAATATTATATAGCAACGATAATAATAACAATATAATTATTTAAGGTCTTGAGACATAAAAATAAAATAAAGTCAAAAAAAAAAAAAACAAAGTCCCACTAACCTAAAACATCAAAAGACCTCACTATACCCATATGGAACACATGATCAACAAAACTTTGTAAGCTAAACCTTTGATTAGGGGATCTATAACCATAAGTTATGTAGGGATATACTTGAAATGAGTCTGAAACTCCTGAATCTTCTTTCTAATAAACATGTATTTTGTGTCAAAATGATTTGAGCGCTTAGAACTTTTATTGATTTGAGAGCAATACACTAAAACAGAGTTATCACAATAGATATTAAGATGCCTGAAAATACTTTTCACAACATGAAATTTATTAATCAAATTCTTCAACCATATCGCTTGATGTGTAGCCTTATAACAAGCTATACACTCTGCCTCTATAGTGGAAGTAGTTGTAAGTGTCTGTTTAATATTTTTCTAAGAAATAACTCATGCTGCCAACATAAAAATATACCTTGATGTGGACTTGTGGTCATCTGGGCAACCATTATAATCAAAATTAGAATAGTCAATAACCTCAAGGTGATCTAACCTCATATAAGTTGACATATGATCTTTGATACCATTTAGATACCTCATCATTTGTTATGCATCCTACCAATTAGCCACACCATATTTGCTTAAGTATTTCCTAAGTACACTAACAACGAAAACAATATTAGAACGTATACAAACTTGAGCATACATAAGACTGCCAATAGTGGAAGCATATGAGACCTTCTCCATTTCAGCAACATCTTTATCATTTTGAGGACGCTGGGTATTAGAGAGTCTTTCACCCTTTTGAATAGGTGCAACATAATGATTACAAGATTTCATATTAAATCTATTCAGAAACCTTTCAATATAAGCTTTTTGAGATAAACCAAGAATACCACGAGATCTGTCACGGTGAATCTCAATGCTTAGTACAAAAGAGGTATCACCAAGATCTTTCATACGAAAGTGCGTTGTCAACATCCACTTAATCTTATTCTGATAATCAACATCATTATTGGCTAATAGTATATAATCAACATACAGCACAAGGATAAAGAATTTGCTCCCATTATTCCTCAATACATTAACATTCATCTAATGTAGCTCCAAATCGAAATAAGTAACCAAGACCATCACAACACAAGAGGAGTCTTTAGTGGAGACCGGAGAGAAAGTCTCCTTATAATCGATGTAACACCCTTCTTAGGGCATCACATTTCCGACTCCCGACTTATAATCTAAAAATCAATTCATACAAGGTTTGAGTTATGAAAATATGAGTTTCAAAATTACTTCTTTACTGAAACGTAAATTTACTGAAAATATTAGGTAATATTGAAAATCATATTTCAACTATTCATTATGCAATATTGACACCAATTAATATTTCACAATTTAAAGAGAAATATAAAATTAACAGACTCTTTTTTTTAACAGTAGCAAACCCTATAACGGGTCCTACTTAATAGCATGGTACAACACTAACGAGAAACTTTAACATACTTATTCCTTTTTCTGTCCATCTTGATGCATCAGACATCTGTTCCTTTGTCAACACTGCACACCTTCGAGTCCTGAATGTCCACTCCTTATTGTTGTCACCAATCTCAGAGTATTTATCACCACAATTTTATTACAGAAAATATTTCTTAACCTTCAAAAATTCCTTTTCAACTTTTCTCAAAATAATATAACTTTATACTTCACTTAATATATTTTCTTACTTAAGAAAATCTTTTTCTACAGTTCTTTACTCAAGAAATTCTTTTTCAAATATAACCCACAAAATCACTTTTCAATTAATTTAAATCAATGTTTCAAACTTTAAGAATTTCCTAACGTACTTCAAAACTCGAAAATCAGTTATACGTTAGTAAATTTTTAAAATACCATTATATTCCCCATTTTTCCCAAATCATTTCTAAAATCAACCTTCCTCAAAATAAATTGAAACTCAAATGTTTTCAACCTCTTTTTATTTTTCATTACGAAAGTTTCTATTCTCTCAAGTGATAAAATGCTGTAATTCCCTTTCCAAATTCTTGTATTAAATCAATTATATTTCCACTTGAAAAATCACTTTGTTTCATCAAAATCAAGGCATTACAAGCCTTCGAAAACATGGACATGACTATTGAAAATTATCAAAACATTTTTCCTTCTAAGTCAATATGGTTTTACACAAACAAAACCATTAAAATTTTGCTTTCAAAACCATAAGACTTATGGTCATAAAAACCAAACTCATTTGTTCAAATTCATTTTCACTTTCTTTGCAAATCCTTAAAATCAACGTTTGTCCATTTCATTCAAAACTCATGTTTAGAAAAACACTTAGGATCTTTTTGCACAAAATAAATCAATAAAAATCCTTCAAAATCATGTTCTTGTTCTCTTGAAAAACATATCCTTTGTTCATTTTCCATGCTTTTTAAATCAATCCAATTTTATTCTTCCATGAAAATATTAAGTTATAAACACCTATGTTGAGGTGTCTTGGCCGAAATTCTCAATGTTCTAGGGACCCAAAAATTAATTTTTCTTGTTCTTGAAAATTTTTAACATAAACTCAAATCATGAGTGTCAAAACCGTGACCACTCTTCCTTGGCCATTGGAGCCAAAAAATTATTTTCTTTCCATATTCACATCATGGTATACATATACATATTCCATCATAAATTCCACAAGCATGCCATATACTTATCATGCATATTATAAGCATACCATCAAAGCCATAAAATCATGCAAAACATTCCAAGCATAGACAAATAATTAAAGCACATAAACTCCCACAAATAAATTACAAGATCATGGATATGAATCCTCACATGGATTCAACATCCATCAAATATATAACCATCTCTCACCACCATGCTTGGTTGGTTAGATGGATCTCCCTCTTACCTCTTGAAGATCCTCAAGAACTCTTTGTTTTGCTTCTTTTTCCAAGTCCTTCACCACCAAGGGCTTCTCAAATACAAAACAAAATACATAAAAATTAGTATACTAAGCTTGATTAAGAGGAACCACGGATCAAATATGGTTTAGATCATGAAAAAGAGAGAAGAAATGAATTTTCCTTACACTTCACCATAAATACCCTGTAACTTGACTCTTGAAGAAAGTCCATGAAGATGAATGATTTAGAGAAAATCTCCAACATGAAAGTTGCTTAGAATATCATGTAGATTCAAGATCTATGGCTGGATGAAAATAAAAGAGATTGGAGAGTGGATTTAAGTGTCTTGGCCAAATGGTGTGTTTAGGAGAAAAGAATGGAGTTTTTTGTGTTTTGCTTTGGAGAAGAAGATAAATAGAAATGAAATTATGATACAATGATAGAAAACAACACTTTTGGCTTCTTTGAAGTGTATGGCTGTAGCTTCACTTGGAGAGAAAGAAGAGAATATTTTTGCTAAGTTATTTTGCATGCAACTTGCAATAATGGAAAAAGGTGATAGATTATTGTCTTCATCTTTTTCTTTGGCCTAAAAAGCCTACTCACAATTGTCTCCTCCTTCCTATGCATCTCCAAAACCGTCCCCCCCTCCAAGTAGTCTTCTAAGGATGCAAACAAAACAATAATAAAGTATAATTATCTAAAGCAAAACATAATTGACTAAAGCAATTAATAATGCATTGTAACTTTTCCTTTAGCTTCATAATTCACCACAAAACCGTCCCCCCTCCATCTATGCTTCTCCTTGTGCATTCAATTATTTGTCATCATAATTAGCCACCATCTAGAGCATTTCTAGCCATTGATTAATTCAATGGTCAGGATTTAGGTAGACTTTTGATTTAGAAGACTTAATCTAGGCCATTGGATCTTTCTCTTTTAAATTCTAACCATTAGATGTGTCTCTAAAATGAAGGGTCAAGATTACTCCTTCTTACTTTTAATCCAAGGGTCATAATTAGTCTTTGCTACTTTTTAAGACCAAATTTCCACCATTGATTAAATTTACATCCAATGGTCATAAATGGTCCTTGTTACTTTACAAGACCAAATCTCCACCATTGATTAATTCTTCATCCAATGGTCATAAATGGTCTTTGTCACTTTTTGAGACCAAATCTCTACCATTGATTAAACCCATATCCAATGGTTACAAATGGTCATAGCCACTTTACATGACCAATTCTATACTGTTGATTAAATCGACGGTTGATATCAAAGCCTTCCTTATTAAGCTTGTTTAGATTAAATCTCCACCATTGATTAAGTTAATGGTGGATATCCAAACCACCAATGTTGACTTAAGCAGTACAAAAATCCTTCCTTATATTTACTGTATTTTTTTATCATCCGATAAATTAAATACAGTACAAAACACAATACAAAACACAGTATAATAAATTTTCTAAAACTGTTTCCGGATTCAGGTTTAATAAGATCCCCTGTCTCCGTCTAAACAGTACAAATTTTTCTATGCGTAAAAAAATTTTCACTTTACGGAACCTACCTGGGCCCACGTATGGCCACTTGGGCCCACATACACCCCTTGGGCTCACAAACAATAAAAAAATTCATAATCATCTACAAAAATCATAAATATTAGAAAACGTACAAATATCAAATCAGATTATTAAAAATAATTAACAGTAAAGAGAAATAAATATTTAAAGATTTTCTCCGGCCTAAAAATTATTATTTTCCTGACACAGAGTAAATCACTCAAAACGATCAAATACGCTGATGGAATAATCAAAATAATTTTACAGTGCATAGAAATTACTAAACAGTAAAATTCTGTTAATTGTCAAAATTATTGTTTAAGAGATACGAAAATTTTGGGGTGTTACAATCGATGCCTTCTATCTAGTTATATCCCTTAGTAACAAGTCTGACCTTATGCCTCTCAATTTCACCTCTATCATCATGTTTAGTCTTAAAGACCCATTTGCAACCAATGGTTTTACAACCAATAGGAAACTCCCCCAGTTGCTAAACATTATTCTTTCTCATAGAAGCTAACTCATTCTCCATAGCCACCAACCATTGTGCACTATCAGGACTAACCATAGCCACTTGAAAGGAATAAGATCAAATCCTCAACAGAATTAAACTCATGCTCCTGCAGGTACACAATATAATCCCTGAAACTAGTAGACTTTGTGAATATAGGAATCACTACTAGAAAAATCCAATTTAGAGACGAAATTTAGAGACAGACAAAATTTCGTCTGTATTAGAGACGGAAACAGAGACGAAATTGATGAATTAAAGACGAAAAATAAAATTTAAAATTTATAGATGGAATTTAGAGACAAAAATTATCCGTCTCAGAATTTTTCGTCTCTAATTCTTTCTCTATTTGGTCAAATAAAATTCAAATATACCTAGAGACGGATTTTAGAGACAAAATTTATCCATCTCAGATTTTTCCATCTCTAATTCCATTTCTAATTAGTCAAAGTGATGTTTTAAAAAGTCAAATATTTTTAGAGACAGAATTTATCCGTCTCTAAATTTTTTGTCTCTAAAATCCGTCTCTAGTTATTAAAATAATATTTAAAAATGTGAAAATATTTTAGAGATGGAATATTGTTTTCGTCTCTAATATTTGTAACAATTTAACTTAAAATCCCCATTTTTCTCCCAAGCCCTAATTCTGCTTTGAAGCTAACGATTTCTCTCCTTCCCTCATCTCCACTCAGAACTCCCATTTCTCTCCTTCCCTCATCTCTGACCTCATTCCCTTATCGCCTCTCTGAGCTCGTGCTAGTTCGGTCTCCATCTCTGAGCTCGTGCTAGTTCAGGTAGATTCTCCCTCCATTCTCACCTCATTGTTGCTCACGTTCTCTGCTCGTTCTGGCTCCATCTCTCAGGTCGCTGTAGCACGTTCTCAGTTCTCCATCTCTGAGGTCATTTCAGCTCGTTCTCAGCTCTCAATCTCAGAGCTCTCTCTCACTTTTACACGTACAACTCAGGTCAGATCTAAATCTCATAGCTCTCTGTCAAATTTTACATAGTATGGCCTTAATCAAATTTTTGATTTGGCTTCTCCTGGTCGCATTTTAGTTGCAATTTAAGGGGATTCTAGATTTGGATTTAGTGCTATTGAAATTGAGGTATATGCTATACTTATGTCTATGCTTCTTACTATACATTCTAATCTAAACTCAAGAATGTGTATGTGTTTGTCTGTGTGTGTTTTATGTTCCTTTTATTATCTGATTCAAACTATTTTTTCTCCTTTTTATTGTCTGACATTGTGTGTATTTTAGAAAAAAATATGTATCTTGTGTACATAGTCCATCTTATTTATATTATGAATGCTTAAAGTAAAATAGCTAAGAGTAATTACAGAGTTAATTAATAACTATTAACCATAGTGATAACTATAGATGACTAATTTTTTAAGATGTGCTAAATATGCTAATGAATCCAGACTAATATTCTAACACTCACACTCAATCTAAAGCTTAATAAGCTCTTACATTTTAAGATTAATAAGATAAATAGTTATAACTTAGTGGTTGATCAATCAAAATACATTATACAAAAAGTAAAAGTTATTAGTAGGGTAAATATAATGAGATGTGTTCTAACCTCTGTGGAATTTCTTAGGAGCAAGTTAATTTCTTAATTTCGTCGGTGGACTATACGTATTTCATTTATTAATTAACAATAACAAAGGAACAAAAATTGCAAACCCATTTAAAGCAAACCAAATTTGCATCTTTTAATTGTATATATATATAGGGGGATCGACTTACACCACTGTAAGTCTTTTTTGACTTACACTTATTTTTAACCGTTAGATCTACTTTTATCTAATGGTTGAGATTATTTCATTAAAAGTAACCATTAGATGAAAGTGGATCTAATAAAGAATGAAGGCATTTGTTTGATTGGAAAAGAAAAGAAGAGAAGCAGAACCTGAAAGAATTGGAAGAACAAGTCATTGAAAAGAGCCACAGGCACATGGAATGCTTGGGCCTGAACTTGAGCTACCTTCCTAATCTCATCTGCGTTCTCAACTAGTCTTCTTACCCTCCACCCATATTCATACACCAAATAGTCATACTGCTGCTTCAGCTTTCCACTACCTTTCTCAATCTGTAACCTCACATTCTGATCAGCACAAGATACTTGTGAACTACTTGTGCTGTTGCATTGCAACACCAAACCACTCCCAAGCCTAACACCTCGGCTTTTCCTTCTTACTCTCATTCTCACCCTGTGACATGCAATTCTGGATTTTGTTCTAACACCACAAGCGATGTCTGAGCAGATCAATTTCTGTGAAGTATTTGGGTTGCTTGCCAGTAAATGAGCCATATAATAATATATTATAAACCAAGAAAACAAACCAGGCAAGGTTAGGTTAGGCTACATACTAGATATTACATAGCTTAGCTAGCTCACCTCTGCTTTTTAATTTGCGTTTGATTTTGGTTGATATATCGCAAAGCAAATGAGGTTATGGAAGTTGATTAAAAGATGTCTTTGGTAAGCCAAACTGAAAACAGAGAGAAAAGTCAGTCCATGAGACTTCACAACATTGAAAACAGAGTATGAGATGAGTAGAATGAGAAGAAACTGTGAGTATAAGGGTACAACCAGGATTTTGGAGTTTTAAGAAAATAGTGAGAATTCCCATTTCCTACCTATGCTTGTGTAAGTGGGATGGTTTGTAAATTGTTAGTGGTTTGGTTCAAGGGATGGGTTTAGGAAATGTTTGGCTTATGTTTTTGTATTGTGATGCTTGTTCAAACAAAACCTTCACCTTCACACTCACCCACATTTTTCTTCAACATCGCCCCAGGTCCCTTCTCTCTCCCTCTCTTAGATCTATTTCCACTCCAATATTTGTTCATTGCTTCTCAAAATGAGGTTTTAGGCTTTTTTTAATTATTTATTTCTTAGATTCTTTTTTTGTGAATCGTTTTCGTATTTTTGGCTTATAAGTTTTATTTTTCCCCTCTATTTAAAGCGAGTTAGCCAGTTAGGTAAGTTAGGTTGTTTTTGCTATGTAATGTATGACTGTTGAATTTAAGCACTTGAGTCCAATTATTAATTATGACTGATTCTGAATCCATGCTTTTTGGAAGTGGAAGCATACCCTAAACTGCAACAATTCTTACACTATTTTTTTCTGTTCATCATCTGTATGTGCTGTTGCTGCGTAATTCTCTAACATTGCAGCATCAATTAATGCTCCTGCATTCTGTTTACTACATGGTCTCGTTCTATATTTGTTTCTTTTTTTAGTAAGTTTGTTATAAAATAATAATAATAAGAAGAAGAATAAGATCGATAATCGGGTAAAATTTGATATTTCTTGCATTGTTCCTTGGCTTCTATTAGTTTGGAGTGGGGTAGTTTGGGTTTGGAGCAAATGTTCACATGAAAAAGAGAAAAGGGAAGAGGTGCACTTGGACAATTAAATATTTTTAGATAATGATTTAGAAAGAACTAGGAGATGTGCAAGTAGAACAATACAACCTTTTTCTCTTGCAGTTAAGCATTACCTCTATTGCTACTAGGCATAGAATTCTTAACTTTCAGCATATCCAGAGTTTCAACATACTTTTGAACTCTTTCTACCTTCAAGATGTTTTCACTAACATCTGAACCAGTAATTTGTTTGACCTGTGTGACAATACCACCTTTCTCATAGATACCATAATTTGTGGTGTCATCTTCAAGAGTAAATGAATATGCTCTAGCATTTTTAATCTTCTTTGACTTTCCATCATTCAATTCTGATAGGAACCAGGTAAACATAATACAGAAATAATAAAACAGAGGAAAATTATACTGAATTGGCTAGATGATATCAAGATGATATCAAAATCAGACCTATATTATTTATGGAAGAAAACTAAAAAATAGAAATACAAAGAAGAAAGATAACTCTAGGCAAGTATAAAGTGCCTAGTCCCTCCCAAATGCCCAACTGAATATGAAGCCTACCCCCACCTCACGTTTTCCCCTTTACAAATATACCCATTCAGTATTAATCTCCCCCACCCACCCTCTAACCACTCAACAGGTAGTTACATCTAATGTAGTGCTTGTTTTCCCACTTTATGGGCCCACCCCTTTTACATTCTGGTGTGGTCTTAGATGGTATCAAAACTAGACCTGTATTATTTATGAAGAAAACTGGAAAACAGAAATACATAGAAGAAAGATAGGAGGTTGATGACTATGGCAGTAATCATTGAACTCAGTGGCTTTGTCAAGACTGATACCAGTGAAAACAACAGCCTATAAAACAGTAAATAAACAAATGTAAATATATCGAAATAAATTATATACAAATGCATTTATAGAGATAAATTTTGTAGCTTTCTCCATCTTAGCATTCTTCCTCATCTCTAAGTACCTCTTCTCTTGGCTAATTGGGTCTTCCACTAGCACTATCTTTGATTTGTCGTTGACCCCAACTATGTCAAGGAAAGCTTTTGAATCCCTATCCTTATCTTTATAAAATAACTTTTGGTCTCCGTGTTGTAAGCTAGTTGGCCCTGACAGCATTTTCCTAAATTCCCATGCAACATGATGAATAAAAATCAGCTTTATGTATAATTAGTCAGGAAATATTGCTAAATTGTATTACTTTATTTCATTCTTGGCTTTACTATCTTTTTTTTTCCCTCATTTCTGTCTCTGATTGTAGTAGAGGAATTAAAATAGGAAATTTTGTTGAGTTGATCTAGTTTTCATTATAGGAGAAATGCCTAAATATATTGAATAATTTATTTCTATTACTCTTACATAAGCATATGGCCTAATTTGAGTCATTTATCTCTTTCAACTCTAAAATAAAGTTTACTGAACTTATTGTTAGGAAAATGTCAGATGCACAGAAACTTTGAATACAGAAACTATTCAAGTTGTTATTTCTTGATTTCTATTATTTTTCATCTGTTGTTTGAGCTGCAAATGACTTAGTAATAAATGAGCTGCCAAGTGAAAGTTGTAACATCCCGAAAATTTATAATTTCAGGATAAATGATCGTTTTACAATATTTGGAATTTTTAGGAATTTTTCTAAATTTTTCTGAGAACGCGGAATATTTTAATATTATTTCTCGTTCTACGCGCACGTTGAGCAGAATTGGCAGAACGACTGTAATGCTCTCAAAGTTGGAAAATTTTATTACGAATAGTCATTTTCTAATATTTGTGATTTATGTGAATTCTTTCAGAATTTTTCGGAAATGATGAATATTTTAATATATTTCTCGTTTTCCGTGCACACTGAGCCGAACCCAGAAAATGAAATATTTTTCCCGAGAACCTTGAACTATGGAAACGTCGACGGGGGATCTTACTAAACCCGAGGCCGGACACAGTTTACAATGTTTCACATTTTTCAAGAAGATTCGACAGACGAAATAATAAAACGCTGTATAAATTTTATCTGTCAGATAAATTAATACTGACTTCGGTCAACTGTAACTATTGTCCAATAAATAATAACATGTATTAAAAATATTATCACATTATTCAAAATCTGATTTTTGTATCACATCTATTAGTTTTAATTTCAAAAGAAAGATTAAATTTAATCCAAGCTTGTTATGGGAAGCTTCCTAGCAATTTCCCTTGTAACACATTTTCTCTCTCTTTCCTCTCCTCTCACTCCACGGCGGACATTCTTTTTGGGGGAGTCAAAGGTGCTTTCTTCCTTTTATTAACTCATCTTCATTTTTCTAAACACCAAACATTTAACACATCTCTCTCTCTTCTTCTTCTTCTTCTTCTCTTCTTTTCTCCACCGTACACACCCTCTCATTGGAGATTATCTCCATTGTTTGCTACAACTAAACTCATATCTAGCATTCTTCCATCATTTCAAGACCATTCTCCTTGGTGACCATCCTTGGTTCTTCTTCTTCCTCCATTTTTCACCATTGAAGCTAAAGCTTTGAACTTGGAGGTAAAGTCTTAACCTTTCTTTCACTTTCTTCTCATTTTCATTTTTCTTGGTCACTTATGTGATCAAGAACTCTTTTCCCATGGTTTGAGTGGACATTATGGAAATCACTCATATTGGTGTTCTTCTTGAAGGGGAAAACGAAAATCTAGGGCAAGAAGAGGTAACACCTTGTGTTGTCTTCCAAATAGGTAAGAGGGAGATGATCCTCTTCAACCAATCTTGGTAGTAAGGGAATGTCTTGTATTTGTGTTGTTGTTGATTTCTGAATCCATGTATAAAGTTCTCTCATTTTTATGTTATTCTTGATGATAGCGTATTTTGTTGGATTTGTATGATTTATTGATGCCTCTTGCATGATTTGAAGGTATATTTGAGTATCTTGATGATTAAATATGACAAGGATTGGTTTGGTTTGAGTTAAAGGACCTGAGAACTCTGTTTCTGCAAGTTTACGTGTGGTAATCGATTACACGGGGCTTGTAATCGATTACCAAGCTCTTAAGGGTACGAAACCTTGATTCTAGAAATCTGGTAATCGATTATATCTTGTTTGTAATCGATTACAGAGATTCTGTCTAGCTTGTAATCGATTACAAGAATGGTGTAATCGATTACCAAGCCTATGATCTTATGAAATGGTGCTTCTGGGAATCACGTAATCGATTACAACTTGTGGGTAATCGATTACGGGGGTTCTGTCCAACTGGTAATTGATTACCACGGCTGTGTAATCGATTACCACGGCTGTGTAATCGATTACCAGGGCCTTGAAGTTACGGAACGTGATTCTGGGGATCATGTAATCGATTACAATGAGATTGTAATCGATTACAGGGATTCTGTTTCGCTGGTAATCGATTACCAGGGTGATGTAATCGATTACCAAGACCCAAAAATGAGATTTTTGAGTTGGAAATGATTGAAATTATGGTCCTTTGTCCTCTGTAACTCAAACATAACCTAAAAACTCTAGATTTGAGGATTTTACTTTACTTAAAAGTGATAGGAATATGTATTCATACCGATAGAGAAGAAATGATTTTGAAAATGGAATTCTTGGATCCATGACATGGAAATTGTGGTATATGTGTGATAAGGAACATATATTGATGCTTATATTGGCCTATTGTGGCATGTTATGTAATGGTATGAGATTGTGAATCATACATGTTCATGCATAGTATCATATGCATTGTGAATGTCCTTGTGGACTGTTGTAAGGCCAAGTTGCCTAGGAGATTGAACACA
Organism: Ormosia emarginata; assembly: GCA_029884605.1. Classification (NCBI taxonomy): domain Eukaryota; kingdom Viridiplantae; phylum Streptophyta; class Magnoliopsida; order Fabales; family Fabaceae; genus Ormosia; species Ormosia emarginata. Next base: position 8,160,645 of record JAQQTP010000051.1, read on the forward strand.
TCTTAGTGCGGGTGCGAGTAGACAAGTGTGGGCCGTGTTATGACCTCGGGGGCATCGGGGTGCGGGTCCCTCACATGGACAGTTTAGAGCTCCTCTGTGCCGTGGGGCAAACCGATGCAAACACACTGACGATCCGGACTTGACACTGTCCTATATCGTGATCTAGTGTAGAATGTCTGTACAATGCCATGATTGCGCATGAGAAAATTTATTGATAGCACTGGCCTCGGCAGCTGAGTTACAGACATGTCTCCTGATCTTTCTCTCCGACTATTTGAGTCTAGCTCCATGGAGTAGGAATTGGGAAAGCATGCATCGTGCATCGTTCATTACTGGTCTTATAAACTGTTGAGCATGAATACCTGTAAAATGATTATCTGATTATTGTGTTGATTTCTGGAAATACTATTGTAATCTGCCTGCTATTGCCTACTGTTGTTCTACCTTTACTATAAATATCACTGTTGTTACTGACTCTGATTATTGCTTAGAATTGGATTGCTTTTATTATAATTTCCGTTGTTGTTATTGATAAATATATGAACTGTATTGTTCGGTGGGTGCTTTGCGCCGTGCTATTTTCTTGCTGCCAATAGTGGTAATGAAAGACGGGTGTCTCACCTCTTTCCTATATTTCGTATTCTTTGTTTTATATTCATATTTGATAAAAGATCGTGAAGAAGGTGATGGGGAACCACACCTTGCTGATGGGGTTAGGAACCTGGCAAGATTTCTTCGATTTCGTTGGAGTGTAGCTGCGTGGAGGCATTGATGCCTGTTGTGTCAACTGGGACGTCGAGTGTCATATGCATATGGGGTTGCGGCTTTGTCTGCTGGTAGTACCCATCCCTGGGTTATTACTTCTCCCCTTTTACGTGTTTTATTCCCGCTGTATTTTATTTGACTCTGTAATTATTACATTCTATGTTATCAGTGCTTTGTGTAAATTGACTATAAAATATATAAGGAAATGATTCTATTTCGTGGTTGTATTATGGGTCGAATATATTTATACTTCATTCGAGGCTCGTATTTTCTACTTATGCATATTGTCAAATATATATATATATATATACTCCTGAGAATTTGAATGACTGTTATCATGACTGTGACACACTTGGATTTAGTAACTGTGGTGTAATGACGATTGCGCTCCGGTTGCTACATCAAGGGGTGTTACATTAGGTGGTATCAGAGCAGTTCATCCTATTCAGCCGGGGTATGGACTTGCTATGTTTAGGCATATTAGAATTTGGTCTGTTGTGCACTTCCTTGTCTCTTGATTGAGATAATGGGAAAGGAATACATGGCTTGCCATAGGTTGAATGTTGATGGCTATTGTTATACAGTTGCATGATATTGAGGACTGGCCTACTCAATATGTAATGTTCTGTGTGTACAAGAAACTATGACTTCACCTTGGCGTACTGTGTTAGGAAAATAGGATTTCTTTTGTGAGGAGATCAGAAGGTTTTGGAAAACTGATCTTCTGGAGAAAGAAATAGTTGGTGTAAACTAGATTCGAGAAGTAGTTTGGAAGTTGACGGCTTACGAGGGATTACGCTGTGGAAGCGGAATGAGGAAGTTCGAGCTAGAGATTGTTAGGATGTATGGAATTGAACTTGTCTTGCTTGAATTGTGTGAATTGTGTGACTCTCTGTATTTGGTTTTCATAGGGAGATAACGTTGTTTGAAATAATTTTGTGTTTGTTGTAACTATGTCCGTCTTCAGAGAGATTCAATGGCTCGCAGTAGACATGCAAGGGCGGTGGCTCGTGACAGACGTATACATGTGAGCGCGGGACAAGACAATAGGAGTATGGCTGCGACTGCAGAAGAAAGGCAAATGATAGCTGAGGTGATAACTTACCAGGATCAGAGGAACACGCAGCAACGAGAATTAGAAATTGAGGTCCAGAATCTGTTGAAGAAAAGTCGACGTTGGGGCAAACATGGACTACCTAGATTCCAAAAGAGGAATAATAGAAAAGTTAACCAGTTTAAGCAGAAACCATCCGCACGGGTATCAGGGGGACAATGACAACAACCAACTCCTGGACAAAGAACTAGTGGGAGTATATCCAGTCAGACCCCGACATCTTCGCCAAGAGGTATGAAATGCGGAAAGGGACACTTCACGAGGGAATGTAAGATCAAAGGGATAATCTGTTTTAAATGTGGAAAGCCTGGACACGTCTCCCGCAACTGCGACCAAGCAAAGGCAAATTCTTCAGTCAATGTTGTAAGGGCTGTAGAACCACAAACAGAAGCCAGAACTTATACCCTGGGAGGTGCTGAGACTTCAAAATTCGGAGATCCAAACCGTGGAAGTTATACCTCAAATGATGATCCTATAATCGTGCTTATAATTCTGGGGGTAACCCTTCCTTTTACAATTTGTGACTGTATGGATCACTTGGATTCATCAGTATCTTTATTAACTTCGGCTTAGTTGTTTCCATTTCTGTTGTTAAGACTTGTCGTTGACACCTAAGTTTATGTAATCTATTCTATTTCTACTAAAGACTGAATCTTCCGTTGATCTATCTTGCTTACCTAAAATCATGTCTATCTGAGCCCATGATTCTAGAAATTGATTAGTCGTTTCTCGATTATTACCTGCTAGAGTGTTCGATCAACACCTTAGTGATTTTTTTGGAACTAAGACTTTTAAACTCGTGACGGCCAACATGGTCTAAACCTCATAAAAGAAAGAAGCCTGAGGGTACATGTAATGTTCTCCGTAGAGGACCAAGAGTAAAGGAATATAAATGCCACTTTAATAGCCAAAGGGTTCCGCATGTTGAGCTAAGATGCTGTCGGTTAAGGAGAAGAATAAAATTTCTCGGTGATGCGAGGACTATCGCCAGTTAAACAAGATTGTGATCAAAGATAAGTATTCTCGGAGGAAAGTAAACGATTTAATGGATCAGCGAGAAGGAAATCATTGTTCTTTCCAAGATAGATGTATGTCCTGGTCACCGATGGATTCGTAGAAATAGAGAATGTCCCCAAGATGATTTTTCGAGTGTGCTTTCAACATTATGGATATCCCGTGATGTCAACCGGAGTGACAAACGCTCATGTTGTATTCTTGGACAACATGAATTGTATTTTCTATCCTTACCTTGAACGGGATGTCGTTGTCATTAATGATGACATTCTGACCTATTCTCAAAAATGTGGGGAGATACGTTGAACATCTCGATGTAGTTTTCCTAACTTTAAAGAAGGGGGAGTAAGTGCCAAAGTATCAGAGTACGAATTCTCGTTTAAGGAGGTCCCGTTTTGGATCATGAAATTCCAAATGGAGGAATCGTGTGGATTCACAAAAAGGTTGAAGCAGTTCCTCAAAAGGAAAGGTCAGAAACCGTGAGGGGGATTCATAGCTAGTGGGATCAGTTGGTTTTTATCAAAGGAGTATCAACAGATTCTCGAAGATAGTAGAACAACTTGCTCCGATTAAAAAAAAAGGAAGAATCAAAACTTTTACGGACCATCACAAGCGGAGAAAGTTTTTCAAAGATTGAGGAAATATTCCGATTTCGATACTGCCTGATCCCAGTGAAACATTTGAAGTGTTTTGGGATGCTTCGCATCAAGGTTTAGGATGTATGTTCATGCAAAGTTGAGAAGTTATAACTTATGCCTCGAGGTTGTTGAAGGTGCGTTGGGAATGACCGACTCACGAACTGGTGTTAGCCGCGGTTATATCGGCTCTAAGAATATAGAGACACTTTCTATATGGAGCAATATTCAATGTCCTTCGCTGTCACAAGAACCTGAAGTATTTATCCGATGGGAAGGAACCAAACATGAGGCAGAGAAGTGACTAAAGATTTTGAAGGAACATGATCTCTAACTTTAGAGTCATCTCAGAAAAGAAAATGCCATGGCGGACTTTTTGAACCGGAAACTGCCTAATACTTTCATTATGATGGTCGAAAAGAAGGAATTAGTAGAGTGATTCGAGGACAGGTGGCTGTCATTGGAAATGACACCGGATGAGGTATGTCTAGATATAGTCGCTATTTCGAATGATCTATTGGGAAGGATCCAAGAGAAGTAGAATAGTGACCAATTTCTACCAGACAAGAAGAAGCTATTAAGACGAAGCATGGTGTCGGAATGCGAGGAAGGAACTCGATGGGATCTTAATGTTCACGAGTGATGGTTGCATACCAAATGATTCAGAACTTAAGGAGTTTATTCCCAATGAAACTCACGAGAGTAAACCGAGTTTACACACCGGAGCGATCAAGGTATATCAAAATCTAAAACAGAAGTGATGGTAACAAGGGATGAAGAAAGGCGTTGCTAAATGTGTGTAATCTTATTTAAGTTGCCAGCAAACACACTCTTAAATTCTACGGACTATCCTAAATTCTTTTTCGGATTGGTTCGGTATCCCTAACTAATCTTTACTATCCTTTCTTTTAAATCTTCATGATATCTTCCGTATGTCATGATCACGAAAGTATATCCTTGGACCCAGCCATGTTATCGAACAGGACACAGTACGATTGAAAGAGAGTTTGACCTATGGGATGCTTCCTGTAAGATCGAGAATAGAATAGCAAAGCAACATGGAGGCAGGGAGATCACATTAGTAAGGGTGATTAGAATTGACGTGATTAGAAGTGCGACATGGAGGTTAGAAGATAAGGTGAAGAAACAACGTCAATATTTATCCTAAGGAATGCAAATTTCGAGGACGAAATTTCTATTTGAAGGGGAGTGTTGTAACATCCCGAAAATTTATAATTTCAGGATAAATAATCGTTTTACAATATTTGGAATTTTTAGGAATTTTTCTGGATTTTTCCGAGAACGCGGAATATTTTAATATTATTTCTCATTCTACGCGCACGTTGAGCAGAATTGGCAGAACGACTGTAACGCTCCCAAAGTTGGAAAATTTTATTACGAATAGTCATTTTCTAATATTTGTGATTTATGTGAATTCTTTTAGAATTTTTCGGAAACGACGAATATTTTAATATATTTCTCATTTTGCGTGCACACTGAGCCGAACCCGGGAAATGAAATATTTTTTCCGAGAACCTTGAACTATGGAAACGTCGACGGGGGATCTTACTAAACCCGAGGCCGGACACAGTTTACAAGGTTTCACATTTTTTGAGAAGATTCGACAGACGAAATAATAAAATACTGTATAAATTTTATCTATCAGATAAATTAATACTGACTTCGGTCAACTGTAACTACTGTCCAATAAATAATAACATGTATTAAAAATATTATCACATTATTCAAAATCTAATTTTGTATCACATCTATTAGTTTTAATTTCAAAAGAAAGATTAAATTTAATCCAAGCTTGTTATGGGAAGCTTCCTAACAATTTCCCTTGTAACACATTTTCTCTCTCTTTCCTCTCCTCTCACTCCACGGCAGACACTCTTTTTGGTGGAGTCAAAGGTGCTTTCTTCCTTTTATTAACTCATCTTCATTTTTCTAAACACCAAACATTTAACACATTTCTTGTAACACCCCAATTTTTGGTTAATTACGATTTTGCCCTTATTGTGCTGTTTTCTGATTTCTGTGTGTTATAAAATTAATTTGACTATTTCGTAACTGTATTTGAGTGTTTCGTGTGATTTCTCGAGTCAAGAAAATAATAATTTTTAGTAGGGAAAATCTTGTTTGATTATTTGAAATTTGGCGATCTTACTAAACCCAATCCGAATAATACATATATCAATCTTTTAATTTTTAGAATTTTTCTCGTATAATAAAAATATTTATCGTGCAGAAAAATCTGTGGGACCCACGTTTGGCTTGTGGGACCCACATTTGCTTTGTGGGACCACGTTTGGGTTTGTGGGCCCCACTTTTAGGAAAAAATTTACCAACGTAAAAGGCTTGTAAAATTCTAGACCAAAAGGTTAAAAATCCATAAAAATGGTTAGATTTAATAGATTAGTTAATTTAAAATCTAATTAAGTTAATCTAAATTAAGTTAATCTAAGTGATAATTAAATAGATTAAAACCTAATTAGTTTTTATCAAATTTTAATTAGACAATTGTATTAGTATAATTAAGTAGAAGATTAAGGATTCTAAGTAAATTAATGATTAACTAAAATACAAAGGAATCTAACTAACTTTTAATTAAACTTAATTAGGAGGACTTAAGCATAAATAAGTTATTAAAAATCAATCAAATTTTGATTAGAATTTCCTATAGCTATTTTTGGATCTATGCATGCATTATGCATTTAGTTGGTCAACAAAGGAGACAAAGCTCCATTATGAGTGTCCTATGGCCATTATTAAGCCAATTTTGTCAAAAAAGGATGGCTAGCTCTCTTATGAGCTCTACGACCATGCATGATGGGGGACTAATATTCACTTTGTTATTTCATTTCATTCATTCTACCTCATCCTTTCATTTCTCTCCTACCCAAAGAAACCAAAGAAAACTCCTAAGTCCCTTTTCTCCTACCATTGGCCAACACCATTTCTTCTACTTTCATCCATCAAAAATTTCATCCAACTTCATTTCCTAAATCTAAACCATATTCTAAGAACATCTCTAGTTGTGAGTTTTTGCTAAATCATCCATTTGGAGCTTGGAAAATCACTTTGAAGTTTCTTTCCTATAAGGTGAAAATTCTTGTTTCTTGTTTCTAATTTTATTTTTGATGTTCTAAGCCATGATTGATCCATGGTTTATCTTTTTCATCCATAGTTTATGACTTTATAATTTGTTTAAGCTTGTTAGGATTTTTCTTGAAGCTACACAAAATTTCTAAGGAGAGTCCAAGGAGATCTTGTCTTCCTTATAGGTAAGAGGAGATTTAATCTCATCAACCATGTGTGGTGGTGAGAAAATGGATGTAATTGTGGTGAAGAATCCATAAGGATTCATTCACTTGGTTGTTTGTTTTGTGATTAATTTTGTGTGCATGTTTATTGTCTTTTCTAGTTGTGATTAATTTTGTGTGCATGTTTATTGTCTTTTCTAATTGTGATTTATTATGCATGCAAGCATGTTTATAGCTTTGATATTTGGTATGTGTTTTATTATTGCTTTAATATATGGTATGTGTTCATAAATATATGTATATGTTCATAGATCTATGATAATTATTGTTGGATGTGCAAATATGTTGAGATTTGCAAAAAGTGTTCCAAAGAACACAAGATGAAGAGCTTATGGTTTTTGACTATGAAAAGAGAACCAATATGTTCTCAACCATTTTCTAAAAGAATAACCTAATTGATTTAATTAAGTTAAAGGATTTTTCAATGATTTAATGGATGAAAAATAATTTTAAATATGGTTTGTATAAAAGTGGTGATTTTCGCCAAAATACACTTTTAATGTTTAATTGATCCAAAAATTATTTTCTAAGTGTAAACTAGTTAGTTAACCTAAAAAGAATTCATTTACAATGGATTTTCAAGAAATAAATAAGTAAACAAATTTTTATTAGAAGTCTAGTATAGAAAAGAAATAAATTTTAGATACTTGAAAAATACTTACCTTTGAGTTTTAAAATATGTTAGCAATTTTCAAAGTGTATTTTATGGTTATAATAAAATAAATGAATTTTTAAAAAAAAAACGTAGAAAATATCATTTAGTGGATTTTCTAAATGAAATGCTTGTCAAAATTGATTAAAAATGAGCAAGTATTGAAGAATGTTTCAAAATGTCATTTAGAAAGCAAGAAATATTTTACGTAGTTAAAGAATAAAATTAACTATAGAAGAATTTATTAAAATCAAATTTTTGGGAAAAACGTCGAAATTATTACTTAGAGTAATTTTTGTAAGAAAAATAGAATATAATATTCAAATAATGTTTTTAGTTTGGAAAGTTTAAAAAATTTAATTTGGAATGTCAAGAAATATTTTATATAGTGAAAAATAGTAGAAATAGCTTACTGCGTATTTAAAATGGTGATTTTTAAACTACGCGATTGAGAAAATGATTTAAAATTGTTATGCGATTGAGAAAACGTTGAAAAATATTTACGTGATTGAAAAATGTCTGTAAAATGTGACGTAATTGTGAAAATGGGATAAAATATTTACGCGACTTATGGAAACAGTAAATTTTTCTGTCGGGTCAAAGTGGTGGACCGGACACGTTAGGAAATAGTATTGTCAAGTGGAGACATCTTATTTTTTTTTAATACTAAGGGTATTTTTGTAATTATGATGACAATGAGGATATTTATGTAATTATGATTCATGGTGATACGAGGGTATTTTTGTAATTATGGATCATTACATACATAGAGTGGTATGTCAATTTGGTTGAAATTGACGATTGGTGACGAGATGAATTACACCGTAGATTGCGGGTGTCCAGGCGTAGTGTGTTCATGTGGAGAACTTGGAGGCGTTAGTGTGCGTAGATTCCACATGTGGACGAGTTGGTAGCTCTCAGGCGCGTGGTAATCGAAAAACACACACTAGCGATCTCGACAAATACTATTCTTAATCATGATCTATTGGGACCGTATCGGTACTATGCCGGATGTACACGACGTGTTTGACCGTGTACTATTCACACGACGTATTTGATCGTGTGTCATCCACACGACGTATTTGTTGTGTGCTATTTACACGACGTATTTGGTTGTGTAATATTGGTTGAGGCGACTTTGATGTGCGGACATGTCTACCTAGGATCATTCTCTCTCGATGTTTGTGTTTAGCTCCATAGAGTAGGAATGAGTACGAGTACATGGCATATTTAATCTGCATCAACTTTGTGTGAATAATTATAATTTGATTTATGATATTTTGCATCTGTGACATTTATACTTGATTGAGATATGATATATGTTGTGCTAACATGATTTTGTTGCTTTTAATCGCTATATCCGTATGTTTTGTCGTTTTCTTCTTGCTATCTTTGGTAATGATGTAGATTGTCTCACCTCTTTGCATATATTTTTGTATTATTATTTATGTTCCGTAAAGTCGTTGAGGAAGTGGAAGGGAGCAAACTGTTGGATTGTCAATACAACGAGGAGCGAAGAACCGAGTGACCGATTCGAGGAAGGTGAACCTCGAGATCATCTATATCATATGGATTGATTGCAGCGTGGTATGATGTTACTGAGTATTTATGTCTTCCGATAATCTTCCCGAGGAGGATTCTTAGGAGGATCAGAACTTCTAGTGTTATGCTTGGGCTAGTTTATGGTTTGCTTTAAACCAGACAGTTTGCTGTTTTAATTAACTAGTTTATAATATGTAAATTATTTGTACCTATTAAACACAAAATCATATGTATAATTATGGTGTGTATGTAATAGTTTGTTTTATTTTATGTTTTTATTTTATTTTATAATATAATGTAAAAAAAAAAATATTTTTACAACTTATATTATTATATATTACGTAATAATTTATAACTTGGGTAGAGGTTATAATTATTGTTGAAAATGTGACATCCCTATTAGGGTGTGACATCTCTCTTCTCTTCTTCTTCTTCTTCTTCTCTTCTCTTCTTTTCTCCACCGTACACACCCTCTCATTGGAGATTATCTCCATTGTTTGCTACAACTAAACTCATATCTAGCATTCTTCCATCATTTCAAGACCATTCTCCTTGGTGACCATCCATGGTTCTTCTTCTTCCTCCATTTTTCACCATTGAAGCTAAAGCTTTGAACTTGGAGGTAAAGTCTTAACCTTTCTTTCACTTTCTTCTCATTTTCGTTTTTCTTGGTCACTTATGTGATCAAGAACTCTTTTCCCATGGTTTGAGTGGACATTATGGAAATCACTCATATTGGTGTTCTTCTTGAAGGGGAAAACGAAAATCTAGGGCAAGAAGAGGTAACACCTTGTGTTGTCTTCCAAATAGCTAAGAGGGAGATGATCCTCTTCAACCAATCTTGGTAGTAAGGGAATGTCTTGTATGTGTGTGGTTGTTGATTTCTGAATCCATGTATAAAGTTCTCTCATTTTTATGTTGTTCTTGATGATAGCGTATTTTGTTGGATTTGTATGATTTATTGATGCCTCTTGCATGATTTGAAGGTATATTTGAGTACCTTGATGATTAAATATGACAAGGATTAGTTTGGTTTGAGTTAAAGGACACGAGAACTCATTTTCGCAAATTTCGCGTGGTAATCGATTACACGGGGCTTGTAATCGATTACCAAGCTCTTAAGGGCGAAACCGTGATTCGGAAATCTGTAATCGATTACATCTTGTGTGTAATCGATTACATTTAGATTTGTCTAGCTTTGTAATCGATTACAAGAATGGTGTAATCGATTACCAAGCCTATGATCTTATGAAATGGTGCTTCGGGAATCACGTAATCGATTACAACTTGTGGGTAATCGATTAATGGGGAAAATCGTTTAAACCGTGTAATCGATTGCCACTTATTTGTGTAATCGATTACCAAGGCCTTGAAGTTACAGAACGTGATTCTGGGGATCATGTAATCGATTACAATGAGATTGTAATCGATTATAGGGATCTGTTTATTTGTGTCGATTACCGGGGTGATGTAATCGATTACAAGACCCAAAAATGAGATTTTTAAGCTGGAAATGATTGAAATTATGGTCCTTTGTCCTCTGTAACTCAAACATAACCTAAAAACTCTGGATTCGAGGATTTTACTTTACTTAAAGGTGATAGGAATATGTATTCATACCGATAGAGAAGAAATGATTTTGAAAATGGAATTCTTGGATCCATGACATGGAAATTGTGGTACGTGTGTGATAAGGAACATATATTGATGCTTATATTGGCCTATTGTGGCATGTTATGTAATGGTATGAGATTGTGAATCATACTTGTTGATGCATAGTGTCATATGCATTGTGAATGTCCTTGTGGACTGTTGTAAGGTCAAGTTGCTTAGGAGATTGAACACATCTTAGTGCGGGTGCGAGTAGACAAGTGTGGGCCGTGTTATGACCTCGGGGGCGTCGGGGTGCGGGTCCCTCACATGGACAGTTTAGAGCTCCTCTGTGCCGTGGGGCAAACCGATGCAAACACACCGACGATCCGGACTTGACACTGTCCTATATCGTGATCTAGTGTAGAATGTCTGTACAATGCCATGATTACGCATGAGAAAATTTATTGATAGCACTGGCCTCGGCAGCCGAGTTACAGACATGTCTCCTGATCTTTCTCTCCGACTATTTGAGTCTAGCTCCATGGAGTAGGAATTGGGAAAGCATGCATCGTGCATCGTTCATTACTGGTCTTATAAACTGTTGAGCATGAATACATGTAAATGATTATCTGATTGTTGTGCTGATTTCTGGAAATACTATTGTAATCTGCCTGCTATTGCTTACTGTTGTTCTACCTTTACTATAAATATCATTGTTGTTACTGACTCTGATTATTGCTTAGAATTGAATTACTTTTATTATAATTTCCGTTGTTGTTATTGATAAATATATGAACTGTATTGCTCGGTGGGCACTTTGCGTCGTGCTATTTTCTTACTGCCAATAGTGGTAATGAAAGACGGGTGTCTCACCTCTTTCCTATATTTTTGTATTGTTGTTTTATATTCATATTTGATAAAAGATCGTGAAGAAGGTGATGGGGAACCACACCTTGCCGATGGGGTTGGGAACCTGGCAAGATTTCTTCGATTTCGTAGGAGTGTAGCTGCGTGGAGGCATTGATGCCTGTTGTGTCAACTGGGACATCGAGTGTCATATGCATATGGGGTTGCGGCTTTGTCTGCTGGTAGTACCCATCCCTGGGTTATTACTTCTCCCCTTTTACGTGTTTTATTCCCGCTGTATTTTTTATTTGACTCTGTAATTATTACATTCTATGTTATCAGTACTTTGTATAAATTGACTATAAAATATATAAGGAAATTATTCTATTTCGTGGTTGTATTATGGGTCGAATATATTTATACTTCATTCGAGGCTCGTATTTTCTACTTATGCATATTGTCAAATATATATATATATATATACTCTTGAGAATTTGAATGACTGTTATCATGACTGTGACACACTTGGATTTAGTAATTGTGGTGTAATGACGATTACGCTCCGGTTGCTACATCAAGGGGTGTTACGAAAGTAACATGGTCCGCACAATAGGATCTTTGTTTTAGTTCTTTTGCTATGTTCCCTCTTCCTTTGGGCTATGTACTTGATTTGTGTATGTTGAGAATGATAATATGTTATGACCCTTAGACTGTTATGATTTGCGTACTTGATCTATTTTAGTTCTGATATCTCTGGGTAAGGTTTGCCTTATAGTAAAGGCACTCTTTATCTTTGAAGTAGGTTATTTCTATTTCGGTCTAACTATTTAAATTTTATTTAAATAGTGGGCTGGTGTATTTTGATTTACAAGTCTCTTATCTATCTCTAAATTAGAAATATAATGGAAGTTTTTGAGCATCAGAAGTGGATGGATAATAGGGTGGGTCCTGATAGGAGAAGAGTTACAGATGAGTTCATGGCAGGGGTTAACGAGATTGTTGAGTTTGTTTGCGCACAAGAACAATTTAAAACAATAGGAAAGTTGAGGTGTCCATGTAAAAAATGCAAATGTAAGGCATATCACTTTGTTGATGACGCCAAGGCACACCTGTGTATGAAGGGGTTTATGAGCGATTACTATTATTGAACTAACCATGACAAACCAAGGCCTCACATTCCCCTAGTGGTTGTAGACAATTCATACTATGGAAGTAGTGGGATAAGGGAAGACTTCAATAGGTACGAGCAGATGGTAATAGATGTTGTTGGACCCTCTATTGGCAATTATATTGAGCAACAAGGGTTTGTTTATGCAGAACAAATAAGGGAAGATCCTAACCCAGAGGCTAAAAGATTCTTTGAAATGTTGTCAGCTGCATAAGTTCCCTTGTATGATGGGTGTGACAATTACTCCGAATTGTCAACTACGTGTGAAGCTCTAAGTATCAAATCTGATTTCAATATCTCTGAGACTTGTTTTAATTAGTGGCTGGAGTTTATGGGAAATGCATTGCCAAATGATAATCGAAAGCCTAGAAATTTCTACCATGCAAAGAAAGCAGTGGAACGACTAGGGCTGGGCTGCAAAAAGATTTCTTGTTGTCCAAATGGATGCATGCTTTATCATCCTCCTTATGAGAATCTTCATAGTTGTAGATTTTGTGGCGAGAACCGTTATAGAAGCATCACTAGAAATGGTAAGGTCAAATAAATTCCTCAGAAAAAAAATGTGGTATTTCCTATTTATCCCAAGGCTACAACGACTTTATTCCTCGATGCAAATGGCGTCTCAAATGAGATGGCATCGTGAGAATGAGAGGGAGACGGGGTCTTTGTCCCACCCATCTGATGGAGAAGCCTGGAAATATTTTGACGAGACATATCCTGAATTTGCAGAAGACCCTCGAAATGTGAGGCTAGGGTTATGTGCTGATGGATTTGCTCCATTTGACAAAACAGGTGGGACTTAATGTTAGCCAGTAATCGTTACTCCTTACAATCTACCTCCGTGGATGTGCATGAAAAGAGAGTTCATGTTCTTAACTATCATAATTCCAGGCCCTTCCACTCTAAAAAGTAAAATTGATGTGTACTTGCAGACGCTTATAGATGAATTGAAACTTCTGTGGAATACCGGTGTCATGACCTATGATGTCTTACGACAACAAAACTTTGTCATGAAGACTTGTTTGATGTGGACGATTAATGATTTCCTTGCATATGGGATGTTATCAGGTTAGATGACAATGGGAAAACTTGTTTGTCCAATTTGTATGGAGCACTCAAAAGCATTCACACTTAAACATAGCCGAAAGACATCATATTTTGATTGTCACTGTCAATTCTTGCCACATGATCATTGCTATAGAAGGAACAAAAATGCTTTTACAAAGAGACTTTTTGAAACTTCATTACCCCCACGAAGGTTGACTGGTGAAGAAGTGTGAGATAGGGTAAGACATATACCTAACATAACTGAATCAATAGGAGAAAGTCTACCAGGGTATGGTATTTATCACAACTGCACAAAACGAAGCATCTTTTGGGAATTGCCTTATTGGAAAACAAATCTTCTCCCGCATAATCTGGATGTCATGTATATTGAGAGAAATGTGTTTCTTAATATCATATACACAGTTATGGATACTAAGGGCAAGACAAAAGACAATTTTAATGCTAGACTGAACTTGGCAGAATATTGTAAACTACAGGATCTAGAGCTGCAGGATGGTGGAGGTGGAAAGCTAAAAAAAACCCAAAGCGCAATACACATTGACTAAGCAACAAAGATTAGTCATGTGCGAATGGGTTAAACAAGTGAAGCTACCAGATGGGTATGCCTCCAATTTGGATAGATGCATTGATATGAGGGAAGCAAAGTTGTTTGGTATGAAGAGTCGTGATTGCCATATGTTCATGCAACGTTTGCTCCTAATTGCATTCAAGGCATTACCCAAGCCCATTTGGAATGCACTTACTGAGTTGAGTATATTCTTTAGAGAATTAACTTCGCTGTTGTTGAGAAAGGATAAATTACATGAGATGGAGCAAAACATTGCAATTATTTTATGTAAATTGGAACAAATATTTCCTCCGAGCTTCTTTGATTCGATAGAGCATATTCCAATTCATTTGTCCTACTAAGCAAGGGTTGGTGGTCCTGTGTAATATTGATGGTTGTATCCCTTTGAAAGGTTGAGTCATCTATCTATCTATCTTTACATTTTTCAATTAAATCCTCATAATGTATTTGTTACATTGATGTTCTCAATTAATAGGTTTATACGTATCTTAAAAGATAAGGTCACGAACTCAGCTGCAGTTGAAGGTTCCATTTGTGAAGCTTATTTAGTGGAGGAGACCTCTACTTTTGCATCTTACTACTATCCACCCACTGTTCCATCTAGAAGGACAAGAGTGCCACGGAATGACGATGGGGGTGAAGGTGGTTCAATTATTCCATCATTCTCTATTTTTAATTTTCCCACTCATCCTATTAGAAAACGCAAATCTTGCATCTTACAAGAAAGGGAAATGAGTGCTGCACACTTGTATGTTCTTCTAAATTGTCCTGAGATGAAGCCTTTTTTAAAGTAAGCTTCTAAGTTGTTCTTTTAATTTCACATATCATGATTAAATCTATGAAGTGATTTAATCTATGATTTTAATTCAGCATATATGCAGATTTGCTATGAGAACTTAGTCTAAATGACTTGGAAGTGGACAAACAAATCTCCACAACATTTCCCATATGGTTTAAAGAACATGTATGCTAAATATCATCTACCTAATTTTCCTGTTAATTCCCTCATTACTTGTTTAGCTAGAACTAATTAACTAAACCATTTGTGATATAGGTGTTCAATAACAATATTGAAGATGAACTTCTGAGGAGTTTGGCATGGGGGCCCTCAAACAAAGTAAACATGTGGCAAACATATTCAATAAACAGTTACAAATTCAATACAAAAGATCATGATCAAGGGATGGGCACAACAAATTATGGTGTATGTGTTCGAGGTGGCGAGAATGAGACAATGGAAAATGATTGCTATGGGGTTTTAACTGACATTGTTGAAATGCAGTATATTGGGTGGCCCTTAAAGATGCTAGTTCTATTCAAATGTGATTGGTTTGATCCCACCCCAAATCAAGGGACAAGGATAAATAATTATGGAATTGTTGAAATTAAAGCATCTAAAAGGTATAAGATTTATGATCCATTTATTCTTGCACAACAAGCAGAGCAAGTGTACTACACACATTATCCTAAAAGGTAGCGAGGGTGGTTAGTTATTATTAAAACTAAGGCATGAAGCATAATTCAAACTTTAGAAACAAAAAACCCTGGAATAGATAATCCATACCAAGATGAGTCAGTCTTGCAAATGCCTATGATAGTTGCAAACGATGATCTTGAACAAAGTCTTGTTGATATAGTTGGTGTCGCAGAGGAAGTACACGGTCCAACCTTGAACCAGTTTGATTTGGAAGAAGAAGAAGAAGAAGAAGAAGAAGAAGAAGAAGAAGAAGAAGAAGAAGAAGAAGAAGAAGAAGAAGAAGAAGAAGAAGAAGAAGAAGAAGAAGAAGAAGAAGAAGAAATGATGATGATGATGATGATGATGATGATGATGATGATGATGATGATGATGATGATGATGATGATGATGATGATGATGATGATGATGATGATGATGATGATGATGATGATGATGATGATGATGATGATGATGATGATTCTAACTAGATTTGTCATTTTTTTAATGAAATTATTAACGCACTCATGTGTTTTGTATTTATGACCTATTAGTTAATATATGCTTACGTGATTGTGGATTTTTTTAAATTTATTACTCTTCTAGTTTTGTACTAATTTTCTATGTTAATTTAATTGTACCTAATTGAATTTTATCATTACCCTTTGCATATAGATGGTAGGTAGAAGGAGAGACAGAGGTAGATGGAGAGGTATCTCTTAGACTGGGCCTACACCTATCTTATCTCCCCATTCTCAGACTGGGCCTACATCTATCATGCTTTCCCATTCTCATATTGGACCTACACTTATCCCATCTTCACATACCCCATCTCTCCATTCTCATATTGAACCTACACCTATCTCATCTCCCTATTCTCAGACTGGATCTACATCTCTCCCATCTTCCCACTCTCAGACTGGAGCTACATCTATCTTATCTCCCCATTCTCAGACTGAGCCTACATCTATCATGTCTCCCCATTCTCAGATTAGACCTACACCTATCCCATCTTCACATATCTCATCTCCCCATTCTCAGACTAGGCCTACATCTATCCCATATCCCCACTTTCAGACTAGACCTACACCTATCTCATCTTCACATATCCCATCTCCCCATTCACAAACTGGACCTACATCTATCCCATCTCCTCACTCTCAGACTGGACCTACAACTATCCCATCTCCCCAATCTCAGAACGGGGTTGCACATATTTCATCTTCACATACCCTATATCTTCATTCTCAAATTAGGCCTACACCCTCCTCAGCTGCACCTTTACATATATCGGGTGACCCTTCAACTAGTTCATTTGCACCTCGACACCTTGACGCAACAACATCTACACCAGAGAACATTAGGTGGGGGAAAAAGGATGTACATGGACGTATTTGGATCAAGCCCGCCAACAAAGATCAGTAAGTTATTCTAATTATAAAATTTAATTCTAAAAGAAGAAGTGTATATATATATATATATATATATATATTCATATTTTGACTTTCAGGTTTTATCCCGATGTTGGAACGACACGAGATATAACTACCATATTCAAAAGGAAGTATGATCAGCCTTGGACATATTGGACAGATATACTCGACATTGTGCATGATATGTGGTTTAGAGAATTTGGGGTAATGTTCTTTTAATTCTTGTTATTAATTTATTATTAATTTACAAATATTGTATTTGATTAATTAATATTTTCATCAATGTAGGTGAAATACAAGTGGTTACCTGAACATAATGATATGATTAGAAAGATATTTGAAATGAAGGGATCTAGTGCGCTCTCAAATAATCTATTCAAGATGCACGATCAAAAGGATAAGGGTATATGGATTCAACCAGATGCTTTGGCACAACTATGGGCTAAATGGAGTGATCCTTCCTGGCAAGCACTGTCCATGAGAAACAGTAGAAATAGATAAGCTAAAGAGGGTCTCAATGTGCATACCAGAGGATCCATATCTGCAACAGAGCACTGCAGGAGAATGGTAAGAGATGTGACATCCTTATAATTATACCATATACTCTTTGTACTATTGCTAATGTTGAGTTATTGTGGATAATGTCGTGAGTTGGGTTTACATTTAATCTAAATCAGTTACAATTATTGATGAAAATTTTGGGTTATTTCCTTTTCATATTACCAAGTCCTTCACTCTAAAGCCAACGAGCTCATCGTTGGCAGATTGGCTCATTTGGGTTTCACTTTCTCTTTAACTGGACATGTTATTACGGGGAAGGAGCTAGTTGATTTTGGCTTAAGATTTACTTATTAAGGAGTTGTCCAAAGACCATTAATCCCTAACTAGAAGTTATAAAGCAAGCTTGAACAGCATAAGCAATTTGCTTCTCTACTTATCTTTCTTTTATTGTATTTAATTTGTTAAATTTGTTAAATTGGTTTAGCTTTCTTCCACAACAATGAACAATGTTATACAAAATGTCTAACAACCAAAGTTTTGCATATCATCTTTACATCTTACTTTTGAGATGGTAGTTAATGGAGTGATACTGCAGTTCATATGCTTGATTCTTTTATAAAGCAATGGCTTTTGTTACCTGTCTGCTGAAACTTGTCAAGGACAAAATTGTCTTGAGACTGAGACCAAGACTTACATTTTAATTGCAGGGAAAAATTTCTAATAAGTGATTTTTAATTTTAATTACTTCATATTACAGTGAAACTGTAATTGTTTGGAAGCTTTAAAATGGCACTTAATAGGATTTTTATTGTTTCTGCATTGTCAGATGGACCATTAGGCTTGGCTTTGTTTGGGAGAAACTAGAGGAATATGTAACGCCCCAATTTTTAGAAAATATTCTGAATGTATTGTTTTCTGTTTTTCATGCTTTTGTATGAATGACCGCTGTGTCCCTATTTTTCTGCTCTCGATTTCTGTATGAAAACAATTGCGATAATCTTGGCTCAAATTTTATTTGATCGTTTTACGTAGTTTGCTTGAGACGGTAAAATAAAAATTTTTTCGAACTCATTTGTATTAATGTTTTGAAAGATATACAACTATATAATCTGCTGGATATTTTATTTGAACGTTTTGGACGATTACCTACGTTGTGGGAAAAAATGAAAAAATGACCGTTACGTCCCGAACGTCTTGTTTTATTTGTTTTTGCTTGTTTTTAATTGTTTTCTTCTTGATTTAATGCCGAAAATATTGTCTGTGATTTTATATGGACTTTTTGTGTGATTTGCTCCGGCGGGAAAATAATATTTTCGGGCGGAAAAATCTTATTTTATTATTTAGAATTGGGGGATCTACTTAAACTTGGATTCTAAATGAGACTAAAAATAATCTTTTTAATTTTTAGGATTTAATCGTCAAATAAAATAATTTTATATTATTATAATATTATTTTATTAGTCAGTATAATTTAGTGACAGTGGACCCGGAAATATTTTGCGGGACCCACAATTAGCAGAACGGTTAGATCGGTAGCTTAATTAATCACCGTAAGCAGTAGAACTTTCCAGAACAGGCTGACTCAGCTAGCTGACTCAGCAAAAAATTAAATACACTGTGTGACTCAGCATGTGAGTCACCATGAGCCAACCAATGGAAATCAAGCTTGCTCACCAAGACTTAATCCTAGCCTTTCATGCATCCAATGGCTTGGATGAAGCCAAGCAAGGTGCCCACCTTGCACACCACTTGAGTGCTACGGCCAAGAGGCCTTTGAAGACCAAAATTACATTTCTCCTTCATCACTTTTCTCTCTTCTCTCTCATCAAGAACCCTAGCCACCATTGTTGTTCCTTTTTCTCCTTCCATTCGGCCAAGCTTGTTTCTTAACCATCCAACCATCCAAAAATTTTTCTAACCAAGTTTCCTTAACCTAAACACTATTCTAAGAACCTTTCTAGTTGGAAGTTTCTTCAAAATCTTCCATTAAGGACTTGGAAATCAACCTTGTAAATTTGACCTAGAAGGTGAAATATCATATTTTTCTTTTCTCTCTTCTTTTTCAAAGTTCTAAACCATGATTTCTCTATGGTTTAGCTTCTTTTTCATGGTTAATAACATGTAGATTTTATTTGAGATTTTTAGGTATTTGGTGGAGTGAAAACCGAACCATAGGAGGTGTGAAAGCAAGCTTTTTGTCTTCATTTAAGGTAAGAGGAAGACAATTCTTATCATCCCTTGATGGTGGTAAGAAGATGGATTGTTTGTAGAATCCATAAGGATTCGGTTGTGGTGTGTTTATTGATGTGTATTTGTTAATTTTTGTGGTTGCTAGTAGCTTAAGTGTTGTATGTTAGTAGCTTTCTTGTTTGGTGATTGTAATAATTTTGCATGTTTATTAGCTTTTGATTGTATGTCTATAAGCTTTAATTTAGGTTTTATGTGTTAGAAATATTTTGCATGTGTTAGAAATATAAATGCATGTGTTAGAATTGTATGATAAGGTTTAAGATGTGAATAACATGTGTAAATTTGCATGAGTGTTCCAAAGAACACATTCCCTAGCTCACGGCAATGACAAAGTGTGAGGACCAAAATGTTCTCTTCATTTTTCCTAAAGTGCAACTTAATTAATTAGGAGAAATAAGAAGGTTTTAAATTGTTTTGATCAAAGAAAAGGAATTTAGAAATCAAATGGTAAAGATTTAGTAAATTTTGGGCCAACATGCCTAAAGGATTTATTTGATTCAAAATCATTACTTTATAACATGATTTAATGAACTTAGATAAGATAATACCTTTGACATGATTTAGAAATCAAATGAAAAAGTTTTACAAAATTCGGCCAACATGCCACTATAGGTAATTATGATTTCTAAAACTTGATTCAAAACCTTTTTCAATCAAAAAGAGACAATACAAGTTAAGAAGAAATTTTCTATAATGATTTTTGAAGAAACAAATTGAGTAGAATTAAGCTTAAAGGATTAAAACTAGTGATTTTATCATTAGGAAGTAAAATACAGAAATTTTGAGAAATTTTCTAACATATAGCTCACTTTAAGTTTTAAAGCATGTTAGAGATTTCAAAAAGAATTAAATGATATGGTTAAAAATTAGGTAAATAGAAAATTTTATGAAAAATTTAGAAAACCATTATTATAAGTTTATAAACTAAATGTCAATTTTTAGTAAAAATGAACCTATAAGATAATAAAAATATCCTAAAGACAATTATGCGGTATGAAAAATTATTCTACGTAGTTTAAATGTACTAAGTACTATTTCTATCTGTTTAAACAGTAATTTTAAGGGCATTCGAATAAGAAAATGATTTAAAAATCTTACGCGATTGAGAAAACGTATTAAAAATGCTACGCGATTTTAAAAACAGAAAAATATCTTTACCCGATTTTTAAACGTTTGTAAAACGACGGAATTATGAAAATGCGATAAAATTTCTACGCGATTGACCGTTACTATATTTATTTTATCTTTGTCGGGAAAAAGTGAACCCGCATGGGCTTTTGAAAATCTATATCTTTGTCGGGAAAATGTGAACCCGTACTGAGGCTTTTGAAAATCTATTTCTTGTCGGGAAAATGTGAACCCGTACTGAGTTTTTGAGAATTATTTTTGTCGGGAAAATGTGAACCCGTATGTGCTTTCCATCTATACGTTATGTGTGCCATGTATTTGGTGGAATTGTTGTGAGACGAATCACATCGTGTTGTCGATGCGATAAACGTAGTGTGGTTCATTGTTCTAATGAACTTGGAGGCTTTAGTGTACGGGATCCCACATGTGGATGAGTTGGTCGCCCATTTGGGCCGTGGTAAACCGATAGCACACTATGGTACTCGACGTACACTATATTTAATCGAGATTTGTGAAATCTAGTAGTACATTTGCCTGTAGTGCCACAACGTGAGACCGTGAACTACACCACGCCTGGATTGATGCATTCCTGTGTCGTGGGGCTATAGACGCAACGTGTGACAGCGCAATAGTTGGTGGGGCAGCCGTGGTACTATTAGGTTTTGCGAATCATTCCTCTCTTTGATACTTGTGTTTTCTTTAGCTCCATGGAGTAGGATTTTGTTATATTATTTATTTATCTCTATGTCTATCTGTTTCCATCTTATCTATTTATTGTCTATCCGTTCTTTCATTTGTTTATTTTATCTGTTTATTTTTATATTTCTTATTTTATCTGTGAGGTTTTATACGTGATGTGATATATTGTGATGATATCTGAATTTTACTTCAATTTATTATTATAATTGTTAAAGCTTTATGTATTGCATGAACCTTGTATATATATTGTTTGTCGTCTTTTTTATTGGCCATGTTGTGATGATTTTATGTTGTCTTACCTCTTTGTTATATGTATTTTCTGTTTATTTATTTTACGCGGTAAAGACTTCGAGGAAGAGGAACAGCCCCTTGAGATCGTGTACCCGAAGAGGAGGAAGACCGCAAGCGAGACGATCGGTTGACGATCAAGAACCATCCGATCATCCATATCCTCCGGATTGATTGTGAGGATGGCGACGCCTTGGATTTTGGGATTCATAGAGTTGGTATTTCATGTAGGTGCTCTGGCTTGGCATCTACGAGGAGATCGTGACTCTGTGACGTATGCAGGACGTGTGACTGTGATCCTACGTCATCGTTTTGATGAAGAGCCTGTTATGACTACGACGTTATTTCTGCACTTAGAGTTACCCTTATCCATTAGGCGTTATTGGGGTGTCTTGAAAACCCGAGCCTAGTGAGATAAGCATCGTATCGACCTGCGCGATCCCGTTATCGCCGTGTGTCGAGACATCCAGATATCTATCTCCGATGATCATTTTCATCTTGAGAGTGATCCATCGAGGATTAGATAATCATGATGTTTTTTTTGGGCGCGTCGGCGTATGTACGTATATATTAACTCTTTTATTGCTTTCTTTCTTGTTTTTGTTTAAATATTTGTAGTCTTAGTTGTAAATTATTTGTACTGAGTTTATAACTTAATCCTATGTATATTATTAGTGATGATGTTTTTTTTTTATTATTTCGGCTATCGGGAATTATTTTACAACCGTAATAATATTTAACAAATGTTTCACAACTTGGGTAGATTTTATTTCTATTTCTTTTATTTTCTTTTATGTGTGACATCCTCCAAAGGGGTGTTATAGAATACATATACTCTTTGTATAAAGATTTTAAGATTTTCTCTTGTCTCTGTTTATGCACGTATTCATTCTTCTCCCCTCTCCCACACTTTGTATTGATTGCAACATAAAATTGCCAATGAACTTTAGGTAAATGATGATCCTATGTTTGTGATCACCCAATCAGCTTATGAAAAGCAGCACCCTATTTACATTGGTGATAAATTAGATCAGGAATTGGATTTTTGTTTTAGTTGGGCCTTTTTTCACATAATACTCTTATAGATTTGAAGCATTGTTGCAGTATGACACTGAATAGGTCAACAAATTGAAACTATGAGAATGCCATGTCACTTAAAGATTTAGCATTTGTTTGAGAACAAAATGAGGAGGGAAAGCAAATTAGGGGAACTAAAATGGCGAAGTATACAATAATTTTCTCCTCTCTTGTTTGGATGTCATATAAATAAGAGGAACTAAAATGTAGAAAAAAATTTAAAATCAAACATTCACCCATAACTAATTTTGTTGAGATAATATTTTAAGATGGATAATTATGTAATTTGGTATACTGTCACTGTATAATCAAATTGTCTCTTCCCTTGGGCCTTGATATACTCAATTTTTATTCCAAATGATAGGGTTTGGGAATATTGATATGCAATTTAAGTATTTAACAACTTTGGATTTAGAACTTTTTGAACATGTCATTATCTATCTAAATGTATTCAGCACTAACAACATTTACACATTCTCTGGTTGAAAATAAATTCTTTCAACTTATCTGCATAAATGAAAATATTCCATTACCATTTCTTTGTTCAATATCTGACATGGCTGACCTAAATTGTGTCTACTTTGGAGCTGGCTCTTCATTTTTAATGTTCAGTTGCCATATGGTACTTGACTGGTTGTTGTTAGTCACTTATTTTGATATGTTACTTTACAAGTTTCTGTTTATCAGGTGTAATATTGCCTATTTTCATTTGAATTTTTTCTATATCTTATCATAAGGTTAAACAAAACTTTGTTTCCTTTTCAACTTAATCATGTTATTTATTCCACTACTATGCTTTGCAAGTATTGTTAAATTCTGGTCATGTGTAAACTTGTTAAACGAAACTAGTTACAGCTAATTGCTTACTTACAGTTGTAAAGATGCTAACCAACCGAACAGTTTTCAGAGTAACCTTTTCTTCTAATAAATTACTTTTAAGTTGCAGGCCTTTTTAACAATTATTTAATACAAATGATTTCTAAAGCAATATTCAATTGAACAGGGAAAGCAACGCTAGTTTTCATTGGATGGAAATTACATTCAGAACACTTTCTTGCTTTTGAGGCTACTACTAATACTTGCTTTTTGTCTTTTCAGGCGAATCAGATGTCCAGGGAGCCAAACTTTTTTGACATCTACAAGCGACTTCATCGATCCAAGGAGAATTCAGAAGAGTTTAACACTTTGGAAGCAGCAAGGATTGCGGTAAGCATAAGTTAACATTTAAGTTACATCAATTTTTAAGTACAAATGTCTTATAACTACTTTGTAGGAAGAGTATGAAAGGCGGATGGCTAAGTGGCAATCCCAGCATGATGAAGGTAGCAGCAGTTAAGAATCTGCTAACAGTATCTATTTAGATGTTGTTGGAGGACCCAACAAGAAAGGGCGCATATATGAATTAGGTTCACAAGCAACTAATGTTATTAGATTATCTTCCGCTCCCCCCTCCTCTTCCATTGATGGAGTATCATCAACAAAGATGTCTGCAATGAATGCCAAAATTCAGGCTTTAACAGATGAGCTTCATCAAAAGAATCTTGAACAACAAATGATGAAGCAAAAGATAGAAGAATGAGAGGAGAGGTTTATGATTCTTCTTGTGGGTAGTCAATTTAGAGTGCCATCAATTGTAGCTTCACAGCCTGAGCCTTCTCATATTGCACCTAGAGAAGATGATGACCATCATGATGATGAGATGGGTGGTGATGATGATAACCCAAATCTATGATTAGTTTTATTTTTTATATTTTCATTGACAATTTTAGTTACTATTTCAATATTTACAATGATAATTAATTATTACTTTGCATCTTGGTACAAATATTTGTGATGATGTTAACAAATTGTGATTTCTTATGCTATTATTGTGATGGTTAATTGCATCGAGTTTAGTTATAAAATATAATTTTGAAAAATTTAATTTTAGAGACAGAATAGGTTGTTTTTTATTTTAAAAAAATGATTATTGGATTTAGAGATGGAATATTTCCATCTCTAACTTCATTTTGGATTTAGAGATGGAATTAGAAATGGGACTCCATTTTGGATTTAGAGACAGAATTAGAGATGGAAAAGTGTCGTCTCTAATTTTAGAGACGGAATTAGAGACGGAAGAGGGTCGTCTCTAATGTAATCATTTTATATTTTAAAGATAATATCCATCTCTAATTAGAGACGATTTTTTTTTAGTTAGAGACAGAATTTATCCATCTCTAATTAGAGACGAAATTTATATGTCTCTAATTTAGAGACGGAACTCGTTTTTCATCTCTAAATATTTAGAGACGCCAATTTTAGAGACAGAACGATTTTCATCTCTAATTCTGTCTCTAAATCTTTAGAGACAAAATTTTACCCTTTTAGAGATGGAACGAATTCCGTCTCTAAATCCAAAATTTTTGGTAGTGAATTTGCTCAGATATTCTCAGGGGAGTCACAACAACATATAGATTCTGTACATTATTTTTTGACTTGTTGAGGGACATCGACATTATCAACAACATCATCATTATGGATCAAAGGAGATGACACTATCTCTAAAAAAGGTACAAAGGGAATAGGAACGATAACAAGATCCTCTCTCAAATTAACAATAGACAACTCCTGAATTCCACCATGCTCTAACTCCCCTTCAAAATAGACAACCTGATCGGATTCAATAACTCTAGTAGTATGAGAAGGACAATAGAACCTCGAACCCCTTGAGCCAATACAATAACCAATGAAAAAAGCACTAATAGTTTTGGGATCAAGTTTATTTAAATGTGGGTTATAATGCCTCACATTTGCCTTACAACCCCAAACACGAAAAAGCCTCAAAATAGGTCATTCGCTTGTCAAAATCTCATATGAAGTATTCAACACAGATTTACTTATCACATGATTCAATATCTAACCAGCAGTCTTCAAGACATCTCCCTACGAGAATTTTGGAAGAATAGAATGACTAAGCATACATCTTACCATATCCATAAGAGTACGGTTTCGCCTTTCTACAACTTTGTTTTGTTGCAGAGTGCCAGACATGGTGCATTGTTCCTCAATACTACAGTCCTACAAGAACCTAGCAAAAGGTTTGAGATTTCTACCAATTTCATCATACCCGTCATAGTACTCACCACCCCTATTAGACCTCACACAATGATCTGCTTATTAAATTTTAATTCAACAATTGCTTTGAATGCTTTTAAAAGCATCTAAAGAGTTAGAATTTTTACGCAACAAATCAATCCACTCGTATCTAGAGAAGTTATCAATAAAGGTGATAAAGTACCTAAAATTGCTATAGCAATAGGATTAATAGTCCACAAATGTCTGTATGAACTAACCGTAGTATTCCTTCACTTCTGGTAATCTCACTCCTCCTGACTCCACCTGTAAGTTCCCTTTTTATGAAATCAATATAATTATCAAAATTAGAGAAGTCCAGATTATGAAGAATATTCTCCTTAATCAACCTCTCCATTTTCTCCCTAAATATGTGTCCTAAACGTTTGTGCCACAACATCGAAGAGTTTTCAGTAACTCTATCATGCTTGTTCCCAACATTATTATTGATATCTTAACGTCGTTAGATCAACAGAAAGGGTCAATCCACTAATTTTGTAGCGCGTTTATGATCATCATTCACATCATCATGCTTAGTCTTGATCAACACAAAGAGGTCATAGGCCCTTCTAGATTTATCAATAGCCTTAAAACAATTGGTTAACATTATTCGCTTCATGAAAACTCTCCTTAATCGCTTTGTCCATGCTATACTTTATGGTCATGAGACAAACTTAATTAGAATGATCTCACCTTTTATATTTCACCCTAATCACGGTAGAAGACATATCTATGGGCTTCGAGTCTCATCTACAGCGAGAGCAACATCAATAACATAGATGACCATAAATAAACTCATTGACTCAATTCAGTCCTCATAATTGGTCCAACACAGCTTTGTCAAAACATTTATTTTCATAAGCAAAGTTGAATCAATATTTTAAAGGGAGATTTTTCTTGTGAGTATTTCAATAAACAAGATGAGCAATAGCCACAATGAAACTCTCACATACAATTGTAATCTCGCCTAAGGATCCTAAATTATAATGCAAGAGTAGATTCTCACTGTCATTAAAATCATATCCCTAAAGTTAGTACCAAGTGGATACTGAAAACTCTAAGGACATAGCCTCAATGCCCTTAACAAATTATTAGGAATTATATTAATAAAGATAAACCGATAGAGTAAGTGCATTATCAACATACTCCACAATGCCACAAAATAACAACATTTTATCAACAAAATAAGCACCTAGCCACAATTGGTCATGCGTAGGTGACCTTACAATTATGCAAAGTGCCCCCAAACAGTATAATAATACTTTAAACAGTAACTCTCAAAATCAAATCGCATAACTAACAACAAAATAAATAATTTTCAAAAATTACATATTAATTTATGCACAAAATAACACTAAAAATTATTTCAGTGACCAAACAACGTCAACTCTGGGAGTGCATAATATATATTATGTCTAAAAATATCACAATAATACACAAAATTTTTCAGAGGTAAAAGAGGAGAGTACCATATATTTTTAACAACTTTAATCTCTATAACTTTTGAAATAAATAATAAATAGGCATGAAAAAATAAATAAATTCACAAAAACATACAAGAGGGTGCATGGAGCACAAACCCAAAAAACAAAATTGAAAAAGAAATGTTTTACAGGTCTCACATGCCTACACGCGCCAAAGATGAGAGTGGGATTGCGCAGAAGAGTATCTCATCTCCTTCACCCATAAATCTAGAATCTGGGTTGCATAACCCATTAAAGGACCCTGAAAAAGTTTGCGGTCGCAGTAAATTCTTCATCAATTCTCAACCAAAATTTGTGATTCTGGTGCCACTCGATTCGGGAAACAACGATCTTCAAAACTCCTAAGTTTAATTTTTGAAAAGATCCAAAAAATAGAAACGAATAATGCAAATAACAAAATATTGGGTTTCGGTATTTCCATATTTCATCCTCAACTCTCCATGAGAACGAATGATTCTGGTGCCATTAGATTTGGAAAAATAATATCTATGAAACCCCTAAATTGATTTTTGAAAATAGTCCAAACAAAAAGGGCTTTGAACAAAATCCGAATCTAAATCACAAATTTATTTTGAAAAATTTACATTGGTTCCTTTAACATTTAACATAATTCTTATGTCTATAGATTCCTCAAATCTCGATTTACAAAAGCCCAAATTTTATTTTCGTAATCGATCTCAGAAAAAATTTGAATTAAACATCACATACGTTAGGATTTTAGATTTCTTCAATTTTAAACCTTATACGATTTTTAGGTAAAACAAAAAATTGATAATCATAATTAGGATTAAAACCCCACTGATACCAATTGCTAAAATTTCTCGGATATATTAATCCCAAATTTTATGAAATATCAAGATGTATGAAGAGTTTTATGGTTACTTTGAAAACGTGCTGATGAGGAAGTCATTATTGAAACAATTAAAATCAATCTCGATGAAGGAGAGATACTATTCCTATACCACAGTAGTCACTCACGTGTCAGTATCAATAGGATAACTGTATACACTAAAGTAGCTAAGAATATGAGTATCTCCCTGTATATATAGAATAACTAAAATGAATTAAATCTACCTACTATGCCAAACTCATATACAAGACCCATAAACAAAACTCACATATGAACAGTGTTTTAACAAAAACAAGTCTATTAATAATACTGATCACAATTTGAGTTAAACGAAATATTCTGATAATTTTAACATCTAATTAATCTGAGTTTTATAAAATTATAATATAATTTATGCTAATTCATAAAAAATTCTAACATAATAATCATTAGGTAAACACAAGATTTATCAAATGATTCTAACCATATATGAGTTTTAGGTATAATAATCATTAGGTAAACTCTTCTATATGATTCGAGATATTAAGGAGGAAGGAAAATCCAATATAATTCAGATAAAAAAAAAGAAAAAAGAAAATCCAATATCATTAATACTACCGTGCTTGATTATTGAGAAACATGCTACATATTTCACTGGCATGTACATATAAACACAAATGAAAAGCAAAATTCATATCTTATTAATTGTTTCAAGTGTTTGCTGGCACAATCATCTTTTATTTAAAATGTATATTAGTTATATATTAATCACTATAGCATCAATTAGTTGGGATTAGCATCAATAAAAGTTGAGATTCCATTAATATAATTGAGGCTATTGCATGTTATTAATAAACCTGAGTACAGGTAAAGTTTGCTTGGTCTGAGACATTTTATAGACCGCTATGGAATAAAGTGAAAAGGATATTCAATGCGCGTGAGGCTTAGCTCAGTTGGTTGGGTTTCTTGATGTTATAGAGAATATGGGAGTTCAATCCTCCAATTTACTCTTTCCCCTAGTCTCATTTGATTGGACATAAAATTGCACATATTTTTAGATTTTATTTGTTATAATTTATATTTGATTTTATTTTATTTAATAAGTTTTATTTAGATTTTAATGTTTTTATTTTTTTATTTATTTCATGGTTTTATTTAAATTTCTAAACATAATTTAAAAAAATTTAGATTAAATTGAGAGATCTTAAAAATAAAGTTTTAAAAGAATTTAATTCAAATTTTAAAACTTATCTAAAATCTAAATTCTTAGTGGAATACTCAAAACAGATCCTGGATATGTTCTTATCTTATCAAAAAAATAATCAAAAAATCAAGGAATTAGTGACTTAGACTTGATCTATAAATAAGAAGAAAATGACACAAACTGAGACTTGATCTTTGCAGCAGAGGGAAAAGCACAGAGCCAGAACACATAGACCAATGGGAGGAAGAAGAAACACTCCTTTGTTTCTTGTTTCTTCAATTGGGTTAATCTTTTTTGTTCTATCTTCCTCTTCTATTGCCTACAATGAGCATGATTAAAATTTTTATGGCAATAGTTAATCCCACCATGAACTAAATTTCTTATTAGGAATTTTGATGTAGCTTGAATCCATGAATATTTATACTTATTGAATTAGTTTTTTTTTTAATCTATACAAGAGTTTATTATTATTCTTAATTTGTAGTGATTTGTATCTTAGAATCACACCGGAAGGAAAATTTCATAACTTGACATAGATAATAAACTATATAAGTATATAATCGGAATTGAAGTAAAAATTTGTCTTATGGAGGATTGATTTAGTTAATCATAGATCTTAATTAGTTGATTAGTACTTATTATTACTATTAAAAAATAGGTAATATGTGTTTTTAATATGTTTAATATGATTCAAAATAGAATATTAAATAATTTAGAATTACCATCATTTACATAAGATGACTAAAATTGAATTATCAAACAATTAAGTTAAATAAGATTGATTCAAGTGAAATCAAGATACCCTAGTTTAATTGATATTGCTTTTGTCTCTCGTTAGTGTTTGCTTTGATTGAATTTAATTCGTTAATTTTAATTTTCTTTAGTGTTTTAATTTAATTAAAATCTATTTTGACAGTTTAAATAATAGTATAGTTAATATAATTTTGATAGTTAGTAAATAGTCTATATAGAAACGATATTTTATTCACTATATTACTTGATCGATTTCGCGTACTTGCGAAATTTCTTATCACCATTCTCCTTCTTCCTCTCCTTAGGACTATAGGGGAGCCTAAGACTAGTAATGAGTCGAGTCGAATTGAAATTAGCTTGACTCAAACTCAATTCAATAAAAATCTAAGCTTATTAAATTGGCTCAAGCTCAACCCATCTTAAAGCTCATGAACTTTTTGAGGTCAATGAGTTAATATCGAGTCTTATATTAATTAAACTTTTTAGATTCAGTGAGTTAGATTCAAACTTATAACTCAATAAAATATATATATATTTTTACATATATTTAGTTACAAAATAATTCAGTAAGACAAAAAGTAAAATCATGCTAACTAACATATATTAAATTAAAATATTATTATTACTATTGTTATTCTTAAAAAAATGATATATATATATATATATATATATATATATATATATATATATATATGATCTTACTTCAAGTGAGAGGAGTGTTTATTGTAAGAGGTGAGAGGAGTAAATATTGACCATTAGATCTTACATGAATGATCAAGATTAGAACATAAATGCATATGACTTTTTTAAGTGGTCACATGACCTTTAAGTAATTTTTAATCTTAACCATCTATGTATGGTTAAGATTTACTCCTCCACCCTCTCACAATAAAAACTCCTCTCACTAGATATGTCCCCATATATATATATATATGGAGACATATCTAGTGAGAGGAGTAAATATTAACCATACAACTATACATGGATGGTCAAGATTAAAAGTTACTTAAAGGTTATGTGACCACTTAAAAAAGTCACATGTATTTATGTTCTAATCTTGACCATTTATATAAGATCTAATGATAGATATTTACTCCTATTATTTCTTACAATAAACACTCCTCTTATTAGAATAAGATCCTATATATATATATTGAGCCTGAACTAATAAGTTAAACATGTAAAAATTAAAATCTATTCATTTAATAAATGAGTCAAACTCATTGAATTGTTAATAAATTGAGTCACGAGCCAAATAATAAACAGTTGAGATGAAGTTGTTAATAATAAATTATTGAGAAAAATAGATATAAAAAGAAATTTCCATTCAAGATTTATAATTTGATCCGTTCTTGGCAAATAAAAACTAACAATAACGAACAAGTTTAGCTAGTTTAATAATGACCAATTACAAATTTCAAAAACTACATTTTTTATTTATTTAAAAAGTATAATTAAAAGAATCAACCACTACTAAAAAATAGTCCTTTTCAGACGAATTTTTGGATCTCTATCTCATCGTCTCAGTCTCTCTCATGATTAGTTTGAGAAGGAAATTGGAAATTTTTGGGCCCGACCGATTTTAACATCCTACTTAAAGCTCCAGTGTTATCAGGGCTCAAACTTCTCTCACGATTATTAGCCTTTCTTTTTTAACTGACACTTTTTTTTTTACATGATTAACAAATATTTAATGCTTTAATATTCTAATATTAAGTAATGGGTAAGTCTAAAAAAATTAAACCCCTACAATGTATAATATTACATTGCTGCTGTTCATTTGAATTCCTTTTTCTAATGACATATATTTATCATGATGAAATATAAAATAATATACAAAGAATATTATAACACTAACCTTGTAAACTTCGACTCTTAGACTTCTTTGACATGTTTTAAGTAGGTATTGATTTTTTTTTATGATATTTTTAAAATTTGAATGATGATAGTTTTTAAAATATTTATTTATTAAAAAATTATTTAAATATTTTTACAATAATGTTTCAGTTAAAATTAAAATAAAATTTAATTATATTATTATGATATTAAATTCCATCTACAATTCATCTCAAATTTTTTAACAAGTTTCGGATATGATTGGCTATAAAAAAAATTTATTTTGTATGACACTATCTCCACTGAAATTTGTCTAAAATTTGAGA
The DNA here is from genome assembly GCA_029884605.1 of Ormosia emarginata. Lineage (NCBI taxonomy): Eukaryota > Viridiplantae > Streptophyta > Magnoliopsida > Fabales > Fabaceae > Ormosia > Ormosia emarginata. The sequence goes on from JAQQTP010000051.1 coordinate 8,193,308, forward strand.
CAAATTTCAGACACAATAAATATATAATAAAATAATTTCAAAAGCAATTATGTTGAATTTGTCTCAAATTTAAGACAGTTTAAGAATGGAATAACACATGACTAACAAATTTCATATGACATTGCTTTCTGTCCAAAATCTGTCTCAAATCTTTAAATGGATTTCAGATGGATTCAGTTATAAATAAAAATTTAAACAAACATTTGACTTGTTTGAAATCTGTCTTATATCTTCAGATGGATTTTGGACGGATATAGTTATAGAAAAAAAGAATTAAAACAAACATTATGACCCTCCGAAACCTGTCTCAAATCTTCAGACGTATTTTAGGCAGATTTAATTATAGAAAAATATAATTAAAACAAACATTATGTTCAGTCCTAAATCTGTCTCAGATCTTCAGACAGATTTAGTTTGAAAAGAAAAGTTAAAACAAATATTGTGACCCATCTGAAACTTGTCTCAAATCTTTAGATAGATTTCAGATGAATTATGTTATAAAAGTAAAAATTGAAAAAAGACATTATGATCTGTCTGAACTTTTAGATGAATTACAAATGCATAGATTTATTAAATGATTGATTTCATATGATATTATTTTCAGTGGAAACAGACAAATTTCAAACAAACATTGAAAAACAACTAAAAAATAATTATTTTGTCCTTAATCTATTGCTAATTTGTCCAAAAAGGCCAAAGTTTGGGATGAAATACAAACGAATTTGGGATAGGATTTCTTTCATGTAATTCGTAATGTAAGTCATCTAAAACTTGTCCTAAATTCGTTCGAACTTTGAAAGAAGTTTCGGACGAAAAGGTTTTTGTCTGAAAATGATTATTTTCTAATAATAAATATCAATCATCAATTAATTAATCAATAAATTAATATAATAATATATAAAAGTAGAATTTGATTTGTGAAATTTTGTTAGTGACAATTGTATATAGGTTATGCTACCAATATTATTTGAATTTTTTTATTTTTATCCTATTAAAAAACTTAAAAAAAAAAATTGCCACTTGTTGTTATGTCACTAATGTAATTTGAATTTGAATTTTAATATTATCATTTTAAAAAAATAAAAGGAAATGCAAATGATTTGAAGGTTATTTCTTACAAGTGTAAGTTTTAGATTGTGTCATCAATAGTTTATTACAAATTTAGATTTGAGTTTCATTGTTATTATTTTATTTATATATATATATACACACAAAAACTTTTTTGAAATATTTTTTACAGAATAAATGTTTTTCTATTGTGCCAAAGCATACTATAATATACATAAATAAATCTAAAAAAATTAGTAGTGGCCACAATCTCTAAAACTCAAAATACTCTTTCAATTATTTTTAAAATTTTTAAAATATTCATAAAGTTTTATATATAAACTTGATATTTGGCATCCTAAAAAAGTAAAATAAATATTTAAACTTCCACGTGAATTCATTTTTGCATCACTTATAATTACTTATGAAAATTATAAATGTATTCTCTTGTAGTAATAAAATAATTATCATATATGTACCAAAAAAATTATCATATATTATTTTTAAACATTTTAAATTTTTATAATCACGTGATCACATAAATGCTATTCTAGTACTTTTTAAGACACCTCCATTTCAAAACTTTTTAGGCTTAGAGTTTTGAATCATACCTTCTCTTAAACCATTTTTTTTTATACACCTTCTCCTAAACCATTTAACCATGCATAGAAGTGTTGATATAGGAATCAAAGAGTAATCCCCTAAAGTAAAGCACTAGAAAGTATTAGTCATGACAATCATCACTCAATGGGAGTGAATTGAGTGATCACAAATTTTTTAAAGCGACTTTGAGAAATTATACATTTTAATACACTCAATCAACACATGCAGCGGAATAAGTCTAACAAAGATACAACTATTATAGATTACTCAAATACAACTTGGGTTATAGGATAAATCAAGCAAATAAACTCGATATCAAGTTCTTAAAATCGAAACATCAAGATGACAAGATATGCAACAAATAAATATGTTACTTCAAATATTGAAATTAAAGAGTGTAGAGAAGAGATAATCAAACTCTAGAATTTATCCTAGTTCAGCCACCAACCACTTGTATCCTACATCTAGTCTTAATCTTAACTTAAGATTTTCTTCAATATCTCCTAGATTTTACGAGTACTAGGAAAACTTTTGTACAAATAAGAGCACTCCTCATACTTTGGGATCCTTCATCCTCGTGCTAGAGCCTCTAACTCTTCAAGCTTCACAGGTGCTTGAAAAATATTTACATTTAAGTCCACTAACAACACCTTTGGGATACCTCACCCTTTGTGTTTGAGCCTCACTATAAAGGATACCTCACCTTTTTCTCTCTTGAGGAATACCTCACTCTCTTACAATAATTTTAAGATGAAGAGAAAGATTAGAAATTCTCACAAGAATAGATATATAACTTGAAGAACAAAGGAATAGAAGGATTTTGCAATAAAGAGCTCAAAATATAATTTTGATGATTCAATGATCAAATCAAGTGTTCAAGAGTTGTAAAAGCTTCAATCATCACTTATATATAGAGCCCAAGTGATAAAATAGCCATTGATAGTGTTTAGAAATGATTTCTTATGAAAACTAGTCATTTATAACTATTGGGATCACATTCTGATGCGTGGTAATCGATTATCAACTTCAAAAAAAAGTTTCTGGGCTCTTGGTAATCGATTACCAAGCTTATCATGCTTTTGTTTCGTTAAAAATGCGTTTACAACATTCTGATGCTTGAAAAACAACTTTAAATACTCATAACTTCTTTATTTCTCATCCGTTTTAACAAAATAATCACTCATTAGAAAGATCTTTGAGTCTACTTTCATATGAAATAAGTTTCAAAACAAAATGCAAAGTATTTTGAGAGTTATCATCAAAAGAGTAACCAAATGTTAACTTTTCAAAACTCAAACTTGACCATTGTTCATAGTTTTGAACTACCACCATGACTAGTTTTTCAAAACATGTTTGTTGAACATTTTAGCATTTAATAACCATTTGCAAAGATTTAAAAATATATTTGAGCTCTTTTCTTGTAAAACCTCTATCTTTACATAGGAGAAAGCATAAAAGGAGTATATATCAATTCTAGTCCTTAGACTTCTTGATGTAATCCAAACTTCAAAAAATTTATGCTCTTCTAATCTTGTAAATACTTGGAATATCTTATCATTCTCATTCTTCTTAAGTTGAACATAATTATGATCTTTTACTTTCTTATTGCAATACTCGCTCTTGGTACTTGGACTATTCTACAAAGTATTGCTCACTTAAAACAAACATAGTTAGTCTAAATTCATAATTCAATATCTTCATATGCTTGATTCATAAATGTATAACTCTAGTTAGTCTAACATGCATATAATAAGACTTTCTTAGACACATCCAAATAAGACATTTATCAATTACTAATAGATATGCTCTATATAGGATGCAACAAAGAACACTTTGCGCATTTTCATTTAAATAGAGTCAAATCCAATAAAAATTTAATACAACTTATATAACACATTATTGGATATATTATATAAAAGATGCTATAAAGAATATGCATGATTCTTATATGAAATATAACAAGATGGAGTACATGATCATGCATGATCCAATATAATCAATTAAGCACATCTATGTAGCATAATTATCATTCTTTTTGTCTTGTATTTGTCATTATCAAAACTTAACATATTAAACTATTGGGACAAACTTATTTCCTCATAAAGGATAGGCTAAGAGGTCATTTCTCTTAGGTGTGTTGCTAGGGTTTTCTCTAGGGTGACTTTGTGGGGTAGTTAGATCTTAGTATCTGTTTCTATCGTCGTTGTCATTGTCACGGAGTGCTTAGTTGCCTCATCATCTTATCCTATATGGAAAACCCAACAGTGACAGAGAACATTGATGATTGGAATGAGAAGGAAAGAGTTACTGACGAGGAAGAGGAAATCATTATGGTTTATGATGAAGGGACATAGTCGATGGTGTCCAGGGATGCCAAAGCAGTTTAGTTGGGAAAATCATAACTGAAAAAGTTATCAATAAGGTGGGGCTACAGGCAGTGATGTTTAACGTTTAGAGACAACCAAAAGGCTTTAGGGTGATAGAGATAGAACCAAAGGTTCTCCAGTTTTTCTTCCAGCATGAAGGTGATCTAAAGAGGATCCTGACAGGTAGTCTAAGGCTATTTAAGAACTCGTAGTTTAACTTACATAGGTGGGAACATAACATCTCCCCATCAAATATAAGTTTCGATGAAGTCAAGGTATGTTAGGAATATACGGATTGCTTGAGCATAATAAAACAAAAATGCTGGGGAGGAAAATAGGATTTATCCTTGGAGATGACATGGAGTGTGGTGTATATAACATAGGTGTAGCTCAAGGGCATATAGTAAATGCCCTTGTTAACATGAAGATAACGAATCTTTTGAGGAAATGTGTGAATATAGGAAACACAAAAGATGATCTATACTAGGTTGACTTTAAATATGAAAGGCTACCATCTTTCTACTATTACTGTGGGTTCGTGGGTCATGATGAACAAGATTGTAAGGTGGCAATGGAGGATGAAGAACTTGGAAAGGGAAAATTAAAAGACTTAGGATCTCAGTTGTCGGCAAATCGAGTAGAAAAAAATGGAATTGATAGGGAGTTAAGATGAAAGGCATGGACACAAGGAAAAAAGGCAACTGGAAGAGGTAGATACAATGTGTGAAATATAGAACAACTACTAGAGAAGCTAGCCTCCTTGACAATAACAAAAACTCATGTTTCTGTCTCTTAAAAAAGTGTGGGTCAACCCCTTGCGGTGACAGTCTCAAGATCCTTTCATTCTCTAATTGAGAGTACCCTAAATTTAATTTCCAAAAAGGGAAAAAGTACATCTCCAAGTTAGGTAATGGGGACACAGGAGATAGAAAAGGATTTCATGGAAGTGGTTATCTCAATAGGAAATACCATTAGCATGGTTTCCTCAAATTAAGATCCCACGAACCTAGAAACTTATAGCTAAGGAATCTCCAACCAACAGAATCAAGGGGTTGTGGAGGTAGAACAAAGCATAACAAGCCCAACAAAGAAAGCAAAATGGAATAGGAAGGCTTGGGAGCAAGGGAAAAAATAAGATTCTTCAGTGATATCTATCAGTGCCACCCAAAAAAAAAACTTACTTTGATAGATGACTCAATGGAAGTGGATGAACAAGAGAGTGATAGAAAGAAGATAACGTTATTGATATTGGCGGAGGCTGATTCCCGGCCTCGTTAGGAGCCATGAAAATACTTAGTTGGAACTATCATGGGCTTGGGAAACCAAAGGCAGTTCGAGCTCTCAAAAGGCTCATGAGAGATGAAGGTCCCACCTTTGTCTTCCTCCTAAAGCCAACGAGAAAGGTGATGGAGATTCAGAAGTTGAGAAATATAAGAGGTTTCTTTAATATAATGGATGTTAACTGTGAAGGTTTGTGAAGAGATAGAAGTAGGGGCCTAGCATGTTTTTGGAAAATCAACATAGAGGTTAAAGTTATTTCAACAGCAAAAGACCATATCGACGTTGACATATTGAGTGAGGACACTAATACTCCATGGAGAGCCATAGGGATATATGGAAACCTATAAAGAGATTAGAAACACCAAACTATCAAATTATTAATGGAATTAGCTGAAAGACATAACCTCCCATGGCTTTCTGTAGGAGATTTCAATCTTGTTATAGCAGCGGACGGAAAATGTGGAGGCAATCCTATTGACCCAGGTATGACAATTAGCTTTCAAGAAGCTTTACAATATAGTTCTTTGGTAGATTTGGGATTTAGTGGTCCAAAATACACATTGACTAATTGCAGGAAAGATTCTGAAAACATTCAAGCCTACTTAGATCGTGCAGTTGCAAATGAGGACTGGTGGAATTTGTTCCTTTCAAATGAGGTTACCCACCTAGCCAGGCATCAGTCAAATCACTCCCCCATAATTATCTCCTTTGGTTCAACTATAACAAAAAAGGAAAAATAGGAGGAAAAAACCTTTCAAGTTTGAGGAAGTTTGGTTTCATGAGGATGGATACTCTAGATTGACCTCTGAAGCTTTGAGATCAGGGGCCTGAGATACTGCTATTAGGATCAAAGCTTGCGGTGAACGTTTTGATGGCTGAGGAGAATTCTATTTTACTGATATTTTGGAGGATATAAAGAAAAAGAAAAAAATTAGTTAGAAATAATATAGAAGGATACCCCCCTCGGTGGCTAATTTGTAGCATGAGAAATAATTTTTTGATGAGTTTGATGTTTTGTTAGCAACAAAAGAAATTGGGTAATGCCAACGCTTAAGAGCAAATTGGCTAAAACAAGAGGATAGGAACTCAATTTTTTTCCACAGGAAAGCATCCTAACAGAAGGAGTGAAACTAGATAAATGAAATAAAAAATAATGAGGGAGTGATTCACAGGGAAAAGGATAAGATAGTTACTATGATGATAGATTATTTCAAAGCTCTTTTCCAAACCTCAGGACCAACAAATATGGAACATGCGACTAGTGTAGTTCATGGTAGAATATCCCTAGACATGGATAATATCCTTAGAAAAGATTTCACAATAGAAGCAGTGTTGAAAAAATTAGTCTGGATCAGTCGGTTCAATTGAAAAACAGGTGAATTGGTCATGTATTCAGTCCATTATAAGCTTAATATTGGTCATAGAGAGAACAAGGAAAAAACCAAACGAACTAGTATAAAATCGATGGTGAACCAGTTTGAAGTTTGAACGATAGTCACCCCATAACCACGTGCTCCTCATTGGCAAATTGGTACTCAACGATAACATTAGCGTCGTAAAGGATAGTAGGCTTCTCGTCGCCATCATAGGAGAGTTGATTACAATGAGTTTCTATTTTTGCTTTGATCTAGAGTTTAGACCAAGAGTGAGAGAAAGAAATGTGTTGAGTTCAAGAGAATAAGAAACATAATTGAAAGAAAAAGAACGAAAGAGAGAGAGACAAAGGGAAAGAGAAGGAAACAAAGAGAGAAATGAATCAGATGGTTCAAGATTTTAAAATTGTTTCCTTTTTGTTTATATAATAATAATAATAATTTATTATTTTTCATTGATGTAAAAGGATAAAAAATATGACTAAGGTGTCATATGAGCTTTTGAAAATATGTTGTCAAATTTCCTAGAAACTTCTGCAGAGTTCATCTACTAAGGCACCAAAAGTACTATCAATTATTGTTATTTTTTTATTTTTGAATTATTATATATTATATATTATATATTATTTTATTACTTATTATATTATATAAAATTAAATACATATATATTTTATTATCACCGATTCAACCATAGTCACTGATGGGATAATTAAAAGTTTCAAACTCAAGTGCAGGTTGTTTCAAGCAGTAAATTCTCGAGAGTTCGAGGTCGATCCACAGGGAATTGATGAAGAGAACATTATTTGAGGTACGGAGAAGATTTGTCACAATACTAAAAATGATATAAGTTGTTCACAGATGAAAAAGATTTGCTTGAGTTAGGAGATCCACTCTTGGTAATAAATTAAAAATAAGATTATTTCGTTTTATAACTCAATTGAAATCATGCATAATGAAGATTCTAATCGGAAGATTTAACATTCAAAGTTCAACCATGTAATCATATTATGGTTCCAATAATTATCTACCAATAATTGTAAATCATCAAAAGCATCCACTGTGCCAATCCTATTGTCTACAATGGATCAAGATATTCATTATACAAGAAGAGTTTCTACATTAATTGGAAACAACATACAACTCATATAAAGATCATATAAAAATATATCATTTAAAGCACAAGAAAGAAATTAATCTAACCTTAACTTATTACCAAGAGCATCACCTTTTCACCCAAGCAAGATGAAGATTTAGTTACTCATAGATAAGAAGAAAGAAAGAGAGAAGAAGAAGATGATAAACATAACTTCAATTAAGAACAATAGAAAACTACACAAAGGAAAACTAATAATACAATAGCATAAACTAAACTCTAAGCTAACTAACACCGTTAAATGTTTAGCCTTTGCCTCCTTTTATAGAGTTCAAGGAGTGCAAGAAGACAATGGAGTTGTTTAATGATGAGAAGTAAAATCAAAATAGATGATGAATGAGCTGAAATTATGGACTTTCTTGGCTCCGAAATGTCTCTGCTCTTAGCTCATGGCATACGTCAGAATTGAGCCAAGTGGTCTTCATGAAAGTTTTAAGAAAATTGTCTCAGCTTTCCAGAGACACCAAGTTTAGCCAAATCTAATAACCACAGCCCGAGATATGGCCCAATTACTGCTCATGGGTTAGGCCCAAATCTAGCACCTCTGTTCTGACTTCTAAGTCTAATATCACCTTCAAGGAATCCGAATTAGCTTTTGTATTCTCATAAAAGTTGTAGATATGGGTCTTAACCTTCCACTGTCAAAATTGTAGGATTGTTGAACTCCTATAGCCCGAGATATAGCCTAATGAGTGCATAAAGGTCAAGCTGTCAGGTTCAAAACGCTAGATTTTGCTTCAATTCCAATTTGAGTTATCCAAACATGTGTCTCTGGTCTTGAGGCCTTCATGAAAGTTATAGAAATTTATCTTAGCTTAAAAACAAGATCAAAATCACATCCATCGGATATTTGTAACTCAAATTATAGCAAGTTTACTGAAAAAGTCAAGTGAGAAAGTTATACAATGAATGAAATATATTGCTATCAATGTAGCTCTTGCTATCAAGTGAATAGTTATTAGAGAATTATCTTAACTTTCTAACAAGACCAAAATCTCATTAATCAGATAATTGCAACTCAAGTTGTGGCCACTTTACTTAAGAATGCAATCACCCAAATTAATGATAATTCAAGCAATAATTTCTTCAATGATCCAATTAAGCTTAATTTCATAAAATGTGACAAAATCAACTTAATTAAGCCAAATTGAACCTTAAGAAGCCTAGTGAGAGGATTATAAAATGCATAAAATACATTGTTATCAAATTCTCCCACACTAAACTTTTGCACTCTCACGCAAAACACATAAGAAAAAAAAACTAAGGAACAAAGAAAAATGACATAGACTCAAAAGCTAAAAACTCTAAAAGATTTAATGAAACAAGAAGAGCAACCAGTCATTCAAGGGAACAAAGTATTTTTTAGGTAATATTTCTTTACATTTCAAACCATCAAGTAAGGAAACTTTAGTTAAAAAGAACGAATCAAGAATGAAAGATCCTCACAGGATTCACTCTCAATCCCTCAACTATTTAAAATGGTAGATATTTCACTCAATTTAACCCATGAAAAATTACACTACCATAAGCTTGCTTATCTTCTACTTCTCCACTACTCAGAACACATGCACACAAAAATCAAGAGAACTTTATTCAAGATTGTAACGGGGTCATGGTAAAGAAGGAGGGATAATATGGATATAAGAAGATAAATACCAAAGAGAATAAAAGAGCATTATGGTACAGTTAGAGTGGAATAGATATTTGAGAACATTCATCATAAAGGACAATGACCAATATTTGACTAATGTTTTGTTGAAGATCAATTCCAAATTGATGAGTTGAATTCATTGTTAGGCATAAACCTTCTCCTTCTCTTCCTGTTGTTTCCAAGCATCTATCTTTATTCTAGGTATGGATATGTCACATAGTGCATTAGGTGGTCAGCTTTTTCTTTTCTTTTCTTTTTTTTCTTTTTTTTGATGAACACACACCCCCACACTTGTTTAAGAACAATGTCAATGCTCTCTTATTCCCTAAGGTAAGGTAAGAACATAGTTTTTTTTTAAAGGCACGTAATGAGCTAAAAACAAGAAATGGTCAAATGAGCTCAAACGAGATACACAAGGAAAAATATACAAGGATGGTTATTTGGTCAAAGTAGCTATTTTTAAAATGTCTCAATCATATTTATATATGCATGTGAAAATGTAGCCTCAAAAAGAATCAAAGCAAGTTCTAGAGTAACAATTTCACAAGTGAAAATCACACAAGAAAGAAGAGAATGGTACAAATGTTCAATCCATTCATCAATAGGCTCAAAATCTCATAAGACATATTTCTATCATTCTCAATCCATCAATTCAACATTCATATCCAAGTATGTGATTTATAAGAAAGAAGAAAATTTATGCTATGACCCAAGATATACTTTTTGCTACTTCTAAAACAGTTATTTCCTCAACTAAGATGCGTCTCAAGAGTAAAATTACCTCCAGGGCAAAATTTTCTCCTTACTCTGCCATCCTTAATTAGTTTTGTTGTAGGTTTCTGACAGTCATCTCACTAAACATCTTTCTTCAACTAAAATGCGTCTTAGGAGTAAAATTACTCCTTACTCTGCCAATATTCATTGGTTTAGCAAATTCATGAAAATCATATCATACTTCTCTACTTGTTTTTTTAAACTATCATTCCCTCCCAACCAGATCACAACATTATCCGCAATGTTAAAATATAGATGAGTAAAGGATAGAAGATAATACTTGTTGGAGAAATTTGACACAAATTTAAACAGAAATAAAGTACGATAAGTAAAATCAAAGGTAAATAAAAGTTAAGATGAAGTGTCAGATATGACTTTCTTTGCATGTTGCTTCCCGCACTGCTTCCTGATGATCAATCTATCTAAGCTAGGACTTTATCAGGTTTATAAACAAAAGCTTCTAATTTATCAATCAGCTCATCAATAGTGGAGGCAAAGATAAGAAGTTTTCTTGCCGAAGGAGTGATAAATTTCTGTTCCACAGCTTTATCAAGAAAAAATAACAAAAGATCAAAGAAATTATTAACATTCAACAAACCTTTGGGTTTATGGTGGATGTTCAGTTGTGCCCAAGAGACAATTTGAAAAATTTCTTCCAAAGTACCAAAACCACCTGGTAAGGCCATGAATGCATCAGAGTTGTCAAGCATTGTTTTCATTCTTCCATGCATAGATGATACCTGAATTTCTTCTCCAACTGCTTTTCCAGTAATGTTATTTTGAGCTAAAGGTCTAGGAATGTCACCTAAAACCTGACTGCCTCCTACAAATGCAGAGAGTGATATAGCCCCCATTAACCCACGGTAACCTCTCCCATATACAACATGAATATTCCTCGCAGTAAGTGTTCGACCAAGAGCGCTTGCTACATTTACAAACTCTAAACCCTTCCTATAACTTGACCCACAAAAAACACAGACATTTTTAAGGTTACAAACATGAGGTCCCATAATTTCACCTTCCCTCTAAATGATTATGAGTTGGAGGAAAGTGAAAAGAATGGAGTGTTTAAATAGGGAAAAGAAGGGAAAAAGTAATCATAACACCTATATGTGTAGGTTGACTATTATCAGAAAAGTTTGAAAATTAAAAAAAAAATAGAATCTTTTTTTTCTATTTTTCTTTTTCTTTTTATTTTTTTTTGTTTTTCATTATTTGATTTTTTTTTAACTTCAAGAAAACTATCAGGGTAAAGAAGTCTAGAAACCCCTGAAGGACCCTGCTCAAAGGATCGTCTGTCCAAAAACTAAAATACAACAAAATTATACAAAGATAAAAGAAATATAATAATAAATGAGGACATACTTATATGTACAGATTTCATGGCGTATCTTTATACTACACGTCATGAATGCAGTAGTGGCATGTTTTTGAGTTACGTGTCACCAGTGCAACATAAGAATTCCACAAGGATTGCTGAACCGACAACAAGAACCTTTGAATTCTTTCCGTCATACTTAAGGAAGAACAACCCTCTATCTTCCTGCAAACCTAATTAAATGCCTGTATTCTAAGAAGATGGTACCTGACCGCAGCCAGTCAGAACTCGCCATAGAGACCTACTAATTAAAGTAAGTATATAACTCAGTTAACAATTTCCATTCACTATAAAGACGGGATGCTTCTTTCTGTCCATCAGCGCTACAGAGCCTTAGTTCCAAGAATTAGGAATGTAGCACACGGCTCTCTACAGATCATAGCACATGAATTTTATTTACATACTGGCATGTGAAGGTCTCCTCCTAAGTCTATGATAGGACAGGCATCTGCCTGGGGCTCCTATTCTAATTAAAGACAAGTACAACCGTAGTTTCGCCGTCTATTTTTTTTTCAAGTTGGTAGAAACTTGATGAAAGATGTAACATCCCGAAAAATACATATTTGGTCATAAATCATCATTTTATAATATTCTTGATTTTTATGAATTTTTCTGGAATTTTTCGGAAACGATGAATATTTTAATATATTTTTCGTTTTGCGTGCACACTGGGCTGAGAATTGCTGAGACCAGTGTAACACTCCGGAAATTGATTATTTCACCATGAATAGTCATTTTCTAATATTTGTGATTTATGAGAATTTTTGGAATTTTTGGAATTTTTTAAACGACGAATATTTTAATATACTCCTCGTTTTGCATAAAACTCGAGCAGAGTCGTGAAAACGACTGTAGTGCTTCAAAAATTAGAAAATTATATGACGGATAGTCGTTTTATAATATTTACAATTTTTGGGAATTTTCTGCGAATTTTCTGGAAACGTCAAATATTACCGTATATTTCTCGTTTTACGTGTGCACTGACTGGAACCGGGGAAAACGCGATGTTTTCTCTGCGGACCTGGAACTATGGATAAGTCGACGGGGGATCTTACTAAACCCGAGACTTGACACAGTTTACGAGGTTTTGCAATTTTTGAGAAATCTTCTTGATACAATTAAATCAAGACAAATGCGAAAAATTCATCCTGTCGATTAATTAAATATCGATCATTAATCAGTAACTATTATCTATTGGATAATAGTGTGTAATAAAAATACTATCACATTATCCTAATGTAATCCACTTTATATCAAATCTATCTACTTTAATTCAAATTTAATAGTTAAATATTCAAGCTTCTTTAAGAAGCTTTGACCAACTTTGACCACATGAATTAGCTTCCAAGGGAAGCCAATTTTTGTCACCCACTTCTCTCTCTCATTTACGTAATCTGCAGCCCAAAAAGGAGAATGAATTGATTTGAATTATCCAAATAATTCATTTAACTCATTAACTCCCAAAAGCACCCTTTCTTTCTTCTTTTACGTTTCTTCTTCTTCTTTCTCTCTTCAAACATTTCCTTCTTCCTCTTCCAGCACCATACGTCCAGCCACTCTCAAGAAACCCCAACATTCATAAAAATTCACATCAACCATGTTTTCTTAATCTCCTACTGCTTCTCATCATCTTTTGTGCTTGGAGTTTTCAAGAAAGCTTCCATCTTCAACCATTTTTCAAGCTTTGAAGGTGAGCTTCCATGGCTGAAAAATTTCAGACCTTCCTCCCATTTTCGTTTCTGGTTTCCTCTTGATTTAATGGTCATTTTCTTCTTCTTTTTTACATCATTACATTGTTCTAACTTGGACCACATTTTCTAAGGTTTTTGAGCTTCAAATCCGCAAATCAAGTGCTTCTTGGAATTTTCTTGGTTCTTCATCTTGGTAAGAGGAAGATTAATCCTCCTCAACCTCTTTAGCAACTAGGAATCTTGTGTTTGATTTTTGGAAGAAAAACCACATGGTTGTTGTTCTTGAAATTGCTTGAAATTGATTTCTTGAATGTTATCTTAATTTAGCTTTGAGTAGTTGATTGAGTGGTTAATTATTCATGTAATTTTGTGATTGAAATCTATGAATGCTTGCTTGGAAAATTCTGGTTCTTTGGACCCCTGAATGTGTCACGGTTTTGGGGCTGTTTTGGGCTGGAAAATGAAGGGCAAATGATGCTTAAATTTTGATCAATGCAAGGCTAATTAAATTAAGTAGTTAAGGTTGATTCAAGTGGACAAAATTCTGGTTGTTGGACCTTGGTGAGTGCCACGATTTTGGGCTGTTTTAGGAGCAGAATTTTGGTTGACATTGTGTCAAGAATAATGCTAGGCAAATTAAGTAAAGGAAGACTAAACTAGTGAGAAGAAAATTTGTAACCTAGGACCCTATGGAGTGCCACGGTTTTGAGGGCTTGAATGAGGGGAAAGATAACAAATTTGAGATGTCAAGACTTGAATTAATCAAGTAACCAAACATAGATTAAATAGTAGGAAACTTGCAACAATAATTTTTAGGATGGATTGTGGTTAAGATTTAGGAGATAAGCTAAATTTGGAAGGTAACTATAAGAATCAAATAACTTGGATCAAAATAACAAGTAAATGGACCTAATGATATGAACATGATTTATTTGAAATCTTGGGAAGGCCACGGCCTCTAGGTGAAAATTTGGGTTAAGATTTCATAACCCATTACTCGGATTACAAGTAATCAAAGAATACAAGAGATTAAGGATTTCATAAACCTTAATGAACCAATGAGATAATTTTCATAAGACTTGGAGATTTTAGAAATCCATAATGGACCTAAAATATGTTCCTTGAATTATAAATTGATATTATGTTGATATTGGGTTCTTTTTGGATGCAAATTTGCTTATTGCACTCTCTTGATCAAATGTGATATATTATGCTATTGTATGAAATTGTCGATCATACATGTTCATGCATAGAGTCCTATGCATTGTGAATGTCCTTGTGGACTGTTATAAGGCCAAGTTGCCTAGGAGATTGAACACACCTTAGTGCGGGTGCGAGTAGACAAGTGTGGGTCTTGTTATGACCTTGGGGGCGTCGGGGTGCAGGTCCTCCACAATGGGTAGTTGGTAGCTCCTTTGCTCGTGGGGCAAACCGATGCAAACGCACCGATGATCCGGACTTGACACTGTCCTATATCGTGATCTAGTGTAGAATGTTTGTGCAATGCCATGATTGTGCACGAGAAAATTTATTGATAGCACTGACCTCAGCAGCCGAGTCACAGACATGTCTCCTGATCTTTCTCTCTGACTGTTTGAGTCTAGCTCCATGGAGTAGGAAATTGAACATTGTGTCCATGCATTGTGGAATATTCTGTCATCTGAAAATTATTGTTTACACGATATTTGACTGTCTGAATTTAACTGCCTGGATGTTATGAATTATTCATTACCTTTATTAATGATTGCTTGATTGGTTATCTCGTTAAAAGATTATTTATTGCCTTTACATGCTACGTGGGTGTTATGCGCGCCGTTCGGTTCTTGGTTCCGTATTAGTATTGATGGTAGGATGTCTTACCTCTTTCCCTGTGCTTCTATTATTTGCTGTTTATGTGCACCCTGTACCGATCGAAGACGACGGTGAAGAGACAGAAGATCCTGCCTTCCCCGGCTTCTGGCCTGCACAGGATTGACTTCTATTGCGACGATGTTTGCACGTATGCACGGATTCTTGGGAGATGTGCGTCTGACCTTCCTTGGAGGGCCGGAGTGCTGGCACATCAACATGAACTCCGACCGCTGCGTGTATGTGGGAGACGTGTCGATAGCACTTGCGTGGAGACGTCATGAGGCTCCTGTCCTCACTTGCTACCTCAGCTTACGCCTGGAGTTTTACCTGCCTATCAGGGAGATGTGGGGTGCCCGTTATTACACTCCGCAGGAGGATTCGTTTGATTCCACCGCTCGGGCTCCGTCCCGCGCCTCGTGGTTCCTATGGATGAGTCCTCGGATGAGGAAGATCCTGATGAGGGTCCTCCCGAGGATCCCGAATCGGTCCCTTTTATTTGAGGGGTCGATGATCATTGGTGGCTACCGATGGCCGCCGTGTTTTATTTTTGGGGCCCGATGTACTTTTCTTTTGGTTGGGCTGTACATTTTGTATATGCATGTTTCCCTTGGGGTGGGTATAGTTTTGCTTTTTGATGATGGCCGGGCTTGTATTTATAAAACAGCTTGTATTAAATTCTATATATATATATATATATATATATGCATGCTATTCAGTGCAAATTTCTATGTATCGTTTTATTCGTTACTTTTATCCGCACTCCGTAATATCCTTATTATTCTTATTATAAAAAAAAAATATTGCCAAGTTGGCTCACATGGTTAAACATTAATTAATTAAAATGAACCGGGTCTTAATCGTTGTTTATTTAATTTCTGCATTTTACTTTATTTGACAATGTGACGTTCCCTCCCAAAAAGGGGCGTTACATTAAGTTGGTATCAGAGCCCCGGTTTATGTTTTCTTTGGGTCTTGAGTGTGAGTCTGTCTTGTTTGTGCTGTGTGAATCTCTGTGATGGGTGTCTTGAGTGGATTCCTCTGACTTTTCTTATGTTTTCAGTAATCTAATCTCGAGAGAAGAGCAAGATGGCAAGAGGTGGAGATATGGTGCTATTGAAGCGATGCGAGAGAATGGTGAAGTCATTGCCCAACAAAATGAACGCATGTTGCTCAACAACAAGAAAGAGTCGCTCAATGCTCGAGGCGACCGCCGACGCGCAAAACTTAGCGAGTTTCGTCGTCATAACCCTCCACAATTCAAGGGGAGTTTGATCCCGACAAGGCTAATCTATGGATCAAGGAGCTGGAAAAAGTCTTTCGTGGCATGAATTGTGCGGAAGACAAGAAGGTAAATTATGCGACTTTTATGCTTGTCGGAAATGCCGAAGACTGGTGGAATGGAGCTCAAAGGGCATTAGAAGCCGAAGGAGCAGAGGTCACTTGGGAATTGTTCAAGGAGAAATTCTTGGGCAAATACTTTCCCGCGAATGCGAGACACGCAAAGGAGATGGAGTTCCTCAACCCGAGGCGGGGAACATGACGGTCGGCGAATACGCACCAAGTTTGAAAACTTGGAGAAATTTTCATCACATTACCAAGCATCAAACCGATGAAGCACGGAAATGCTTGGAAATTCACCGAAGGACCGAGGTACGAGGTAAAGAAAGCTGTGTTTACCTTGAAAATGAAGGTATTCTCGGAATCGTTAGACACTTGCCTTTGTGAAGTTGAAGCCTTAGAGCGAGGCTAGAGACGCGAGAAACAGGAACTTTGGGCTGTGCGGTCCCAAAGAGTGGAGGCAAGTGGTTCAAACCGCTTTCGGAAGAAACCCTATTCCCGACCAACGGGAGTCAACAACAAATCGGTGGAAGTTCGGGTGGAGGTTCTTCTAGGAACCGAATGGTCGAATACGACCTACCCGTCCAAATGCCTCGAAGTGTGGGAAGGATCATCTCACAAGAGACCGCACGATAAAGGGAATCATTTGCTTCGATGTGGCAAACCGGGCCATATGTCCAGAGGCGCACCAAGCAAAGGCCGAACCTTCGGTCAATACAACCCGAGCCAAGAAACCGCAATGGGAGGTTGAGTTTATACTATGAGTGGAGCTGAAGCTTCGAATCCGAAGACTTGATTCAAGGAGAAGGCGCCATAGAAGGTAATCTTTTAAAAGTATCTTGTATGACTCTGGGGCAACCCATTCTTTCATATCATATGACCGTGTGCTACGACTTGGTTTACCGTGTCCGAACTACCTTTTGAATTGATTGTTTCAACCCCCACCGATAAACCAAGTAGTTACTACCAAAGTCCGTTTGAAGTGTCCTTTGATTGTTGAAGGTCGAATCTTTTCTCGTCGATTTGATCGTTTACCTCTTTCACAGTTAAATGTAATCCTAAGGATGGGTGGTTATCTTCCAACCATGTTCCGTTAGATTGTTCTAGTAAGACCATAGTCTTTCCTGTGGATGAGAATTCTAGATACTTGACGGCCAACCAAGCACGAGCTTTCTTGAAAGAAGGAGCTCAGGGGTACATGCTATTATCTTCTTTGAAAGTTGAGAGTGAGGCTGATTTGAGTACTATTCCGGTAGTGAAGGAATTTCCTGAGATCTTCCCTGAAGAAGTACCTGGTTTACCACCAGCACGTGAGATCGAGTTTGCTATTGATCTAGTACCGGGAGCTGGTCCCGTGTCTATAGCACCTTACCGTATGTCACCGACAGAATTAGCCGAACTTAAGAAGCAGCTAGAAGAGCTTTTGGAGAAGCAGTTCGTTAGACCAAGTGTATCCCCGTGGGGAGCACCTGTGTTACTAGTTCGAAAGAAGGACGGTACCTCGAGATTGTGTGTGGACTACAGGCAATTGAACAAGTTGACAATCAAGAACAAATATCCTCTCCCGAGAATTGACGACTTGATGGACCAACTGAAGGGGGCAGCGGTATTTTCGAAGATTGACTTGAGATCTGGGTATCATCAGATAAGAGTGAAGACAGAGGATATACCCAAGACTCGCACCGACGCGATACGGTCATTACGAGTATCTTGTGATGCCGTTTGGTGTGACGAATGCACCTGCTATTTTCAAGGACTATATGAACCGCATCTTTCGTCCGTACTTGGATAAGTTTGTTGTCGTCTTCATTGATGACATCCTGATATATTCCCAGAATCAGGAGGATCATGCGGAGCACCTCAGCGTAGTTCTTCAGATTTTGAAGGAAAAGGAACTGTATGCCAAGCTGTCGAAGTGCGAATTTTGGCTGGATGAGGTGAAGTTTTTGGGTCATGTGATCTCAAAAGAAGGAATCGCAGTGGATCCATGCAAAGTAGAAGCAGTATTGCAGTGGGAACAACCGAAGTCAGTGACGGAAGTCCGTAGTTTCGTTGGTTTAGCTGGATATTACCGGAGGTTCATAGAAGGGTTTTCCAAGATTGCCGGACCGCTCACTCAATTGACAAAGAAGAGTCAAGCCTTCGAATGGACTGATAAATGTGAGCAGAGTTTTCAAGAGTTGAAGAAACGACTGACTACCTCACCTGTATTAGTGTTACCTGATCCGAATGAACCGTTCGAGGTGTATTGTGACGCTTCGTACCAAGGATTGGGATCTGTTCTTATGCAACACCGAAAGGTGGTAGCCTACGCTTCGCGACAGTTGCGAGTGCATGAAAAGAATTACCCGACTCATGATTTGGAGTTGGCGGTGTGGTTTTTGCTCGAAGATATGGAGACATTTCCTTTATGGAGCGACATTCAACATCTTCAAGTGACCACAAGAGCTTGAAGTACTTGTACGATCGAAAGAGTGAATATGAAAGCCGAGATGGTGGAGTTTTTAAAGGATTATGATTTCCAGTTGTTGTACCACCCTGGCAAGGCGAACGTCATGGCTGACGCCTTAAGTAGAAAGATTGTCAGTGTTTCTGCCTTGATGATTAAGGAAAGAGATCTCATCAAACAATTTAGAGATGTATGGTCATTTGTTAAGTTGGAACCCGGAAGAATTTGCATGGGTATGGTTACCATCTCAAACGAGTTTATGGAAGACATACGGGAAAAACAGAAGACCGATGAATTCTTGCAAGAGATAAGAGAACAAATGAAACAAGGCGAGAAAACAGAGTTCGAAGAAGGAACAGATGGGATTCTGAGATTCCGAGGTGGAGTTTGTATTCCTCGTGACCAAGAGCTTAGACGATATATTGTGGATCATGCCCACACTAGCAAGCTAAGTATGCACCCTGGTATAACAAAGATGTACCAAGACTTGAAGAAGTTGTTCTGGTGGCATGGACTAAAAAGTGATGTCACTAGATGTGTATCGACTTGTCTAGTCTGTCAAAAAGCCAAAGTGGAACATCAGTGACCTGCAGGGTTGCTGCAACCATTGTCTATTCCTGAATGGAAGTGGGACAGCATCGCAATGGACTTTGTTGTGGGATTGCCAAGGACAAGGATGGGACATGATTCGATTTGGGTAATAGTTGATCGACTTACAAAATCGGCTCATTTCCTCCCGATTAGCATAAGGTACAGTTTGGAAAGGCTGACCCGCCTGTATATTGGAGAAATTGTCAGATTACATGGTGTGCCTACGAGTATAGTCTCAGATAGGGATCCGAGGTTTACCTCAAAGTTTTGGCAAAGTTTACAAGCTTCGTTGGGGACGAGATTGCGCCTGAGTTCGGCGTATCATCCGCAAATCGATGGTCAATCGGAAAGGACGATCCAATTTCTAGAGGACCTACTTAGAGCTTCTTCTATGGAACAGACTGGAAGTTGCGATGAAGTTCTACCATTGGTGGAGTTCACCTACAATAACAGTTATCATTCGAGTATAGGGATGGCACCCTATGAAGCTCTGTATGGAAGACGGTGTCGAACACCATTATGTTGGTACCAAGACGGCGAGCGTCTTACGATCGGACCAGACATTATCCAGCAGACGACTGAGAAGGTTAAAATGATTCAAGAGAAGATGAGAACTGCTCAGAGCCGACAGAAGAGCTATGCGGATAAGAGAAGAAAGCCTCTTGAGTTTGAAGAAGGTGAGCATGTGTTCCTGAAAGTCACACCCACGACTGGGGTCGGCCGGGCCTTGAAATCTAGAAAACTTACTCCAAAATTTCTTGGACCTTACCAAATTCTTCGCCGGATAGGTCCAGTAGCTTACCAGATAGCCTTACCCCCTATCCTTTCAAACATACACAATGTCTTCCATGTGTCGCAACTTCGTAAATATTTACCTGATCCAAGTCATGTCATAGCACCGGACACAGTACAGTTAAAAGAGAACCTGACCTATGAAACGTCTCCTGCGAGAATCGAGGATCGACGGATAAAGCAACTACGAGGCAAGGAGATTCCATTGGTAAAGGTGATTTGGAATGAAGCAACTGGTGATGCGACTTGGGAATTGGAAGATAAGATGAAGGAGCAACATCCAGAATTATTTTAAGGTATGTAAATTTCGAGGACGAAATTACTTTTAGTAGGAGAGTGTTGTAACATCCCGAAAAATACATATTTGGTCATAAATCATCATTTTATAATATTCTTGATTTTTAGGATTTTTTCTGGAATTTTTCGGAAACGACGAATATTTTAATATATTTCTCGTTTTGCGTGCACACTGGGCTGAGAATTGTTGAGACCAGTGTAACACTCCGGAAATTGATTATTTCACCATGAATAGTCATTTTCTAATATTTGTGATTTATGAGAATTTTTCTGGAATTTTTAGGAAATGACGAATATTTTAATATATTCTTCGTTTTGCGTGAAACTCGAGCAGAGTCGTGAAAACGACTGTAGTGCTTCAAAAATTGGAAAATTATATGACGGATAGTCGTTTTATAATATTTTCAATTTTTGGAAATTTTCTGGGAATTTTCTGGAAACGTCGAATATTACCGTATATTCCTCGTTTTTGCGTCTTGATTGACCGAACCAGGAAAACGCGATGTTTTCTCTGCGGACCTGGAACTATGGATAAGTCGACGGGGGATCTTACTAAACCCAAGACTTGACACAGTTTACGAGGTTTGCAATTTTGAGAAATCTTCTCGATACAATTAAATCAAGATAAATGAAAAATTCATCTGTCGATTAATTAAAATCGACTTCATTCAATCATTGTAACTATTATCTATTGGATAATAGTGTGTAATAAAAATACTATCATATTATCCTAATGTAATCCACTTTATATCAAATCTATCTACTTTAATTCAAATTTAATAGTTAAATATTCAAGCTTCCTTAAGAAGCTTTGACCCCAAGCTTTGACCACATGAATTAGCTTCCAAGGAAGCCAATTTTTGTCACGCACTTCTCTCTCTCATTTACGTAATCTGCAGCCCAAAAAGGAGAATGAATTGATTTGAATTATCCAAATAATTCATTTAACTCATTAACTCCCAAAAGCACCCTTTCTTTCTTCTTTTACGTTTCTTCTTCTTCTTTCTCTCTTCAAACATTTCTTCTTCCTCTTCCAGCCACCACACGTCCAGCCACTCTCAAGAAACCCCAACATTCATAAAAATTCACATCAACCATGTTTTCTTAATCTCCTACTCCTTCTCATCATCTTTTGTGCTTGGAGTTTTCAAGAAAGCTTCCATCTTCAACCATTTTTCAAGCTTTGAAGGTGAGCTTCCATGGCTGAAAAATTTCAGACCTTCCTCCCATTTTCGTTTCTGGTTTCCTCTTAATTTAATGGTCATTTTCTTCTTCTTTTTCACATCATTACATTGTTCTAACTTGGACCACATTTTCTAGGGTTTTTGAGCTTCAAATCCGAAAATCAAGTACTTCTTGGAATTTTCTTGGTTCTTCATCTTGGTAAGAGGAAGATTAATCCTCCTCAACCTCTTTAGCAACTAGGAATCTTGTGTTTGATTTTTGGAAGAAAAACCACATGGTTGTTGTTCTTGAAATTGCTTGAAATTGATTTCTTGAATGTTATCTTAATTTAGCTTTGAGTAGTTGATTGAGTGGTTAATTATTCATGTAATTTTGTGATTGAAATCTATGAATGCTTGCTGGAAAATTCTGGTTGCTGGACCCCCTGGAATGTGTCACGGTTTTGGGGCTGTTTTTGGGCTGGAAAATGAAGGGCAAATGATGCTTAAATTTTGATCAATGCAAGGCTAATTAAATCAAGTAGTTAAGGTTGATTCAAGTGGACAAAATTCTGGTTGTTGGACCTTGGTGAGTGCCACGATTTTGGGCTGTTTTAGGAGCAGAATTTTGGTTGACATTGTGTCAAGAATAATGCTAGGCAAATTAAGTAAGGAAGACTAAACTAGTGAGAAGAAAATTTGTAACCTAGGACCCTATGGAGTGCCACGGTTTTGAGGGCTTGAATGAGGGGAAAGATAACAAATTTGAGATGTCAAGACTTGAATTAATCAAGTAACCAAACATAGATTAAATAGTAGGAAACTTGCAACAATAATTTTTAGGATGGATTTGTGGTTAAGATTTAGGAGATAAGCTAAATTTGGAAGGTAACTATAAGAATCAAATAACTTGGATCAAAATAACAAGTAAATGGACCTAATGATGTGAACATGATTTATTTGAAACCTTGGGAAGGCCACGACCTCTAGGTGAAAATTTGGGTTAAGATTCCATAACCCATTACTCGGATTACAAGTAATCAAAGAATACAAGAGATTAAGGATTTCATAAACCTTAATGAACCAATGAGATAATTTTCATAAGACTTGGAGATTTTAGAAATCCATAATGGACCTAAAATATGTTCCTTGAATTATAAATTGATATTATGTTGATATTGGGTTCTTTTTGGATGCAAATTTGCTTATTGCACTCTCTTGATCAAATGTGGTATATTATGCTATTGTATGAAATTGTGGATCATACATGTTCATGCATAGAGTCTATGCATTGTGAATGTCCTTGTGGATCTGTTGTAAGGCCAAGTTGCCTAGGAGATTGAACACACCTTAGTGTGGATGCGAGTAGACAAGTGTGGGTCTTGTTATGACCTTGGGGGCGTCGGGGTGCGGGTCCTCCACGATGGGTAGTTGGTAGCTCCTTTGCCCGTGGGGCAAACCGATGCAAACGCACCGACGATTCGGACTTGACACTGTCCTATATCGTGATCTAGTGTAGAATGTCTGTGCAATGCCATGATTGTGCACGAGAAAATTTATTGATAGCATAGCGGCCTCGTACCGAGTCACAGACATGTCTCCTGATCTTTCTCTCCGACTGTTTGAGTCTAGCTCCATGGAGTAGGAAATTGAACATTGTGTCCATCATCGTGGAATATTCTGTCATCTGAAAATTATTGTTTACACGATATTTGACGTATCGAATTTAACTTGCTGGATGTT
Source organism: Ormosia emarginata (assembly GCA_029884605.1). Classification (NCBI taxonomy): domain Eukaryota; kingdom Viridiplantae; phylum Streptophyta; class Magnoliopsida; order Fabales; family Fabaceae; genus Ormosia; species Ormosia emarginata. Next base: position 8,216,849 of record JAQQTP010000051.1, read on the forward strand.
ATGAATTATTCATTACCTTTATTAATGATTGCCTGACTGGTTATCTGTTAAAAGATTATTTATTGCCTTTACATGCTACGTGGGTGTTATGCGCCGTTCGGTTCTTGGTTGCTGTATTAGTATTGATGGTAGGATGTCTTACCTCTTTCCCTGTGCTTCTATTATTTGCTGTTTATGTGCACCCTGTACTGATCGAAGACGACGGTGAAGAGACAGAAGATCCTGCCTTCCCCGGCTTCTGGCCTGCACAGGATTGACTTCTATTGCGACGATGTCTGCACGTATGCGCGGATTCTTGGGAGATGTGCGTCTGACCTTCCTTGGAGGGCCGGAGTGCTGGCACATCAACCTGAACTCCGACCGCTGCGTGTATGTGGGAGACGTGTCGATAGCACTTGCGTGGAGACGTCATGAGGCCTGTCCTCACTTGCTACCTCAGCTTACGCTGGAGTTTTACCGCCTATCGGGAGATGTGGGGTCCCCGTTATTACACTCCGCGGGAGGATTCTTTGATTCCACCGCTCGGGCCCGTCCCGCGCCATCCGTGGTTCCTATGGATGAGTCCTCGGATGAGGAAGATCCCGATGAGGGTCCTCCCGAGGATCCTGAATCGGTCCCTTTTATTTGAGGGGTCGATGATCATTGGTGGCTACCGATGGTGCCAGTGTTTTATTTTTGGGGGCCTGATGTACTTTTCTTTTGGTTTGGGCTGTACATTTTGTATATGCATGTTTCCCTTGGGGTGGGTATAGTTTTGCTTTTTGATGATGGCCAGGCTTGTATTTATAAAACAGTTGTATTAAATTCCATATATATATATATATATATGCATGCTATTCAGGTGCAAATTTCTATGTATCGTTTTATTCGTTACTTTTATCCGCACTCCGTAGTATCCTTATTATTCTTATTATAAAAAAAAAAATATTGCCAAGTTTGCTCACATGGTTAAACATTAATTAATTAAAATGAACCGGGTCTTAATCGTTGTTTATTTAATTTCCGCATTTTACTTTATTTGACAATGTGACGTTCCCTCCCAAAAAGGGCGTTACAAAAGATGAATTGATATACTCACTCTGAGATTGAGATGAGAAGTAGTCTACTCTTTTGCTTTGTGCCAAAGCATTGTTGACCTTCTTTTAGACTTATTCAAGACCCCTCTAGCCTTCAATGAGAACATAGGGCTCCCTAAAAGGACAAGTGGTCATAATTATAGAATCTACACCTTACATGTGAGATACATCTACCTTCTTTGTTTTTTAATTCCAAAGAACATGATGGATGGAAGATGCTTGCATTTTCCCATTCACGAATTTTGTGTTACCAAAGCCAAACCCAAGATGTATACATAGAGTTTTTTTTATTTTTTCAAATTTTTTTCTTTTTTTTTTGAAAGAAGAAGAAGAAGAAAATATGTACATGTTGTTGTTGATGTTGCTCACATCTACACTCTGGTTTCACGTCGTAAATGCTCGCTTAAACGCCTTCTATGAGTCGAGGATAAGCTTCCCATCTAATTTTCTTATAAATTGGAAAATTAGTTGGGTCTTTTAGAGTCGATTCCCAAGATAACGTATTGCTTTTGCTCATCCTTGAACAGATTCTACAAGTTAAGAAGTTCACGATGCACAAGACCACAAGAATGCGTATTAAGAGTCAATAAGATATCATCTAATGACTCCTTACTTAGTCCATTCTTAATGAAGAAAATTTTATCTTTTCTGTTTTTGGAAACCATCCCTAAAGAACGACATCGTTTGTTACAATTCCATCGTCCACATATGTGACAGACTTGTAATCTTTTTGCTCTTCTCCGTTTCGAATATGAACTTCTACCAAGACCTAGCATGTATGAGTCAAATGAAATTGAAGACTCACTTGCCAATCGGACCTTTGCTTCGATTATCCAACGTACATCTTCTAGTATACCTTTGTGCATTAACAATCTCAAGCTTTCACATCTAGCATTGTAAATATTTGTTAGAGCATTTTGAGGAAGAGAAGGAAAATGTTTTCTCAGGTTTGAGAGAATGATATCCATTTTGAAGAAGAAGAAATCAGTTATTTTGGGAAACTGAAAGATAGCAAACTGACTTGAGAGTCACGGAGTACCATCATCCGCCATTTTACCGGGGAGCTAAAGAACTGCAAAACAAAATAAAGTCACAAAATTAGATTAAATTTTTCACATAACAAGGATCAGAAAGGGAAATGAATTCTACCTCAGTAGCTTAATTTTTCAGAAATGGTTTAAGTCTTTGTCCATTAACCTTAGACACATTACCATTTCTAGGATTCTCAATGTCTATGGCCTCATAAGGATATACATGTTTGACAATAAAAGGACCAGTCCACCTAGATCTCAATTTTCCAGGAAATAGGTGAAGATGAGAATTATAAAGCAGAACTTTTTGACCAATTTCAAAAGATTTCCTCAAAATAGATTTGTCATGAAAAGCTTTTGTTCTTTCTTTATAAATTTTTGAGTTTTCATATGCATCATTTCTCAATTCCTCAAGTTCATTTATTTGCAATTTGCGTAACCTTGCAAGCATCATCAAGATTTAAATTGAAAGCTTTAATGGCCCAAAATGCTTTATGCTCCAGTTCTACAGGCAAGTGACAAGGTTTTCCATAGACTAACCGATAGGGTGACATGCCTAAAGATGTTTTAAAAGTAGTATGGTAAGCCCAAAGTGCATCGTTTAGTCTTAAAGACCAATCTTTACAATTTGGGTTAACCGTTTTTCTAAAATTTGTTTAATTTCCCTATTTGCTAATTCTACTTGTCCACTTGTCTGAGGGTGATAAGGGGTAGCAACTTTATGGGTAATGCCATATTTCTTCATTAAAGATTCAAATGGTTTATTACAAAAATGTGTTCCTCCATCACTGATGATAGCTCGAGGGATTCCAAATCGACTTAAGACAATTTCTTTTAAAAATTTGAGAATAGTTTTATGATCATTTTATCGACATGGAATTGCCTCAATCCATTTTGAGACATAATCAACTGCAACCAAAATATACACATATCCAAATGAGGATGGAAATTGACCCATGAAATCAATTCCCCAATAATCAAAAATTTCAATGACAAGGATAGGGTTCAGAGGCATCATATTTCTTTTAGAAATGGACCCTAATTTCTAAAAATTTTTGCAACGTTTGCAAAAGGTATGGTTGTCTTTAAATAAAGTAGGCTAATAAAATCCACACTGTAAGATTTTAGCAGCTATTTTCTTTGAAGAAAAATGACCTCCACATGCTTCCGAGTGACTAAATTTAATGACACTACCTATCTCATTGTCGGGTACACATCTCCGAAAGATTTGATTAGGAGAATATTTAAACAAATATGAGTCATCCCAATAAAAAATTTTCACCTCAGTCAAAAACTTTTTTCTGTCTTGATGTGACCATTGAAGCGGCATCTTTCCTATTACAAGAAAATTGACTATGTTCGCAAACCAAGGCATGAAATTGATAAAAAATAAAAACTTATCAAGAAAAGAATCATTGATAGGTGTGCTATCAAAAGATGAACCTGTTGTAAGTCTGGACAAATGATCTGCGACAACATTTTCGGCTCCTTTCTTATCTTTTATTGTGATGTTGAATTCTTGAAGCAACAAGATCCACCGTATCAACCTAGGTTTGGCATCCTGCTTAGACATTAAATATCTAACAACAACATGATCAGTGAAAACAACAGTAGAAGAACTAATGAAATGAGCTCAAAATTTGTCCAATGTAAAAATTATAGTAAGTAATTCTTTTTCAGTAGTGGTGTAATTCATTTGTGTACTATTTAAAGTTCTACTTGCATAACAAATCACATGAGGCTTACCTTCCTTTCTTTGGCCTAAAACAGCGCCAACAGCAAAATCACTTGCATCACACATTAATTCAAAAGGCAAAGACCAGTCAGGGGATTGCATGATAGAAGCCAATGTTAGAAGACCAATTAATTTTTCAAAAGATTTTTTACATTCTTGAGTCCAATCAAATGGTGCATCTTTTATCAGAAGATTGCATAATGGTCTAGATATGACACTAAAGTCTTTAACGAATCTTCGATAAAATCCTGCATGTCCTAAAAAGGAACGAACTTCTCTGACTATTTTTGGGGAAGGCAAATGAGCAATTAATTCAACTTTGGCCTTATCAACTTCAATTCCTTCAGAAGATATCACATACCTAACACGATTCCTGAAGTAACCATATAATGACATTTTTCTCAATTTAAAACAAATCTTTTTTCTTCACATCTTTTAAGAATTTTATCCAAATTATCAAGACAATTTTCAAAAGAATTTTCAAAAACTGTCAGATCATCCATGAAAACCTCTAAATAATACTCAATCATGTCACTAAAAATACTTAGCATGTATCTTTGAAAAGTTACCGAAGCATTACAAAGACCGAAGACATTATATGCCAAAGTGCCAAAGGAGCACGTAAAAGTAGTCTTTTCTTGATCCTCTAATGCAATTGATATTTGATTATACCCCGAATAACTATCAAGAAAACAATAGTAAGGATGTCCTGCTACTCTTTCTTGAATTTGATCAAGAAATGGTAAGGAGAAATGATCTTTCCTAGTGGTTGCATTCAATTTTCTAAAATTAATACACATAGCCAACTAGATGAAACTCGCATAGGTATTAATTCACCTTTTTCATTTTCAACGACTATTATTCCAGATTTCTTAGGCACAACTTATGTAGGGCTTACCCACTGGCTATCGAAAATAGGGTAAATAATTCCAACATCAAGTAATTTAAGAACTTCAACCCTAACTACCTCTTTCATGTGTGGATTTAATCTTCTTTGAGGTTGTTGTGATATTTTAGCATTATCCTCTAAATGTATTCTATGTGTACAAATTAATGGATTAATGCCTTTTATATCTGTTAATGTCCATCCAATTGTACTTTTATGCCTTTTAAGTACTTCTATCAACATACCTTCTTGTTCTTCAGTAAGGATTGATGAAATTACTACTGGAAAGCTTTGGTCTTCTCCTAAAAATATGTACTTCAACCTAGAAGGTAATGACTTTAATTACAATATGGGTACTTCTTCATTCATGGGTTAGAGCTCTTCGAATCTCGGCTTCCATATTTTGTATTCTATTACTTGTGTACAATCAAACAAAGAGCATATTTCAGAAATATCATCATTTACTTGCATATCTAAATCAAATGAATTAATTACACAAACTTCTAATGGGTCAGAAGAACTCCCTTTTAGAAGATGGTCATTTACAATGACCTCAATCCCGTCAGCTTCCTCATTTTCATCATTGACTTCATGTGGTTGTTTCCATAAGTTGAAAACATTAAGCTCAAGTGTCATGTTTCCAAATGTTAGCTTCATCAATCCATTTCTACATTTTATCAAAGCATTGGATGTTGCTAAAAATGGACGACCTAAAATAATAGGAATTGACTTGTAACAATTAATCATAGGTTCAGTTTCCAAGACAATAAAATTCATAGGATAAATGAATTTATCAACTTGTACCAACACATCTTCCACTATTCCTTTTAGAATTTTAATTGATCTATCAGCAAGTAGAAAAGTTACAGAAGTTGGTTTTAACTCATCTAGATTGAGTTGTTGATAAACTGAATATGGAAGCAAATTAACACTAGCACCAAGATCAAGTAAAGCTTGTTCAATCATATGTTCTCCAATAATGCATGAAACCGTAGGACAACCAAGGTCTTAATGTTTCAAAACATTATTGCTTTGAATAATAGAACTTACCTGTTCAGTCAAAAAGGCATTCTTTTTCACATTTAATTTCCTTTTAACAGTGCATAAGTCTTTCAAAAATTTGGCATAAGAAGGAAAGTATTTGATAGTATCTAACAATGGAATATTGACCTTCACTTGTTTAAGAATTTCAAAAATTTCAGTTTGGTGGTCCAATTTCCTTGATTTGCTTAATGCTTGAGGAAATGGGAGTGGAGGAGACGAGAGTTTGGTCTCATTTTGGCCAGATGACTTATCAACCTCTTCCTTATCTTGGGAAATTGATTCACCATCTTTCTCACAAGGTTCAGAAATTTCTTTTTCAATAACTTTTCCACTCCTAAGAGTTATCACATAATTGACTTGATTTATTTATTGATTTTCTGAACTACCCTCATTTAGACTACATTGACCTTTGGGATTCGGTTGAGGTTGAGAAGGAAATTTTCCTTTCTCGTGAATGGTGAGTGCAGAAGTAAGTTTGGAAAGAGTGTCTTTTATGTCTATCATGGTTTGAGTGTTTTGTTTATTGATGGCCTCTTGCTTTTCTATGAATGCACTCGATGTTCCTTCAAGGTTTTTCCTATATGGTGGGACATAAGGTGCATATCCTTGAGAAATTTGAGAATCCTGTTGTTCTTGAGGAGGTGGTGGTTGCATAAATTGTGCTTGATTATTATTCCTCCAACTGAAGTTCGGGTGATTTCTCCATCCTGGATTATAAGAATTTAAAAAAGAAGAGGTGAATGACTTTTTAAAATTATTCATTGCATTTACTTGCTCATGCACAACTTCTTTAAAAATAAGAATATTAGGACGTTCATTTGTCGAGTGTCCTAATTCATCACAAATGCTACAAATTTCTTCATTGTGCACAAATTTGACTTCTTTTACTTTCCCTAATTCCATGCATTCAACCTTTCTAGCCAAACTAGCATACCTTGCATTTAGATCTTCTTCTTGACTAAGATGGTATTTTCCTTTTCCTACATTTGCAAGGTTATATCTAATTGAATTTTCAGAATGATTAGTACCATGCCAAGATTGAGAATTTTTAGCCAAATGGTTTAAATAATCTAAAGCTTCTTCGGGTTCTTTATCAAGAAACTCGTCATTACACATCATTTCTACAAATTATTTAGTTTCAGGTGTTAAACCTTCATAAAAGAAGCTTATAGTCCGTCATCTTTTAAAACCATGATGTGGGCAAGAATTTAACAAATCTTTAAAATGTTCCCAACTTCGAAAATACGCTTCATTTGAATTTTGGAAAAAAATTTGAATTTGTCTTTTCAAAGCATTAGTTTTATCTGTTGGAAAAAATTTCTTTAAAAACTCACTTTGCATTTCTTGCCATGTGCCAATGGATCTTGGTTTCAAAGCGTTAAGCCTAGTTTTTGCTTTATCTTTCAAAGAAAAAGGAAACAATTTAAGCTTAACAATCTCTTCAGTGCAATTTTGATTATTGAAAGCAATACAGACTTCTTCAAATTCTTTTAGATATAAATACGAGCTTTCATTTTCTAAACCATGAAAATTAGGAAGTAAAGAAATCATACCCGGGTTCAATCTAAAATTATTAGCAGTGAGTGGAAAGATAAAATATGATGGACTAGAATTTCGAGGTGATTGCAAATATGCATGCATAGTTCACAATGGTTGATTTCCTTGTTTAACATGTATACTTTCATTTTTAGCTCGTTGTGTTTGATTATCATGTTCCACATGTGCACCTTCAAATTTAACTATTGTGTTAATTGTGTGTGATTGTGATTCAAATAAATCAATATATAAATTACTAGGATTAATTTTAACCAAACGACCAGAATTTAAATCACGATACCAGTTAAGTATAAATAAGTGACATAAAATAAAAAAAAAATAGACAAGTAGGCGGTATAAACTAGCTGTTAAATATTAAGAAGGATGTGGTATAAACCAACCATCCAAATATATATATACAACACACATATACACACACACACACACACACACATTATATTAACAATTAAAAAGTTAAATAAGCGATAAAAAAAAAAGTTAGATAGTTAGAGAGTTAATAATATACAAAAATAAAATGCAAAAAATAAAGTACGAAAAATAAAATACATAAAATAAAGTACAAAAAAAAAAATTTAAAATATGAAAACCGAAGAGTGGCGATTACAGATAAAGTGAAAGAGAAGAGAAGAAGAAATATTATTTCATTAAGTTAGAGGGTAGAAAAATAAATAAAGAAATTTAAAAGTTAGATGCGAAAAATAAATGGCAGAATTTAAAAGTTAGATAGTTAGTAAGCGTAAAGTAAATAATAATAATAATAATAATAATAATAATAATAATAATAATAATAATAAATAATAATAATAGAATTTGAAAAACATAAATAAAATAAAATAAAATAAAATAAAAATGAAAATAAAATAAAAATAAAAAACATAAATAAATGCGTAAATTAAAAAAAGTTAGTTAGTAAATTAGTAAATAGATAAATAAAAATGAAAAGAGTAGAGGAAGAATATACCTGATAGTGAAGTTTACTTACAGAAAGAGAACCTCAATATATTAGAACTTCAAATCAAGTCCCTGGCAACAGCGCCAAAAACTTGATGGGATAATTAAAAGTTTCAAACTCAAGTGTAGGTTGTTTCAAGTAGTAAATTCTCAGGAGCCAAAGTCGATCCACAGAGAATTGATGAAGAGAAAATTATTTGAGATACGGAGAAGATTTATCACAATATTAAAAATGATATAAGTTGTTCATAGATGAAAAAGATTTGCTTGGGTTAGGAGATCCACTCTTGGTAATAAATTAAAAATAAGATTATTTCGTTTTATAACTCAATTGAAATCATGCATAATGAAGATTCCAATCGGAAGATTTAACATTCAAAATTCAATCATGTAATCATATTATGGTTCCAATAATTATCTACCAATACTTGTAAATCGTCAAAAGCATCCACTGTGCCAATCCTATTGTCTACAATGGATCAAGATATTCATTATACAAGAAGAGTTTCTACATTAATTAGAAATAACATACAACTCATATAAAGATCATATAAAAATATATCATTTAAAGCACAAGAAAGAAATTAATCTAACCTTAACTTATTACTAAGAGCTTCACCTTTTCACCCAAGCAAGATGAAGATTTAGTTACTCATAGGCAAGAAGAAAGAAAGAGAGAAGAAGAAGATGATAAACATAACTTCAATTAAGAATAATAGAAAACTACACAAAGGAAAACTAATAATACAATAGCATAAACTAAACTCTAAGCTAACTAACACCCTTAAATGTTCAGCCTTTGCCTCCTTTTATAGAGTTCAAGGAGTGCAAGAAGACAATGGAGTTGTTTGATGATGAGAAGTAAAATCGAAATAGATGATGAATGAGCTGAAATTATGGACTTTCTTGGCTCCGAAATGTCTCTGCTCTTAGCTCATGGCATGCATCAGAATTGAGCCAAGTGGTCTTCATGAAAGTTCTAAGAAAATTGTCTTAGCTTTCTAGAGGCACCAAGTTTAGCCAAATCTAATAACCACAGCCCGAGATATGGCTCAATTACTGCTCATGGATCAGGCCCAAATCTAGCACCTCTGTTCTGACTTCTAAGCCCAATATCACCTTCAAGGAATCCGAGTTAGCTTTTGTGTTCTTCATGAAAGTTGTAGATATGGGTCTTAACCTTCCACTGTCAAAATTGTAGAATTGTTGAACTCCTATAGCCCGAGATATAGCCTAATGAGTGCATAAAGGTCAAGTTGTCAGGTTCAAAATGCTAGATTTTACTTCAACTCCAATTTGAGTTATCCAAACACGTGTATCTGGTCTTGAGGCCTTCATGAAAGTTGTAGAAATTTATCTTAGCTTAAAACCAAGATCAAAATCACATCCATCGGATATTTGTAACTCAAATTATAGCAAGTTTACTAAAAAATTCAAGTGAGAAAGTTATACAATGAATGAAATATATTGCTATCAATGTGGCTCTTGTTATTAAGTGAATAGTTATTAGAGAATTATCTTAACTTTCCAACAAGACCAAAATCTAATTAATCAGATAATTGCAACTCAAGTTGTGGCCACTTTACTTAAGAATGCAATCACCCAAATTAATGATAATTCAAGCAATAATTTCTTCAATGATCCAATTAAGCTTAATTTTATAAAATGTGACAAAATCAACTTAATTAAGCCAAATTGAACCTTAAGAAGCCTAGTGAGAGGATTATAAAATGCATAAAATACATTGTTATCGGTCACACCACTGAACCGTTGTTTTCATTAGATTTCGACAATCTTAATTGATGGTGTGATTTTGAAATCTCAATTTAAGGAAGGGAATCACTTCCTCTTATGGTGTCTTTGTTTTCACACGGTGTCTAGATTTGTGAATGCAAGTGTCAAGTTGACAAAATGCAGAATGTCATTAACATTTATAAGAAATAGTAACTTGATTGAACAGGAAATAAAGAGTGTACTTTATAGAGTTATAAGTGTTGCAGCGATTAAAATAGAAAAAATGGAAAATGAACTAAAGAACTAAGTAAACAAAAGACAATAAAATTTCTAGAAAAAGTAAAGGCACTTGAGGGACTCTTTTCTTACTATATGTATGAGGATTGGCGAGTGTCAAGCCTCGATATCATCTTCAATTATGCTACTTATACTGCAATAACTCTTGCTTCTCTTTGAATTTTAAAATCCTCCAATTTGGGTGCCTTCTTACTAACTACTCCTTCGCCATTTATAATTAACCTTCATACTTGTTCACTACTACGTATTTAGTGGTTGCAAATAGTTTCTGGGTAGTTTCTGGAAGTTCTAACTTGATAGTGCTCTTTTGGATTTGGTCAATGAGCTTCTATTACTTGCCAATTCCCCTCCAATATCGAACCTTTCTTTTTGGTGTCGACTCTTTGTCTTTCGACTCCTTTATCACATGTTCTTTTACTTGTAAGTTCCCTTTAGCTTGCACCTATTTTCTCAGACTACTTAGTTTATTGTAAACTAGTATCTTTAGTGATTCAATAATTGGTCTAGTTTTAAAAACATTGAGTAGAAGAGGTATGTACAACACTTCACTAGATGTACCCCACAAAAGCTCTAGGCCAATATGGACTACTAGCCCTCTTCTACCAAAAGTTTTGGGATATTACAAAAAATAAAGTAATTTTAACAATCCTTCATGTTCTAAATGTGGAGGGAGACCCTTGTGATTTCAATCATACCTTCATTTGTTTAATCCCAAAAATGAAAAATTCAAAACATACCAAGGATATTAGGCATATATCCCTAAGTAATGTCATTTTCAAATTGATTACAAAAATAGTGGCAAATAGACTAAAGTTGATTCTGCCTGACATTATAGGTGACTTCTAGAGTGCTTTTGTCCTGAGCAAACTAATCACAGACAACGCATTGTTAGCTTATGAAACCTTCCATCACATGAGAAACAAGAAAAAAAGGGAGAAAAAAGAATTTTTAATTTGAAGCTTGATATATGGCCAGGACATATGACCGAATTGAGTGGAGCTTCCTAGAATCTGTCTTGATTTAGATGGGGTTCCTTAATAGATGGTCTAGATTAATTATGAAGTGTGTATCATATATTTCTTTTGCTTTGTTTATTAATAGAGAGCCAAAAAAATCCTTTTGACCTGAAAGGGGCCTAAGGCAAGGTGATCCGCTTTCCCCTTATCTCTTCATATTGTGTGTTGAGGTTTTATTTGCCCAAATTCTAAAACAACATGATGCTGGGCAATTGCATAGGGTCAAAATGGCCAGGAGATCCTAAAAAATCTCCCATTTGTTCTTTGCGGATGATAGTAATAGTTTTTCCAGACCTCCATGAATGAAATTGACACTATAAAATTCATCATTGAAAGCTACCAATAAGCCTCTGGTCCAACGCATAAATTTAGACAAGTCTAAGTTCTCCTTTAGCAGAAATAAACTAGAAGACAAGAGGAATGATATCTAAAATAAAATTACGATAAAGGCAGTAGAGAGTCACTCCAAATATCTTAGGATTCCCATTTTTGTTGGGAAATCCAAGCAACAAGTGTTGAATTTATGCAAGACCGTGTTTGGAAGAAGCTAAAAGGTTGGAAGGAATAAGCTTTTTCGCAAGCGGCTGAGAAGTTCTCATAAAATCTGTGGCCCAAGTTATCCCAACATACATTATGGGGAGCTTTCTCCCCCCTCAAGCAATTTGTGATCAAGCTGAATCAACCATTGTAAGCTTTTGGAAGGAAAGTAAGGCTAGGGAAAGAAAGATCCATTGAGTGAAATGGAAAACACTATGTACCACAAGGAAAGAAGAAGGAATGGGTTTCTATAGCTTTCACTTTTTCAATATGGCTTTACTCACCTAACAGATATGGAGGGTCATTCCAAAGCCTGAATCGCTCATGGCTCAGGTTCTGGGAGGAAAATACTTCCCCAAGGGTGACATTCTACACATAACATTCATGCAAAACCCAAGCTATACTTGGCGTAGCATGTGGAATGAAAAATATGTTATAAACCTTGGAGCATATTGACGAGTAAGTGATGGAAATTATCATAATTTTGAGGTATGGATGGTTGCCATAGCATAATTGTTTTAAACTATGGATCCCAAATTCTATATTGGACCCCAAATGCAACTGTGGCCTCCTCCCTCAATGATGAACATTCTGTGTGGGATGAGAATTTGGTGAAGGCAGTGTTTCTAACATTTGAAGTTACTCAAATTTTGAGTATCCTTATCCTTGTTCTCCAGACCCCAAGATAGACTAGTGTGGAGCCCTTGCAAGAATGGTATTTACTTAGTTTGAATGGGTTATCACCTTTATAGCAAGTCACTGAATGATAATACAAGTACTAGTGGGCTGGATGAAAACCAAATACAAGTGTGGAATAGGTTTGGAAATTGGAAGTGCCTCTATGAACAAAACTCTTCATACGGGGGGTGCTCCAACATGGTATTCCTTCTAGAGTAAATCTCGGCAAGAGGGGTGTTGTTTGCTCAAAATTGTGCTTGAGATGCCAAGTCAAGGAAGAAACCATAGCTCATGATGTGCTAAGGGATTGTGAATGGGTTAAAAACCTATGGTCTTTAGCTTCCTATAACTTAAGTATGGATAGGTGTAGTCACTTACCTTTAATAGAATAGCTATAATCAATTGTGCTCTCCTGGCCAAAGGAAGCAATGAGCTTACTAGTAACCATTACACATGGTATATGGTTGTCACGTAACCAACTTTGTTTTAAGAACAAAGACACAAGGTCGGAAATCCTCATCTCTAAAGTTGTCCAACGTCTTTAGGAGTTCTAAGTTGCATGCAAAATTTCAAGTAGTCGTGATCCCACCCCAAGTGGCCAGGTGGCTCGTCCCAATGTCTGTTGGCAATCACTGGCCTTGGGGACTACAAAACTCAATAAGGATGCTGTAGTTTTTCTAGATGGCTCCTGTATATTGGAAGTTGTTATTAGAGATTCAGATGCTAATATTCAAGGAGTAACCCGCTGGAGAAAGATTGAAGCATATAGCCCAGGCACTGCAGAAGCTCTTGCCATAAGAGAAGACATCCTTTTTGTGTTGAAAATAATTTGTAATTTTCTAAAAAAGTCTGTTAAGATTTCTATAATCTCTAGAATAGTGGTTTAGTCATTCGACAAGACTTTTAGTTTTCCTAAGAAGTTTTTAATATTCCTAGTGCTGACTTTTATGTGATACATTCATCAAACTTTTCTATGCACTAGTATAAATAGAGAAGTCACGTAAGTCCTAATTTAAGCAAGTGAATAGAAATCCAAGTGATAGCAAGTTTAAGTGCAGTAAATTTATCCTTGTTATTCCTCTACACTTCTACTATGCTAACAAATTTGGTATCAGAGCTGCAAACGGTAACAACTAGCTGTTCATCCAATCAAGTTCCTATATTTGAGGGAGAGCACTATGATTAATGGAGTTCACAGATGGAGACTATCTTCATCTCACAAGACCTTTGGGAATTTGTTGAAAAAGACTATGAAGAACCACCTCAGACCAATAATTTTGAGTGGACTATAAAGAAGAAAATAGAATATAGAGAAAATGTGAAGAGAAATGCAATGGCCTTACGGATTTTGCAATATGAGTCAACAAGACAATATATCTTAGAATTTTTGGCATCAAGAAAGCCAACAAAGCATAGGAGATTCTCCAAAAGGAGTTCAAAGGTTTTGATAAAGTTAAAGCTGTCAGGCTTTAATTCTTATGGATGGAGTTTGATAGTTTGAAGATGAAAGAAAATGACAAGGTTCGAGATTTTTTCAACAAGGTTGCAGAAATTATAAATCAAATTCGTAGCTGTGGAAACACTATAGAAGACAAGAGAACTGTTCAAAAAATCTTGAGAAGTCTACCTCACAAATTTGATCATGTAGTTGCTACCATCATGAAAGAAAAATACTTATCATCCTTAACTTTGTATGAATTGATGGGAACTCTTGAAGCACATGAGCAGAGGATAAACCAGCATGCTGATCAACCATAGGAGCAAGCTTTTCAATTATAATTAAGAGTTTTAGAGAAGGATTTTTCAAAAGTAGAACAAGACAAAAGAAGAGGATTCTTTCAAAGGAAAGGAATAGGTCATGGAAGATGGAATGAAGGTTGCTACCATCAAGGTGACAATTTGCATAAAAAATATGGTAACTTCAACTCAGCTTGCTTTATTTGCAAAAATCTAGCTACTCATCTAAAGATTGTCATTTTAGATGCAAAAGAGGCAAAGTTCCTAATCATTCTCAAAGAGATTGTTGGTTTTAAGATAAAAAAGAGAAAAATGAGAATACAAGTGAAGCAGGTTTTTTGAAAGAAAATGAAGGTGATCAATTATTATCATGTATGATTACTATTCATGAAAAGGGGGATACTTGGTTTGTGCAATAGTGATTGCAGAAAACATATGACAAGTGACAAAAAAAAAGGCTTGTGAGCTTGATAAAAATTATTCCTCTCATGTTGAGGTTAGTTGTAACATCCTAATACCAATACCTTAGTATATACTGAATATACAATAGTATACAGTATTAGTCATGTCATTTCTAACTTAAAACAACTTTCTAGATTCATAATAACCTTACACGTTATTATAAAGAGTCAACAAGGAAAGAAAAGATCTTATATATACAACATTAGCCTCCAAAGGGCATAGTGTAATACATAAACCTTATACAAACCAAAGCAAATACAATAATATACAAGTTTTGCTTAAAATCAAATAAAAACTATCTATTCTATTCATTTTTTCTTTTTCTCATTGGAAGAGTCTCGACCTGGATTTAACATGGAAATAACAAACGAGGTGAAAATTCGCAATTCTTAGTAGTAAAATTCTTTAACCAATCATTTATAACATATAAATACAATCTCAACAAATAATGAGTATGCTTTAAAATATCTTCCATGACTTATCTTTAATAACTAGAGGAGTCAAGCTAAGTAAACATTCATGGATTAATAAAAGAACTAAGCTAAACTCATTTTTATGGCCCATCAAAAGAAACCAAGTTAATAGGCTACAATGGTCCAATAAGGAAACCAAGCTAAGTAAACTTCCATGGTCCAACAAGAGAAACCAAGCTTATCTCACTATGATGGTCAATCAAAGGAACCAAGCTCATTTCATTTTCATGGCTCATTAAAGAACCAAGCTCATTTAACTACTATGGCTCAACAAGGAATCAAGCTAACTTAACTATCATGGCTTAACTAGGAGCCAAGTTATTATTCTTCCATAGTTCATCAAAAGAAACTAAGTTCATATTATCCATAGTTCATCAAAAGAACTAAGATCACTTAAATAGTATCTAGTACATCACATATGATATTAAAAATCACATTATTTCGCTTAAGGTCCTAGATACATACTTAAGGCATTCCACTACTCTTGGATGCTCAAAGGTCTACACTTTCACATATAGGCTAAGTGGTTATTCCTTTCATGAAGTACCCCTAAAAGTGTCTTAACACACATAAAAAACATATATGAATGATCCCAACAGGTAAGAAACTTCAATTCCTTAAAATAAATAGCCTGGGAAGTTCTGATCTAGGCACTTAAGTGCTCAATCTTTGGGCGCTTAGGCGCTCCATGACAACAAACCTCCCATGTTTCATCTGAGCGCCTAACTTCTGAGTGATCAAGCGCTCAGCACCAGAGCCTTCTAGTCTTGCATGATTAGGCTCTCAACTCTTGGGCGCTTGAGCGCCCATCATGTTTCTGCTCTATAGCTTTGGGTGCTTAGGCACTCAACTCTTAAGCGTTTAGGCACCCAACCACTACAACAAAAAGGGGTTTTAGCGGCAATTCTTTAGTGGCCATATAATAATTGCCGGTAATAAATTTTGTAATCAGATGTATTTCCGGCAAATAAACATTTGCCACTAAACATCCTAATTGTGGTGGCAAATATAACAAATGGCATATAGATTTCACCCCCGCGGAAGCTTTTTCGATTCCCTCCATATTTTTCCTTCTTCATTCTGAAAGGAAGAACACCATTTTATCACCATTCTTACCATTACTCTGAACACAATGTCAGAAACCCCAAACCCCCAATTCCTCAATCGTTGAACCCAATCGCTTCTTCTCCACCCTCGATCTGTCAACTCGTTCTTGCTCAATCTCCCAACTCGTTCTCAATCCGTCTCTGAGCTCTCCATCTGCATGCAGTTAATTCGATCTGTCAAGTAGTATATCATAATGCCTAGAAAAAATAGTCTTAGATTGGTCACTGAACAACATCATGACGAAGAAGTGCGGCCTTATATTGAGCAACTTATGAATGCCCCAAGCTGCTCTCAAGCCCAAGCACATGATGATCAATCTAATGAATTGAATAATTTTGCTAGCACTGGGGCTGAGCAAAACCATGAATCAGGTGACATTATTTTAATGAACAATTACTTTAGATTTTTAAATTTGCTTGAACTAAATCATGACATTTAAATCTGGTTCATGTTTGGTCCTTTGGAGACAAGGAAGGTTCGTGGGCTTACGTTACTAAAAGATATCTGGAATTTGCCTCCAGGGAAAACAATTGTTGTGTGATTCAATAGTCGTAACCAAGCCATAGGAAAGGAAGGTCGAAAGCTTGCTAGCTTTCTAGGCATTATTGCTAGAACCCCAGAACTAACACCTTTAAACATAGAAGATTGGAGAGTTTTTGACAAAGAAGAAAAGAAGAAATTGGTAGAGTTTGTGAGGGTATGAAATAACTATTCTTATTAGGTGTGAATATAATTTGGTGTTAATTCTTTCATACATGAAATTACCTTGTAAATGCTTGTTCTGTTTTTTAGAAGAAGTTCTCAATCCCAGCACATGGTGAGGAGTTTGTCAAAAAGTCACTAGGAAAGAAATGGAAAGATTACAAATGTGATTTGAAGAGTATATATATGACAAAGTATAAGACCAAAGATGCCTTGTTGAAAAATAGACCGAGTCGCATACCAAGGGACCAATGGACTGGACTTGTCTCTTATTGGGTTTCTGATAAAGCAAAGGTATCAATTTTAAAAGCCTTAAAACATACACACACACACAGTTGCCTTGTTTTTATGTTTTATAGAGTTCTTTGATTGTTTGTATTTAGTTTTCATACATAAATTATACACACACACACACACACACACACACACACACACATACACACACACAAGCAAAGGTATTAATTTTAAAAGCCTTAACACACACACACACACATACACACACACACAGTTGCCTTGTTTTTATGTTTTATAGAGTTCTTTGATTGTTTGTATTTAGTTTTCATACATAAATTATACACACACACACACACACACACACAGTTGCCTTGTTTTTATGTTTTATAGAGTTCTTTGATTGTTTGTATTTAGTTTTCATACATAAATTATATGTTGTTATTTATGTGCAATGATAGAAGCGTAGCCAAGCAAATAGAAGCAATAGAGCCAAGCAAAAGATGCCTCACACAGGAGGATCCAAAAGCTTTGGAACCTTGATGGATGAAAAGGTATTCATGTATAAATTACAAAATATAAGATTCTAAAGTCCTTTTGTGTCATGCATAATTGTTTGGCATTAATTTAATTATATTAGGCTATAAATGGGATAGAGCCTCAACGAGCAGAAATTTACATATTAACTCATACAAAGCGTAAGGATGGAAGACCATTGGATGAGGAGTCTTCAAGGACAGTTGTAAGATTTTTTATGCAATTTTATCCTTCACAAGTTCAGTACGTGTAGTATTCAAATTATTTTAAATATTTTTATATGAATCTGAGTATGTCATAAATTGTTATCTTAATTGTGATTAGGACATTATGAAAGAAAAGTTGAGCAATGGTGAAACATCTAATGAACAACCTACTGGTAGTGTTGCTTGGGAAGGAAATGTGTATTCACAAGTATTGGGAAGTGAAAGAAGTGGGTATATCCGAGGTTTAGGACTTGGTCCAATCCCTTCTCTATTGTGGGGTAATAAATCTTCCGTACGAAATAATGTTGCTGATGATTTGTCTAATGAGGTTGTCTAAAGATTAGAACAAGACATGAAGGAGTTAAAGGAAAAACATGATGAAGAAATGAGTTTGATGAAACAGAACCAAGATAGGTTACTATCTGAATTATCATGGGTAAGACAAGTTATGTGTAAATTTGCTCCTATGGAATTATCTATGCCTCAAAATTTCAGTGGAAGCTCAACTGGATAGGTTAGTTTTTCAAAGATTTTAATATTTTTTTTAAATTTAATGTTATGAGACTATTCTATTATCTTACATCTTAATATTTACTAGGTTCCTGATGCTAATAGTGGCCACGAACGAGCACCACAAGCACCACAGAGACTATTTCAATTACATAGCGTTGATGAAAATACTATAACCCCTCATGGTATTGTACTTCCTTTAAAATATGTTAATATAGTGCTCATTTTTAAAATTGTGCCTATTTTTGTTGTAGATTGTGTTAATTTTATGATATTTTCATCATTTGTTAAGTATTTAACATTAAACTTATCCTCTTGTGTGGTATAGGCATATAACTGACATGTTTGTTTTAGATTTGTACTTTTAGTTAACTTTTCCATGTTGCATTGCATTGTATTATAAATTTTTTATAGACTTATAATTAAAATAAATTGTTGTTAATTGATTTTGGACATATTATTATATATTTTAACTTTCATTGGTATTTTTTAACTAAGGTTGATGAGCTATATCTGAATAACACTTTATTTTTTATTTTATCATTGCAGATCATGCACTATGATTTTGAGAAATTTCGTATGTGAAAGATTTTATTATGATCAAGAGTTAAAGATTTGTTTATGACTATATATTATCTTGTACTATGACTATTTGATAACACTGCTTATTAGATGGTGTACTTTTTATGTTTTGTTGTTGACATCTACCAAGTTATGAATGTTTTTTTTTATTGTGAATTTAATGAAATATATTTTGCTTCTTACAATGAATTTTAGTATAATGTATTTAGGAACATTTGTATGTTATGATTTAAGTTCTTTAAGGGTAAATATTATTATCACTAAAATTTTTGTTATTGACAATTAAGTAATTTCACTTTGAATGACAAATAGACATAATATTTTTTGATAATATTAATAGTTAGGAAAAACTTTTTTAAATTTTGTCAAACTTTAAAAGGCAAATAAGTGTAACATTTCTCGACAATAACAATTCTTGGCATAAGTTTAACATAATTTTTACCAGCTAAACTTGGACACAATTTTAGCAGCCATTATAATTTTCGATAAAAGGACTATTTTTCCCGACAATAAAATGAGTCTTTACCGGCAATAACAAAGGCTGTTAAAAGATAACAAAAAAGGCAAACATGGAGCTAGTTTTGGTGGCCATTACAATTGTCGCTAAAAGTAACACTTTTTCCTGGCAATAACATGAGTTTTTTACCGACAATAACAAAGGCCATTAAAAAACATCAAAGAAGACAAATATGGATAAATTTTTAGCGGCCATTACAATTGCCGGTAAATGACACATTTTTTACTGGCAATAAAATAGTCTTTACGGGCAATAATAAAAGGTTGTTAAAGACATCAACAAGAAATCTAGACGCAGTTTTAGCGGCCATTATAATTGCCGCTAAATAATGGCCGCTAAAAGATGATTTTTTACCGGCCATAACAAGGATATTTACCGGCACTCTGTGTAATGGTTGGGAAAACCTTTGCCGACACTGGATACAGCGGCAATTAATTAATTGCCGGTAAAGGTTTTTGCGGCAATTTTTATTGCCGCTAAAAGTCATTTTTATGGCCGCTAAAACCCCTTTTTGTTGTAGTGAACACCAAACTCAGATACTATGTTCTACTAAGTTTCTAACTAATCCTTGACTCCTAAATACAAATCTTAAATGATTTTCAACCTCATACATAGTTGTTACCAAGTGGCCTCAATACTCAAGAGGGGGGTGAATTGAGTATGTAAAATATTTTTGTAAATCTTTCGCAAAACGTTTGATTGACAATTTTCGTTGAAGCTATTGGATGATTGAAGTGAATAGATAAACGAGATTGAATACTTCACTCACAGATAAACAACTCAAGATAGAAAGAATTCAAGCAAGGCAAAATATCGAACTCAACTTAAGCAAATATAATTAAAGCACAAAGTAAAGAGATAGAGTTGAGAAGAACAAACACAAGATTTATCCTGGTTTGATCACCAATCCACTTGTGATCTATGTCCAGCCCTCAAGCAAACCACTCGAGATTTTTCACAAAACTTCAAGCTTGAACGGGTGCTTGAAAACCTTTACACAAAAGAGCACTCAACTCCTTGGGATGCCTCACCCTTGAGCTTGAGCCTCAAACCAGGGATGCCTCACCCTTTTCACTAGAGGGATACCTCACCCTTTTTACAACCTTTGAAGGATGTCTCACCTTCAACAAGGGATACCTCACCCTTTACAAACTTTGAGAGATACCTCACTCTCTTTTCTCTAGAGGGATGCCTCACCCCCTTTACAAAGAATCAAAGTGTTTATGAAATGAAAACTCTCACAAGAGTAGATGATACAAATTGAAGCTCTAATAATGCTCTTCAAGAATATCTCAACAATATATACAAAAACAGAGCAAAGAAGATTGTAATGATGATTCTCGGATTAAAGTAATTGATAGATGTTTCTCAAGTGTTGTTCCACCACAAATGATGCCCCAAGATGAGTATTTATAAGTTGTTGGAATAAAAGAGCCGTTGGGGGCTTTAATGGACATCATTAAAAGCCAAATAATATAGCCGTTGGGCTTGTCAGAATGCTGGTAATCGATTACAGGGTTCTAGTAATTGATTACATGACAGTTAGAACGTGTTCTTGGCTTTCTGGGTTTGTGGTAATCGATTACAAGACTTGTGTAATCGATTACACGCCCTCTGACTTTCTGGTAATCGATTACAATATTGATGTAATCGATTACATGGCCTTTTTTATCGTGTTCTTGGATTTCTGGGAACATGGTAATCGATTACATGGATGCTGTAATCGATTACAAGTCCTCTGACTTGCTAGTAATCGATTACCAAGAGTGTGTAATCGATTACTTGTCACTTTGAACACATTTTTCAATCCCAATTAAGTCTCTAGGCCATTTTTATCATTTGGGTACTTGGACAAAACAAGATTTGCAAATGTTTACCATAATCCAAGATTGAAATCAACATTTCTTTAAAATATGAACTTTGAAAACAAGTTGATTTATGAGATCTTTGAAAAACCATTTGAATATAATTGAGATACCTTGAGAGCATTTCACATTGATGTTCTAAGACCTATATCTAATATACCTCTTTTGATCTTGGTCTTCTTCTCTTGGTCTTGTTCTTTTCCTTTGATCTTGATCTTCATCTTGACTTTGTTATCATAAAAAACTTATTTGATATGCTTCAAGACATAAGCATTCACAATAGTCTCTAAATATGTTAAACTTTCATACACATTCTCAAATCACTCAACTAGTGACACAAGAATAAGTATGCTAAACCTTTCATCCTAAAACTCATTTTTTCTCAAACACATATTAATGGAGTTCTATGGATGCTCACATGCTCTAAGGCACAACCATACATGTATTAACTCAATACAAATCGTATCTCAAGTTCCTAAAGAGTTCACTCAACTCAAACGCTTGAGAAACACCTCAAAAATCATTTTCTAACAAATCAATCATACACTATGTATGAAGAAAGTGTAGAAAATGATAGAACTAGATAATCAAACACCGGGCCTACCTCAAGTTGTGTGGTTGATGCTCAAGCTTTCCTTTCATTCCTCCTTCATATCTCTTCTTCCTCATTCTTTATTTCCTTCTTCTCTTCTCATTTTTCTTTCCCTTTTTCTTGTCTTTTCCCTTTCTGCTAGTCAGAACGTGAGATGAGAGAAAATGAATGGAAAAGTCAAAGAAGCATAATATAAGAATGGTGGGGAGAGTTGGAGAGATAAGGATGGGTTGAGATATTTAAGATAGAACTTTATATCTCTTAGGAATACTATTTGATCTTACAAAATCAAGTTTCTTAACTTCCATAGGTGTTATGAAAAATCCTAGGATTCATCTCAATTCTATTCCCATCATTCCATACATCTAAAATTGTCACTTAAGTCTTATTACTCTTCCTCAAGTTAAATTAAACCTAAGGAAATGAGCTAATAGTCTTACAGATATCTACCTAAACATGTACTCATTACTAGAAAATTTCCCATACTTTACTTGATATCCTCACAAATTCACATAATTTTTCAAAATATCTGTCTATTTAATCTGACCCTTAAACACTCATTTAGTGTTATTAAAAATACTAAACTAGCTCAGTTAATTCTCCAAAATTAACTACAACTAATTCCAACCATAAGTGACTTAAAAATAAATTGTTCTTATTTATTTCCCTCATTTAAGCAATTTATGCTACTCTATGAGCTATTAATAATTATTTTTCACATTCAGTATTATAACAACATAACCCAACTATCTTAAAAAGGTTACCAAAGTTAACAGGTAACTCATACAAGAGTTACTGAACTTCTATAACCTTGATTAAGCTAATTAGTTAGGGAGAATGTTACATTAATGATGGTAAACTAGTAAAAGTTAATGGCAATGGTGTTATTGTTGGTCTTACTAAAGAAAGCAGAACTAGATATATTAATGATGTTATACTCCAAGCTTAACAAATAATCTCCTTAGTGTTGGTCAGATGATGAAGAATGATTATAAGATATTTTTTTATAATGGTACATGCACTATTTTGGACAAAGAAAGAGATTAAATTGTTGATGAAGTAAAGATGAGTTCAAATCATGTTTTTCCTCTCACTTTGAAAACAGGTGCAAATTTGGCTTTCAAAAGCCATATTGGTGATGAATCTTATTTGTGGCATTTGCGGTATAACCACTTGAATCAGTAGGGTCTTCATCTATTAAAGGAAAAAAGGCATGGTCGTTGGATTGTCGCTTATAAGCAAAATCGACAGAATATGTTAAGGTTGCATCTATGGCAAAATGCATTGGCTTCCATTTTCAAAAACATTATGGAGGGCACATGCTTCCTTGTAGCTTGTGCATATTGATATTTGGGGACCAACCAAAACTCCATCTTTTGGTAGTAAGGGATATTTTCTTCTGTTTGTTGATGATTACTCTAGAATGATGTGGATTTATTTCTTTGAACAAAAGTCAAAGGCATCCAATCATATTCTTCAATTTAAAGCTTTTGTAGAAAGACGAAGTGGACTTCAATTGAAAAATCTCAGGATTGACCGTGATGGAGAATTTATTTATAAACCATTCATGAATTATTGCAGAGAAAATGGCATTCAAAGGCAGCTTACAGATTGTCATTCTCCTCAACAGAATGGGGTGGCAGAGAGAAAGAACAAAACAATAGTTGAGATGGCAAGAAACATGCTCAAAGGCAAAGGACTTCCAAATAGTTTTTGAGCAGAAGTTGTGAATATTGTAGTCTATGTTCTCAATCATTCTCCAACCAAGGTTGTTCGCAACATGACTCCTTTTGAAGCATGGTATAATCGGAAGCCAACCGTTAATCATTTAAAAGTCTTTGGTTATTGTGCATATGCTCTTATCTCTTCTCAAGACAAGGAGAAGATTAATGGGAAAGGAGAGAAGTTTATCTTTATTGATTTTGGTGATGAGTCTTAGGGCTATCACCTCTTTAATCTAAGTACAAATAAATTCTTGATTTCAAGAGATGTCGTATTTGACGAAATGGCAACTTGGGAATGGGAGGATGACACCAATAAGCATGAAAGGTACTTGCTGGAGGAACCAAAGGGAAAAACTAGTGGCTTTAACCAACAAATAAATACTAAGCAGAATGGAAATTCAACTCCAGGTGGAAGTCCTTCAAGAGTTGTAACAAGCTTTTCAAGAATTTCATAGATAAGTCCTTCAATTTTGGATACAGATTCTCCTCCAAGAAAGACGCGCTCTTTGAGAGAAATTTATAAAAATTCAAATGTTGCTTTTCTAGCTTATGAGCC
This sequence comes from Ormosia emarginata, assembly GCA_029884605.1. Lineage (NCBI taxonomy): Eukaryota > Viridiplantae > Streptophyta > Magnoliopsida > Fabales > Fabaceae > Ormosia > Ormosia emarginata. The sequence continues at coordinate 8,241,192 of JAQQTP010000051.1, forward strand.
TCAAACATTTGAAGAAGTTATGGAAGAAGAAGCTTGGAGGAATGCTATGAAAGAAGAAATAATCAGCATTGAGAAAAATAATACATAAGAGTTAGTTGATTTACCTCAAAGGGAGAGATGTGATCGGTCTAAAATGGGTGTATAAAACTAAGTTCAAGGAAGAAGGGAGCATTCAGAAGCATAAAACTCGGTTGGTTGCAAAAGGATATTCTCAACAGCATGGATATGATTTTATAGAAACTTTTACACCTGTTGTGCATATAGAAACCATAAGAATTGTTCTTGCCTTAGCTGCTCAATTAGAGTTGAAAGTTTTTCAACTTGATGTTAAGTCTGCAATCTTAAATGGAGACTTAGAAGAAGAAGTATTTGCTGAGCAACCTCAAGGATATGTGTAAAAAGGGAAGGAAGATAAAGTCTATAAACTTCATAAAACACTGTTTGAAAGAAAACAGGCTCCTCACATTTGGAACTGCAGAATCGACTCATACTTTCTGCCAAAAAGCTTTGTAAGGAGTCTGAATGAACCTTCTCTTTATGTTAAAACTAGCACAAATGAAGACTTTCTAGTTGTTTGCTTATATGTAGATGATCTAATCTATACAAGCACAAATATGGAGATGACTGAAGAATTTAAGAAAGCAATGATGCAGAAATTTGAGATGACAGATCTTGGATTAATGAAGTACTTTTTGGGAATTCAAGTCAAGCAATCAAGAGGAGAAATTTTCATTTCTCAACAAAAGTATATTGAAGATCTTCTTAAGAAGTTCAACATAACATATGAGAAATGCTAGCAATATATTTTTTTAGACATTCTTTTTAACACTTACCTTATTATTGGTCTAAAAGTAAGTCTTGCTAACATTTTTTTCCTAATAAACTTTTTAAATGTATGAGATAGATTAATAATGAAATAAGTGTTAACAAAAATGTTTAAAATAGTATATTGCTAACATTCCTATATGACATATTGCAAGGCTATGTTTACTCCTATGGCATTGAATGAAAGACCGTAGCAAAATGTTGGGGGCAGATAAAGCTTTGAGAATTGAATCGGCAATCGGTTAAGTGAGTATTAATGGAGCTTTGGTTTCGAGTCAACCCGCTTGCAGCCCCCAAGATCGCCTATATATTTCTCTAAAATAAGCAATGCATATCGAAAGAAAACGTATTATGTATATGTGCATTTTATTCTTAAATGAGCAGAAATCGTCAACTGGGGGAAAAACGAACACAAATATACGTGCCGAAATGCATTTCAAAAAATAATTTCAAAAATAGAAAAGTGATAAAGAGAGAATAATTAGAGAAAAACTAGTGATAAATAAAATAGGAAGGATGTGTTAAATTGAGAGAAATATAAGAAAAGTAAATAGAAAATATTATAAGTTTTAGCATTTTGTAGACTATTAATTTATTTAAAAATAAATAATAAATAGTGAAATAATATTTTTTAACTGTGAGAATTTTAATATAAGAAAGATTAAAATTATAAAATTTTGTATCCAAACTAGAAAAACAAAACTACTTAAAAATTATCTTTGTTAACAATAGAAATAATAAAACTATATGTTAAAAGGGAATTCCTTCGATATCCTTGTTTTTAAAAGGGTACCGATACCTTGTTAACTTAGCATAATATTATTAGTTAATTTTATAAAATACTTTATTGATAATAACGTGCAACTTAAGTGATAAATTGGTTTACACATATGCTTCTTGTTCTCATTTTTCTTCGTAAGCCAAGTAACATAATCAATGAGGGATTTCAAGAACAAGAAATGTAGAATTTAAAGTTAAAATTTGTACTATTAAAAATTTGAAGTCAAATTTAAAATTAAAGAAAGTTAAAAAATGTTAATTGGAATAAAAGTTTATCTAATAAATAAATACAAATAACACATTTTGATTGGAAGGGTACTGATACCCTTAGTGTGTGTTTGGATGAAGGATTTTGAAGAGGAAAGTATTTTTTGGAAGAATTTAAAATTCTTAAGTATGAAATGCTTTGTTTAAATATTTAATAGAATTATTTTGAAAATTTCAAGATATTTTAATAGGATATTATAGTACCCAAAAATAAAGAATTCAAAATGCCTCATCAACAAGTGGAATTGTGAAAATCTCTCATTCATCATCATTTTCACCACTGTTAACCCACACCAGAAACACAGTCGTCCTTTAGCACTCACCATGGTGCTGCCGCCCCTCTCCGACCCTGAACCTCACTTCGCTGTCATCCGTGAGCCACCACAGTCTCCATCACTGCACCACCCAAACAGTCATCTTCCTCCACCAAAACTGCCTCCACCCAAGCCACTGCATGCCACCACCTCTAGCATAGTCACCACCGCCCTTATCCTATTGAATACTAATCGCGCCATCATCCTAACTGAACCCAACACCATCGCGCACCTCTAACGTCACCGTCGATCCTAGACAGTGGTGTTGCACCTCACCTGCCATGCCATCCCTGCACCGCTGGTTTCCACGCTGTCAACCTCACTCCACCTTTGTTCAACCACTGTCTTAGTCGCACTATCCAGTGAATTCCAAGTTCAGATCCAGATCCGTACATTTCTAAGTTTTTTTAATTTTATTTTTATTATGTTTTGCAAAATTTATAATAAAAATGTAAATTTATAATAAAAAATTATAAATAAAGGGAATTTAATTACTTTATCCAAATCAAGAATTTAAAATGTTAGAGAATTTAATTACTTCATCTAAACAAAAATTTTTACAAATGAAGAGAATTTAAATGAAGCAATTAAATTCCCTCATTTTAAATTCTCTTGAATTTTGAAATACTCAATCTAAACACAACTTTAAAGAAATAAGGGTAACAGAGAAAGATAATGTTACAAACTTGAAATATATGAGATGATAAGATATTCTTGTGAGTATTATGTCCAAAATGAATTGTCAAATATTTATTAAATATTAACTTTATAATAAATATTTAAAATTTTATTAAATATAATTAACAACTAATAAATATTTAACAACTCATTTTAAGTATGTAATACTCAAACCATAAAAGAAAAGATAGGTACCAAAATAATGCAAACATATAAAACCCATAAAACTTTTAAAAGTATCATTTATATATCATCTACATATATTATATATAGTGCTGCTTTCTAATTAAAGAGGAAACTACATATCTTTTAATAAACTCTTACTCGGTTAACTTTTTGAGGCAAGAAATGACTACTATCCCAAGTTGGATGCGTGATACTTTTGTCTTTGCTTTCTTACCATATACTTAATTGGTTCATGCCAAAAAACAGCGCAAACGGTAGGCCCCAGCCTCACACACATATATTTATATATAAAAACGATGGTATTATTTGTACATTATTTTATACACATTTTTTTATATTATTATTTTTAAATAATAAAATAAGACAAATACATTTATTAAAATATATTTTTTTCTCTTAATGAAGTAAGTGTGTGAAAAAACCATGATAATGTGCAAGAATCATGAAAAAGGCAAGAGATTAAAAGGTGGTGGAGTTATTTGTGTGAGCAGGCTAATAACGCGTATGATGATGGAATAGAGATAGACCTATGTTCACATCCAATGGCATAAGTAGTTGTAATGTAATCAACAATCATGAAGTGATAATTACCAACCACAATAAAGGTCCTGGGCATATCTTATTTCTCGAATGAATCACAACTGGAAAATATACTTTATATTCATTTCTTGTGCAACAAAAATTGTAATTCCAAGATTAAAATAAAGAAAAGAAACAAAGGGATAAAATATTATGAAATGATACCATCATATATATAGGGTTGCACGACTCACTGTCATAAAACTCTTGGGTCACACTCAAGCAAATTTAGAGAATAGAGTTAGGATATAATTTTGATATACTTTGTGTAATTTTTTTTAATACTATTATCTGATTATGCTTTAGTATATCAATAAAAAAAGTTTTGACTATAATATTAATAACTATCTGAAAAAAAACTACAAAAATTATTTTAATGTTGTATCAATACATAATAACATGATAGTGTTTTACTGTGACAATCTATCAAAACTAAACTGCAAGGTTATATGATGCACTAGTGTGGGGAGAGGGTGATAGGTTAAAATACATGTAAAGCGATTTGGCTGTGATTCCAGGTATCAATAGTGGCAGTCAAATTAAAATTTTTGTACTCCCTATACAAATAGAGGAAAACATTAAAAAAAAAAAAAATTGATGGAAAGTCCCAAATTCCTATAACAGATAGTTGATGTACTTGGTAATTAATATACATGTAGTCACATAATGAAATTAAAGGGCATGCAATTTCTTTCATCCCTAGCCCGAGGAAATGCCTGAGAATAAGCTGACATGATGAATAAAGAGAATTAAAAGAAGCCTAAAAAAGTGGGAAAATAGATTAGATATTCTGGAAACTCTTTCCCTCATAATTCCTGAATTTTGAAGATAATCTTTCTGTCTACGCATTCAAGAAGTCCAATGTCATCCACTGACCGATCCTCATCGCAATCATCATCAATGGAAATATTCAAATCCAAAGACACACAAGGGCTTGTCTCCTCCAAAGTACCAATATCATCCTTCTCTTCTTGAGAACCTTCAGACAATTTTTGCTTGACCAAAGGAGAGCAAGCTCTTGACCTTGAACTGAAACTTTCGCAGCTCAAAATGATGATAGCGTCACAAAGATCAACTTCTTCACCATTTGAATCTGCAACTCTTCCTCTCTCAATTGCCCTTTTGAAACCTAATTGAGAAAAATAATCTGCTAGTTCTATGTCTTCAACTAGAAACACCCTGTGAGGATTAATAGACACTGCATCCGCGAACCTCTCAATGTAACTGCAACTTGGTTCCTCTCTTGATCTCTTGTTTCTGCTATCCTCAGTTGAATCTGCTCTTGTTGATGCAAAACTGCTTAGAGCTATTGAAATGAGGTTGCTCTGGGACCCAAAAACAAGCCTAGCCAATTCTCTTGCTATTTTCTCTTTAGCTCCCACATCAACACCTTGGAAAAACAACCACGTTTCTTCTTTCACCTCACTGCTTCTCACTTTCCCTTTTCTTCTTAGCATGCCAGACCGGCATTGCAAAACGGTGCTTACGATTTGCGGTATTATATCTTTCTGCCACGGGACTTTCTTCTCCAAAGCATTGCACAGAGTTTTTAAGTTCTCTGAATTGAGCTCTTTGAACTTGCTCACGTACTCCATTTCCATGATGTCGCTAGAAGAAGTGGAATTAGGGTTGGAACTAGGATTCGATGATGAGAATGGTTGCTTAGTATCCTTACTCTCTGGGATGTACACTCGCAAAGTCGGTTCATTGGGGTTTCTACCACTCTCAGAGATCCAGAAATGGTGGTCCCTCAGTGACAGTTTGGGTTCAGCAACTGGCCACTGATCATGGTAGGTCATGAGCAAATTAGGTTGTTGCTGCTCATACGAGAAGCCAGAGGTAGATGAAGACGGTGATACCGAGGATAATGTGAGGGTTTTCTCAGAAGGATAGAGTTGTTTTTGGATTGAACTGCACATAGAGTTCCATTTTTTGCAAAGCTCTCCCACTGGGACACAGTTCTGTTAGAATGAATATACAGGAAAAGTTAATTTTCATCTTAAAAATGATATTTGCATGTCATTTTTTTTTACATTATATTTACACTTTGTTTGTTTGAGAAATAAAAGATAGAGAGAAAAGATTTTGAAATATGTGTTTGTCTTGTTCTATTATGTAAAATGGAAGTGAGGTAAAAATGATGTAAGAAAAATGATATGCAAATATTATTATTATTTTCATCTTATACGATTGCACTGTAAATACCACATACAATACAAGAGTAAATTTTTTACACACACATATATATAAATGCTACGCTAGGTTCATTTCAACTTAGAAGTTTGAGTTGTGAAAATTAAGACCTGATCATTAGAGGTGACTCCTTTATTCTCATTTTTGTACTGTTGGAGCCATGCAGGAAGGCTTGAACTTGAGGAATCACTGTTACAAGTACTGCTATGCAAGCTTCGAACTTCGGTCTCAATCTTTGCCGAAGGTTCTGCGAAGCAAGCTGGTTGCTTCTGATCATCCCCCACTCCTTCGAGTAATAGCCAGCTAGTTCTATTGTCAGCTTTCTTGTTGGTGGGCTGATTTTGTAGACTACTGAGGAAAAAGAGAAGAAAATGATAAGATTATCATTTAGTGACTTACATTTATTTCAGGTCATGTTCCACCTTCTAAAGTCACTCAGAATAGTAACAATATAAATGAGTCCAAAAGAGAAACTGATTGTCAATGTTAGTTGAAAAAAAAAATTAACAAAAAAGAAGAAAAACCTATTTCCTAGTTAGTTCTAATCAACGAAGAAAGAAACACTATAATGACTGACATGTTGCTCGTTTCAGTACATACACTTTTAACCAAAGTTCTTTTGCCATTGTTTTCCCTTCACATATACAGAAACTAGTTGAGAAACAAAGGAGCAAGAAGAAAAAAACAGTTTTTCCCTATTTTGTTTAGCATGTATTTCGTCCAACCCAACTTTTCTATTTTAAGTTTTAACCATTAAAAAGCAAAAGACAATTCTATTTTTTTTTCCCCTTTTGCCATGCTCATTTTCAGCTAGTTGATCATTCATCCAAAGAAGGAATAGTTTTGGAAGTGGATTGTAAAGATTAAATTAAAGCCATACAACTATATCCAACTTTACCAAACTGCTTTTCTTTACCTGTCAGTGATGAGACTCAAGCGCAAGCTTCCTGCAGGGATAGTAATAGGATGAAGACCCCAAAGAGTCTCCAGTGATGGCTGGCCATTTTTACTTCTCATGTAAGCCTGGAAAGTGGCAATACTCATCAGCCAAAACCTTCCATTCTCTCCAACCCCACTCACCAGCTTTCCAATCTCCATTATCATGTGATCCACAGGACAGTAATACGCTCTCCCTTGCTGCTGGCTAGAACGGGCCTTATAATCAAATACCCATTTAAGATCTCCAAGATACAAAACATACCCTTTGCTATGAGAGGCCATCTTTGCAAGGCTACGAAGCTCTTCAATCTTTTGCTCAACCTCTACTCTAGAAACATGGCCAAAAGCAGAAAGAGAAAGAGGTATGAACTTGACACCTCTAAGAGACTCACCAACATCTCCTTTATCAAACTTATCCATCACTCCTCTAACTACACCCTCAAGACTAGCTAGACACTCCCCCACAATCACAGTGCTTCTCCTTGTTTGACTCTCCAAATTATCTATGACACTGGTGATGTCCTCGGCCCAAATCGGATCCGATACTAATGTTTTGTTGGGTAGGTTCTCTCCAACTTGATGATGAGAGAGGGTTAGATTATTGTTTTCCTTTGACTTGCTACTCGCAGGAGGAGGGTTATTATTCTGAGAGCATATTTCCAAAGACACAGCTTGTTCGACATTGCTTTTCACTTGGGTACTCGAGAAACCAGCCTCTCTCATGACACGACTAACACTAGGATCATCCAAGATGGAAATTATGAGCTGCTCGAGCTCTATTTTCACTGCCAAGAGGGGCTGTTGCTGATTCTCAATGGATCCACGGCGTTGGTGAGCCTGAGCACGTTTGAAGGCAGCAACCAAGGCGTTGGAGATAGAAGGACACTGAGAGTGAGTAGTGCCCAACATGGGGCTAGAAGTGGAAGCTGGCAAGCGATTGAGCGCAACGTTGAAGCAAAGCTCCAAGGCCTTGCACTGGAGAGGGTGAGAATGGGATTGGAGACAAGCCTTTCTCAGCAGGCCATTGGTGACAGCAAGCATGGTGTTTGCCACGTGGAGTGGAGTCACTTGAGCATGGCCACGACGCTTCGCGAGTGTCACTGCTTGCTTCACTATGCTTGCGGCCTCTGCAGTTAGGCCCTGTTGCAAAGCGCAGCTTCCAGTTCTCATCTTTTAGAGGATCTAGCTAAGCTAAAACAACAGTGAAAGGAGGGTATAAATTAATGGTGAGATCAGAGAATAGTTGGCATAGTGTTTTTGAATCTGACATGGAAGAAAGATGTAGTGAGGAGTTTGGTGTAAGTGGTGTGGTGTTAATTTGGATTGGGAAAACGATGATATATAGGACAGAGGTAGGAGTAGGGGAACTTTAGGGTGAAGAACGAAAGTGTTCGTGGTATTCGATATCCATGGTTGGCAGCTAGGTTTTGAGGCCTCTATCCCTAGCTAAGTCTACTATATAAACGGATGAGTAACTCACCAATTCCTTCCACCAAACTTGTTTGTTTTGTACCTTCTCACTAGAATATGAATGAATATGATGGTGGTTTGGTCTAAAAGACTTAAGGGAGATAACGAAACGAGAGAGAGAGAGAGAGAGGGGAAGAGGAAGAGGAGGGTATGAAATTTATGGGAGGTGGGCTGTGCTTTTCTTGTGGGTGAGGTAAATTTGGGGTCCAAAGTTGATTTTGTTGTAGAAAGTGGATTGCATGTGCTGACAAGCAGGACTAATGCACCAGTATCAAAGGCATCTCAGCTTTAGTGAGATGTTGGTATAAATTTGAAGTATCTAAACAGATATATTAAATTTATTAGTATTTAATATTTTTATAAAATTTTATATTATATAATTAAAAATATAAAATTTTATAAAAATATTAAATATTAATTACAATTTAAATACTATAAATTTAAATAAAAATTTCTGTATCAACTTTGCTCTCTCACGTACACTCTCTCTTTCTCTTTCATACACACACATACACCAAATTTCGTAAAAAAGTTTCGGTATTTGTAAGTGGAGGCACTTTCTCTTTTATGCATAATGTTAACTAACATTTCTTCTTTTGCAGACGAGGGAGAAAAATTAAGTCACGGAAGGTACTAACTACTAAGTAATCTTTAATCTAATACTAGCTAGTTGAGTCTCTGACTCAGTATGCAAGCAAACTCCTCCGTATGATTTTTAATTTACCATTAGCAAGTATACTATCGCAATCAAATTATGAACTAGAAGTGAAAGTGGCTCATCAACAGCTTAAAGAAAAAACAGTGGGGAAAAAAAATGACGGTGGTTCTATCTTATTCCTGTGTATGAGAATGAGATATAAAGAAAGAGGAGAGGAAACATCTTTTTCATGAGAGTCTGCCAAAACCGAGGACCTGAAAAGATAATGGGGTCTATACTCTTACTCTTATATGATAAATTATGTGGGTGAAGGAATCGGGAACTGTGTACAATTTTCTTCCGGACCCAAAGACAAGGGAATAAAGTGTTTAGTCCCTTCTCTTCCTTATTATTTAAAGGATTAAAACTCCAATACAAAACTAACTAATTTTTTTTTGACTTGCAATACTAAACTAACTATAGACGCCTTTAAAAGCGCATCATGCTGCATGGAGATAAAGACCAACATTCTCTTCCCAGCCGGTATCCCTCCCTCTCTTCATTTATTTCATAAAGTTAAAAGTTCTTCGCCCTTAATAATTCATTCTCATTTTAAAAGAATCTATCATTATCTATTAAACTAGAGTGCTTTTATTAATGTTTTTATAACTGTACTCATCATTAAGAAGAGAGAGTTAAATCAGGGTTAAAATTTTGAGGTTCAAATGGAATTAAATCAAGGTCCAATTAGAATTTTATATACATACATAAATATTATATAAATATATAATAATATATAATAAAAATTAATATACATATGTTTATTATAAAAATAATACTAAAAAAATATTAAAATATATTTTTTATATAATTAAATTAATTTATCTCATAAATAACTATTAAACTAAAAATATTATACTAATATTATTATAATTTTTTAACATATATTAATCCAACATCGAATAAGTAAAAGTATAAGAGATAAATCTTCTCATTATAAATTGAAGTCAAATTCTTATTAAATTACAAGCTCGTATTTATCTTACATTAGAAAAATTAAGAGTAGAAATGATGAGTTTTGTTTATAAATTGATAACCAAATAATGTGTCTTGAAAAAGTTTTAAATACTTTTTTAAATAAATTGGGTTTTTTTTAAAAAAATGGATCGATTCAACTGTAAGAAGCGTGACCAGTTCAAATACATTGACTAGTTTAAGATTAGTTTCTGATTGTTTTATTGGTTTTTAAAAATATGATTTTTAAGGGTTAATTGGATTGACTGGAAGATCATTTTTCAATTTTTCTCGTTCAACTGGCTAGTTCGATCCAGTTTTGAAAATTGACTTTTATTTTATAGTATTTTTTTTTAGAATTTTGTTAATGTATATCTTTAGAGTACATGTTAAGGAATTAATAAAAATTAAAATTAAAATGTATAAGAATTTTAATATTTTGAAAATTTAAAAGTATTTAATACTTTTTCATTAAATAATTAGGATGAATGATAAATGTTATTTTTATTTCTTAACATGTACTTTAAGACACATATCATTTAATTTTTTTCTTTATTTTAATTTCATATTTAAATCCTCATTCAACCTAATTATGTATATTATCTTTTTTAGTTTCAAATATCTATCTTTTAACCTTTACTTTCTTATATTTTTGCTGGATTTAAAAGCTCGTGCCTCTAGAATACTCACTAGTATGTGTGTATTAGTGAGAGAGAGGGGGCACCTTATGTAAGCCATGCGAGATGGATTTAAAAACTGGTGCCTCTGGAATGCTCACTAGTATGTGTGTATTACAGAGTGGGGGGCGCCTCATGTAAGCCATGGGAGGTTGTTGCTCCCTCCTGCCCAAAATTTCTAAAGACATCTATAATCTTTTTTTATTATTTTTATTTCCTTTGAGATGGTTCCTGGTTAACTGTAATTTTTTCTTGTCTAGCTTTGCCTAGAGAGAGAGAGAGAATTGTATTATTATGAGAAGTGAAATAAATAAATATTTATCATCAAATTAAGTATATATGGTCAAAATTAGAATTTAAAATATATGAACTTTCTAAAATTAAATGAAAATTCACATGCTCGCTCAAACTGAGTTATTTAAAGCGAAGGATGGCACAATGATGATGATTCGAAGATTTGGAGCAACCCTCCTCCTGTTATGAGCTCAATTTTGTTGGCTGATTCTAAGGGTATTTTATTCTCTAGGTGTTAGTTGTTTCTGTCTTACTTTTCCATTGTACCAAAAAAAATGAGTTATTTAAAGTTCACCCAACAATTGAAAAAAAATTAAATTATTAATTATTATTTTGGTTTTTAAAATTATGGTTGCAGTTAATAAGTAATATTAATGTAATAACTCTCTCTAGGAAAAGAAAATATGTGTTCATCAGTTATATGGTTTCTTGACTTTAATCCTCAAATAAAAAAATAAAGATTAATTTTCACATAAAATGAAAAAAAAAGTTTTCAATCCTATCAATGAGATCTGATGCTTCTATTTTATAGTCACACCATATCAAATGTCTAATAATTGCACATCTTAATTTTCTCTTCAATGTTCCCTTGGCATCATTGATTGAAGTCGTTGTTTGGTTGATTTTTATTATTTTTTTATTAACTAAAAGTTGGACAAAGAAGCTTAATCTTCCGAGTCGGGTCACGTGGGTCACGTTTAAGAGAAGTTTTCTTCAAGATGATAACTCTAACAAGATTCAAATACATATTCATTTCTAAAAATCACAAGCTGCTTATCACTTACCGACCATCTTATTGGTTGATTATGTACTACTACTCTACTAGACGGTTGACGGATATGCATGTGCAGCTGAATTTTTGTTGAATTGTTTGAAGATATGTAGTTAGTGTCAGTTTCAATCACTTGCATTCACGCAGACAACAAATACTTTAGGTGGTTACCATTGTTCGTTAAGAGGGATCACTTTAGTATCGGATGGAAGTGTTTGCAATGTTGGTTTGGTTTGGTTTAAGCCAAAACATAAATTAAACCCACCTTATACGATTCACAATCACAATTAATATTTTAAATCCAACTAAATGTAAAATTATGTAACCAAACCAAATCAAAACCCAAGCAGAACAGATTTACGTTCAGTGATTTGAGAAGAAAAGATATGTAATTTTTATATAATGCTCTATTTTAGAACAATATTCACATATTATATGTTCCAAGAGTTTGTCGGTCTTTCTTTAAAAACGAGTACTTCGATTTATGTTAGTTTATATAATTTTTTTCATAGTATAAGTGGTTCTTAAATCTCTCATGACTAGAAGTAAGAAGAAATAACGTGTTAAATTGAATAAAACTTTTCATACATCCAAACTTGTGTTAAAATACCAATTCATGTAAAATGAACTGGATAATATCATTCAGTATCAACTGATTGGGTTCGGTTTATGAACATTTCCAGTAAAAATGAAGACAAAGCAGAAATAATCTGCACGTGCGGCGGAGTTCACATCTCCTGTATCCAAACTCAATTAATATAATGATTTATTCCTGACGTGATTGACTTCAATTTTCTGAGCTGAGTTAATGTACTGAAGTTTTATTATATTCATATGAGACTTTGACTGATCGATATTATTTTGTAACAGAAGGACCACCACACTATATAAAGCTCTGAATTGCTCCTTATTTGCATACATACAATTACTTATATACATAATATCCGAAATTAAGGAAATATTTGTTACGTATCATCAACATATTACATAGAGCAGAATTCACCCTACAGAAAGCGGAACTATAATAATCCCCTAAGAGTCATACCCAGCTAGATATACTCATTTCATTTTAAAATATTTGTCATTTTAGAGTATATATTTTGTTATCTATTATTTTTTTCAGTTATTTTAACTATCACTTTAGAAAATTAAAAAGATATTATTTTTTTTCAACTTTATTTTTGTCTCTTGATATCTTCTTTAAGTGAAATGTGATAGGGCATTAATAAAGTAACAATATTTTGAGTGTTTAATTATAAAGGATAGTTTAATTAAATATAATTATATTTCCTTAAAATTGAAGATATTCAATAGACATTTAAATCATTGTATCAAAACTTTAACGACATATATCTTGAAAGGAAAAGAGTATATACTCTACATATATAATGAAAAGTTTTACTAACAAGTGTTTTTGCTAACAAATTTTTTAAGACATTTGTTAAGAAATCAAAAATAAAAAATAAAAAATTTAATAAAAAGTAAAATTTTTAAATTTTTAATATATTTATTTTTATTTTTTTTTTCTTTAATCAATGTCTTAGGGTATTAGTTAGAAATGCAACGGGCCAATTTTAAAAGCCCATAATGCAAGCGTTTCTGGGTGTGAAAAATGCAATGGCAAATTAAATTTAGGATTTTGTTAAAGGTCACTTACTAAGAAATTTTAATCTAATATATTAAATATTTATTTTTTATCTAATATTTTTTATTTCTTAATTCCTCCCTAACCCTTAAATTTAATTCTTCAAGCTCCACTTTCAGTGAGAGTGATTTTAATTTTAGTCTGTAGGTTCCTAGATAGCTGTGTCCATTTAGGTTCGGGGTATAAATTTTCAATTCTTCAATATTGCCCTTGCATAGAAAGCAGAGCAAGCACATATAGCACCCACTCAGTGCTCCCCTTCCATCTATATAGGTTTTCACGAAAAAGAAATCATAGAAATTACATAAAGAAGTGGGAGCATATTTTCGAACACACATATCTCCCTTTCACTCCTCAATCATCTAGTCCACTTTTACTTGTTTTATACACATCCTTGACGTATCATTAATGTGTGCATCAGTCAATTATAATTTCAGTCACTGCATGTCATCTTGATAAAAAAACAGTTAACCAAGACTTGCTAAGGAACATTACATGAAAGAAAAAAAAAAGGGAAATGATCTAACAATCATAGAAGAGAAAGTGAGTGATATAATGGATAACCAGTTGATGAGCACTCAACGAGAGAAACAGTGCAAACCCACTCAAATAACCATGGGAATGTCTTCTTTATGGGAAACCAGAAGGAATACACATATGAGCATTTCACATGACATTTTGACAAGACCAAAATACAATGTTTGGGGATCGCTAACCATTTCCCCTTTTTATTTTTTCTGGTATTTTGTTCTATTCTTCTAGGCATGAACGTGAACACTGTTTGCATAATAACACGTGGCTAGCACGCGGCACAAAATGAGTCTGTGCTTAGAATTAGGACCCAAAATGAATCTGTTAGCAGGCAATCCAAATCTTGAAACCGTTTATAAATTGCCGTGTGGTTTGGCTTGGGTGAGTGATCAGCGCAAGCATTTACTGTAGCTAGCAAGCTAGCCCAGGCTTCCAGTCAAAAAGTCTCTTCTATCTTTGTTGGCCTAAAAAGACTTGCAAAGGGCACCAAATTATTTGAACACAAAGCACTCTGCTATGCTAGCTAGAAAAGGAGTGTTTGAACGAAAGAGAGGAATATATACAGAACAGAACACAACCCATCACCTCTCTCTCTCCCCCACCAATAACAGTTAACTACTAATTTTTAAATACAAAGGATAATTGTTATAGGGAAAAAAGTCATCCTAACTGTTGATCGCTAAATCTTTGTTTGGCACACCATGAGATTTGAGGCAAAGTGAAAGCTACAGGACTATCTTTTCTCTTCTTTCACCATCAAGCCCCCCTCTTGATTTTCCTTCAAACAAATTTCATTAGAGCTCCAATATTATTATACCCTCATCTTTTGCTTAAAGTAAAGCGCTCTACCATAAAGCAATATTAAAAGTAAAATATGGCATTATCTACTCAAAAGGGTCGCTCATTTTATGCTTTTGAGCTTCAAATAAGCATCTTCGGCCTCTACGTGGCCATGTGGCTGAAAGCAATATCCAAGGGAAGAGAGGGAAAACGAAACTGAGGAGAGAAAGAAAGGGCAAAAGATTAGTTAATAGTATTGGGCAGGGTGGGCAGCTTTAAAGGCTAGAACGGGGACGAAAAAGTTGCTCTAATTTTGACATGACAGCCTAGTTAATCTAAAGGTAATGGAATTACGTACCATACACTCACTCTTTTTCCCAAAAGTTTCTCATTATTTTATGCTTAATATCTACACTGCACTAAACAAACTTGTGCTTCATTAAAAACTTAAAAGCCCAGCATCATTAGGAATACAAATGATTACTCTAGCTGGTGTTATCTGCGCACAACCGCAGAAGACGAAGCAAATCTAGGCATATATATATATATATATATATATATATATATATATATATATAGTATTGTGTATGTATGATGGGGGTTGTGGTGGGAAAGTCTAAAAGTGTCCAATATGACAGCCTTATAAACCCAGACGTTCAATATTATGTGCTATTTTGATTTTTAAAAATTTATACTAAAATGTTAAAAATTACTGATTTTTTAATATTAAATAAATTAATCCAAATATACACTAAATGTAGGATAATATTCTTCCTCATTTCTCCTTTTAGAATGACAATCAAAGCCTAAATAAAAGTATCTAATATACCATCAACGTAGAGGCAGCCACTAGATGCATTTAATTCTATTTTCTGTAAATAGGATAGCCTTTCCTCTCCTCATTTCTCCATCAGTGAATGAGACAATAAAAACCTAAGACATCAACGAAAACGTAAGCATATAATACACCTTGAATGCAGAGACCAGTTCTGCATTAGTAATTTAGTATGCTCTATATAGTCTATATCCACGTAACATCATTCAATAAGTTAGAAGCAACCTTGAATTTATCTAAGGAGTTTCCTATTGAGCACTCGAGCGCGAATTTCATAATTGTAATTTTTCATTTTTTTAAGTACGTTGCTTCTGCCCGAGAGCGCTTGTGCGTTTTATAGCATGCCTTTATCTAGCTCGCTATGCCTTAGCATACGTAACATACACCAATTTTCAATCCTCAACAATTTCAATTATAAAAGCTCATTATTTTGGTCCAAATGCATTGTTTACCTCACCACAAACAAGGAAATCTTTCAAACTTTGTAAAAGAATAAGCACTTTTGGAAAAGGAAGTAAATCATAAACCACTACGCATATAAACTCACCATTCCGACCCCAAACTAGTTTATCAGCCGTCCCCCACTTGTCGTGTAATTATTGATTACGCCGCGCTAACTGTCAATCGCCACCCTACTGAGTTCATCTTCATATATTAAAAACCTCATATTAAACATTGCCCATTTTATAATCATGTCCTCCTTTACGAATACGCGAGACATTTTTCTACGAAAACTCGGCACGAATCTCAATATACGTTGCCGGAGATATTAGAACTCTCAATTAAATGTATTTTGTTAATTGCTTATTTTACAATTAATATTTAATTAGCTGTTAGTTAGTTAGTTTCTTAGCTGTCATGTAACTAACTGTGTTATATAACCAACTCCTTGTAGTAGTCTTTTTTAGAAAATCATGATATGAGATTCATCTCAAGTTCTTTCTCTCTGGTTTGATAACTTGGTGTAATATCGTCCAGTTCACCATTGCAATTGTGGTGGAGTTCAACCTTTATTGGATCACCTTCAAAGTGAATGTGTCTATACATTCTTGATGGGGCTTAATGAGAGTTTCATGAATGTGAGAGGCCAAATCCTGTTAATGGATCTACTACCGTCCATTAATCAAGTTTTTGCTCTTGTTTCTCAAGATGAGAAGCACAGGCAAGTAGGTAATTATGTTATTCCTCCTGACTCTCCAATGGCCTGTACGGTTCAAGCTCCTAAAGGAAAATTCACTAAGAAGGAAAGACCTATTTGCTCGCACTGTGGAGTTTTAGGTCACATCAAGAAGAAATGTTTCAAGATTCATGGTTATCCACCATCGTATAACAAGAAAGGTCCAAGAAACAAGCCTGCTGCTGTTGTAAACCATGTTGCAGATCCAGAAAATGCTGGTGCACATGATGCAACTGGTTCTTCAATGACCACTCAACAATAACAAATGATGATGCAGTTCATTCAAGCTCAAATGGCCAAGGCTGCTACACCTGATTTTGATCCACCAGGTCCACCAGGTAATTCTTGCCTAGGTATGGTTTTGTCCACTTTTGAGTCATCAAATCACAACACTTGGATATTTGATTCTGGTGCTTCTTCACACATTTGTTGTGATCTGTCCATGTTCAATTCTTTCACATACTTGCATGATAAACATGTCACATTACCAAACAAAACACAGGTTGCTGTTAGTGCAATTGGCTCAGTTGATTTGTCACCAACACTTAAGCTGTATAATGTCTTGTATATACCTTCATTTAGTGTCAATTTAGTTTCTGTAAGTCAACTATTACAGAATACTAAAATGTCACTAACTTTTCTTGCTAATACTTTTTTCATCCAGGGAACCCAACAATCGAAGGAGATTGGCAAGGGTAACCTAAGCAATGGTCTCTACACCATGCATTCCAATCCTGTGTGTAATTCTGTTTGTCATTCTGTTTTTTCAGCAAAGTCTAAGCAAAAGCAACATGCCAAGCTTTGGCATGCTAGGTTGGGTCACTTGTCTGACCATGTTTTGAAAATTCTCAGTGATAAAGTTTCACTCACTATACCTTCCAATTTCAATTCAAATAAATGCCAAATTTGTCCTTTAGCTAAATTCAAAAGATTGCCTTTTCCTTCTTTGAATAATCTATCACAACATATTTTTGATTTGATTCATTGTGACATTTGGGGTCCTTATGATAAATCTACCTATGATGGCAAGTTTTACTTTCTCACTATTATAGATGATTGTAGTAGGTTCACATGGATCTACATGTTAAATAAAAATCGAGGCCCCTCTGATTGCATTAGAGTTTTTCATTTTTGTTCAAAACCAATTTGACAAAACTATCAAATGCTTGAGATCGACAATGCCAAAGAGTTGGCCTTGACTGACTTTTTATAGGATAATGGTGTTCAACATCAGTTTTCATGTCCATATAGACCACAACAAAATTCTGTGGTAGAAAGGAAACATCAGCATTTGTTAAACATAGCTAGAGCGCTCATGTTTCAAGCTAAGTTGCCAATAAAATTCTGGGGTGACAGTGTGTGCACAGCAGCACATCTCATCAATAGGACTCCTTCTCCTATTTTGCAAGACAAATCCCCTTATGAGATTCTGCATCAGAAACTTCCAGCTTACGAAAGTTTACGGGTTTTCGGGTGTTTAGCATATGCAGCCACCATTCCTCAACTCAGAAATAAATTTTCCCCTAGGGCATCCCCATGTATCCTCCTTGGTTACCCTAATGGCTACAAAGGTTACAAGTTGTATGATTTAACTTCCAGAAAGTTTATCATTTCTAGAGATGTTATCTTCCATGAGGACACATTCCCTTTTCAACATTTCTCACCTACACAGTCACTTGATAATCAATTTCCTGATTTAGTGCTGCCAAAACCCTTGCAATCACCTATTCATGATGATTCAACATCTGTCCAACACCCTAAAAGCGCACACAGAGCCTGAAATAGAAACAGATCCTATTTCAAACATAACACCAGATCATGTTATTCAGTCTCAAACAAAATCTGTCAACTTACCACCAGCAGTACCAAACCTTAGAAGGTCCTCTAGGACTCATAAAAGTCCTGCATACTTAGATGATTTTGTATGCAACACTTCTTATCCAATTAATTCCCACCTTGCATACACCAAACTGTCTCCAGCATACCATAACTATATCCTGCAGGTTTCATCAATTTATGAACCTCAGTTCTATCACCAAGCCTGCAAATCAGTTGAGTGGTGTAAAGCTATGCAAGAAGAAATCAATGCACTTGAAGCCAACAATACCTGGTCTATACAACCACTGCCTGCAGGAAAGAAAAGCATTGGATGTAGGTGGATTTTCAAAGTCAAGTACAAAGCTGATGGAAGTTTGGATAGATATAAAGCTAGACTTGTGGCTAAGGGGTACACTCAACAACTTGGTCTAGACTTTGTGGACACTTTTTCTCCAGTGGCAACTCTCACCACTGTTCGGGTTTTATTAGCCTTGGCTGCACAAAACAAATGGAAGTTAGTTCAACTAGACATTAACAATGCCTTCCTCAATGGTGATCTATTTGAGGAAGTGTATATGCAATTGCCCCTTGGTTATCCTAGCAAGGGAAAGAACATGGTATGCAAGCTCAATAAATCCTTATATGGTTTGAAGCAAGCTTCTAGACAATGGTTCCATAAGTTCTCATCAACCATTCTGCAAAATGGTTTCGTTTAGGCTTCTGTAGATCCTTCTCTTTTTACAAAAGGTTCAGGGCAAAATCTGGTCATTCTTTTGTTATATGTAGATGACATAATACTTGCTAGTCCAAGTGATAAGTCTCTTGCAGCAACACAACAGCTACTTCAACGCTTATTCAAGCTAAAATTGTTGGGAAATCTGAAGTATTTCTTAGGCTTGGAGATTGCTACATCTCCAAAAGGCATCTACCTATGTCAAAGGAAGTATGCCACTCAATTACTCAAAGTGATTTCATAACGGTTTAACCTTGGTGATACCTGATATTGGTTTTCAATTCCAAGCCACTTCCCACACCAATGGCTCCAAATATACACCTAAGTGACACCGAAGGAGAATTAGTTGTGAGATCCTTCCTTGTACGTAAGATTAATAGGGAGATTAATGTATCTCACTACCCTCTCTCGCAGACATAGTTTTTCTTTGTGAATAAGCTTAGTCAATTCATGACTCAACAGACTTCATCATTTACATGCGGTGCATCATATATTGCGATATATAAAAACATCTCTCCCGAACAAGGTCTTCGTTCTCTGCAAAACCGAATACGGCCATATCGAAAGCATATATGAGATCTTTGATTGGGAATTTGTACATCAATCGAAAAGTCTACCACTGGATTTTGTGTGTTCATTGGTGATTCCTTGATAGCATGGAAGTCTAAAAAACAGCCTACAGTGTCAAGATCTTCTGCAGAAGCAGAATATCGAGCACTAGCTCTCCTCACTTCTGAACTATTATGGTTAAGTAGAGGTGGCAAAATGGGCCAACCCGCCCCTCCCCTCCCCGCCCTGCATTCAACCCGCAAAAATGCGGGGCGGGGCGGGTTAGCCCATTTTGAAAAATGGGTTGGAAGAGCTAACCCACCCCGCTTTAGTGCGGGTTGGCGGGTTGGCGGGTTGACCCGCATAAAGAAAAAAATAAAAAAAAAAGTAAGTGAGTTGATCATCTAAAAAAAAAACAAAACAAAATGTATAAAAAAAAAAAAAAAATCATAAAAATTAAAAAAATAGAAAAATTATAATTTATAGAGGTTAAAAAATAAAATAAATAAAATAAATTTAAAGTATCATACTCATAAAAATATCATAAACACAAATAATAAGACTAATTTGTAACACTTTTTTTAAAAAACTCAACCCGCCGAGCCAACCAAGCCGCACCGCCGCTTAACCCGCGGGTTATGCGGGTTGGAAATCAAAAATGGGTTGAAATCTTGAACCCAACCCGCAAAAAAATTGCGGGTTGACGGGCCAACCCAACGGGTTGAACCCGTTTTGCCACCTCTATGGTTAAGGCAGTTATTGAGAGCTTTTCAGGTCCAAGCTCTCTCATGCAAAGTTTTTTGTGACAGCAAATCTGCTATTCAATTAGCAAGCAATCCTACTTTGAATGAACGATCAAAACACATCGACATTGATGTTCACTTCATCAGAGAATATGTCAGCAACAAATTCATCAATCTTTTCCATGTGCCTTCCAAGCATCAACTAGCCGACCCGTTGACAAAGGCACTCCCTAAGTCATTATTTGTAAATCTCATCTCCAAGTTGGGAATATATGATATATATCTTCCAACTTGAGGGGGGTATTAGAACTCTTAATTAAATGTATTTTGTTAATTGCTTATTTTACAGTTAATATTTAATTAGCTGTTAGTTAGTTAGTTTCTTAGCTGTCATGTAACTAACCGTGTTATATAACCAACTCCTTGTAGTAGTCTTTTTTAGAAAATCATGATATGAGATTCATCTCAAGTTCTTTCTCTTTGGTTTGATAGGAGACATATTTCTGCTAAGACTCTGGTATTTATGTCTAAATGCATTTCATCCGTGTTTAAGAAATGGCACTTTTTACAGAGAGCAGATGGTTATGGGAGCAAACTCCACACAATTGAAAGGTAAAAATAATTAGCAGAAGCCATGATCAGAATCTGCTTCCATCCTAACTAGGTCTGTTTGGGTTGAGTAAGTAAAAAAGAGGGAAAGTAAAGAAGGTAAAAAATAGGAGTGAAATTAATTTTCAATCGAAGTTTGACAGGTGCAAATGCATGTATTTTAATTTCCACCTTCTCAAATTTATGCTATGCCAAGCAAGTATAAAGTGATTTCATTTCAAAATTATCATCTTCTCACTTTCACCTGGCCTTTAACGTTATTTGCTTCCCACTTGTTCTGGATCGGGTTATGGGTCCATAGACCTAGAGCAACCCGATCCGCCAGGTTGACACCTAGACGTATAACACGCATGAAGTAGTCTAAATGCTAGGCATAACGACAGGAACAAATCTTAACTATATCCCTATAGACAGGAAAAAAAGGACAAATGAGTAACAGATTCCACGATCTCAGTTAGCAACATTCAATATGCATTGAATGCTCAGACACCATACCCCCTAAAAATGCTCATATAAATAGTAACCAAAGGAGGAAAGGTATGAGTTAATTCCCAGTGCACACTACCCTCTTTGCATATCTACTAACTTGAGCTTCGAAATGTCTTTTGCAGGTATCTACCCCCTCGCTCATTGCTGTTGCGTCTGCACCAAGGAGGAGCTCATCATTTCATACCTTCTCAAGCAACCCTCAGAATTCAGTTCTAAACATTGGCGTCATCTGTGGGAAAAGATAAATTTCTATTCCCAACACTACCATCAGCGCTTCCCTTCTAGCCGTCGATATGGTTAACACAAGGAGGAGGCAAAACTCAACCAACCTAAACTGCGCTTCTGTTGCGCGTAAGTCCCTGTTTGCAAACCACCGTCTCACACCTGACCATGCTGTTGATGAGCCAATCCTGAGACCAATCGCAGCCCAATCGAAACCCAGGCACGACGGGTAGGAGACTTCTTTCACTGGAGAGAATCTCTCCCCTCCTCTCTTGAGAGTTGCAGAGGGGCAACGTCTCAGTCCACAAAGGGCACTCTTTGGGGATGTTGGACAGTGGTCAGTCGCATTGCAGTACCGTGGAGATCAAATGGAAGGCAGGACTTATGAAGAAAACTGTCACCACGCTAAAGCAATCTAGACAATAAACATCATCTTGAGGGGCATCGTGGGCGACAGTGAGTCAAGAAATGCCAGAAAGAGGGTCATCCTTGCAGTATGCATAAAGTATTGATTCTTTGCTCTGTTTTGTACTTGTTCTACATTCTGTGGCTTGAATTTTGAAATATGTATGATTATGAATCTCAACTTTTGCTTTCATTATCCTATCCCTTCTTTCTTAACCCTCACCTTAGGCCTTACTTTACAAGCTTTAAGATATCATTTTGATCTTTGGTTATGTGTTGTTTACATTAGTGGAGAGAGAGACAAAGAACAACCCTATGGATGTGAGTTTGATATACATTTGTAATTTTATGAACTTATATGGGTTTGTACTTTATGAAGAGGTGGGGTCTTTCATTCATGTTTTTGGGAAGTCATTTATGCATGAGAGTTGCATGTGAGAGCATTGTGACAATTGGATTGTAAATGTGTGACACTTTGAAATTAGATTGTAAAGCAGTTTCTGAGGATATACATGATATTCACTACTCGGTATTGTTATGTTTAAATATGAATGTTTTTAGTTTTTAGTTATTTTGTTTTTTTTTAATTATTTTTCTTTTTCTTTTTGTTTGAGGAAGTTTGGAGGAGTGATGAACCTTTAAAAATTCATATTTTTTCTTTTTACGTGTTTTATGTATTTTTTGTAGGTAAATATGGAAAAGACTAAGCATTTGAAGAGTAGAAAAAAAGAAAAAAATTCATTCAGAAGCCCAGCACTTGAACACTTGGCCATCACCGCTTGAGCATTGGGTCATCACCGCTTGAGCGTTGGGTCATCACCGCTTGAATGCACAAGAAAATTCCAATTAGTAGGCCAACGCTTAAGCGCTATAAACTCAACGCTTGAGTCCTGAACGCGTAATTAAACACATTAATTCTCTATTTAAAGAAATGTTACGCCAAATTGAACATATGCTTAGACATAACGAAGCAGCCGTTAAGAGGCACAAACCCTAAAGTGGTGTGGGCGCAATTAGGCTTGAAGATTAAAAATTTTATTCAACCTTTCTACCTTACTACAATAGAGTTTGTCATATTCTTCCCTTTATGTTCTTATTTTTCCATGTGTAACTAAACCTTTTTTGTTAGCGTGATGATGAATCTTGTTCTTGGATGATGTAAATTCTTTTATAGGTTTAATCAATGTTTTTATTTCATGATTTGTGTTTATCTTTTTTCTTAATGTTTTTCTAAATCTGACCAATTTTGGAATGATTTTTTGGGTTTATGTATGATTTGAGAAAATTTGCATGAACCTAGAACTTGTGATAAACACCATAATTTCTGCAATCGCTAGGAATAGACGTGAATTATGTAGTCTTTCTCTTAATTTCCTCATTCTTGATAATGTCTTTCTATTTGGGGTTAGACTGAGGAATTAGTTAATTCTAAACAGTGTAAGAGGATTAATATACCAAGGGATTAGATATTGATTAAATTTGAGAATTGACCATAAATTATTAGAATAGAACTTGATTAAATCAATATTTGATTTTGCATTTAAACAATTTAAGTGAAATCTGACCTCTAACATTTTCATATCATTGTTTTCCAACTCTACCCAATTAATTAAATTTTGCTTTTGTTATTTTTTGCTTATTCTTTCTTCTTATTATTTTTACCAACTCTCTTTTCAATAGCCTGAATAATGTTAATTTGACGAATTTAGTAATTGATAACATAATCCTCGTGGGAACGATACTTTTATTCACTCTTTATTACTTTTGCAATTTGGTGCACTTGCCGATTTTCACAACAATGTCCTATGGGCATATCGGACCACACCACACTCCTCCACTAAGGAAACCCCCTTCAAGTTGACTTAAGGTTGTGAGGCCATGATCTTGGTGGAAATAAGAGAGCCGAGTTGGAGGAAACAAAATTTCTCTAAAGAAATCAACTCGGACCTCATCTGCAAGGAGCTTGACTTGCTAGAGGAGCAACGCCGCATTGTCCATGTCGGGGAAGCCTCCCTCAAATAGAAGATCGGTGTGCAGACAACACCAAAGTGATTTCATAACGGTTTAACCTTGGCGATATCATGCTACGAAGGGCAGATATTGGTGGTAGAAATGTAAAAGATGGGAAGCTAGCCTCTAATTACAAAGAACCATATACCCCTAATTACGAAGAACCATATAGAATCACGTCCAAAACCAATACGGGAGCCTATACTCTAGAAACCCTCTCTGGCAAGACGATCAAGAACTTCCGGAATGCAGACAAATTGAGAAAATATTACAATTGAATGTTTGTTACTTTTATGTAAGCCATTTTCACTATGTAACAAACATCTTTGGATACCAATGAATCAGCTTTCCCAACTATTTTGTCTCATCTGAAAGCCAATATTTTGGCAGTGACTTTGTCCTCGAATACTTCGGTCCAACATCATTCAAGCTAGTACCTCATCGCAACTTCGAGTCTACGAGTGCTTCGGCCAGTCATAGCCCCCAAGGTCACCGCACCTTGGCCAGGTCCGAGGAATACTAGATCCGGAAAGGATCAACTATTCTGACATCTTACAAGACAACCAAACTGGGGAATACAAAGAAGAGCATTCAAGGGTTTTCACCCGTACCCTTTTGAGCAGCACCTTAACCCATAAACTGACCAGGTTTACAGTGGTTAAGCATAACCGACCGTAGCCCGAGATAATGGACCCTACACCACGAGGCTACCGAGTCACCTTAACCATTCCTAAAGGAACCTAACTAACAAGATTGAGCTTCGGGCTCATCTCGATTAGGCAAAACGAGTATTTGTCAAACCAAACGAACCTGACCATCGAGATTGAGCTTTGGACTCATCTCAGCTGGCAAATCAAGCGTTCGTTAAAAACAAACTATCGAGATCGAGCGTTGAACCCACCTTGGTAAACTGCGCGAATAAGTTGCTAAACATTGAGACCATGTTTTCAAAATGTGAACCGCATCACCTAATACGGCCGCGCGGTTGCGGCGACGCCGCAACCGTATTAGACCTCAATTACGGTGTGAAAAAAAATCGCAGAAAAAATCCGCAATGTAACAGCGTTGCGGCCGCAACGGAAGCAACAGTGCTCCGTTCTGTTCCATTTTTTCTTTTAGACAAAAAATTTCAGAGTTCCTTGACAATATTCTTTATTTTGAACAATTTCATTAAAAAAAACAAATCGGCAAATCCCATATACTTACCTCCATTCTCCATATTACAAATCAGCAACCATTAGCTTCCTCCATCAGATCGCAAGTCTAAAGTCTGATATCAGGTGAGATATCTTACTTCTCTCCTCCGTTTCTATTTATGCTATGGCTTGTGAGATTTGATTAAGGGTGTTGTGAGGGAGAGGCCGAAAGGGACTGAGGAAGAGGGAGACTAAGAGGGACTGACAAAGGAAGAAGAAATGGAGGCAGAGAGAGGGAGGTGTGGTACTGGGTATGAACAAGAAAGAAGAAAAGGGAGGTAGAAAGGGGGGTGTGAGGGTGAACAGGGGAAGAAGAAAAGGGGGGCAATGAGAGTGAAATGTATTTGGGATTTTGGTAAAAATAGGCAACCGAATGGGTACTTAGGGAAGTGAGATGGGAGAAAAATTGGGAAAAATTGGTGAGAAATATTAAGATTTTGACGGGAGAAGGAAAGTGAAAATAATTAAGAGAAGAGGGAATTTGAGAAAAAATGTGGAGTCTAAAAATTTTGATGGTGAAAAATTGGAAAAGAGGAAGCATGAAAAGATTTTAGAAGAAGAAAATAAGTTATTAAGCATTAGGAATAATGATTGTTAATCAAACTTTATGATAATTAAGTTAATTAATTAATTGTTGGTTTAAAAAAAAGATAATTAGTAGTCTATATTATAACAATAATTATGTTATTTTAGTTATGAATTCAATTTTAATTATTTTTTAAGATGGTAGAAAATCTTATCAAATGAGTAAAAATCTATAATACATTATAAATAAGGATATATGAAGAGTTATAATAATTATAGAATATTTTTTTACATTTTGTGCAAGTTTAAAAAAAAAATTCACGCTGTAACGACCGCAATCCGCATCGCAGCAGTTGCAATGCCCGCAATCGCAGTGACCTCAACCGCAATTTAAAACCATGACTGAGACTGAGCATCCAACTCATCTCAGTATGTCCAAGGCGAAAATACGATCACCGACATCGAGCGTCAAACTTATCTCAGTGACGGATGCAAACAACAAAAAATAGAATATTCAAAAAGAAATGTGTTATTATTCACATTCCAAACATCATTTACTTTACAAAAAGAACCTACAAGCTACACTTGTCTAAGAATGCCCACTGGAGAGAAGCTGGGAAGGTAGTATCGAAAGATGATGATGATGATCAAGCACTAACCACGACCACCTCAACGGTTCCTCAAGACGCACTCGTCTCTTCCTACTTGATCAACATGAGAAGAAGGCTTCACGATCCCATGACTCCAAAACATTGCTGCACACCCAAGGCATGGCATGCAAGCCCCATGGAAGATAGTCAGGGGAGCAGAGGAGGGATATCGGTGAACCCGTTCCACGCCTCGCAGGAATTAGGGCAAAAGCTAAAAGTCTTTCTTGCGTGAGCAGCATAACATTCTGTTGTTGCATACGCCTGAAAAGAAAGGCTTCTGTCGCTTGGAGACGCATTGACCAAAGTCACACAGAGCAGTTACTTGACCCTCACCGCATCACTACACCTAGAGAGAAAAGCCTCTGCCAGCAAAATATACAGGGAAAAAAGGGAACACCTTTAAGAATTTGGGAAAGAATAGGAAGGTAGCCTTAGAAGGGGACATAACCTTCCACACGCCCATAAGAAGCAAAAAATGAGCCATTCCTTGAAAAATAATTACTTTTAAACACAGCCAGAAAACGAAAGAAACAAGTGATAATCCCACCACAAACATTCCCTATTTGAGCATTGAACCAATCTCGGCATCACGAATCCAAAAACTTCACAAGTCCGCAAGAGACGCCGAGATTGAGCGTTGGACTTACCTCGGCCACGGAAACATCGGCTTCTTTCAATCAACCGCTCAATAGACCTCGTGAACTACACGTAAGGGCAACTTGTTACACACCCCGGACAACGAAACAAAGACGTAAGCAAAGCGATCCAACTCGGATTTCGGTCTTGCTCATTAATCCCGGGAGCCTATTATGATACATCACAGATCTCGGCCATTTGGGAAAAACATCGCGAAATTCGACATTGACACTACAACTCGGATCCCTTTATCCATCGCGCATCGTGTGCTTCGGTTAAACTCATATCTTGACACTTTGTCAAAGCGCCAAATTAGGGTCAACTATTCTGGACTAGGTTATGGGTCCATAGACCTAGAGCAACTTGACCCGCCAAGCTGACACTCAGACGTACAATGCGCATGAAGCAGCCTAAATGCTAGGAATAACGACATGAACAAATTCTAACCATATCCTGTATAGATAGGATAATAAGGACAAAGGAGTAATAGATTCCATGATATTATCTCCACGATCCCAAGCAGCAGCATTCAATACACACTGAATGCTCAGACACCATACACCCTAAAAACGCTCATATAAATACAGTAAGCAAAGGAGGAAATGTATGAGCTAATTCTCAACACAAACTACCCTCCTTGCGCACCTACTGATTTGAACGTCGAAGTATCTTTTACAAGTACTCACCCCTTCGCTCGTTGTTGTTGCGACTGCATCAAGGAGGAGCTCACCATTTCATACATTTTCAGGTAACCCTCAGAACCTAGTTCTAAACACCACCAAGGTGGTATAATTTTTACAGCTCCATATGGTAATTAGTAACTTATGCTTCAGTAAGTAATAGTCTGTTATTTTGTATTGATAACTTTTTTCATCAATCTTTAAAAGTTTGATTACTAACATATTTTGAATTTTTTTATTTATAAAATTAACATACTCCGAGGGAACTACATTTATAAATGCACCAGAACCCAGATTAAACCTTCAATTACAATAATTCCACCACCAACAATTTGAAAGTTACATAATAGCAAGTTACTATCAAGTGTTACCATAAGTTCCTAACTACCATAGGGGATGTTTACTGTTTTTTCCCCCTTCTTTTCAGTTTTCTTCAGTGAAGTAATTTCCTTATTTCTTAGTCTGATCTCTGCATTTCTGACGGGCACTTGAAGATACAACATAACAAAGAGGCAATCATACTGAGATGACAGAATCAAAATCAATGCTAACATGGTAAAGTAAACAGAAAGAGAGAAAAAAAGCTGCCAATAATCCACAAGGAATTAAAATAACAAGCAAAATTCAAGAATTACAGAACTAAGAATTCATGTATAAAAAACAAACACATTTCTATATGAAGTCAGATTTACATCAGTCAGAGACATCTATTAGTCTATACGCCCAAGACATGCTATGCACGTTAATATTAATTATTACATGCAGCATGCTTCACAAGTTTGCTGCAGGCAGAAATTGTATAAAATAATTTACATTAATAATATACAAAGCCATAACCTTATCCCAATTAATAACCAAAATATAAAGAAAAGTAAGAAAATAAACAATAAGACGAGTAAAATAAAGACAAGGGAGAGACAATAAATTCAAAGGGGGAAAAATGTAAACTAACCTACAATCACTCATCATAACAACTTTAACTACCTCAGCTTTCAGCTAATCCAAGATCATACTGAAGTAATGGAGCAAGCATGTACTCCACAGCTGATCTCTGCTTAGTAATTTCATTCAGAATCGCTAATTGAGCATCCTCACAAGCTTTTGCATTTGAGAATCCAAGGGTCCATCTCCCATCTGCCAAATGATCAGGCATGCTCAGGTGGTTCCCTCTGCCTTTAATTGTATAAAACTGTGCGTCAAACTCTCTTATTCGAAGATGCAACCATGAGGGGTGGTCCTCATCTATCTTAGGCTGTGTATCAAGAAGCAGGAAAAAGGGGCAAATGAAACACAACGAAGAAATCAAAACATGATGACTTGATCGAAATATATTAGAAAAGCCCACAACATCTATAGACTAATGGCTATAATTAGATTGTTTTTCTGTTGCATGATATTTGAATTTAAAAAGAAAAAAAAAAACTGAGATACAGCAAATTTTAAGTTGTTAACTGTAAAAACTTTTTCCTCTTTCAGTTTAAATTTTAGTACCGTTAATGGTTCAAGAACCAATCCAAAGCCCATGTGCGCACACCCAAACAAACACACAAAAGGAGAGGAGGAAAAATGTAAAAATATCATTGAAAACCCTAATGCAAGACAGCACTATATATATATATAGATAGATAGATAGACACACATATACATTAACACAAGCATTGCAAGGCAAAGTGTACAAAGCATTCCATCCATGAGCCTATCTGATAACATCTAGCATCATGAGGATAAGAAAAGCAGTTTTGAAAACGAACCAATAATACGACCACAATATATATTTTCACATTATTTTTTTTAAAAAAATAATCAGTCCATCATCATAAAAACCTGTAAGAGCTAAAGCTCCGACCAGCAAAAAGTTAAGGCAATATTGACTTACACATAACCCCGCTAATGGAGCAATTGCAATCACAACTCCATGTCGACTGCGGAATGGGTGTTTCTCTGTGAGAAGCAGTTTTCCAATCATTCCACTTGCCACTGGTATTACAAATATATCTCTAATTTCAGAATTTGAAAAAGCAATTCCGCAAGGTATTCCAGATGCTGCAGAAGTTATGTAGGGTTAGAGAATAAAAAAACATGATGCCAGAGGCACAACTAAGTTTAAACAGGACGATGCCTACCCAAAGAAACATTGGACCCAAAGCTAGCAGATGAGACATCTGAAGCACGGATTGCTCCAGAATCATTGGTGGAACTGGCAATCATGTTCAACAATGGATTCTCAACCAATACACCTTTGAAAATAAATGTCTTCAGCTGGAAGTGCAGAACAAAAGCCTGAATAAATAATCGACATCAGAAGTATGCTTCAGAAACTTTAAAGAAGAACCAATAAAATGCATGAGATAATTAATGGCAGCAATTAAAATCATGAAAAATATAATGTTTGGATTAAATAGGAAAGCAAATAAACTCCCACCAAAACCGCAAGAAACTTTTGCAGTTAAGAATAATGTTTGATAAAACAAGAAAAATAAGAAAGCAGGAGCCAGATATGGGAAATTATATAAAAGTTCAACAGATCTTGCAGCGAAGTACAAGAATAAAGAGAGGTAATATGAAGTTTATCAAGTCAACTTTAAAGTCACAAGGACTTTAAAGTCACAAGGTGTAATGATAAATGTCATTATACAATTCTTAGACTTTGCCAAAAGATGCTCCAGTTTTACAATGTTGCCATATTGCACATCATTTGACAGTCAGCACTAGCACCTAATCTATTATAACAATAACCGAGCCTTATCTCACCAAGTGGAGTCGGCTATATGGATCAAACATATCATTCAGCTCTATAAAAAACCAAATTTTCAATAAAATCATTTAGAGTAATCTTTTTTTTTCTGAGAAATTACACCAATCTCTCGAGGTTAGCGCTTATTACACCTAACAGCCTTTTTATTTGGAAAATTACACCTACCTCCCTTACTTTGTTATTTACAAGGAGAAATGGTGTAGGAACCATACAAAAAGCAAGGGATGTATGTGTAATTTCTCAAACAAAGAAAGGTGCAGGTGTATAAACAATACATAAAGTAAGTGATGCAGGTATAATTTCTCAAACAAGAGGGGTGTCGGTATAAAAAAGTGCTAACCTTGAGGGAGGTCGGTGTAATTATTCCTTTCTTTTTAATGGTTTTTTCTAAAGTATTCTCTGGTCTTCTTCGACCCCTTTTAATTGGAGTACCTGCATTCAACTCACTTTTCACATTGGAGTCTCTATTGGTCTTCTTCTCACATGACTAAACTACCTTAGGCAAGTTTCTGTCATCTTCTCCTCATTAAGTGCTACTCTAACTTCAGTTAAAAAAAAATTGCTACTCTAACTTTCTCTCATATACATTTATTCCTAACCTCATCTTTTCTTGTATGTCCACTCACCCACCTAAATATTCTCATCTTTGCTACACTTATTTTTTACTCTTGTTGGCACTTTCATGCCCAACATTCACTATCATTAAGCATCTTTGCTCTTATTATTGTCCAGTTAAATTTTCCTTTGAGGTTGATAGAAACTTTCTAATAATAAATTATGCCTGAAGCATTTGTCTATTTCATCCACTTATAGCTTGAATCCTATGTGCGATATAACTATCACTTTATAATATGGACCCAAGATACCTAAACAATGTAACTTGCAGTATGACGTGGTCACCAATTTTCACCTCCAAATCATTGCTAACTCACGTCTTGTTGAACTTGCATTTTGTATACTCCATCTTTAGTCTTACTCCTACTTAAATGAAAATCCTTTGATTTCAAAGCTTCTCTCCACAACTCAAGTTTAGAATTTACTCCTTGTCTTGATTAATCAACTAGGACTATATCTATCACTTGCAAAAAGCATGCATTGAGCACTGGCTCTTGGATGTACCTAATAATTATGTCCAATACAAAGGTAAAATAGTACAAGTCAACTTAAATATCTTATCCTCATATTGAAAGGAACACACATCTCAGTGCATTGTAGAAACTAAAATGGAATCATTAACAAAATATTACAACTAATCAGAGTGACAATTGGAAAGAATAAATGACAACACCTTCACTGTATCAACCATCCTTTGCCAAGCAAAATAGGAAGATGTTTCACCTGTCATAGACAAATTCATTTACTCTTGATGAAATCACAATTAGTACTTGGTACTGTTCAATATAAAAGGAAAATACCAATGCATTGAAGAAGAGGCCATTTGTTCATGCAAAGATAACAATACCGTAGGTGGATTGTTGTTGAAGAACAAGCTCCAACATAAATAATGGATCTTTATATTGGGAAGATTGCTCAAGCACTGCATGCAAGATGAGGGATGTGTTAAGATAATTCTGTTTTATTTAGTACAACAACAACAACCAAGCTTAATCCCAATAGATGGGGTTAGCTACCTAGATCTAACGATGCCGTTGGACTCTATCAAAAACCAAAATTTCAACGGTTCAACAAGATTTTTCCCTTCCTTTTTTTTTTCCTTTTTCTTTTTATTACAAAATATGTGTGTGCTTTGTTCTGCCATATTAAGCATATACTAGATTTAATTTAAATGTTCCAAAAACCAAGTTACCCAACAAAGACGTATTAGGTTCAACCTCAAAGTGAACCAAGTAATAAATACCTCTTTTACAGCTCGCCCATTCATTTCTTAGGGTATCAGGGATATGATCGAACCAAATTCCATCAAGTTCTTTCAGAAAGTGTACATGGGAGTGATCATATGAAGTCTGCCAATGGAAACTAGAAAGTATAAAACTTTAGAAAGTTTGAGTGCATAAATGCAATTTGATAATAATGAACTTATAATAACACAGATGAATCAATCCTTACTTCCTATAGCATGTAAACCACATCCAAAACTAAAGTGCAATAAATCAATCACATAACCAGATTTAATCCACATGTAGATTGAAAAAAAATCATATTTTGTCATAGATCCATGGCTTTTCTAACATATATACCCAAAATAACCTGTTACCAAGCCTAGCATAGCTCAGCTGTATTTTTATCTTTATTTATTGTATTTGATTTAAAAACTAATCTTTAGTCACTAAAATGCACTTAAACTACATGTTTGTTTATAACTATTCCTGCATTTGAAGAGAAAATTCTAGAATAATTTATGCATTGTTAAGTTGCATTCTGGAATTATTAGATAATTCTGAAGCTTTAAGCCAACCAATATGATACGAACCTTAGGAGAACCACACCACAAAAGCTAGCCATTGTGGTTGGAGAGCCCAAAGCCATATAAACCCTACACTGGAATCCCATACTTCCGATGTGGGACTCAAATCCCATACCTTGCAAATGGATCCTAACACAATATCAATTAGAAAGAGCTTCAACTCACTGAAAATGTCCTACATATCACTATTAAAAGTCCATATTTCTCTCCCATACATGCTTGGTCACCCAAAGTAAAATACCATCTATCTTCTTTGAGACATCTGTCATCTATAAACCATACCTATTCTAAAATCTATCCGTTTAATATGATCGAGTGCAGTGATGCTCATAGTCCTAACCTACACAACATTTACACACATGACCACAATAATATGCATAATCCACCACCTTTAAATCAAAACACAAACTTGCATGTGGAACCCATAGTCCTAGCACATTAGGAGAAGCAATCCTTTGATTTTGAAGCTTACATGACTTTATAATCTGATCATGAGATTGATGATACACTTCTTTGGTATAATAATAACTATGATATGCTGCCTAAACTAGCACCCATATGATCTTTGACAATAGATGGTAATGAAATAAACTGAAGCGAACTTTAAAAAGAAAAGTAATCGAAAGGTAAGCAAGTTTCCAAAATCAATACATCTTCAATGTAAAACATCAATTTCACTTAGCCATACTTTTGAATGGAGGAGAAGCACTTTAATTCCTATTTATAAGAACAATGGAGATATACAAAACTATGCAAATTACAGAGGGATAAACTCGTGAGTCATACCATGAAGTTATGGGAAAGAGTAATTGAACGGAGATTAAGACAAGAGACTCATATTTCAGAGAATCAATTCGGTTTTATGCCTGGGAGGTCAACCATGGAAGCAATCTATCTTCTACGAAGAAGACCTACACATGGTTTTCATTGATCTGGAAAAAGCCTACGATAGGGTACCGAGAGAGATCTTGTGGAAGGCTCTGGAGAAAAAAGGAATTCGTATCGCTTATATTCGAGCAATCCAAGATATGTATGATGAGGCTAAAACTTGTGTGAGAACATAAGGAGGGGTTACAGAAGATTTCCCTATAATTATAGGACTGCACCAAGGGTCAACTTTGAGTCCATATCTTTTTAGCTTGGTCTTGGATGTGCTTACTGCGCATATCCAAGAGCCGATGCCACAATGCATGCTTTTTGCAGATGATATAGCCTTAGTTGGAGAGTCGAGAGAGGAAACAAATAAGAAGCTAGAGCTATGGAGACGAGCTTTGGAAGAACATGACTTTCGTATAAGCAGGAGTAAGACGGAGTATATGGAATGTAAGTTCAGTAAGAAGCGTGCTAATACTAGCTTAGTGGTGAAAATTGGGGATCACACCATATCACAAGTCACACGGTTTAGGTATCTTGGATCTATCATACAAAATGACGGAGAGATAGAGGGAGATGTAAATCATAGGATTCAAGTTGGATGGATGAAATGGAGGAGTGCTTCAGGAATGATTTGTGATAGAAAAGTACCTCTTAAGCTTAAGGGTAAATTTTACTGCACAGCTATAAGGCCCGCGATGTTGTATGGTATTGAATGTTGAGCGGTAAAAAGCCAGCAAGAGCATAAGATCAATGTCGCGGAGATGAGGATGTTGCGCTGGATGTGTGGCCATACAAGACAAGATAGGATTAGGAATGAATGCATTAGAGAGAAAGCAGGGGTAGCACCTATTATGGAAAAGATGGTAGAATCTCGCCGTAGGTGGTTTGGACATGTAAGGAGAAGACCCTTAGAAGCCCCGGTAAGAAGAGTAGATCAGGTGGAGGATAGTCTAATAGCTAGAAGTAAAGGGAGACCAAGAAAGACTATAGGTGAAACTTTTAAAAAAGATTTAGATTTGAATGACATTTCTGAAGACTTGGTTTATAATAGGGTACAATGGTGTCGTTTGATCCATGTAGGTGACCTCACCTAGTGGGAAAAGGCTTGGTGGTTGTTGTTGTAATACAAGTACGCCTCCGTGCAAGCAGAGATCCACTTGTAATAGTGTGTACAGAAATTAGATGAAGCTGTTGAATACTTACATTGAATAGGAGGAGATTATCACCGTTCAGTCCCTCTCTATGGAAGTTAAGTAGCTTTTGCAAGCACCACCCAGCATGCCATAGCATCATTGCAGAGAGGGATTGCTGGAAAGCCAAAACCTTCAGCAGGGCATTTAAAATCTGTCAAATTTAAAAGGAGATGGTAATTTTGTTATCATTCTAAATGCTCTATGGAACCAAATTTGACAAAGCTAAAACTACACAACAAAAGATAATAATAATGAAGGATAATTTGATAAAGCAAGTCAACAATAATAATGTAACATATACCTCAGGCATAAATCTAATGAAGATACTTCCATCCACATACTTAGAAGTGGATACGTCATTAGTCTGCGACTGAAACAGATTGGTCAAAATTTAAAAAAGAGAAAAAGAAAGAAAAAGAAATAATATAATTATAATATAATGTAATATATTATAATATATAATGCATCTGAAACAAATAGTTTTCAGTTAAAAACAAAGCGAAAATTACATGAAATGAATTCTTGGTAAAAATATAATTTCAGTTTGGGAACAATTAACCACTCAATTGGCTAATAATGTTCAAAGAGTCGTTAGCGCATAACTGGTTATTCTTAATTAACCACTTTAGTAGTTACATGTTCGTAAACTAGAAATATTTATACCAAGAATTTCTTCTTTTTTTAAAAAAAAATTCCCAATGATAAATGCATGTAATCTGGAAAAGTAGTTTTAAAAGCAGAAAAAACGGAAAAAAAAAAAAAGTATGTCAACCTCAAGCCTACCAACATGTAAGTAACAGAAGGCATAAATTCAAAGAGATTTATGGAGGCAAGATCATGATTACATGTAGATAGTTCAACACAGTTAAAAGAAACTCAAGAATTTTTTGAGCAAACAATACTTGGTTTCTAGCATAAATGATCCCTGACATGCTATGGTAATAAATGTAATACAATATATGCCATTCTGAAAATTGATGATCCTGTTCAATTCAAATCAATGTGATTATCAATACTTACCATCACATCCTGAGTCCCATATAGCCCAATCATTGGAGCAAAGAGACAATCAAGATCTGCAAGACTTGCACGAAAAAGCAACAAACATCAAATAACTCAATCACTTACTAAAAGACAACTGCTAGGCTACATAAATGAACAAAATAAAACTACCTTTACTTTCTGCCAAAATAAGCAAGAAAAATATAGAAGCTAACAATAGGCTGTGATCCTCAGAGAAAACAAGTGCAAGTATTCCGCTCCTGCAACAATAGCACCACAAGGAAAAAAAAAACTCAAGTTGAAAAATACATACAATCTTCAACTATTTTGGGATTTAGCTTTGTCATGCATCTCTATTGCATAAAACTCTAACAAAATATGAAGCTTATAAGAAAGGGAGGAAAAGCAGAATACATTCCAAAGAGCTCAAGTACATAATCATGATATATTAACATGAAGTTGGTTAAGCAAGACTAAAATCAATCAATGGGC
The DNA here is from genome assembly GCA_029884605.1 of Ormosia emarginata. Classification (NCBI taxonomy): domain Eukaryota; kingdom Viridiplantae; phylum Streptophyta; class Magnoliopsida; order Fabales; family Fabaceae; genus Ormosia; species Ormosia emarginata. Next base: position 8,277,793 of record JAQQTP010000051.1, read on the forward strand.
ACCAAAAACCAAGAATTAAGATGAAATACAACATCAACCTGCAAAACTTTTGCTATAGTATTACTTATAATCTGGGAAATTCATTTATCAACAGAAAGAAACAAAAGGAAAGTACAGGATGGTCAAGAGAGAAGACAGTCAACACTATAAAGTCTATAATGGAATTCACATATCAACAAATGAAGAAGCTAAAAACAATGACAAAATCTGAGAAAACACCAACCTTTTGGAACAAATATCGCCATTTGAGCTACTAATATTCAAAGTGGACATGAAATCTTCTAAATGAGCACCTAAATAGTTCCCATTGATGCTCTCAGATCCTTTTGACTCTGGAGCATAACATATAATTCTTTCCACTTCATTCAAGCACTTAGAAAAAGGTTTAACATCATCATGGTCATCAGATGCAATCCCTTCAGTCAGAACTCCAACATTTAAGTTCAAAAAAAGATACAGGATAACACCCGCCACATTGCTAATCATGCTTCTTCCACCAACAACTTGAATAAGACGTGATAATATATATAGTGAAGTGATAGCAGATAAATCTGAGCCCTGGGGCAAATAATATATTGTTTGAATGAGTACATCAAGTGGAAAAAATCCTTGAAATAAAAAAATTCATGTATGACTAAAATGCACGAGTTTCCACCAACAAGATTTTTTCAGACTCCTTTCCTTTTATAAAAAAGTCTTTTGTTCAATTTTCTTATTAGCACACTACGGGCACAAGGGAAAAAAATTATTTAAATATAATGGAATGACAGTTCTCTCTTTCTAAATCTAAAAACTGAATGAATTGACTTTAAAGCTGCAATATTGCAAGTAAAAACTCCTTAAAAGTAATAAGTAGGACTTCGTGGTTAATTTAAAATGACGATTCTCTCCTGTCTTTTCAATTACAAGAAAACAAAACTCTGGGATTTTAGGAAAATAAAGATTGAATAGCAAGCAGGGGAATTCCCATTCTATAATAGTATAGATTAAATATTCACGATTTGGAGGACACTACCCTGTCATAATTAACAGACTTTAACACTAACGTCAATATAGGGGTGGTACAAACAGAATGAAACTAAACTTAAACTAATTTGCAGGAAATTTTCTCATCTCACATTATTATTCTTTGAAGCCAGTAATGAGAATAGTACAGGAAACACAAGCCCATTCAGCAGATTTTCAATAACCAGTTTACTCAAACGAGGCTCGCTGACACTAAGAATGTCTTTAAAGTAGTACAGTTCATCCACAATTTTATCAGATTCAAGAATCAGCCCATTTCTTCTTTTTTGAGTGTCCATCTCCCTGCTTCAATGTAGGGCAGTTGCCTCATTAGAAATTAGAATTACTCAAGCACATATAAAGTAATTACAATTATCTGATAATAAAATTCAAGTGAACATACCCTTTATCACAGAGACAAGCATCTAAGCGAAAGCATAAATCTCTTAATCTGTGAACCAGGTCAGAGAAGTACTCTGAAACTGGAGGAGTAGATATAAATTGATAGACCATGTCATCGCTAGCTGTAGAACCAAGATGAAAATATTGTAAAATTCAAAGACATATTGCACTAAAGCATGCTTCTAACTTACAAGCAATTCAAGAGCACCAATATACCATTATAGATGTTGAGAACTAATGCACGTATAGCTGTCTGAATCATCTTTTCCTCATGATAAGCAAACCTTAGAGCCTCAGTGTACAAGGGAAAGGAGACTACAGCATCCTGCAGTTTGAACAATGAAGCAATGAAAATCCTATAATACTTCTGCTGAATTCTGCTGGAGAAAAAACGAAACCAACCTTGCATATCCATTACAAATTAAATGATGATGATTGTTCCCCCCTCATATCACATTCATAAATGGTAATAGTTTCCCAAACCATTGATTAAAGGTAGGAACCATGTATGTAACTTCAACTGATATCTTTCTCAACCAAAATAATATTACATTATCTTTGTAAATGAGATTATTTATTTCCTGAAATAAGATCCCTATTGGTGTAAGTCAAACAACTGTGGCCTAATAAAAATGCAACACAAAAACATCAAGCCTTATGTCCCATTCAAAAGTGAGAAGACAACAATGTTGATTTAACATACAGCAGCAAACTGTTACATTTATAAGTTTTAACTTACCCCATGAACCTTCACAAGAAGGCAAAGTGTGTCTCTATTTATCTTACCACTAATTGCCCTGAATGAAGAAATAAACCAAAAGTTAATTTTTCTTTTTAGAATAAAATATTAGAACAATAAAGAAAGAAAGAATTCAAAGAAATATGTGAAACAAAATATCATAATTAGAAAATTTTCCACCCTTCCCAATTTTACTCAGTAACAGAAAAAAAAGAGGAGAGAAAAAAAGCAGAACATATAACTGCATGTATGCACCAACAAGCAGGGTAAACTTGAAACAAATGTTGAGTGATAGAGAGAGAGGCAAAGAAGAGGTGGAAGGGATCACAACCTTAGAAAAGACACATAGTATGGAGCTAGGTCTCCCCCATCAAATTTGTAAGGATGTGAAATAATGCTGTTAATATAATCATTGCTGAAGCAATAGTCTGCAACATGCAAAGATGAAATACCAATTTGGAATAAGTACCAGTACTAAGCCTAGGACTTGAGTAACACTATGTTTTTTAAAATGAATATTTCATACAGATAACAATTAAGTATGCATAAACAGGTAAAACTCAAAAGTCAATGAGCTTAGCCAGAGATATCAAGAAATATTAATCATCTTACAAATTGCATGTTCACTATCCATGTTTTGAATCATTATGCTCAGATACTGAAGCAGCGGTGCCTCAATTTTTGAATTTTCACTGATCTTAAGTATACGAACAAATTCTGCAAGTACTTGGCGTTCCATGAAACATCTGAATAATCATAATCAGTCATAATTACCCAAATGTCATCAAGATAATAACTTAATAAGAACAAGATCAGAAAAAACGAAATTTGCACAACAAATTCATACTCAAAAATGAACGGATCTTGTCTATCACCATAAGTTACTATCTCCACAATAGACTGCAGTAAATCCATCACTAATTCCTGCAAGAAATGTCATGCATAAGTACATTGTGGTTTTTTTTAAGGAAAAGAGAATGCACAACTTTTACAAAATATCAAATTGACTTATGTTACCCTGTTATGCTTGTGCACAACTTTGATCTGCTGCAGTTCATCAATTACAGATCTGTAACCTCAGCAAGGCCGTAAATATCCATGAGCACCGAAAAATTACCAACAATATTATTTAAAAGAAACAAGTTCATGCTCTGGAAACAACAAAAACCTCACAAGGCACCACAGAAATTCAATTTCCTTACCAAAATTCACGAACAATTTACTACGGAAAAAGAGCACCAAAATCTCACAAGCAACCCTAATGAAGGAAATTCGGAGGAAGTAATGATGGTAAAACCGATTGAACTTACTTGAAGTGTTGAACGGAGAAGCGATCGATAGATCGCCAGAAAGAACGAAACATGGCGACGGTGACGAGAGGAATGAGAATGAAGGGAATGATGAGATCTCGTTGTGGAATGTGAAGGAGCAAGTAGAAGAAGCGGTGTTGGTGTTTTGCATTGTAGAATGAAAATGAGTGGTGTAATACACTGTACACACACTGCTACTGGTTTTGGTTTGGCCGTTTGGTATTAACTTGCAGCAACCACCCAACAACCTTTCAACGTCTGTCCTCCAATGTAACCAACCGTGCACAGCTGCGTCTTCTGAAACGCTGAAAAGAATGTAAATTACACTGGATGATATTCTTGGATAGGCACGTGGCTGTGCCGATACAATAATTTTTACTGGAGGATCCATCTTCAAGATTCTTAATAAAAAAATAAATTATATGAACATTCTTATTTACTTTTTATTTATTTTTTTACTGGCCTCATTTACCTTTTTCTGGATTCATAAAAATAAGTAAATAAAATAAAGTTTCATTTTACTAAATCAAGTTCACAAATTATTGAGATTTTTTGTTTTGGTGGGTTGTGCTTCTCTTGTTGAGGTCTTTCTAGCCATGTAGCTCAATCCACAAATAAAAGGTGGGCAATTTCATCTTTTCATTATGAAACTCGTGTGCATCTTTAGTTTTTCAAACGTCCTAAGAATTTACTAATGTTTAATTAAATTATTGAACAGTATAATGAACATCTATTTAGTTCATATATTAATTTTAAATTATTAACAACAAGGATATTTATTTGTAATGGAAAATGATAATATAGGCAATATATTTCTATGCATAGCATAAATCAGTTTGCGATTCAATTATCAAATACATTTAATCAAATAAGCACAATATAATCAACGAAAAATTGGTCTTTTAAAAAAATTTAATTTAATTTCTCTTTTTATTAACTATTAATATTAAATTACTAATTGTTGTTATATTTCTTAAAATATGGTGGACAATGCTTGCAACAGCAACATCATATTTGGTGTTGTTGTATTAATGAATAGTAGTTCTGCTGATAAAATCGAATTATGTCAATATAAAAGTTTTGAGTTTAATTTTTATTGGTAATTCTTTATTATTATATAATTTTTTTATTGAGACTTGTAACATACGTGACCAATTAAACTTAAATGGAATGAAAAATTAACATCCTACCATAAACAGTATCACACCATTTTTAACATCAGTACTGTTCATGGGTCCCACCTCGTAAATAGTGTCAAAATCATTTTTTTGTTATTTTTTTGTATATATTCATTAACTAACTTTTCTACGTCGTTAACTACTTTTTTGTTCTTCGTTAACTAATTTTTTTCACGAGCATAGAAATCATGTAGTAAAATCTTGTGTCATTAACTAACTTTTGTAGGTCATTAACCATGTTTTTGTTATTCATTAACCAACTTTGTTTCTATGCTCTTGAAAAAAGTTGGTTAATGAAAAACAAAAAAGTGGTTAATTACGTAGAGAAGTTAGTTAACGAACATATATTAAAAAAAAATAGAAACATGATTTGGCACTATTCATGGGTGGGTCCCATGAACAATAATCGGTGTGGAAATGGGTATGGACACTATTAGATGTAAGAATATCATTGTTGAAATGGAATAACCTCTCATCATTTTATTTTTTCTTATAAAAAAAAGAAAAATATCATCCTACCGCAAACAGTACCACATCATTTTTAACATTGGGGTACTGTTCATGGACCCCACCTCGTGAACAGTGCCAAAATTATTTTTTTGTCTCTCTTTTTTTTAGTATATGTTCATTAACTAACTTCTCTACGTCGTTAACTATTTTTTTTTGTTCGTTAACTAACTTTTTTCACGAGTATAGAAACCATATGGTAAAATCTTGTGTCATTAACTAACTTTTGTAGGTCATTAACCATATTTTTGTTATTCATTAACCAACTTTTTTATCTTTCGTGAAAAAAATTAGTTAATAAAGAACAAAAAAAGTAGTTAATTACGTAGAGAAGTTGGTTAATGAACATATATTAAAAAAAAAGACAGAAACATAATTTAACACTGTTCACGGGTGGGTCTCACAAACACTAACGGGTGTGGAAATGGGTGTGAACACTGTTAGATATAAGAATATCATTCTTAAAAAAAAATTCTCTAGTGTTGCAGTAAGGTTGTATTTTTGTTTTTGTTTTTTGAACGTCATATTCAACCAAATCAATTCAACTTCTTCATAAATGGATTATTGGAGACAAGATAGGAAATTAACATTTTAAATTTTTGCTACGCATAAAAAGGAAATCCAACTTATGTGAATAAATTCAACTTCTTCATAAATGGATTATTGGAAGACAAAATAGGAAATTAACATTTGTACATATGAAAATATTTTGTTACACATAAAAAGAAATCACGTAACTTATGTGAAAGATGTGGGTCATGTGGATAATGAAAAAGAGAGTTAAAGAATGAGAAAATGAAATGAATGGTCATAATGTGAGTTATACGAGTTATGTGAAAAACTTTTTATATTTAAACAATATTATACTTGCATCTATACTTATTTTAAGTTTTTAACAAACTCTTTATAGAACTTTAGATAAAGCAATCTAAACTATTAAAATACATTACAGTGGGAGTAATATATTATCAAGTGTGAGTATAATATAGGTGTGAGTGAAGATGTTTCTTATTGAATAAGAAAAGACAAGACAAAGACTATATAAAGTAGAAGAATCTATGAACATAATACCTTAAAGTTTTAGATCAAGATATGATGTCAAGCTCACTAATGTGATTCTTCAGTAAAATCCATTAAAATAGATATCCTTAGTGTTTTTTATTCCCCTTGATGGCCTTCAAAAAGTGGTATTAGAGCCGATAGTTCAGATCGGTAGGGGCAAGTATCAGAAAAACAATGGTTGATAAAAGGCTTTATGAGTAGGTGGCCTGACCCAGTGACGAGTGATAACACATAAAACTTGGCTCTTGGAAAAATTAGGCTTGGTAAGTGGCTTAGTCACAGTGATTAAGATATGGCTTGATCTAGTGAAGAGTGACGTGACTCTTGGAAAAGTGGGCTTAGCGTGCTCAAGAAAAGGCCATAGAGAGGCTTCCGCACGAGGGGGAGTGTTAAGGACTCACACATGAGATGACAATTGTTGAGAATCCAAGTGTGAGTGTAATGTGTGTGATAGTGAAGAAGTCTCATATTGGATAGGAATGGACAAGGTGAAAACTATATAAAGTGAAAAGATTCATAAACCTAATATTTTAAAGTTTTAAGTCAAGATGTGGTGTCAAACCTACTTATGTGATTCTTTACTTAGTTTATTGGATACAAATGTCCCTGATGTTTTGAGCTCCCCCTATCTCTATGAGGAGTTTAGGTCCATGCAAATATCATTGCTCGACAAAATAACTTATACCAATCAACAAGCTAATAACATTCTAATAAATGTGAAAATGATATTACAATAAATTCTATAATAGATATATTTAAATGTCACTATGGTAATGTGTTGCATATCCATCAAATGGTTTTTAAAGTGATCTTCTATACAAATTCTAAAACAACCCCAAACTCATTATTATTATTATACTTGAATTAAATTTAAAATTGAAACTCATTCATCATTTGAAGAGAATCATGGCTAAGATTGTTGCTCCTACCCAATATAGTTCATTCTAGGAAGACATGGGTATACTAATATTATTATAGCACAGGAAGTTATGGATACTAATAGATCCAAAAAAGGTAGGAATGATTTTATGGCGATTAAAATTGATTTGGAAAAAACTTATGATCAGCTTAGTTGGAGTTTTATTAATGATACTCTCTTAGATATGGGAATTCCTAATAGCTTGAGGAATTTAATTTGGTTTTGTGTCTCATCCTCCAAAATGAAGGTGCTTTGGAATGGGGAAACCATTGAAAGGTTTGAGCCATCTAGGGGCATTAGGCAAGGGGCAACCCTTTCCCCTTATCTTTTTGTCCTATGAATGGAAAATCTTTCCCAATTGATTTCAGTGGTAATGGAGAACAAAGTTTTGAAGCCTATCATGCTAAAAAAGAATGGTCCAATGTTATCACTTTGTGCTTTGTTGATAACTTGATATTATTTGTTGAAGTGACCATAGACCAAGCAAAAACGATAAAATAATTGCTTAGAGAGTTTATGCAAAGCCTCAAGGCAAAAATTTAGTGGTAAAAAAATCCACATCTTCTTTTCTAAAAATGTCCACAACAATGTTATACATAGGGTTAGTGAAGCTCTAGGTTTTAGACGTACAACGGACTTGGGGAGGTATCTTGGGGTCCTCCCTCCTTTATGGTCGTGCAAAGAAGACTAATTTTTAGTATATTATTGACATGGATGCCTCTAGATTATTTTCTTGGAATTGTAATACCATTTCTTTTGCGGGGTAAATCACTCTCATAAGGTTTGTTCTCGCTTGCACATCCAGCTACTCCATACAAATAGTCAAGTTGGCAACCAATATTTGTGATGATATTGATAAGAAAAGCAGAAGTTTTATTTAGGGATCTTCTGAGCAAGGGTGTAAAGTGTATCTTATGAATTGGGATAGCATATGTAAACTAAGGAATGTAGGTCATCTTGGTCTTAGACATTCCAAGTCCATGAATTATACTTTTTATGACGAAGGTTGGTTGGGGGTTAGTCCATAAAAAAGACATTCTTTGGGTTAGAGTGTTGTGCTCCTAATAAAACTGTGACACAAATCTTGTGCCTCGTGTTAGTAGGAAAAATGATGATTCAAATCTCTAGAAGGGTGTTTGTAAAAGCTGGGATCTAGTGAAAATAATCTTATTTGTTAGATGGTTGATGGAGAGTGTTTCTTTTTAGAATGATGTTTGGGTGCTGCAAGTGGACTTGCTTGAGGACTATAGTTTGAAATCCATTCTCCCTCAAGACAAGGAATGTAAAGTGGCAGAATTTACCAAGATGGCATGTAGGATCTAGCCAATCTTTGTCAATGGTTTCCTAAATACATGTGTCGTAAGATCTAGGCTATTATCCCTCCAAGGTGGGTTTTAGGTCCTAATGTTGTGACTTAGCTAGCTTCCTATAATGGTTTGTTCTCAGTCAAATCAACTTATGGCTTTGTTATAGGTGCAACCAGTGAGCAAGGGAGTACCTTGTATAAGAGGATTTGGGCCTTGTAGTGCCTTGGGCTCAACAAATCTTTCCTTTGGTTAGTTGCTAATTATGCTCTTTTTACTAACTTGAATAGGAGAAAGCATCATTTGACCCAAAATAGCATATATCCTCTTTGCCTTAGAGAGGAAGAATCATTGTTTCATATCCTTTGTGATTATGTGATTCCTAGGAGTATGTGACATCATCTTTTGAATCCCAATATGTTGAATAAGTTTTGTAGTAAGGAACTTCCCTTGTGGCTTTTAATTGGAATCTACACTTCGTTATTACAATTTCAATCTTGTGGCATAACAAGAATAAATCAGGATTTGAGAATAGGGGTGTTTCTGGTTATGGTCTCATGTACATGATTTAGGGAAGAGTTCATGAAGTTATTGAAAGTGACAACAACACAAGAAGGGGTGAATCGTGCTTCTAATTTCTGAACGCTTCTTGAAAACTTAAAAGCTTCTCAAATTTTCTCAACTTGGATAAAACAGAGTATAGATCTGAAGCTAAGTTGTTCATATAAGATGCTTAAAAGAAACTAAACTTGGATTGGAATTACTTTAAAAACTTAGTTTTCTTAAGGTAGAAGATTAATTTTAGTTATTAGAAGGACAAGTTAGGATAGAGCTTAGCAAACAAAAAGTTAAAAGATAGAGTTCATAAGAGATCACTTAGAGATTTATACTGGTTCGGCTAAACCACATGCCTATGTCCAGTCTATAAGCTCCAAAGCCTTTTGTGCTTATTAATGCTTAATTTGTTTTAATGATAACAATTATGTTGAAAATATTGTTTGAACCTTCTCACATTTTGATTCATTTAGACTTAATCTATATAGAGTGTTTTCTTTGTTATTAAGTTTTTCAAGACTAAAACAAAGTATAAGGAAGCTTTCTAGTCATCTAAAATGACTTGAGAAAACGAATCTTGACTTGAAAAAGTTCAAATGAGACATGAGAATCTTTCTAAAGAATATGAGAAAGTTCAATATGAGAAGGTCTTAAGAAGATGCAAAGATTGAGTAATGCTAAACTCCCACAAGTGATTACTTCATTGGAGGAAGTTCGAATCCTCTCTACCATCAAGAATAATGAATATTTATCTCGTAGATGGTAAAGCTTAAAGCTGAGAAGATTGAAGTCTTCAAGCATGAAAAGGTTTGGTGAGAAAGTATTTGAGAAACTTCAACCTGAGAAGACTCAATGAGAAGGTTGATCTTGAGAAAGTTTCTAAAAAACCTTCTCACCTTAAAGTAGAAATCTTATGTATCCAAGAAAATGACAAAATAATGGTCACCTGCCACCAGCAAGGACAACCATTATTTGCAGGGCCCAACAGTCACATTTTAAAGCCTATAAAAGAGATCAAGCTTGAAGATCAACTAGAGAACTTTGTTGAAAAATTTTCTGACAAGCTGATAAGAGTTGAACCTTCTCAACTATACCTACCTAAACCTGATTTGTGTAAATCCATTAGTAGGTGTTGTTACTGATCTATATAAGTGTCTGTATTCACTTCTAGGGTGATTTTGTGAGCTAGACAAGTTAAACAAGCACTTCTTTCTACCTTTGATTCTACCTTGTAATGAGTGAGCTTATGAGGTTGTGCAAGCTACTTGAATATGGGTTTGTTGGCCTAGAGAGGTTGTTGAAGAATACTTGGAGTTGGCCTGGAGAGGCTGTTGAATAATACTTGGAGTCCGCCTGAAGAGGCTGTTGTCAAGAATACTTGTAAATAAGCTTAGAAAGCCTTAGTTGATTAAAGAATACTCATATAGTGGAAATCCTAATTTTTTACTAGGTACTAGACGCAACCCGACATGGTTTAGGGGTGAACTAGTATAAATCTCTATATAAAGCTTCTCTCCCTCATCTATTAAAATTTTAGTTTATTTAGTATCTATTAAAGATCTTTTAAACTAAATCAGAAATTGTTTTGAGAATGTATACTGAAACAAGTTTTTAAAAGGAACTTAATCAGTAACTTCAATGCATCTTCTTAAGTACTATTAAAGCAATCTCACTTGACAAACATTCTTCTCAATCTTTATCATCTTATAGAACAAGGTTTTAATTGTGAGAATGTTGTTTCAACTCAACCACCCAACTCTCTCACCAACATTTTCACCTCACTCTGATATGTGTTGGCTTAACCTTCTCACCTCCAAGTTTAACCTACTTGAGAAAACAATGGGAAGGTAGAAATTTTTAAGAAAAAAATAACGCAATTCAATCCTTTTTCTTGTGTTACTATTAACTTCAGTTAGTATTAGAGTTCAGCCTCTGGGTTGAGCACACCTAATTGTGTTAGAGGATAAAGATCCTGAAAGAAGTATGACACACTTGCAAGGAGGTGAAGGTTATCTACTAGAAGACTCATCTACCAATAGAGCACCAGTTTTTGATCACAGAGACTAGTATTATTGGAATGATAGGATAAGATTATTCATAGAATCTTAGCATGTAAATCTCTAGGATATCATTGGAAAAGGTCCATACATACCAAAGAATAGATTTAATGATGGAAGAGAAGTTGAAAAAGCAAGAGAGAACTGAACAGATGATGAAAAGAACGAATATCTTCTTAACTCAAAGGCTAAGTTTTTTCTGACTTGTGCTTTAAGCAGAAGTGAATATGGCAAAATTGCTAGTTGTCAAACAACAAAGGAGATATGGGACACTCTGGTCATAGCTCATAAGGGAAGAAACCAAGTAAAACAAGCAATCACAAGCATGTTGGTCCATCAATATGAAATGTTTAAGATGAAAGATCACAAGATAGTAGATAAGATGTTTGCAAAGTTCGTTGTCATTATGAATTTTTTGAAGTCACTTGAGAAAGTTTACTTAAACCAAAAGCTTGTGAGAAAATTGCTGAGAAGCTTGCCCAAGGTGTGGAGACCAAAGGTCACAGCCATCTAAGAAGCTAAGGACATGTCAATATTAAGTTTAGATGAGTTAGTTAGATCTTTGAAGGTCCATGAGCAAGAGCTTGTTGAGATAGGTGAAAATATGGCCAAAAAGGGAAAGAGTATGGCCAAAATATGGCCTTGAAGTCCACTCATAAGGCAGTTAAGCAATCCTCACATCAACCTTCTTAGAGTTCTCTTAGTTTAAGAATAGAAACTGATGATGAAAGTGAAGATGAAGATGATGATGATTAAGACGAAGATGAACTTTCCTTTATCTCCAAGAAGACCCACAAAATATGGAGGAAATGAGGAAGGAAAGGAAAGGGGTTCTAAACTAAGAATGACCTTCAAAAGGGTGAATCTAGAAACTTCAACAAAGGATATATCACTTGCTTTGAGTGCAACAAGCCAGGACATTTCAGATTAGAATGTCCACTATTGAAGAAATCTTAAAAGAAGTTCTCCAAAACGAAAGGAATGATGGCAACTTGGGAAGATCTGGATGATACCTCAAGTGAAGATGATCAAGAGAAAGTTGTCAATCTGTGTTTGGTTGCTAGAGATCAAGACTTTGATGATGAGGTATCAGAATCCAAACTTTCTCACTTTTATTATAAAGAACTTAAGAATGCTTTTGATAACCTCTTCTTTGACCCTAATAGTCTAGCTCAAAAGTGCATTGTCCTAAAGGCAAAATTGGATGATGTTAAAAAAATGATATTTTAAAAAAGGATAATATAGCTTTGAGTAAGAGAGTTGGGTCCCTAGTTAGTTTGATCATAAAGTTAACAACTCAGTCTAAGCTAAAACAGGCTGAACCTTCTCAACTATCTTTTCATGTTTTGAAAAAAAATGAACGATTGAGAAAAAAGATGGATGAGTTGACAAGAGACTTGCCCTGTTTGTTGATGGTACAAACAATCTTGAAAAATTACTTGCTAGTCAAAAATATACCTTTGACAAAGCTGGTCTAAGATATAAATGAGGTTCAAAGCAAAAATGATATAAGAACTTGTGTATTCCTACCAAAAAGCTTAAATTGTTGTGTTTTTACTGTCATAAGAAGGGACATAAAGCATCATAATGCTTTCACAAAAACAAACCACCTAAGGCTAAGTCTCCTAACTTGAAAGGACACATGAAGGTTTAGATACCTAAAACAATTTTACCTTCTCATGCAAGTTTGTCTAATTTCAAAACAAAAAGGACAAATGGTACTTGGACAGTGGGTCTTCCAGACACATGACAAGGGACAAAAGCAAGTTTCTATCATACAAGGACAAAGAAAATAGTAAAGTAACCTTTGGAGACAACAGTAAATAAAAAATAAAGGGAATCGGTAAAGTAGGTAAGATAAACTTTAGTACTATTGATAATGTATACTATATGAGAGGGTTGGAGCACAACCGTTTTAGCATAAGTTAATTTTGTGATAATGGTTATATGGTTGTGTTTGAACTTACCAAATACATAATGAGAGAAGCCAACTGTGGCAAAGTCATCTTCTTTGGAAATAGAGAGAAGAATGTCTATAACATTCAATTGGAGGACCTTAGTAGTCAAAATATGGAATGCCTCATATCTATGAGTTCTAAAAAATTGTTGTGGCATAAGATGGTTGGTCATATGAACATGAAGACTATCTCTGAGATGTTAAAACATAATCTTGTGAGAGGCTTGCTAAATATCAAGTTTGATAAAGACATGGTGTGTGAAGTATGCCAAAGAACCAAGCAAATAAAGTCAAGCTTTTAGCTCAAGAATGTTGTCATAACCCATAGACCTCTTGAGCTTCTACATATATATTGATCTCTTTGGTCCTACCAAGATTGCTAGTCTAGGAGAAAAGAGGTATGGCTTTATGATTATTGATGATTTCTCTAGATATACATGGGTTCTTATCCTAAGAAACAAGGATGAATCCTTTGAGACCTTCAAAACCTTTTGTAAATAAGTTCAAAATGAAAAAGTTTTTTTTATCATTGCCATAAAAAGTGATCATGGAAAAGAGTTTGAAAATGTTTTCTTTGAAAACTTTTATTATGAAAATGGAATTGCCTATAATTTTTCCTGTCTAATAACTCCTCAGCAATATAGAGTTGTGGAGAGGAAAAATATGACTTTACAAGAAATGGTAAGAACTCTCCTATTTGATAATGAGTTACCAAAATACTTTTGGGCTGGGGTAGTTAATACTTCATGCTATGTTTTAAATAGAGTTTCAACAAGTTCAATACTAAAGAAGTCACCATATAAATTATGGAAATAAAGGAGACCCAACATATCATACTTCTATACAATTGGGTGTGAATGCTTTGTGTTGAACAATAAAGATAAACTAGGAAAGTTTGATTCAAAATATGATAAATGCATCTTTCTTGGATATTCTTCTACTTCTAAGTATATAGTGTCTATAACTTGAGAACTCTAGTGGTTGAAGAAAGTATGCATGTGGTGTCTAGTGATACTAACAATCATGATGAGAAGAGAAAGATAATAGGCCTTGATGAAGAAATAGAGAGGCTCACTCTCAATAAATATGAAGAAAATGGTGGTAAGAAGAAGAATGGAGTGAGTGGAAACAGCAAAGAAGACAGATCCAATAGTGAGAAAGTTAAAACAGATGAGAAGAAAGAAGAAACTGAAGCTGAGAAAGTTCATGAAGTTTCTCATAAATCTTCTTATCAATCATCTCACCAATCTTCTCACTAAGCTTCTCAACTCCCCGAAGACTGGAGAATCCACTCTTCTCACCCTAAGGAACAAATCATTGGAAAAACCTTCGCTGGGGTAAGAACAAGATCATCATTCAGAAGAGAATCTCACTGAAATCAGTTTGCATTTCTTTCATATATAGAGCCAAAGAATGTTGATGAAGCTCTTCAAGAAGATTTATGGATAGAAATAATGCAAGAAGAGTTCAACCAATTTGAAAGGAACAATGTGCAGACTCTTGTGCCTACTCCCAAGAATCATTCATTAATTGACACTAAGTGGGTCTTCAAGAACAAATTGGATGAAAGTGGAAGATTGGTGAGAAACAAAGCAAGGTTAGTGGATCAAGGGTATAATCAATAAGAATATATTGATTATGATGAAACATTTACTTCTGTAGGTAGACTAGAACCTATAAGAATACTCCTTACTTATGATGCTTATAAAAGCTTTAAACTATTTCAAATGGATCTTAAAAGTACATTCTTAAATGGTTTTATATACGAGGAAGTATATGTCTACCAACCTCCTAGTTTTGAGAATGTTGAACAACCAGAATATGTGTATAAGCTCTCCAAAGCCCTTTATGGTTTGAAACAAGCTCCAAGAGCTTGGTATGAGAGACTTAACAACTTTCTTCTAGAAAATGGTTTTTTAGAGGAAAAGTAGACACAACCTTATTTAGAAAACATTTACAGAATGACTTTTTGATTGTCCAAATATATGTTGATGACATTGTTTTTGGATACACTGATGAAATTTTATGCAGAGAATTATCCTAATTTAAGAAAAGTGAATTTGAAATGAGCATGATAGGAGAGTTAAAATTATTTCTTGATTTGCAAATAAAACAAGAGAAGTCTGGTATCTTCATTTACCAAGAAAAATACACTATAAACCTAATGAGAAAGTTCAACATAGAAGGTGCTAAACCTATGAAAACACTAATGTATCCTTCAACTATTGTTGAGAAAGATGAGAAAGGTAAAATAGTAAGTGATAAGCTCTATAGAGGTTTTCCTCTCAACGCTATCTCAAGCAAATTTAGCATCACAATATCCTACAAGATCAAAACTGGAAAAGCACAAGTGGTGCTTGTCATTTCCTTAGAGATGCAATGGTCACATGATATAGTAAGAAGCAAAACCTCTCAACTGCAGAAGCTGAGTATGTCTCAGCAGCCAGTTGTTGCTCACAACTCCTATGGATTAAACATTAGTTGGATGATTACTCCATGAGGTATGACCATAATCTAATCTTATGTAATAATACTAGTGCCATAAACTTGTTAAAAAATCCCATCTACCATTCAAGGTCAAAGCATATTAAGATAAAACATCTTTTTATTCGTGATCATGTCCAAAAAGGGTGATTTTGAATTTAAATTTGTTGATGTTGACTATCGATGGGCAGATATCTTTACCAAGCCCCTTAGTGAGGATAGGTTTTGTTTTATAAGAGAGAATCTCAATATGAAGCCTCTCATGTGATTTGATGCTTGAATTTTGATTGGTGGTTCCTGAAATTTGCTTGATATAAAATGTGTTAATTTTCCATTTATGATGCATAATTTAGTTGATATAATCCTACTGTATGCTGAGGGATTAATCTTTAGTTGGGAATCATAGGAATTCAAACTGTCAGTAAGAAAGAAGGTACCTGAGAAGACATTTGAGAAGGATGGTGAAAAACTTTTCAACTCAACCTTCTCACCTAGGTTTTGGGTTTTTGATAGTTATTTACCCAACGACTAATTCTTAAAACTAATCGTCTCAACCTTTTAGCAAGGGTCATTCAATGACTCCTAACGGTAACTTCTAGCCTCCAACGGTCATAAATTTTCATTTATAAATAGAATAAGAAATTACTATCCTTCCCACTATTCAAGCAATCAAAATCTATCGTGCACTCACACACACACACATACACACACACACACACACTCTCTCTCTCTCTCACTTTCGTGTTCTTACTTTGCTCAAGTTTTCCTAATCTTCTTCTCTATAAAATCCACTGCTATTCTAAAACAAGTATGTGAGTTAAACACATAGTAGTGAAAACAAAAAATCCTTCTATGCCTACTCCATAATCATTTAGTGAGGAACATCTTTCCTCTTCATCCACATCCCCTGAACCTTCTCAACCACCAACAACAACCCAGGAAACACCAATAGAAACACTTAGCCCCTCTGAACCTCAACCCTCTTCTATCCTAATTAGAAGGAGATCTCTCAGAATTATGTTAGGCGTTGTGAAATCCACAACCGACAAGAAGAAAGCCAAGAAGGAGTAAGCCATTATGCTTGAAGAAGAAGAGGAAGAAGAGAAGGATGAAAGTTCTGCAAGTGAGGAAGATGAGGAGGAAAAGAAGTAAATTGAAATAACCCTCAAGCCTTTCTCTCTATAAAAGAATCCAAACAAAAGTTTGATGATTGGTTCAGGAACAAAAAGGTGATTCTAGGAAGAACCATATCTTTTGATGAAATGGATGAAGAAGGGAGAGACTTCAGACCTCATATGAAGGTTATGAAATAGGGAAACTTCTTCAACATTTCTGAGAAGGTTTACCCTATTCTTTGCCAGAAGTTCTATTCTGGTGCAACATACACCAGTGACCCTCCAATCCTAGTTTCTTCAGTAAAAAAGATTATGATCAAATTAGACATGGCCACACTTTCCAAGATCATTGGAGTATCCAACAAAGAACTACTTGCATATGACTAAGGAGGATGGCATATTGGGTATGGTCCATACGAGGAAGTTCTGGACACACTGTTCAGAGAAGGAGAAGAATCCAAGTTAGCCAGTGATCTCAACTCTACAGCCAAGTTTGTCCACTCACTCTCTTACCATTTCATTATGCCAAGAATAAGAAGCACTAAGAAGATCCATGAGGCTAACAAGATAGTGATGTTTTATATAAAGGTGAGAAAGCCTCTCAATCTCCATTATATCATCCTCAGATATATGATTTCTGCTATATTGAACACTAAAATGGCAGCAAGCTTGCTGATGAACCTGTAAAAATTCATATTGTTATAGTTCAAATCTTAGGTTTTCATTCTCTTTTAATCTTTTTTATTGAGTTTTGTTCTCAAGTTTTATTATATTTTTATTATTTTAAATTGTGTTTTAATTACGTATTTTTATGTATTTTTTTAGGTAATTGCATATAGAAAAAGACTAGGCATTTGTAGAGCAGAAAAAGAAGAAAAATCCATTCAGAAGCCTAACGCGTGAGCGCTAGGCCAACAATGCTCAAGCGCGCAACACGCGCTGGAGGATTCATTTAAGTGACACAGCACTTGAGCATCAGGCCATTTGCATCTGAGTGCTGAGAACGTAAATTTTAACGTTGTTTTAATGGGCTAACGCTTGAGCGCTAGAAACCTAACGCTTGAGTGCTAGCCGCATCACAGAACCTGTTAATTTGTTTTATATTCATAAGTTACCCTAGATGCAATACACGCACTTACACATTGTGATATACAAAGACAGTTTTCAGCAGAGACAAATCCTAATTTGGTGTGGACACATTTAGGAGTGAAGATTAGGGATTTTCTTCTTCCTTTCCACTAGCCTTCTATGGAGTTTGTCATATTATTCTCTTTGTTTTATTCTTTTCCATGTGTAACTAACTTCCCCTCGTTAGGGGGATAATGGATCTTATTCTTTGATGATGTGAATTGACTTATGAGTTTAATTTAAGTTTCTATTTTGTGATTTATATGTTTATCTCTATTCTTAATACTTTCTTAAACCTGATCAATTTGAGAAAGATTTTTTGGTTTATGTATGATTTAAAAAAATTTGTATGAACTTAGAACGCATGATAAACACCACAATTTCTGCAATCGCTAGGAATAGACGTTGTAGGTTGTGTGATCTTTCTTTTAATTCCCTCGTTCTTGATAATGTCTTTCTATTTGGGGTTAGACTAATGGATTAGTTAATTCCAAATAATGTAAGAGGATTAATATACCAAGGGATTGAGTATTGATTATATTTAGGGAATTGATCTTAAATCATGAAATAAAACTTAATTAAATCATTATTTTGATTTGCATCTGATGAGTTCAAGTGAAATCTGAACCCTAACACTTTACCATCATTATTTTAAACCTTTTCTTAATTGTTCTGATTTACTTTGTTTAATTTTAATTGCTTTTCTTTATTTGTTTCATTCTTGCTTTTGTCAAATCTCACCTTTTGTGAAACCTAAATAGTGTTAGTTTAACGAAATTGATAATTAGCAATATAATTCTCGTAGGACGATATTTTTTTCACTACTTTATTACTTGTTGTGATTTGGTGCACTTGTCAATTTACACATCAAGTTTTTGGCGCCGTTGTCGGGGATTATTAATTGTCAATATTAAGTAGTAGTTAAAAGAACACTAATTTAGTCATTTATTTTTCTTTGTTTATTTTTAATTTTAGTTGTTTAGTTTTAATTTTAATATGTTTTATTTTATTCATTTCTTTTTATAGATAATTATTTTTCTTATTTAATTTTTTTTCTTTATTTAATTTTATTTTTAATTTATTTCTATTTATTTTTTGTTTTCTTTGTTCATTTTTATTAGTCATTTATTTTTATTTCTATTTTCTCTTCTTTACTTCACTCTAGTTTGTTGGTTTGCTTATTTATGTAAGGTTCTTTGGAGTCAGAGATATTACTTTTTGATCCAAAAATAACGAGAACAGAAAGAACAATCAGAAAAGCAATCAGAGAAGGAAAAAGAATTGAAGAAAAGATGGCTGAGAACACTAATGGAGTACAAAGACGCATGTTGGGTGATTATGCAAGTCCATCTGCTGAGAATGTTTCAACAAATATTGTGCGCCCTACTATTCAGGCAAATAACTTTAAGATTAAACCAGCTCTTCTATAGTTGGTGCAACAGAATCAATTTGGGGGAAGTCTGACAGAAGATCCTAAATTGCACATTACTAACTTCTTGCAACTCTGTGATACTATCAAATACAATGGAGTCAGTGATGATGTCATTCGGTTATGACTGTTCTTATTTTCTTTGAGAGATAAAGCTAAGAGCTGGCTACAAGCTCAGCCTCAAGGAAACATCCCACTTGGGATGATCTAGTTAGTAAGTTCCTCACTCGATATTTTCCTCTGTCAATGTTCGTGAAGATAAGGAGTGAGATTGTTTGTTTTACTCAAAGTTAGGGAGAATCTCTCCATGAAGCATGAGAAAGATTTAAAGAGCTGCTTAGGAAATGTCCTCATCATGCTTTTGAAGTTTGGCAGCAAGTGCAAATCTTTTATAATGGTTTGAATCATTTCACAAGACTTATGGTGGATGTTTCTGCAGGTGGATCTTTGAACACTAAGACTCCTAAAGAAGCTCAGGAATTGTTTGAGACTATAGCTACAAATGAATATCAGTTTCCTAGTAGAAGAGCTCCAGTCAAACAGGGAGTTATGGAACTTGGTACTCTTAATGCCTTACTTGCTCAGAATAAAAGTATGACGCAACAGTTAACTATCCTTACCAAGCAAGTTGGGAATTTGCAAGTGAATTCAATGAACCATCAGGCTTTAATTTATGATTTATGTAGAGATAACCATGCCAATGGTCGATGTGAAGCAAGCAACATGGATGTTATTCCTCAAGAGTAGGTAAATTACATGGGTAATCCTGCAAGGTCTCAAGGTAACCCTTATTCAAATACATATAATCCAAGGTGGATGAATCATCCAAACTTTTTATGGACCAATCAGAATGAGCTGAGACCACCACCACCTCCACTACATCAACCTCAGTTGTCTTCATCTTCTCAACCTCTATAGGATAGGCTATCAAAACTTGAAGGTATTGTTGAGAAACTTGCTCTTAGCACCGGCATTTTTATGGAGTAAACAAGAGCTAGTTTTCAGAATCAAGGAGTAGTAATTCAGAATTTAGAGCATCAAGTGGGTCAGATAGTAAAACAGCTCTCAGAGAGACCTCTAGGCACCTTACCTACTGATACAATGGTTAATGCAAAAGAGAAATGTATGGCAATGTCCTTGAGAAATGGAAAAGTTATTAGTCCTCAGCTGAAAGAAGATGAAGTTAAGGAACTATCTCTTTCTCAAAGTCATGATCAAGAAAAAGATGCTCCAGAGGATGAAGAAGCTGAAGAGGTGCAACCGAAGTGGTTGAGAAAAAAGAAAAAACATGAACAGAAAAAACCTATTGATCCTTCTTTGTATGCTATGCTTCCCTTCTCATAGAGATTGAAGAAAGACATTCAGGAAAAGCAAGAAAGACATTTTTCAAAGTTTTTGGATGACATTTCCTGGCAAACTGAAACATGATGCTTTACCTGTTGATAAATTGAAAATCCTATGGCCTAGTGGAGTTACAAATACTAAAGTGTCTTCTAGACAATTAAGTCCAAGTCCAGTTCAGAATGTTTTGGGAGAAAATTCTAAGGCTAGTGACCAAGTATGGATGCAAAGATCTGACAAAAGGAAGGCGTTATCTTATTTCTCCTATTGCAAGCCACCGTGATGAATTGAAAATGTAACGTTGAGCTAATGACGTTAAATAAGCATTTTTTGGGAGGCAGCCCAATTTTTCTTTCTTTTTCTCTTTTACTTCTGTTTTTCTTTTGTTTTTTTTATTTTTATTTTTATTCACTAATTTTTTTCTATTTTTTTTGTTTTTAAGGTAATGTTGAGTCGGTTTATGTGCCTCCCGAGTTCTGAGCCTTTATAAGAGTATGTATATAGTAGTCGGCTACAAAAAAAAGTTTTTTCTTTTTCTTTCTTTAATATTTTATTTTTGCATTAGTTTTTATTTATTTTTATTATCATCACCTTATTCAGTTTTGAGTCATTATGTGCATACCGGTGTGTTGAATTGAATATCCAATTATTGCTTGAATTGTGGATTGATTTGATTTTTTTGGGATAGCATATGAGAATCCATGAGTTATGTTTATTTCTATTGTTTCAATTATGTATGGATATATTTCCCGTCTTTATGTTTGATAGACCTTGGAATATGAATGCATGTCAAGTTTAGAGAAAGTTTATGAGAATGCATGTGTGTGCATGATTTGTATCTAGAAGTTGTTTGATTCTCTCTTGAAGCGAAATCCTAAATGATGCATGATCAAGGAAATGATAAGGGCCTTCTTTGGACTGTTTGTGTCTTTCAAGCCAACCTGTATACACAATATATCCTTAGGTCCCTTTTGCAGCCTTGTTTATGTTTGGCCTTTATTTTTCTTTTACCCAAATTTACCTTTCCATACCCCAAAAAAACCCTTTTTACTCACCCTTTATTAAGTGCATGTTTTGTATTATTTTATTATTCAAGTCTTTGTTATTTTTGTGTGCGTGAAATATTTCAGGAGCTGAAAAAGAAAAGAAAAAAAGAAGAAAGAAAAGAAATGGAAGAAAAAGTCAAAAAGAGAAAGTTCACCCAAAGTATTGCAAAGAAATAAGTTTGCGGATAGAGGTTGTTGAAAAAAAAAGAAAAAATTATACAGATAAAGTGATGGATTTTTATGCTCCGTGTTGTACTTGTTCTTAATTTTGAGGCTTGGAATATGGAATGTGCATGATTTTGTATCTCAGCTTTTGTTTTATTTATCTTACCCTTTCTTTTTTAACCATCACCTTTGACCTTACATTACAAGCTTTATAAAGTCCCTTCTGATATTTAGTTATGTGTTGTTTATATTAGTGGAGAGAGAGATGAAGAACAACCCTATGGATATGGCTTTGATGTGCATTTGTATTTTTATAAACTTATCTGGGCTTGTACTTTATGAGTAGATTTGGTCTTTCATTCAAGTTTTTGGGAAGTCATTTTTGCATAAGAGTTGCATGTGAAAGAATGCGACAAATGGATTGTTCATGTGTGAAACTTTGAAATTGGATTGTGAAATACTTTTTGAGGATATGAATGATTTTCAATATCCGGTATTGTCGTGTTTGATTACGTGTGTTTTGAGTCTTTTTATTTTGTTTTTGTTTTTCTTTGCTTAAGGACAAGCAAAAACTTAAGTTTGGAGGAGTGATTAACTTACAAAAATTCATATTTTTAAGGTTCAAATCTTGGGTTTTCATTCTCTTTTAATCTTTTTGATTGAGTTTTGTACTTAAGTTTTATTATATTTTTATTATTTTAAATTATGTTTTAATTACGTGTTTTTATGTATTTTTTATAGGTAATTGCATATAGAAAAAGACTGGGCATTTGAAGAGTAGAAAAAGAAGAAAAATCCATTCAGAAAAGCATTGGGCTAGCAACGCTTAAGCGTGCAAAGTACGTTGGAAGATTCATTTAAGTGACTCAGCGCTTGAGCGCTGGGCCATCAACGCCTGAGCGCTAAGAACATAAACTGCAACGTTGTTTTAATGGGCCAACACTTGAGCGTTGGAAACCTAACGCTTAAGCACTGGCTGCATAACAGAACCTGTTAATTTGTTTTATATTCATAAGTTACACCAGATGCAACACACACACTTACACAGTGTGACATACAGAGATAGTTTTCGACTGAGACAAATCCTAGTTTGGTGTGGGCGCATTTAGGAGTGAAGATTATGGATTTTTTTTCTTCTTTTCCACTAGCCTTCTATGAAGTTTGTCATATTCGTCTCTTTGTTTTATTCTTTTTCCATGTGTAACTAACTTCTCCATGTTAGGGGGACGATGAATCTTGTTCTTTGATGATATGAATTGATTTTTGAGTTTAATTTAAGTTTCTATTTTGTGATTTATATGTTTATCTCTATTCTTAATGCTTTTGTAAACTTGATCAATTTGAGAATGATTTTTGGGTTTATGTATGATTTGGAAAAATTTGTATGAACTTAGAACATGTGATAAATACCACAATTTCTATAATTGCTAGGAATAGACGTTGTAGGTTGTGTGATCTTTCTTTTAATTCCATCGTTCTCGATAATGCCTTTCTATTTAGGGTTAGACTAAGGGATTAGTTAATTCCAAATAATGTAAGAGGATTAATATACCAAGGGATTGAGTATTGATTGAATTTAGGGAATTGATCTTAAATCATGAAATAGAACTTAATTAAATCATTATTTTGATTTACAAATGATGAGTTCAAGTGAAGTCTGAACCCTAACACTTTTCCATCATTGTTTTCAACCTTTGCTTAATTGTTCCAATTTACTTTGTTTAATTTTAATTACTTTTCCTTAATTGTTTTATTCTTGCTTTTGTCAAATCTCACCTTTTGTGAAGCCTAAATAGTGTTTGTTTAACGAAATTGATAATTGATAATATAATCCTCATGGGACGATACTCTTTTCACTACTTTATTACTTGTTGCGATTCGGTGCACTTGCCGATTTACACATCACTTGCCATATGGAATGCTTTTCACTAGGATCTTCAAGCATTTCAAGGTAGACCTTTCCAAAAGAATGTTGAGAAGGAATGTCCAACCTTCTCAAAAAAGAATTTGAAGCAAATGCATCTAGATAAGTGGGAACCTGCTGATAAATGTTCTGAATTAAGGACCAAGATAAGGCACGACCGCCCATCTAAAGTGAAAAGCCCTAGAAAGGGCAAGGAAAAGATGATTGAAGAAGAACTAGAGAAAGAAGAGTCAGAAAAAGACTCTAAAGAGATGTTTGTTTCGAAGATAGAAAGCAAGAAAGAAAAAGAAGAAAAGAAAGAGAAGAGAAAAAGAAAGAGAAAAGAAAGAAACAAGGAAGAAGGAAAAGAAGAAAAGAAAAGTTGAGGAGAATGAACAAAATGGAAGAAGAAATCATTCCTAGTACAACTAGGAAGGAGCACTACCCCTATCCAACCCACAACAAAATTCCTAATTTCATATCTTCATCCTCATCGTGGTCGCTCAAATATGCTGCATTTGGGTTATAGTGTAATACCCTTAAGTACATGTTAGACTGGTAAATGGTTACCGAAGGTAGCATTTGACTTGTTTAGCATGTCAGTAAAGTTTTGTGACAATCTGAGTTCATTTAGGCACTTAGTTGCAACATAGAAGTTGTAAAGTGGCTTAAAATGACTCAGATAATAGCATAAGTTGTTAAGTTAAGAGAAATAAACATAGAGAGTTTATTTCTATGTCACAAATAAGCCAAGTAAGATGTGGTAAAAGTTTCAAGAGAATCGGAGTCAGTTTGGTATTTTTAGGCATACAGGTTGTGCTTTTAACGCCGGATTGATCCCTAGCAGATATAGAAAATGATGAGAATTGTGAAACAACAATTTAGATGAATCTTATGATTTATTCTAAAGTTGTTAGAAGCAGGGAAACTCGAATTAGCATAATTCGGGTGTCCATAGCAGATATAAGTTTCAGTGTAGAAACTTAAGTTAATCTTTTCCCGTAATTACCTCCATGTCCCACCCCCTTATATCTCCCTTCTCCCTCGGTAGAATCGAAAACCAGAAAAGAGAAGAAAGGAAAGGGGAGAAGAAGAAGGAGAAAGGGGAAGAAGGGAAGAAGGAGAGGAAGAGGATCAAGCTTTAAGGCTTTGAGTCTTCAAGAGGTAAGGGATTTCTATTCATTGCTCCCTCTTTGATTTCTTTGAATATAGTTTGGGGTTGTGAATGGAAATGGGGTTTGGATGGCCAAATCCATGTTTTTAACTTGGTTCTTGATTCCAAGGACTAGGTTAGGATAGTTTAAGCTTAGAGAATGCTAGATGGCCATTTATGGCTCAAGAATAACCATAGAATCCATAGAAAATGGATTTGTAGAAATAGTTGGAGTTATATGATTCTGGACTTAGATTTATGCTCTACGAGAATTTATAGGTTGTAAAAGGGTTACAACAAGTTTAAGGGCATAGATTAATGCTAGAAATCACTTAGAATCCATGAGAAAAGGATTGAGAATTGGTTCTTTAACCAATTATGCAGAAACCGCATTCTGCAGAACTGCTGTTCTGCTATCAGCGCCGCGGTGTGGGGATGTCACGCCGCAGCGCGTGGGGTATTTTGCTAAGAGCGCCGCGGCGTGAGACCACGAATCAGAGCACTCGAAAACAGGGCGCCGCGGCGTGCAGACGCCGTGCCGCGGCGTGAGACCCTGAAACTCCAAAATGTTATTTTTGGACGTTTTGAAGTTCTAAAGTAAAGGGGATCATATATATATGTTTCCTAAAGTGTGTTAAGGCACAATTGGGAGTATTTTCAAGTGGAAAATACTTACCCATCAAGAATGAGAAAGCATAGGCTTTTAAGCATCCTAAAGGAAAGGTTTGCTTTAAGTAATGACATTGCATCTTAGGCAACTTAGTGTTGCATTAGATATCACTTAAGATGTGATGAGATGGTGCAATGAAGACAAGTGCATTAGTATGCACTCTAGTAGAGAATGAGAAAGGTATGAACCTTAGGAGATCCAAGAGTAGTGGATTACCTTAGGAAGGTACCTAGAACCTTAGACAACAAAGAGTTGCAAGTAAGAACCACTCTTGCATTAGATTCACTTGAGTGGAGACAAGATTATGTATTAGTTCCAAAGAGGGAATGTTTAGGTACTAAGTCTCTAGTTAAGTGAGACTTGGTGCATTACTAAATACACAATAAGAAGAAGTGTGACTAAGAAGATGTCATAATCATAAGATAGAATAGAAATGTACAATAACTCATGCATTAGCAAAAGTGAGTTAGAAGTGCAAGATAAAGTAAATTTACTTCCTTAGATACTAAAGAAAGTATGGAAGTTAAGTTCGTAAGCATTCCATGAGTTTGGAATAGTTAAAGAGGTATCTGGAACCTTAAGCACACAAGTGTAGTATAAGCTACTACCAGACGTGTGATAGAAGGAAAAGCTAGATACAGCTAGAATACGTATGTTAGCACACAAGTGTAGTATAAGTTACTACCAGAAGTGTGATAGAAAAGAAAGTTAGATGCATGAATTACTCACTTTAGTTAAAGTTGAGTTAATTATGCAAAGTTTTAGAGAGATGCTCATTATGTCCTTAAGCAAGGATAGATGAGGCATTAGTTAAGATAGACTCTTTCACTAGGATGAGTTGAGTCTATAGGAAAGTAAGATGGTATTTATGTAAGAGTTAAACATAACACTAAGCTTTTCACACACTAGTCAGTTAAGCTAGTATGTATGTGAAGAGAAAGAACCTTAGTGCAACTAAGACTAGTGGTTGCCATAAGTAAGTACCTTACACCTCAGCAACATAGTGTTGCGTTAGAGATCACTTAAGAGATAGGAGTGATGAGGTGGAGTTTAGGTACAAGTATGAGAAATGATCTGGTGATGTTTACCTGAGAATGTAACGTTATATGATGTGAGGTCATTAGCCAGAAGGTAAGGAATCAGAGAAGTTCGTAAGGGGACAAGTATTCCTAACCAAGTGCTAAGGTTACATGTAGTATGAGGTTACATATTCTCCTCATTACAAAGGGTAAACATAAGAAGCCAAAGTTACTAGTAGAATATGCTTAGATTAAAGAAGAACTAAGTATATAAGTATGAATGAAAGTCTATGAATTAGTTAAGTAGTATCGATCTGGTGAATATCCTTTGATGTTCATTCATGGAGGCAAAAAGAGATAGTTGGGTGTCCGAAGGACTTTTGAGAAGGACATAACCCCGATGTCTCGACAGTGCCAAGGCCAAAGGAGATAAGTGGGGAAATCCAAAGACGCTCTTTGAGCAAGGATGAAGCCCGAATTTCTCAACGTGCCAGGATATGTGTAATGTGAGGATGAGTTTTCCCTCTAATTACCACTAGATGATATACTAACTAGTTTCTAGCAACTTCCTTGTTTTCAAATAAACCTCTGCATGTATTTCAAAGAAAAACCTTGCATTTGCATTTCATTCACATGCTCTTAGGATTCCTTAGGCATATTCATATTATATATCATTATCATTGCATTCACGGACAGTTGTATGGGCATTGTCCGTCACTATTGGTATGTACAGCTGTATGGGCATTGTATATATTAACAGTGTGTAGGCTATCAGTTAATATCACACTATAAGAAAGTGTGCAGCTATGAGAAAAGAGGAGAAAACTCCTAAGTTATGAGAAAAGAGGAGGAAACTCCTAAGTTAAGAGAAAAGAGGAGGAAACTCCTAAGTTATAAGAAAAGAGGAGAAAGCTCCTAAGTTAGAATTATAGCATTTGTTATATATTTGTTATATACAATGTTATAGAGAACTGGTATTGGAATTGCTTTTACTGAGAATGTTAATTCTCACCCCAGTTGCTATTCCATGTAAATCCAGATGCAGGCACCGATGCAGGCTCAGATGCAGGCAAAGGCACAGGTACAGAGGTACAAACCCTGCTAAGGATGAGAAGATAAAGCATGAAGACTAGAGTAGTTTTTATTGCTTTAAGTAGACAGAACTTATGTAATCAGTTTATGTTTGTTCTGTAAGTTTTATTTTATATGTATTACAATAAGCCCTCAGGTGGCTAAGTTTGTATATGTATATGTATGAGTTTAAGTTTTTCCGCAATCTCTCAAGGCTTTCTATAATTACTTAGTTGTGATTATAGATATATGTTAGTATGTAGTATAGAGGTGACGTCTCTAGTACTGGTTATCTTTATATATCTTTGTCTATCTAGGATATATCTGGATATCTGTATTAGGGTGTTACATATAGCATTGTGTGTGGATGGTCTGGACGATGAAGACACAACTTGGCTCATGGAGGTGCTACTGGTTGGGCTTGGTTGTTGGGGATGAAGACGCGGTGGTGCGACAGTGGATAGGCGGTGCGAGGGTGGCACAATACAGGGGTATGGTGGTGGTTGTTTTTCTGGGCTCCATCATGGTACAGAATGGTGGTTGGTTGGTGGTTTGTAGGGGCTAGTTTGGTGGTTTATGGTGGTGTGTTATGGTGGGAGCTAGGTGTGGTGGCATTTGGGATGATGGAGGTTTGGGTAGTTTGGATGGTGATTTGGAGGTTGATGATAAATGTGAGGTAAGGTGGTGGTTATAGAGGTTGTGGGGTGGTTATGGAGGTTAAAGATAGTGGTGATGAGGGTTGTGTGGTGGGTCGCGATTTGGTGAAGATGGTGAAGTGGGTGTGGATGGGGTTGAAAATGGTGGAGTGTGTAACATCCCGAAAAATACCTATTTGATCATAAATCATCATTTTATAATATTCTTAATTTTTAGGAATTTTTCTGGAATTTTTCGGAAACGACAAATATTTTAATATCTTCCTCGTTTTGCGTGCACACCGAGTTGAGAATTGCTTTGAGGTCAGTGTAACGCTCCAGGAAATTAATTATTTCGCCGCCAATAGTCATTTTCTAATATTTGTGATTTATGTGAATTTTTCTGGAATTTTTCGGAAACGACGAATATTTTAATATATTCCTCGTTCGCATGAAACTCGAGCAGAGTCGTGAAAACGATCAGTAGCGCTTCAAAAATTGGAAAATTATATGACGAATAGTCGTTTTATAATATTTGCAATTTTTGGGAATTTTCTGGGAATTTTTCTAACCGTCGAATATTTTAATATATTCCTCGTTTTGCGTGCACGCTGAGCGAGTAATCGAGAAACGCGATGTTTTCTCCGAGAACCTTGGACTATGGATAAGTCGACGGGGATCTTACTAAACCCGAGGCTTGACACAGAGTTACGAGGTTTCGCAATTTTTAGGAAATCTTTATCGATACAATTAAATCAAGATAAATGAAAAATTCATCTGTCGATTAATTAAATACGACTTAATGTAACTATTATCTAATGGATAATAGTGTGTAATAAAAATACTATCACCTTATCCTAATGCTATTTACATTATATTTAATTTACTCACTTTAATTCAAATTTAAGTGTATTTTAATCAAAGCTTCCTTAACAAGCTTTGACCCAAGCTTTGACCCAGTGTGTGGCTTCCAAAGGAAGCCAAATTTCCCACTCATTTCTCTCCCTCTCACTTACGTATCTGCAGCCTCAAAGAGGAGTAAAGAGTTGAATAATTATCCAAGTAATTCATTAACACATTTTCACCCAAAAACACATTTTGCTTCTTCATTTACGTATTCCTCTTCTTCTTTCTTTCTTCAAAATTTTTCTCTTCTCCTTCCAAGCAGCCTCTACGTCCAGCCACCCCAATGAAATCCCAAACCTCCATAAAAATTTAAACCACTCACATTTCCTTAATCTCCTACACCTCCTCTTCATCTTTTGTGCTTGGAGTTTCAAGAAAAGCTTCCATCTTCAACCACTTCTCAAGCCTTGAAGGTGAGCTCCCATGGCTGAAAAATTCCAGCCTTCTCCTTCCATTTTCGTTTCTGTTTTTCCTTGGTTTAATGACCATTTTCTTCTTCTTTTACACATCATTTCATTGTTCTAACTTGGACCAAATTTTCTAGGGTTTTTGAGCTTCAAATCCGAAAATCAAGGGTGATTCTTGGAGTTTTCTTGGTTCATCAACTTGGTAAGAGGAAGATTAATCCTCCTCAACCTCTTTAGCAACTAGGAATCTTGTATTTAATTTTTGGAAGAAGAACCACATGGTGGTTGTTCTTGAACTTGCTTGAAATTGGTTTCTTGAATGTGATTTTGAATTAGCTTTGAGTGGTTGATTGATTGTGTAATTTTGTGATTGGAAACCATGTATAAATGCTGGAAATTCTGGTTGCTGGACTACTATGTGTGCCACGGTTTTTGGCTTGTTCTTGGGGCTGTTTTTATGCTGAAAATTGAGTGGAAGTGAAGCTTAATTTGTGATCAATGCATGGTTAATTAAATCAAGTAGTTGAGTGAGATTAAAGTGAGCAAAATTCTGGTTGCTGGACTACTATGTGTGCCATGGTTTTTGGCTTGTTCTTGGGGCTGTTTTTATGCTGAAAATTGAGTGGAAATGAAGCTTAATTTGTGATCAATGCATGGCTAATTTAATCAAGTAGTTAAGAGTGATTTAGATGGATAAAATTCTGGTTGTGGGAACCTTGAGTGAGTCACGGTTTTGGCTCTGTTTTTGGGGCTGTTTTTGTGCTGGAAAATGAGTGGAAGTAATGCTTAATTTGTGATCAATGCATGGTTAATTTAATCAAGTAGTTGAGTGAGATTGAAGTGAACAAAATTCTGGTTTGCTGGACCCTTGGAGTGCCACGGTTTTTGGCTCTGTTTTGGGCTGGTTATGTGCTGGAAATTGAATGGAAATGAAGCTTAATTTGTGATCAATCCAAGGCTAATTAAATCAAGTAGTTAAGGGTGATTTAAGTGGACAAAATTCTGGTTGTTGGACCTTGGTGAGTGCCACGGTTTTGGGGCTGTTTTGAGGGCAGAATTTTGGTTGTCATTGTGTCAAGAATAATGCTAGGTAAATTAAGTAAAGGAAGACTAAATTAGTGAGAAGAAAATTGTGATCTAAGACTCTCTTGAGTGCCACGGTTTTGAGAGCTTGAATGAGGGAAAAGATTAACAAATTTGAGATATCAAGACTTGAGTTAATCAAGCAATTAAAAATGTAGATTGATAATAGGAAACTTGCAACAATAATTTTCATAATGGATTGTGGTTAAGACTTAGGAAATAAGCTAAGTTGGAAGGTAATTATAAGAATCAAATAACTTGAATCAAAGGACAAGTAAGTGAACCAATGAGATAATTTTCATAAGACTTGGAGGTTTTAGAAATCCATAATGGACCTAAAATGTGTTCCTTGAATTATAAATTGATATTACGTTGATATTGGGTTCTCTTTGGATGCAATTATGCTTATTGTACCCTCTTGATCAAATGTGGTATGTTATGCCATTGTATGAACTGTGGATTATGCTTATTGCACCCTCTTGATCAAACGTGGTGTGTTATGCCATTGTATGAATTGTGAATCATACATGTTCATGCATAGAGTGCTATGCATTGTGAATGTCCGTGTGGACTGTTGTAAGGCCAAGTTGCCTAGGAGATTGAACACACCTTTGTGCGGGTGCGAATAGACAAGTGTGGGTCGTGTGATGACCTCGGGGCGTCGGGGTGCGGGTCCTCCACATGGGCGAGGCTAGAGCTCCTCCGCACCGTGGGGCAACCGATGCAAACACACCGACGATCCGGACTTGACACCTGTCCTATGTCGTGATCGAGCGCGGACTGTCAGTGCAATGCCATGATCGTGCACGTGGAAATTATTGATGAATAGCACATTGGCCTCGGCAGCCGAGTCACTGACACGTCTCCTGATCTTTCTCTCCGACCGTTTGAGTCTAGCTCCATGGAGTAGGAAATTGAATGTTGTGTCCATGCATCATGGAATATTCTGGCATCTGAGAATTATTGTTTACCTGATATTTAACTGTCTGAATTTAATTGCCTGGATATTATGAATTGTTCATTACCTTTATTAATGTTTGCCTGACTGGTTATCTGTTTAAAAGCTTATTTATTGCTTCTACGTGCTACGTGGGCGTTATGCGCCTGTGGTTCGGTTCTTGGTTCTTTGTATTGGTATTGATGGTAGGATATCTTACCTCTTTCTGTGTTTTCTATATTTTTGTATTTCTGTTTTATGTTTATAATGATAAAAGATCATGAGGAAGATAAAGAGGGATCACACCTTGGTTGATTGGATTGGGCGTTTGGACAAGGTTTCTTCGGCTACGTACGAGTGCGGTTGCGTGGAGGCATTGATGCCCGACTTGTTGACCGGGACTCGAGCGTCGTATGTGTATATGGGGTTGCGGCTTTGTCCGCTAGTAGTACCTATCCCCGGGTCACTACTTTTTCCCCCTTTTAGTGTTTTATTCCCATTTGTATTTTATTGGACTCGTAATTGTTATGTTCTATGTCATCAATGATTTGTGTAATTGACTATATATATATGTATAAGAGATATGATTTTATTTCGGTGGTTGTATCATGGCTTGAATATATTTATATTTCATTCGAGGCTCATATTTTCTACCTATGCAAATTGTGAAAAAAAAAAAAAAAATATAGACTCTTGAGAATTTAAGTTATTGTTATCATGATTTGTGACACACTTGGATTTAGTAACTTGTGGTGTAATGACGATTATGCTCGGTTGCTACACCAAGGGGTGTTACATTAGGTGGTATCGAAAGCGGTTCATCTGTTGAGCCGGGGTATGGACTTGCTATGTTTAGGCATATTAGAATTTGGTTTGTTGTGCACTTCCTTGTCTCTTGATTGAGATGATGGGAAAGGAATGCATGGCTTCTTGTAGGTTGAATGTTGATAGCTACTGTTATACGATTGCATGATATGAGGACCGGCCTACTCAATGTGTAATGTTCTGTATGTACAGGAAACTATGATTTCACCTAGGCGTATTATGTTAAGGAAATAGGAGTTCTTTTGTGAGGAGATCAAAAGGTTTTGGAAAACCGATCTTCTGGAGAAAGAAATAGTTGGTATAAACTAGATTCGAGAAGCAATTTGGGAGTTGACGGCTTACGAGGGATTACGCTGTGGAAGCAGAATGAAGAAGTTCGAGCTGGAGATTGTTAGGATGTATGGAATTGAGCTTGTCTTGCTTGAATTGTGTGAATTGTGTGACTCTCTGTGTTTGGTTTTCATAGGGAGATAACATTGTTTGAAGTAATTTTTTTTTGTTTGTTGTAATTATGTCCGTCTTCAGAGAGATTCAATGGCTTGCAGTGGACATGCAAGGGCGGTGGCTCGTGACAGATGTATACATGTGAGCGCGGGACAAGACAATAGAAGTATGGCCATGACGGCAGAAGAAAGGCAAATGGTAGCTGAGATGACAACTTACCAGGATCGAGAGGATCACGCAACAACGAGAGTGGAAGTTGAGGTTCAGAATCTGTTGGAGGAAAGTCGACTTTGGGGCAAACGTGGACTACCTAGATTCCAAAGGAGGAATAATAGAAAAGTTAACCAGTTTAAGCGAAAACCATGCGCACGGGTATCAGGGAAACAACAACAACAACCGATTCCTGAGCAAAGTACTAGTGGCAGTGTATCTAGTCAGATCCCGACATCTTCGCCAAGATGTATGAAATGCGGAAAGGAGCACTTCACGAGGGAGTGTAAGATCAAAGGGATAATCTGTTTTAAATGTGGGAAGCCTGGACACGTCTCCCGCAACTGCGACCAAGGAAAGGCAAATTCTTCCGTCAATGCTGTAAGGGCTGTAGAACCACAAGCAGAAGCCAGAACTTATGCCCTGGGAGGTGCTGAGACTTCGAGATTCGGAGATCTAAGCCGTGGAAGTTATGCCTCAAATGATGATCCTATAATCGTACTGTATAATTCTGGGGGTAACCCCTCCTTTTACCATTTGTAACCGTACGGATCATTTGGATTCATCTGTGTCTTTCTTATCTTTGACTTAAGTTACTTCTATTTCTGTTACTAAGACTTGCCGTTGACATCTAAGTTGTGTAATCTATCCTACTTCTACTAAAGACCGAGTCTTTTGTTAACCTATCTTGCTTGCCTTAAATCATATCTGTTCGAGTTCATGATTTTAGAGATTGATCAGTCATTTCCGATTATTATCTCGCTAGGTCGTTCCGATAAAAACCTTAGCGATTTTTGAGACTAAGACTTTTGGATTCGTAACGGCTGACAAAGTCTAAGCTTGTGGGGGAAAGGAATCTGAGGATACATGTTAATGCTTTCCGTAGAGAACCAAAAGTAAAGGGAATATAGATGCCGCTCTTATAGTCGAAGAGTGTCACATGTCAAACTACGATGCTGTTAGTTAAGGAGAGGAATGAAATTTCTCGGTGAGACGGGGACCGTCACAAAATAAACAAGGTTTCAATCAAGGATGAGTGTCCTCGGGAAAAGATGAGCAGTTCAATGGGCTGGTGAGGAAAGAGTCGTTGTTCTCTCCAAGATCGATGTATGACCTGGTCATCGATGGATTCGTGGAAATTGAGAATGTTCCCAAAATGATTCTTTCGAGTGTGCTTTCAACATTACGGGTATCCCGTGATGTCAATCGGAGTGACAAATGCTCCTATTGTATTCATGGACAACACGAATTGTATTTTCTATCCTTACTTAGAACAGAATTGTCATTGTCATTAATGATGACATTCTGATCTAATCTCGAAAGTACAAAGATACACGTTGGACATCTCGACATAGTTTTCCTGACCTTAAAGGAGAGTGAGTAAATGCCAAAGTATCAGAGTACGGATTCTTAATTGAGAAGGTTCAGTTTTGAATCATGAAATTCCAAATTGTCGTGGATTCCCAAGAGATTGAAGTAGTTCTTCAAAAGGAGAGATCGGAGACCGTAAAAGAGACACATAGCTGGTGGAATTAGTTAGTTTTATCGAAGAAGACACATAGATTGAAGGAGTATCAATGGATCTCCAAGATAGCTGGATATTTTGCTCAATTTACGAGAAGGGAATCAAAACTTCTATGGACTAACGCATGTGAAGAAAGATTTTAAAGGTCGAGGAGACATTTGAATGCTTGTCAGATTTGGTTCTACCTAATCCCGAGAGAACTATTTAGAGAATTTTATGCTTCACATTAAAATCTAGGATATGTGTTCATGCAAGGTTAGGAAAGTTGTGACTTACACCTCAAGGTAGTTGGGGACGCATTGAAAATTGCCCAACTCACGATTTGGTGCTAGCCGTAGTTAAAAAAAAAAAAAAAAAAAAAAAAAAAAAATTGCTCTGAGAATATGGAGGCACTTGCTACGATCAACGCCTTAGCAATCACAAGGACCTGAAGTATCCATTCGATAAAAAGGGCTGAACATGAGACAGGAAAGGTGACTAGAGTTTTTGAAGGAGTATGACGTCTAGTGTCGTATCGTTCTATCTGGGTTACTAATAAACCCATTCCAAAATTCTTTGGACCATATCAAATTTCGTTTCGAGTTTGGTTCAATAGCTTGTCAACAAATTCTGCCATCCTTTCTTTCTAAATCTCCATGATATCTTCCATATGTCACGATCGCGAAAGTATGTCACCGATCCAGGCACGTCATCAAACTAAACCCGGTGCAATTCAGAGAGAGTCTGATTTATGAGGAACTTCTCGCGAAGATCGAGAATAGAAGAATCAAGCAAAGACAAAGATATAGAGATCGCGTTTGTAAGGGTGATCTAAATAGACGTAACTAGAGACACGATCTGAGGGTAAGAAAATAAGATGAAGAAACACGTTAATGTTTAATCTAAGGGATGAAAATTTCGAGGACGAAATTTCTATTTGAAGGGGAGTGTTGTAACATCCCGAAAAATACCTATTTGATCATAAATCATCATTTTATAATATTCTTAATTTTTAGGAATTTTTCTGGAATTTTTCGGAAACGACAAATATTTTAATATCTTCCTCGTTTTGCGTGCACACCGAGTTGAGAATTGCTTGAGGTCAGTGTAACGCTCCGGAAATTAATTATTTCGCCGCCAATAGTCATTTTCTAATATTTGTGATTTATGTGAATTTTTCTGGAATTTTTCGGAAACGACGAATATTTTAATATATTCCTCGTTCTGCATGAAACTCGAGCAGAGTCGTGAAAACGACTGTAGCGCTTCAAAAATTGGAAAATTATATGACGAATAGTCGTTTTATAATATTTGCAATTTTTGGGAATTTTCTAGGGAATTTTTCTAACCGTCGAATATTTTAATATATTCCTCGTTTTGCGTGCACGCTGAGCAGAATCAGAGAAACGCGATGTTTTCTCTGAGAACCTTGGACTATGGATAAGTCGACGGGGGATCTTACTAAACCCGAGGCTTGACACAGTTTACGAGGTTTCGCAATTTTTAGGAAATCTTTACGATACAATTAAATCAAGATAAATGAAAAATTCATCCGTCGATTAATTAAATACCGACTTACATCAACCTGTAACTATTATCTAATGGATAATAGTGTGTAATAAAAATACTATCACCTTATCCTAATGCTATTTACATTATATTTAATTTACTCACTTTAATTCAAATTTAAGTGTATTTTAATCAAAGCTTCCTTAACAAGCTTTGACCCAAGCTTTGACCCAAGTGTGTGGCTTCCAAAGGAAGCCAAATTTCCCACTCATTTCTCTCCCTCTCACTTACGTATCTGCAGCCTCAAAGAGGAGTAAAGAGTTGAATAATTATCCAAGTAATTCATTAACACATTTTCACCCAAAAACACATTTTGCTTCTTCATTTACGTATTCCTCTTCTTCTTTCTTTCTTCAAAATTTTTCTCTTCTCCTTCCAGCAGCCTCTACGTCCAGCCACCCCAATGAAATCCCAAACCTCCATAAAAATTTAAACCACTCACATTTCCTTAATCTCCTACACCTCCTCTTCATCTTTTGTGCTTGGAGTTTCAAGAAAAGCTTCCATCTTCAACCACTTCTCAAGCCTTGAAGGTGAGCTCCCATGGCTGAAAAATTCCAGCCTTCTCCTTCCATTTTCGTTTCTGTTTTTCCTTGGTTTAATGACCATTTTCTTCTTCTTTTACACATCATTTCATTGTTCTAACTTGGACCAAATTTTCTAGGGTTTTTGAGCTTCAAATCCGAAAATCAAGGGTGATTCTTGGAGTTTTCTTGGTTCATCAACTTGGTAAGAGGAAGATTAATCCTCCTCAACCTCTTTAGCAACTAGGAATCTTGTATTTAATTTTTGGAAGAAGAACCACATGGTGGTTGTTCTTGAACTTGCTTGAAATTGGTTTCTTGAATGTGATTTTGAATTAGCTTTGAGTGGTTGATTGATTGTGTAATTTTGTGATTGGAAACCATGTATAAATGCTGGAAATTCTGGTTGCTGGACTACTATGTGTGCCACGGTTTTTGGCTTGTTCTTGGGGCTGTTTTTATGCTGAAAATTGAGTGGAAGTGAAGCTTAATTTGTGATCAATGCATGGTTAATTAAATCAAGTAGTTGAGTGAGATTAAAGTGAGCAAAATTCTGGTTGCTGGACTACTA
The DNA here is from genome assembly GCA_029884605.1 of Ormosia emarginata. Taxonomy (NCBI): domain Eukaryota; kingdom Viridiplantae; phylum Streptophyta; class Magnoliopsida; order Fabales; family Fabaceae; genus Ormosia; species Ormosia emarginata. The sequence goes on from JAQQTP010000051.1 coordinate 8,314,927, forward strand.
TGTGTGCCATGGTTTTTGGCTTGTTCTTGGGGCTGTTTTTATGCTGAAAATTGAGTGGAAATGAAGCTTAATTTGTGATCAATGCATGGCTAATTTAATCAAGTAGTTAAGAGTGATTTAGATGGATAAAATTCTGGTTGTGGGAACCTTGAGTGAGTCACGGTTTTGGCTCTGTTTTTGGGGCTGTTTTTTGTGCTGGAAAATGAGTGGAAGTAATGCTTAATTTGTGATCAATGCATGGTTAATTTAATCAAGTAGTTGAGTGAGATTGAAGTGAACAAAATTCTGGTTTGCTGGACCCTTGGAGTGCCACGGTTTTTGGCTCTGTTTTGGGCTGGTTATGTGCTGGAAATTGAATGGAAATGAAGCTTAATTTGTGATCAATCCAAGGCTAATTAAATCAAGTAGTTAAGGGTGATTTAAGTGGACAAAATTCTGGTTGTTGGACCTTGGTGAGTGCCACGGTTTTGGGGCTGTTTTGAGGGCAGAATTTTGGTTGTCATTGTGTCAAGAATAATGCTAGGTAAATTAAGTAAAGGAAGACTAAATTAGTGAGAAGAAAATTGTGATCTAAGACTCTCTTGAGTGCCACGGTTTTGAGAGCTTGAATGAGGGAAAAGATTAACAAATTTGAGATATCAAGACTTGAGTTAATCAAGCAATTAAAAATGTAGATTGATAATAGGAAACTTGCAACAATAATTTTCATAATGGATTGTGGTTAAGACTTAGGAAATAAGCTAAGTTGGAAGGTAATTATAAGAATCAAATAACTTGAATCAAAGGACAAGTAAGTGAACCAATGAGATAATTTTCATAAGACTTGGAGGTTTTAGAAATCCATAATGGACCTAAAATGTGTTCCTTGAATTATAAATTGATATTACGTTGATATTGGGTTCTCTTTGGATGCAATTATGCTTATTGTACCCTCTTGATCAAATGTGGTATGTTATGCCATTGTATGAACTGTGGATTATGCTTATTGCACCCTCTTGATCAAACGTGGTGTGTTATGCCATTGTATGAATTGTGAATCATACATGTTCATGCATAGAGTGCTATGCATTGTGAATGTCCGTGTGGATTGTTGTAAGGCCAAGTTGCCTAGGAGATTGAACACACCTTTGTGCGGGTGCGAATAGACAAGTGTGGGTCGTGTGATGACCTCGGGGCGTCGGGGTGCGGGTCCTCCACATGGGCAAAGGCTAGAGCTCCTCTGCACCGTGGGGCAAACCGATGCAAACACACCGACGATCCGGACTTGACACTGTCCTATGTCGTGATCGAGCGCGGACTGTCAGTGCAATGCCATGATCGTGCACGTGGAAATTATTGATGAATAGCACATTGGCCTCGGCAGCCGAGTCACTGACACGTCTCCTGATCTTTCTCTCCGACCGTTTGAGTCTAGCTCCATGGAGTAGGAAATTGAATGTTGTGTCCATGCATCATGGAATATTTCGGCATCCGAGAATTATTGTTTACCCGATATTTAAGCGTCTCGAATTTAATTGCCTGGATATTATGAATTGTTCATTACCTTTATTAATGTTTGCCTTTGGTTATCTGTTTAAAAGCTTATTTATTGCTTCTACGTGCTACGTGGGCGTTATGCGCCGTTCGGTTCTTGGTTCTTTGTATTGGTATTGATGGTAGGATATCTTACCTCTTTCTCGTGTTTTCTATATTTTTGTATTTCTGTTTTATGTTTATAATGATAAAAGATCATGAGGAAGATAAAGAGGGATCACACCTTGGTTGATTGGATTGGGCGTTTGGACAAGGTTTCTTCGGCTACGTACGAGTGCGGTTGCGTGGAGGCATTGATGCCCGACTTGTTGACCGGGACTCCGAGCGTCGTATGTGTATATGGGGTTGCGGCTTTGTCCGCTAGTAGTACCTATCCCCTGGGTCACTACTTTTCCCCCTTTTAGTGTTTTATTCCCATTTGTATTTTATTGGACTCGTAATTGTTATGTTCTATGTCATCAATGATTTGTGTAAATTGACTATATATATATGTATAAGAGATATGATTTTATTTCAGTGGTTGTATCATGGCTTGAATATATTTATATTTCATTCGAGGCTCATATTTTCTACCTATGCAAATTGTCAAAAAAAAAAATATAGACTCTTGAGAATTTAAGTTACTGTTATCATGACTGTGACACACTTGGATTTAGTAACTGTGGTGTAATGACGATTATGCTCCGGTTGCTACACCAAGGGGTGTTACAGAGTGGTTGGTTATGGGCTATGAAGCACGGTGTCCGACACGGACACACGGGGACACGTGTATGACACGCATGTCTTGCGATTCCGAATGTGTCAAATTTTAAAAATCATTTTTTCTGGCTCGAACACAGCTCAGACATGGCTAAGACACGATTAGACACGTCTTGGACATGGCATAGACACGACCTAGACACGGCGTGGACACGACCTAGACACAGCGTGGACACGACCCATTAATATTTAGAAAAAAAACAGTTTCCATGTAAGCTTGTAACGCACAAGTCTAATCACTTGGAGTTATTATCACCCAGATACTGACCCTTAGAAAAAACCTATTCCTCAATACGATGTATACCGTTTTGCCGTTCATGGCTTATATGGAGTAAAATGAAGTTAATCTTTAGATATTCCCTCTAGTTAATTTTTTTGAATGCACATGTACTTATACATGATTAGTTCTATTAAGAGAAATTGATTTAGGAATTTTTTTTCAAAATGTCAACAGAAATTATGTTTTATATTTTTTGGGAGGAGCTTACTAGGTAGCAACTAGCAAAAATTGATACACATGACAAATATTAAGATATTAAAAATTTTCAAGCTTACAGAAATGATATTAATGAATTATGATTTTTTAAAAAAATTTGCAATTATATATATATACATAATCCAAGTTCTTTAATTTACTTTGATATATGTATGTATAGGATCTTACTCTGGCGAGATGAGTCTTTATTGTAAGAGATGAGAGGAGTAAATATTGACCATTAGATTTTACATGAATGGTCAAGATGCATGTGACTTTTTTAAGTGGTCACATGACCTTTAAGTAACTTTTAATCTTGTCCATCCATGTATGGTTATATGATCAAGATTTGCTCCTCTTATTCTCTCACAATAAAAACTCCTCTCACTAGATATACCCTCTGTATGTATATATATATATATATATATATATATATATATATATATATATATATATGTCGTATCTGTGTCCTATAATTTTTTGAATTTGGTGTGTCTCCGTGTCCGTATCCGTGCTTCATAGGTTATGGGGGTTTAACTAAGATGATGAAGGGAGGGTGAAGATGGAAAGGAAGGTTAATGATGAATATGGCTTTGGCTGGTTAGGAAGGCTTGTAGCTTTGGGAGGTGACTGAAGGTATGATAAGGGAAAAAGGGAAGAGTTTGCGGCTGCTAGACGATGGAGAAAAGAATAAACAAGGATTGTTAGGGTGTTTTTTCGTGTGTTGGTTGTGTTGTTAATTCTGTCTGAATTTGTTTCTGAGGGTTATGAGTTTTTATAGGAGGGAATTAGGTTTTGGAGAGTGATGGTGGCTAGGGTTTCAAATGAGAGATGGGTCTAATAGTGGCTGCTAGGGTTATTTTGGATGTTAAGTAGCATATAGGTTATGAGTTGCATAATGGGTCAATGTGTAGGAGTGTTCATATCCAAACTAATAAAAAAACCAAAAACCAATCCAAAAAAATTGAAAACCATTAAAAACCGAAATGGACTGGATTGATTTGGATTGAATTTGTGAAGAACCGATCGGTTCAGTTCGGTTTTTAGTTCAATTTTATGGAATCGATCCAAATCGAATCGAACTAATTACTTTACTAAATATTCACCTAAAATTATCTAAATGCCCATAAGTCATAACAACTCCCCCTCCCCCCCACTTCCTCCCTGAATCTCATTTTCATTTTCTTTATTTTCGGCCAGCCTCCCCCAATTTTCATTTTCTTCATTTTTGGCCAACCCCGAACCCGCCTCAACTAGCAACTCCAGCCACCACAGTCTTGCGCCTCCAGATCCATCATGGTTTTGCGCCTCCAGATCTACTGTGGCCCATGTGCCTCCAGATCCGCTATGGCTTATGTGCCTCTTGATCTGCCATGGCCCATGGTTTTGCGCCACCAGAACCCAAGATTGGTGCGGTGGTGTCGCTCGCTGTCACGCCACGACCACAAGGAACGAGCCACGAAGCCACGACCCTGTCACCCTCCACCCGTACAAATCCCACTAGCCACCCATACCCACCGGTCAATGCTCGCTTTTTGAATTTGCTTGCTGCCTTGATGACTTTGGATTTGCTTACTGCCTTGCTGAGTTACTTGCTGCCTTGCTGAGTTGCTTGCTGCCCTGATGAGTTGTTGATTCTAGAATTGTTTGCTCTGTGTTGTTGCCATTGTTGTCTTGCTGAGTTGTCATTTTGATTTTTTTGTTAGTTTGAATTGTAAACTTTGAAGTTACTGTTGTATGGGTTTTGTGGTGTTTGAATTCTAAACATGTTAGTTTGCTAAGATGTTATAGTTTTGTACTAGTTCTAATGTGTTTTACCATCTAATGTTGTTTGAAATGACTTTATGACCTTATGAATGGTTTGGAGCTTGGCTTTGAATTATATTTTTGTTGTTGTCTTTTGCTCTCATTTAGGCTTGCATTTTCATTATGTAAATGGTTAAAAACTGATTCATCCAATCCAATTTAAACCGATTAAAATTGGTTTGCATTGGTTCGGTTTGGTTATTGGAATTAATCCAATCCAAACTGAACCAATGCTAATTTTCTTCTTTAAATCAGATGATTTTTTGCTATAAAAAACTGATCCAAGAACACCCTTATCGATGGGTCAGGTTATGAGTTATGGGTTTATGCAATAAAATTAGGTCATATTTATTTATTATATTTATTTATTTTTATTATTATTTTATTATTTTATTATTATTTTTTAATTTTATTTATTTTTTTATTATCTTTTTTTTTTAAAATAATTTTATGAATGTAAAAGTCTTAATAACCCAGACAAACTTGGGTGTTCACAGTTGTTCTTCTTTACTTGTTACTTACTAGATAAAAAGAATAATTTTTTATATTATCATTGTAAGAAACGAATAAAGATATGAACTCAAATTTTTTTCGAGAATGCATAAGATGATACTAAAAAATAATGCGAGAATAATAAAATACGATGAGTCAATGCGCTCAAAAGTAAATGACAAGAATTTAAAAATGCATGGAACCGATGCGCTCAAAATAAATGACATAAATTAAAAATACAGGGAGCGGTGCGCTCAAAAGAATTTAAAATGTAGGGAGCCGATGCACTCAAAAGAATGTAAAATGCATTGAGCCGATGCGCTAAAAAAAATTAAAATACAAGGAGCCGATGTGCTCAAAAGAATTTAAAATGCAAGGAGCCTATGCACTTAAAAAAATTTAAAATGCAAGGAGTCGATGCACTCAAAATAAATAATAGAAATTTAAAATACATGGAGTTGATGTACTCAAAAGACTTTAAAATGCAGGAAGCCGATGCGCTCAAAATAAATGACAAAAATTTAAAATGCATGAAGTCAATGCGCTCAAAAGAATTTAAAATGCAGGGAGCCGATGCACTAAAATAAATGACAAAAATTTAAAATGCATAGAGCTGATGCACTCAAAAGTAAAAGTAAAAGGCAATAATTTTAAATGCAAGGAACTGATGCGCTAAAAAATGAATGACATGAAAACATTTGTGCTAGTTAGACATGAACTTTTAAAAAAAATATTTGAACCAACAACTCTGGAAAGCTTTGACTAATCAAACTCTTGTTCACGTGTTTTTCTTCATCAAATCCTTTGGTTGACTTAGAATCCTCTTGACTTGCTCATTCTCCTTTTTCATTTATTTATTTTCTTTTTTTTTTTACTTCGACCCCCCTTTTTCTTCTTGGTAATGAAAGCTTATGTAGCTTGTATTAGGGGTGTTCTTGGATCAGTTTGGATCGATTTTGAGGCAAAAAACCATCTGATCCAAACAAGGTAAGTATCATCGGTTCGGTTTGGATTGGATGAATTCCAATAACCAAACCAATCTAATCTAAACCGATTTTAATCGGTTTGGATTAGATTGGATGATTCAGTTTTTGTCCAATAACAAAATGTAATAAGGGGAATGTTCTTTGGAATAGAACAAAAGGGAAGAACAATCTACATATATAGGATATTAGAAATACAAATATACAGAATCTTCATAAATGCATTAGTAAAGTGAACCTAAAGATCTTGGACATTAGAAATACCCTCATGCGTGAGATAACAGGCAAGTGAAAAAAGCTCACAAAATTATAGAACCTTTTAATTCACCAAAAAAACCACAATATGAAGTTCTCTCCAGCTTAAGAAAGTGGGTTACAAATAAAGGAAGGTGTTAATTGATGTCTTAAGTGTTTGGGTAACTTGACAACATATGCAGAGAACTCATGAAAAAGATTGTGGATAGATCACGTATTGTGGCTTTCCACTGGAAGCATTTTGACCTCTGCCAGCTTGCTCTTCCACCTTCGCTGTCAAAGTTCGATTTCAGTCCAAAACATTGATGTAGTAGAATAAAACAGGGAAGCAATGACGAATTTTAGCATTTCAATGAACCCATTGTATCTATACAAACTAAAGTTAAATAATATAGGGCAACAATGACGAATTAACCAAGCTCTCTAAAATGCAGAGGTATTGAGTAAATTCGCAAATCATCAAACTCTAAGAAAGAAAGACAAAATAGAACCTGTGCAATTCATTTAATCACTCAGGTTGGCATTTTATTAAACAATCTACATGTGCAACCAAGTAAAGACCATGAGACCATACTAAAGAAATGAACCTGAATACCAGGCCTCGCACATGATACTTTATAGCTACATTATACAGTTCATATAACCATAAATCATGAGCATGAACATCGAAAAAATTCTTAATTTCAACCTTTAAATTCCAATTTTGCAACTCAGATATATAGAACAGAATAGAAGAGCACCTACGCATAGAGATGAGATGTAGAGGAGCTCGAATTGGTCAAATCAGGTCGACTTCGGCTCAAGCGATGGAAGGGCGAGCTTCAAGCTGGTCTGGGTTAGAGCGGCGCGCGGTGGATCTGCGGTGCGGCGCGATGCGGTTCACGGGTTGGGCTTGGATCTGGGCGATTTGGTGACGCAAGGTTGGAGGTGCCGATCTTGCAGAGGACTGCGACGGGGACTACGAAGTGGTGCTACGCTGGCCTGGCTCGAGTGGTACTTGCAACGGCGATTCGAGATCGAGTTGCGCAGCTCACGACGTGACTAGTTTCACTAGTTGGGCAGTGGATCTACGTTGTAAGTGGTGTGCGGTGGGGGAAGGGGGCAGGGGCGGGGGAGGGGAAGCCCAGTTGATGGGATTTAATTATGTTTTAACCCAAGTGTAGGTTGTCTCAAGTAATAAAGTCTCGGGAGTCAGGAGGTCGATCCACAGGAATTGATGAAGGGAAACTAATTAATTGAGGTAAAGAGAGTATTTGTCACAAAATTTAAGATGATTTAAGTTGTTCACAATGAAAAAGATTTGCTTGGGTTAGGAGATTCACTCTTAATAATAAATTAAGAATAAGATTATTTCATTTTATAACTCAATGAAATTATGCATATTGAAAATTCCAATCGGAAGATTTAGCATTCAAAGTTCAATCATGTAATTATATTATGATTCCAATAATTATTGACTAATACTTGTAAATCGTCAAAAGCATCCAATGTGCCAATCCTATTGTCTACAATGGATCAAGATATTCATTATACAAGAATAGTATTTAAATTAATTGGAAACAACATATAATACATATAAAAGTCACATAAAAATATATCATTTAAAGCACAAGAAAGAAATAAATCTAACCTCAATTTATTATTAAAAGCTTCACTCTTTCACCCAAGCTAGATGAAAATTAATTACACACGTGAAAGAAGAAAATAAAAGAAAATAAAAAGAACAGAATCGAAAACCCAACAGAGAGAGAGCAAGTTTCTCTCCCCATACCCTATTTATAGAAGTTTTTGAGGTTACTATGCATTGCAAAGAACTTGCTAATTTTCACGTGATGCTACTTGCTACAAGAATCGCTACATGTTGATTAGAATATCGTGATACTACAAAGTGCTACAAGATCGCGTGATTTTGATATTGCTTGCGTCATGTTGATGTCATGCTGACGTCATGCTACAGTAACCCGCTACAGTACCTGTGTTTTTTTTTTTTAGCAAATCTTCTATGCAATCACATCCATTCTTCGATCCTTTGCATTTACCTAGTAAAAATACATAAAAATACATAATTACAACACAATTTAAAATACTAAAAATATAACAAAACTCAAGAACAAACCCAATTAAAAAGATTAAAAAGAATGAAAAACACACACAATGAACCGTAAAAATTGTAAGTTTTACAGGTTCATCACACCCCCACACTTGAGCTTTTGCACTCCTGGGCAAAATATATAGGACCAAAGCTAGGAAATAACACTGAACTAACAAGCTAAAAACTTAAAAGATTTAATGAAACAAGAAGAGCAACTAGTCATTCAAGGGAACAAAGCATTTTTTTTTTTTAATATTTCTTCACATCTCAAACCATCAAACAAGGAAACTTCAGTTAAAAAGAATGCATCAAGAATGAAAGATCCTCACAGGATTTACTCTCAATCCCTCTAGTGTTTAAAATGGTAGATATTTCACTCGATTCAACCCATGAAAAATTGCACTACCATAAGCTTGCTTATCTTCTACTTCTCCACTACTCAGAACACATGCACACAAAAATCAAGAGGACTTTATTCAAGGTTGTAACAGGGTCATGGTAAAGGAAAATGGATAATATGGACATGAGAAGATAAATACCAAAGAGAATAAAAAGAATTATAAGTACAGTTAGAGTGGAAAAGATATTTGAGAATATTCATCAATAAGGACAATGACCAATATCTAACTAATGTTTTGTTGAAGATTAATCCCTAAATTGATGAGTTGAATTCATTTTTAGGCATAAACCTTCTCCTTCTCTTCCTGTTATTTCCAAGCATCTTTCTTTATTCTAAATATGGATATGTCACATAGTGTATCAAATGGTCGGTTTTTTTTTTTTCTTTTTCTTTTTTTTTTTTTTCTTTCTTTTTTTTTTTTATACACACACACACACACCCCCACACTTGTTTAAGAACAAAGTCAATGCTCTCTTATTCCTAAAGGTCAAGTAAAAATATATATATATATTTTTTTAGAGGCACATAATAAGCTAAAAACAAGAACCGCCAAGTAGGCTCAAAAGGGTTATACAAGGAAAATATACAAGGATGGCTATTTGGTCAAAGTAGCTATTTTAAAATGCCTCAATCATATTTATGTATGCATGTGAAAATGTAGCCTCAAAAAGAATCAAAGCAAGTTCTAGAGTAAGAATAATTTCACGAAATGAAAATCACACAAGAAAGAAGAGAATGGTACAAGTGTTCAATCCATTCATCAATAGGTTCAAAATCTCACAGGGCATATTTCTATCATTCTCAATTCACCAATTTAACATTCAAATCCAAGCATGTGATTTTTAAGAAAGAAGAAAATTTATGCTATGACCCAAGATATGCTTTTTGCTACTTCTAAAACTTTTTTTTTCTTTTTTTTTAATTAGAATTTAAAAGACAAAAACTTTGTTACTTCTACAAATTAATACTAGTTAAATACTAACTAAAAACTCCTTACTCTGCCACCAATTAAGATGCGTCTCAAGAGTAAATCACCTTAAGTGGCAAAATTACTCCTTACTCTACCACCCTTCATTAGTTTAGTAAGTTACTGACAATCATATCAAACATTCCACAGCTGTATTTTTTTTTTTTTTTATAAAACTATCCTTTCCCCCAACTAGATCACAACATTATCCGCAATGTTAAAATATAGATGAGTAAGGATAGAAAATAGTACCTGTTGGAGAAATCCGACGCAAATTTAAATAGAAACAAAGTACCAAAGATAAAGAAAAGTTGTAGATGACGTATCAAATCTGACTTGCGTTTCATGTTGCTTCCTTCACTGTTTCTTTCTATTTTTTTTTAATTTTTTTGTTGGCCGACACTATTTATATCCCCATACAAAGGCTCCGAAATCTGGGAGGCACTTAAGCCGACTCAATAAAAATACAAACAAAATACTAAAAACTTACCTTAGCTTTGATACAGAATCTTCTACCAAAGTCTTGACTACATCCTGGATCTTTTAACTCAAGTTATGGCTTCAACTTGACCATTTACCTTCCTCCAATTTAATTTCATGAGAAATGTACAGGGGACGACCACATTTTTTATCAGGAAAACTCCAACCTTTATTAAACAACTTCTTAAACTTTGGATGCCATCCCCGAGTGTCATAACCCTGAGTTAAATAAAAGTTAGTGCAATTATCAAATACATTAGATGGATTACTAATAAAATTAAACTCAGAATTAACAAGAAGATTCTTATGGGGATCATAATCAAAGGTTGTAGAAAGTCCCTTCTCCATGATTGAGTCAATCATGTATGTTTGGTGACCCTTGTCTTTATTTTCTGGCTTAACAGGATTCTTTGTCACCTCAGGTTCCTTGGGTAACTCGACATCACTACTATCTTGATTCTTTTTCATATCTTCTAACTCATTCACACTTAAGGAGTTCATCATTATGGATACTTGGCTCTCTATCTCCTTACTTTCTTCAACAACATCTTTGGGATTTAGTTGAGGTTGAGAAGAAAATTTTTCTTTTTCGTGAATGGTGAATGCAGAAGCAAGTTTAGCAAGAGTGTCTTTTATGTCAATCATGGTTTGAGTGGTTTGTTTATTGATGATCTCTTGCTTTTCTATGAATGCACGCAAAGTTCCTTCAAGATTTTTCCAATATGATGGGACATAAGGTGCATATCCTCGAGAATTTTGAGAATCCTGTTGGCTTGAGGAGGTGGTGGTTGCATGAATTGTGTCGAGTATTATTTCTCCAACCTGAAATTTGGGTGATTTCTCCATCCCGAATTATAAGAATTTGAAAAAGAAGAGGTGAATGGCTTTTTAAAATTGTTCATCGATTTACTGCTTCACGCATGCACAACTTCTTTAAAAACAGGAATGTTAGGACATTCGTGTGTTGAGTGTCCTAAATCATCACAAATACCACAAATTTTTTCATTTTGCATAGATTTGACTTCTTTTGCTTTTCTTAATTCCATGGCTTCAACCTTTCTAGTCAAACTAGCATACCTTGTATTTAGATCTTCTTCTTGACTAAGATGGTATTTTTCTTTTCCTGCATTTGCAATGTTATATCTAATTGAATTTTCAGAAGGATTAGTTTCATGCCAAGATTGAGAATTTTCACCAAATTTGTCTAAATAATCTAAAGCTTCATCGGGTTCTTTATCAAGAAACTCATGATTACACATTGTTTCCAAAAATTGTTTGGTTTCAAGTGAGCTTTAGTTATACCGCCATTTTTCAAAACCATGATGTGGGTTAATTTAACAAATCTTTAAAACGTCCCAACTTTAAAAATATGCTTCATTTGAATTTTGGGAAAAATTTTGGATTTGTCTTTTCAAAGCATTAGTTTTATGTGTTGGAAAAAATTTCTTTAAAAACTCACTTTGCATTTCTTACGCTGCCAATTGATCTTGGTTTCAAAGATTAAACCAAGTCTTTGCTTTATCTTTCAAAGAAAAAGGAAAGCAGTTTAAACATAATCTCTCTTCATGCAATTTTGATCATTAAAAGCGAATACAAACTTCTTCAAATTCTTTTAGATGTAAATATGGGCTTTCATTTTCTAAACCATGAAAATGGGATAAAGAAAGAAATCATACCCGCTTAAATCTAAAATTATTAGCATTAAGTGGAAAGATAAAACATGATGGTAGAATTTGAGGTGGTTGCAAATACGCACGATAGTTCTCAATGGTTGATTTCCTTGTTCATCAGTATACTTTCATTTTCGGTTCGTTGTGTTTGATTAGTGCTGCACCTTCAAATTCAGTATTATGTTAATTGTGTGTGATTGTGATTCAAATAAATTAATATATAAATGACTTGGATTAATTTTAATCAAACGTCCGAATTTGGCGATACCAGTTAAGATAAATAAGTGACATAAAATAAAAATAAAAATAATATACAAGTAGGTATCTGATAACCGATTAAATATTAAGTAGGATGTGGTATAAACCACCACCCAAAAGTAAAAAAAAAAAAAAATGAGAATTTAAAAGTTAGATTGAGAATTTAAAAGTTAGATAAGTTAGATTGAGAAAAGTAAATTACGTAATTTAAAAGTTAGATAAGTTAGATTCACAGAAAAGTAAACATTTAATTTAAAAGGAGAATTACCCCACGCGATGAGTTAGTGCGTAAAAAAAGGAATTAACCCCACTGAGTCAACCCCACTGAGTCAATATATACAAAAGATAAAAATTTTTAAAAGGGAGAATTAACCCCATTGAAGTCAAGTATATCTAAAGGTAAAAAAAAAAATTTTATTTTTTTTTTACTATTTACTTTTTACTATTTACTATTTATTTTTTTTACTATTTACCATTTACTATTTACTATTTACTATTTACTATTTACTATTTACTATTTACTATTTACTATTTACTATTTACTATATACTATTTACTATATACGTATATATATTACTATTTATATATATATATATATACATATTTATATATAATAATAATACTAGTTAGTATATTAGTAGATAGATAAATAAAAATGAAAAGAGTAGAGGAAGAACATACCCGATAGTGAAGAATCTCAATATATTAACTTCAAATCAAGTCACCAAGATCCGGCTAAAACTTGATGGGATTTAATTATAATTAAATGTTTTAACCCAAGTGTAGGTTGTCTCCAGTAATAAAAAGCTCGAAGGCGTCGATCCACGGGAATGATGAAGGAAACTAATTAATTGAGGTAAAAAGTATTTGTCACAAAATTTAAGATGATTTAAGTTTTCACATGAAAAGATTTCTTGGGTTAGGAGATTCACTCTTAATAATAAATTAAGAATAAGATTATTTCATTTTATAACTCAATTGAAATTACGTATTGAAAATTCCAATCGGAAGATTTAAGATTCAAAGTTCAATCATGTAATTATATTATGATTCCAATAATTATCGTATTATCTTGTAAATCGTCAAAAGATCCAATGCTTGCAATCCTATTGTCTACAATGGATCAAGATATTCATTATACAAGAATAGTATTTAAATTAATTGGAAACAACATATAATACATATAAAAGTCACATAAAAATATATCATTTAAAGACGAGAAAGAAATAAATCTAACCTCAATTTATTATTAAAAGCTTCACTCTTTCACCCAAGTTTAGATGAAAATTAATTACACATGTGAAAGAAGAAAATAAAAGAAAATAAAAAGAACAGAATCGAAAACCCAACACCGAGAGAGAGCAAGTTTCTCTCCCCATTACGCCTTATTTATAGAAGTTTTTGAGGTTACTATGACGCATTTAATTGCGCGATAATTTTCACGTGATGCTGATCTCACTGAACTTGAATACAAGATGCTGCTACTGATAATATCGTGATACTACTGATAGCTTTGATCTTTTCTGATGCTTTGCTTGCATCATCTTGATGTACATGCACGCCGATCGTCATCTTCTGAATGCATTACTATACTGTGTTTTTTTTTTTTTTTTTAAGAAATCTTCTCTGCAATCACATCCATTCTTCGATCCTTTGCATTACCTAAGTAAAAATACATAAAAATACATAATTACAACACAATTTAAAATACTAAAAATATAACAAAACTCAAGAACAAACCCATTAAAAAGATTAAAAAGAATGAAAAACACACACAATGAAGGAAGTGAAAATTGTAAGTTTTACAGTTCATCACCAGTACAGGCGGATGAGGGACAAAGGGGTAGGGAAGTAGGAGAGAGGGGAGGGGAAAGGGAGGGGAAAGGGGTGGGTTTCTAAAAATGCTGAAGGGGGAAAGGGGTATTATTAGTGGTATTTTAGTAATTTTATATATATGTAGGATAGTAATCGGTTCAGTTCGGTTTGGATCAGTTTTATAAAATGGAACCAAAAATCGAACCAAACCAATCGATTCTATAAAAATTTCATCCAAAACAATCCAGTCTATTTCGATTTTTGTTGATTTTCAATTTTTTTGGATCAGTTTTTGATTTTTTTTTAATTGGTTTGGATTTGAACACCCCTAGCTTGTATTGTAATCATTTCCAACAAATGTCACATTGCAATTTGTACTTTGAGCTACTGAGATCTTTTAATCTAACTCAATCATTGAAGGATTATTGTAGAATTGTCAAATCAAACAGTTGACCTTAAATTTATCTTATTTGAAACATAACTTTGTGAGTAAACATGCATTCATGAATGGATAGAAATTCATTGAATGAACAAACTTCCTTTCATTATTTTGGTAATCTAATCGTACATGAACTTTTGGTAAGACACATACTTAAAAAATCAAAACATAGAAACAAAAGAAAGTTGCAAGGATTTTATATAAAAAATTTGCCCCAGTATTGGTTCCTTGTCCCTCATCCAATTGATTCCCTACAACTGCTTAATAACTCAACCGCTATCTCTATTGCTACTTTCTTCATCCCAGTTTCTCCTTAATCCTTTTGAAATTTTGCCCAAGTATGACCAATTGAATGCAAACAAAGTTGCCCTTGTGTAGTCAATCAAATGCAAATAAAAATTGCTCTAATTTGGTGAACCCTTCAAGGAGTTTTAAACCATCTTTCTTTGAGATTTCGCCTATCTATTTGCCCTAACTTTTGCTTAGGCCACCTTTTCGAGTTTTCAACCTAACAAATTTTTTTCTCTTTTTTTTAGGCATAAAATCTCTTGACAACATCAGTGTTTATCGGCCTTGGCAATTCTTCTCCATCTATATTATGCAAAATTAATGCTCCTTTTGAAAATGCATACTTGGCTATGTAAAGGCCATCATAATTCGAAGCCCATTTTCCTATGATATTCTCTTGATTAGGGAGAATCTTCTTCAAAACTAAATCTCCTAAATAAAATTCTCTGGGATGAACTTTCTTGGTAAAGGCTTTGACCATTCTACTTTAATATAATTGTCCATGACAAATAGCTGCCAATCTTTTCTCTTCTATCATATTCAACTATTCATATCAAGTCTTCACCCATTCGGATTCCTCCAACTTTGCTTCCATCAAAACCCTTACCCTATGTTTGGATGTTTTTTCATTAACGGAACAGAACGGAATAGGTAGGGATGGATTGGAAAGGAAATGAATAGAATGGAACATAATTCCCTCCCTCTTTGTTTGGAAGATTCATTAATGGAACGGAACGGAACATGTGTTCCCCCCATTCCACCTCAATTTTGGAGGGGAACAAAAATTAGACATTTGAGGGGAAGAGGGGGGAAATGATTCCCCATGTGTTCCGTTCTGTTCCGTTCCTATGCATTTTAAAACTTTCAAACACAAAAAATTATTTCCGTTCCCCCCATTTCCTTTCCGTTCCCCTCATTACCTGTCATCCAAACATAGTTTTAGAGAAGAAATCTCAATTTCTATGGGAGTATCGTGACCGAGAGATATGCAACGGGAACAACGAAAAAATATGATAAAAATGAAAAATAGAGTCGCCTGTAATTTTATTTGAATTAGGAAAAATTAGAAAACATTTCGTAGAAAATAGTCTTTGAAACCAGATTAGGTTCGGGAATCGATTATGTATAAGGAATAATGGAAATTTAATCCTACTACACTTTTAACACACCCGTCCTGAGACAGTACCTTAAGTCAGTTGTGCAAAACTTGATAATCCCAAAATATATTTGTTTTACCCCTTTTGTTAAAAGATAAACTAAAAAAAAGACAAATAATTAGTGAAAATTTAACTTTTGGCTTGACGGAATAGGAGTTCCGCTCCTACGTATCCCTGAGTGCAATGAGGAACTCAAATCCATGTTGTTCTTTAGAAAATGACTGTGAGTTGGTTAATTTTATTTATGAAAAGAATTTTTCAAAAAAAAATGTTTGAAAACAAATCAATTCTTGCATAGGATTCAAGTTAGCATCAGGCTACTTAATAAACTCTTATGATCCAAATGATATTGATAGCATCCATTATTCAATCATTATCATTGGTCATTCCGTGAATAAAATGAAAGTTTTTTTTTTTGTAAAAAAAAGCTTCATTTAACAATTTTTTTGAAATTTATTTTTCAATAGCTAAAAAAAGAAATATACACTACAATAAACTAACGACCAAAATTTAAAATTAATACCAAGTTTAAAAATGACCTAAAAGGATGTCACCCACCAAACTAAATAGAAAAAAAAACAAGACAAAAAATTTAAAATTAAATTAAATAAAAATAAAAAGATAATAATAATTAAAAAAACTAAGTAAAATGCAGAGAAAGAAACGAGAAAAATAGGGGAACACAATTCAATGGCTAACTTGGGGGCTCTTTGCATAGTTGGGGATGGTGGTACGTACAACGCGAGTCACAATGAAGCTACTGGTGCGGTCGCTGCGCTCAAATCTGTAGTGTTGGGTGGAGGCATTGCATATGGATGGTCTGGACGATGGAATACATGGCTTGGCTCGTGGTGCTACTGCTGGTGACCTGTTTGTTGTCTCGTGTTGTGGGGAACGGTGGGTCTAGTTTGTGGCTATGGGTGACGGTGGTCTTGGGTGCTGGGGGTTCTGCGTACTAGGTAGAGCTGGGTTGGGGTCTCGGTGATAGTGGCATGATGGTGTTGGGCGTAGAGGTGGCTCACGACCGTGGGTTGTTTGGGTAGTGGTGAAAAAAATGGCTTGACCGCTTGGGTGGTGGTGGATCACGGTGGAGGTTGGTAAGGGTGCTTTGTGTGGTGCTTGATTTGGTGGAGTTTCACGGTGACCTGCTAGGGTGAAAGGTGGTCGTTAAGGTGGGATGGAGGGCATGGGCGTGGTAGTCTCATGTAGGGCGAGAGGTTTTGGTTAGATGTGGGTCATGGTTAGGTAAGGATGGAGGTTTGGGTGGTTTAGAGGTTGATGATGAAGGTGGTTGGAGGATGATGGTGATGGTGGTTATGGAAGCTTGGATATGGTGGTGAGGGGGTCACGGTGGTTATGGTGTTTATAGTGGTGTGAGGGTTCTTTGTGTGAGGATTTATGAGGTGTTTTGGTGGTTATTGAGGCTTTGAACTTGGTGGCTATGGTGGGCGTGGTAGTGGCTGGGTGCTTTGGTTGGTTGTTGAAGATGAGTGAAGGTTGATGATGAAGG
Organism: Ormosia emarginata; assembly: GCA_029884605.1. NCBI lineage: Eukaryota > Viridiplantae > Streptophyta > Magnoliopsida > Fabales > Fabaceae > Ormosia > Ormosia emarginata. Next base: position 8,332,306 of record JAQQTP010000051.1, read on the forward strand.
TGAGGTGAGGTGGTGGAGTAGAGGTTGAAGATGGTTGGGTTGTGAGGATGGTTGCTACCTGGTGATGGAACGTGATGGAAAGAAAAAATATGGCTAAGGTATTAGTTGTTAATGTGAATTCTATCTGAATTTGTGTGAATTTCTATGAGTCCTCTGTCTGTGTAGGTTATGGGTTTTTTTAAGAGGAAATTAGGGTTTAGAGAGTGATGGTGGTTAGGGTTTGGGATGGGTCTAATGGTGGCTATTAGGGTTTCTTTGAGTTTGGATGGGTTTGACATTATTGTGAATATCCAACTTGGTCATTACAACCAAACTAGCCAAGGCAAACTACAAACTGATTCTTATCTTGAGTCAAATGGGAGAAGGTCACCTTTTTAAACTTCTTAATCAACTGGCTTAAATACTTTTGATAAGGCACTAACTTTGGGTCTTTGGTTTGTCATTCATCGTTCACATGATAAATAATGAGTGCTAAATCTCCAAATACCTTTAGCTTCCCTAAGTCAATTGCAGTTTGTAAACTACTAGCACAGGCCTCATATTCTATAACATTATTGGTCATTCAAAATCCAACTTGATAATAACTGGGTATTGTTTTACAGTTAGTGAAACAATGACAACTCTTATGCCACTACCATACATATTGACTGCTTCATCAAAATACATCTTATAAACAAGCTCATCCTCACCTTCTTCTTCTCCTTCCACTGTCAATATTTCTCCATTAGGGAACTCAGATGTTACTAGTTGTCAACCCTTAAGAGGGTTTCATCTAAATGATCAACAATTGCAGTTCTTTTGATGGATTTTCGAGTCATGTACTTGATGTCGAATTCTGATAACATCACCTGCCATTTTGAAACCCTTAATGAAATGTGAGGGCTTTCAAATATGTACTTCAGAAGGTCTATTCGGGAGATCAACTAAGTGGTGTAATACAACATGTACTGCCTTAGCCGTTTTGAGGTCTATACTAGAGCACAACAAGTCTTCTCAATAGCCATGTAAAGAGATTCATCGTCATTAAACTTCTTACTCAGATAATAAATTGTTTGCTCTTTCTTTCCTAATTCATAATGCTTCCCCAACATTGCTCCCATCGAGGTTAGCAGTACGATTAGGCACAATATCAAAGGACAACCCGATATAGGTGGTATCAAAACAAGAGAATTCATTAAATAAGCCTTTATCTAATCAAAAACTCCTTAACATTCTTCATCCTATTCACTCGACCGATGCTTCTTCAACAGCTTGAATATAGGCTCACAAGTGCTGGTCAAGTTAGTAATGAATCTAGCAATGTAGTTAAGTCTCATAAGGAAACTTCTCACTTCATGCTTTGTCTTAGAAGCATGCATCTTATGTATTGCTTTCACTTTATTCGGATCCATCTTTATTCCTTCTCTACTAATTATGAACCCAAGTAGTTTTCTAGTAGATGCTCTAAAAACACATTTAGCAGGATTCAACCTTAGCTTGTACTTTTTGAGACTTTCAAACAACTTATGCAAAACCACCACATGATTTTTCCCTTCTCTAGACTTGGCGACTATATCATCCACGTACACCTCAATCTCCTTATGCATCATGTCATGAAACAACGTAACCATAACACGTTGGTAAGTAGCTCCATTATTCTTTAATCCAAATGATATTACTGTGTAGCAAAATGTTCCCCAAGGAGTGATGAAAGTGGTTTTTTCTTTGTCATTAACATCCATGGGATTTAATTGTTCCCTAAGAATCCATCCATAAATGAAAAGTTGTGATTCTTAGTAGTGTTATCAACGAGAACATCGATATGAGGGAGTGAGAAATCATCATTCGAACTGGCCTTATTCAGATCCCTATAGTCCACACACATTCTGACTTTTCCATCTTTCTTAGGTAGAGGCACAATATCGGCTACCCAGTCTTGACACTTGCACAAATCCTACTTCCAATTGCTTAGTCACCTCCTCCTTGATCTTTGGAGATGTATCAAGATGCATCCTCCTTAACTTCTGCTTATTTGCCTCAACACTCAGAAATAGTGGGATTTTATGTGACACTATCTCCGGATCTAATCCAGGCATATCCCGATAATACTAAGCAAAGGCATCCATATACTCTTTGAATAATGCAATCATTTCTTCACGCTTAGGGTTTTCCACTATTTTCAACTCATTTTTCTCTTCCTCTGTCCCCATGTTGATTACCTCTACTACCTCGTCATTCAAGTCAAATCCTTTATTAGAATATTCCAGTAATTTTTCAAATTTTTCGATAACTTCTTCCTCTTCACAAGATCTAGGGTCTTCTTCATCAAACATCGAGGGGAATCAATTGATGAGTTTCTGAGGTCCCTTTCATAAGAAGAACTTTCTACAAGACTCAGATCCTTGGAAAATAATTTGTGTGGAGTTGGAAAGGCAAAATAGAGTAGGAATGACAAAGCAAGAATTATATAAATGGACCAATAACAAGATATTATACAGAAATGTAAAAAGAAAACTGATAAATGTAAAAGGACAAGCCAAAGGTGCAATGAGGAAGAATGATGAATATTCATGCAAATTCATTTAATTAATGTCTCAAATAATATAATTATAAGCTTAAAACATAGATAGTCTTAAATATCTGCTTAGTGTAACATCCCGAAAAAATATATTAGACTTTTACATGTGTACAAAGGTAGCATATGACTTGTTTGATATGTCAATAAAGTTTTGTGACAAACTGAGTTAGTTTAGGCATTTTGCTGCAGCACAGAATGTGGTAAATGACCTAAAATGACTCAAAAAATAGTGTAATATGCTATTTGAAGGGAAACAGAAATGGATAATTTGTTTCTAGGTCATAATTGAGTTAGGTAAGATGTGGTTAAATTTTGAGAATAATCAGAATTAGTTTGGAAATTTTAGGCATACTAGTTATGCATTTTAATACCGGATTGACCCTCAGTAGATATGGAAAAATGGAGAAAAGGTGAAACAAGATTTTTAATGAATCTTAGGATTTATTTCAAACTTGTCGGAAGCTAAAAATATGGATTTAGAAAAATCTAAGTGTTCTTAGCAGTATGAGAATTTTGCCATAAGTAGCAAAGTGAGACTTTGCTACTCATGGCAAAAACCAAAAACAGAAGAGAGAAAAAAGAAAGTAAAGAGAAGAGAAACCGAAGGAAGAAAGAAGAGAAAAAGAAAAAGAAGGAGAAAGAAAGAATGAGGAAGGATTCAAGAGCAAGTTCAAGGCTTGAAGATCATCATCCAAGCAAGAGGTAGGGGATTTCTATTCATTTACTCCTTTGGTTCATCTTGAATGAACATAGGTTTTGTAAATGAAAATAGGGGTTTGAGTAGTTAAATCCATGTTTTTGGCTTGGTTCTTGATTTCAAGGACTAAGTATGTTTTTAGCTTAATGAGAATAAGAGAGTTGGATTTATTCATTTATGGAGCTAGATAGTTCTTGAGTTAGAACTTAGGTTTTGATTAACCAAGTATGAGTGATTTGATGTAATGATCTTTTTTTGATGAAATTAATTAGTGTTTTAAGTTTCTATCATGTTAGTAAACTTGTTTAGGACTAAAAATCACCAAGAAACCAATTTGGAGTGGCCAAAATTCAAATTTTTTAACCAATGGAACAGTGCACAGTTTCTGCAGAATTCTGCAGAATCTGGGTTCTGTGTGGCACGCCGCAGATGGCGTGGAAAATTGTATGCCATGGCGTAGGACAGTTTTCTATCCAGAAGTTGCACCCGAGAGTGGGATGTCGCGACGTGTATATTTTGTGCCGCGACGTGAGACCCTGAAGGTCTAAAATGTTATTTTTTGGATGTTTTGGGTTCCTTAGTTAATAGAATCCTTTGTTTATGCCTAGTAAAGATTATTGAAGCACTAGAAAGGGTATTTCTTAGATAGAAAGACCAAGTGGCATACAAGGAAAAGTAAAGAAAATGGTGTGCATCCATTGGACATGGATTGCCATAGACCAAGAGTTTAGTTTCTTAAGCAACCTAAAGTTGTACATATGTCACAAGAGAGGTGATAAGAGAGTTAAGAAGCTAGATGACAAAAGTTGAGTGTCATAGACCCTAGTTGGAAAGGGTGAATGCCACAGTATGTGAAAGCTCTTCAAGAGTGGAGTAGAGTTAGTAATGCAAAGATAGTAGTGTACTAAGTCTAGTTGGCATTGGTTAAATGTCGTAGTGCATGAAGTACTCTCACAGAGAATAGGTAGAGCTAGTAATGTAAAGGTGGGCTTAGTATAAGGCTATGTGGTGGTTATTTTAGAGTTAGGACATAACTCTGCATTTTCACACACTCACATCACCTTTCACACATACTTGTTATTCCTAGAGAAAAGCCAGCGAAGGCATCCACTCAGTTTTGGTGGCAATATCCACCCAGTTAAGGTAGACTACTTAGTAGGTTAAAGAGGATACATGTTATAGTAACAAAAGGTCACAAGTTATTATGGCAAAATACCTCCCTAACCAGGGGGAATAGTTAAGTATTACAACACTAAACTTACATTGCATACACTTTTCTTTAAGCATACATCATCTCATAATTGCTTTATTAAATTTTGTTTTGTTTGGATATGTTTGTGTGATTGTTGTGTATGTGTTACTTTGTGCCTTCGGTGACAGTTGTATGGGCGGTTGTCTGGTCGATGATTTCAAATGGTTGTATGGGCGGTTGTTTGATATTATGGTGGTTTCAGTTATGAGAACAAAAGTATAGTTTGCTTAGAAATGTTACATAGAGAGGAAGTTTGTAATTGTTTCTTATGCAAAAAGTATTAGTCTGTTTATTAGTTTCAGTATAGTTTATTTTTTGCGAAAGTTTAAACTGCTGGTTTTGGTATACTTATACTGAGAAATGTGATTTCTCACCCCGTTTGTTGCCATGTAATTCCAGGTGAAAGTTTATCTAAGGGCAAGAACAAAAAGTATAAAGACTAGGATAGTTTTTATGCTTAGTTTTTAAGCTTGTATTTATTTATGTTGCTTTTAGTTTATTTAGAAAAGTTTATGTATACAATGAGCTCTTTTGAGACAATGTTATATGTAAAACTTTTAGTTTTCCGCAAGGCTTTCCATCATTATTTGTTTAAATGATATGGAATTGTATGATGTTTAAGTTAGAAGTAGCATAACTAATATTGTATATCCAGGTATACACACGATATACTAGGTTATCGGTATTAGGGTGTTACACTTAGTATAGTATAACTAGAAAATTACTTAGAAACAATCACATCAATCATTGGTTCAAATTATCAGTTCTTTAGTGACTTCTCATTAGTAAAAGAACGGATTGCCTTACACTCTTCTGGGCCTTCTTCATGCAATGCATTAATAGTGATATGGCATCGGAGGCGAATGATTTCTTCAGATATGATTACCTCGGCTAGTGCTGAGAACGTTTCCTTCAGGTGAGGAATATGCTTCATCTTGCCCTTATCATTCTTTTTTCCAAGAGTCATGCTTTTTATTCTTTCCTCCAAAGATGCTTCGTACCCCAACCCAAACTTATCTAATTTTTCTGGGAATGACACCGGTGACCGAGTACCTTGCAATTGTGAGCCTAAGCCCTTTCATTCTTGGTATCTATTATTAGCCATAATTCGGGCCACCATCTGATTCACACTTTAGGTCGGGGATTCATCCCTACCAAGTCCAGTCTCAACTACTTCAAAACTGTGCCACAAATTCTCCTTATTTTTCTCTTTCGATGTATTTAACACTCTGATGTAGGGAGGAAGGAACAACACCAGCAGCATGGATCTATGGTCTCCCCAGGAGCATAGTGTAGCCAGGCTCAATATCCATAACTTGGAATAACACTTGAAAATTACTTGGACCAATCTCTAGCGGCAACATCATCTCTCCCAAAATGTCTCTCCTATTTCCAACAAAGGCTCGCACCACCATTTCTTAGGGTGACAGTTCATCCTTACTTATTGATAATGAGGTTAGAGTCGACTTGGGTAGGATATTCAGTACAAACCCCTCATTAATCAAAAGCTTTGCAACTATATACCTTTAACATTTGAGGGTTATATGTAAGGCCCGTGGATTTTTCTCAGACCGAGAGGTGATCTCTTCCTTAGTAAAAGTGATTATGTTGACGTGTTTGACTAGGTCCACCATGTTGATAACATTTTCAAAGGTAACATCGGGTTTGACATAGGTCTCATTCAGAACTTTTAGTTACGCCTTCCGATGCAATTCAGATGTCAAGACAAGTGACAATAGAGATATTCTGGCTAGAGTATTCTTCAACTATTACTTCACGTCATATTCACTTTGTTTTATGATATTTAAGAATTCTTCTTCCACTTCCTTCTCTTTCTCCTCTTCTCTTGAGGTTTCCTCCCTACTTCCTTCTTTAACATTCATCCTTTTCTCTACTTCTCTTGGGCTATAACATTGCTCACTCCTTGTAATTCTTTATACTCTAACTATATTAGTCACTGACCCTTCCTCTTGATGTATTTCAGCAACTTGGGCCCTCAAAGTTTCTTCCCCGACTTCATTTGTCTCTACCCTAGTTTCATAATTCCATGGCACTGTGTGGGTATCACTATAAGCAAATGCGTTGGCTTATTGGCTGACACTACTACCTTTCTTGACATCGAAGCTTAGTCGATAAGTGGCATCTTAAGCACAAAGCGTTCAACCATATTGACCTCTTTAAAGGAATCTATCCCTTGTCTAGCTTGTATTACTCCCAAAGTGAGCAAACCTTGGATTCGAACCTTAAAGTCCCAACAGTTCTTAATATCATGTCCTATTCCCCCACAATGATAAGCATAACTTAACTCTTCATCGTGCTTCTCTACTTCTTTCATCGTTGCAGCTAATGTAATGATATTACAACCTACTTTCTTCAACCCCTTCAATATTTCCACCATCGGCATACGTAAGCTCATGACCTTTCTTATTGGAGATCTTTTCATTTCCAAAACATTTACCCCATTCCTTCCACCATGATTAGGAATTGGGTTATTGACAATACTGGGTCCAGTCTCCTCTTGAATGTCAAGCTCTCCATAAGCAATTAGCTTTCTTACTGCAGTCTTGAAAGATTCACAATCTTCAATTAAGTGTCATGAGATATCCATGTGGTATTTGCAAGTTAAATTCGAGTTATACCACGTTGGGAATGATAGTTCTAGAGGACATACAAGATTTCCGAAGATGAGGTGAGCATCAAATAACCTTTGGAATAAGTCTGCGTTTGAAATGGATAATATTGGGAAAAAAAGTAGGTTTTGGGGGCGGAAGCGACCTTGGTTTTGGAAGTTTGGCCGAGGTTGTAGGTGGCTTAGGTAATTTTGCGGAGGTGTAGGTAGATATCAAGTATAAGGTTAGGCAAGTAGGTACATATGATTGTGGTGTGGGAATATTATTGATTTGAAATTGTGGTGTTAGGGTGATATTCGTGGTTGACACAATTTGGTGGGGTGAGTAATAAGAAGGTGTATGTGTTTGGTATGGAAAGTGAAGGTTAGAGTTATATAGTGGTTGATAACTTAGGTATCGAGGTCTAAAGGTCTGTTAGTGTTAGACGTAATTCACTTCAGATTATTTCTTTTTTGGCTGGAATCCCTTCTTAGAAGTAGTATTCTCTACATTGCTCACTGGTAACTTCTCAGCTTTGACTAAAATCTCAATCTTTTCTCCTACAGTAATTAAGTTAGCAAAATCTTTATAGGCTGCTCCGGTCATTACCCCAATAAAAAGATTTCTCAGTGTTCCTAAGAAATATGAACATATCTCGGATAGTGTCAATGAGGGTTGAACTTGAGTCACCAAGGCTCTCTATCTTTGTGCATACTGTTTAAAAGATTTCTTATTTCCTTTCTACATTGAGCTCAATTTTTCCCTGGTAGGAGCTGTATCCAGATTGAACTTGTATTGATCCATGAATTGATCAGCTAATTTTGTCCAATGAGAAATCTTAAAGTGGTCTAATTGAAGATACTACTCTAAAGTAGGGTCTGTAAGACTCTCGTGGAAAAAATTAATGAGGAACTTATCATCCTTAGACCAAACAGTCATCTTCGTTCCATAACTGATTAAATGAAACCCAGAGTTGCCACTCTCATCATACTTAGCTAAATTATGAATCTTGAAGTCTTTAGGGATTATGACATCCGTGGTAGGACATAGTTCTTTTATTCTGAGAAATCCATAAGCACCAGGGCCCTTGATTGCCTTGATTTGTTCTTCCATTTTCTCCATCCACTCTTCCTTCATCTTGTCTTTCTTGGTCATGGCATGATTAATCCTAGAGTGAAGCATTGTTGCTTGCCCTGGAATGGACATATGAGGTTGTTCCCAAGTAAGTCCAACATAATCAGAAATTTCATTACAAGCACCTTCCAAGGCGCGATACCCCTCCCCAATAAGCATTACTATCAATGTTGTTTGATGTGGTTGCTTATGAATCCCTACAGTGATGCCTGAGGTTATAGTCGAGAATGTTAGGGCTATTATCATAGAGGAGATAGGTGGCACACTTACTCATACTTCAACCCTATTTGCACCCCTATTTCCACTGATTAAGTGGAGAGACTCCCTAACATCTTGTAGCATTACTTCCAATCTTGCTTAGGTCTTAGGCATTTCATTCACCCGCCCTGCATTTCTTTAACTTCCTTGCTTAAATTTCTCCATGCCTCAAGATTACTAATAGTCATTCTAGTTCGAGATTTGTTATTGTGAACTCGGGTTTGATTGGTCTCTTCTTTCTTAGGCCGCACAATGGTTCCTGAATCAGTTTGATTTGTTAAAACAAGATAACATTAAACAAATAATAAGATAAATTGAATGAGATGCATAAGATGAAATGAATGAACTTTATGATGAAAACATTTTCTCTTCTTTCTTTTTTTTTTTAATCTAAGGATGCCATGAAAATACAAGATGGGGTATTTTTTTTTAACTTTTTTTTAAGAATGCCATGAAAATACAAAATGATGTATCTTTTTTTTAATGCTGATTTTTTTTTTAAAGAATGTAAGAATGAATGACATGAGGAATAAATAGATAGAGAATAAGTACACTCCTTTTGTGCCATAGTAAGGTGAAACCTAAGTGTTGGATTTCCTTAAGGTCATGACTCTAATTTTGGCAGTGATTATGTTCAATCCATCAGTACAAGATTTTTCAGGACAAATCTAAATTTCTAAAAAGTCATGATCCCCAGATTGTCCCTATCTCGAAAGACAATGATCTAATTCATGAATTAATCATAAGTATGGATAAATCCTCTCAATATGACTAGTCCATGATACTGATAACAATCTGAGTGGTGTCTCAACAACTGTCAAGTGAGCATAAGACCCCTCAATAACAAAAGTAAAGACTCCTTCTATTCCTTGGGTTTGCACAGACTCGAGTATAGAGCCCAAAAACTGTGTGAGATAAGTGATATTGACGTGTGTGAGAGAGCATACAAACTTGTACTAAAATTTAAAAAGATTAAAACTACCCCAACCTGCAAAAACATACATACAACAGCCAACCAGCAATCATCTACCTTAAGATTTCAACAATTAAGCACAAAATATTAAAAAATATATACAAGTAAATCATGTCGAAATAAACATAGGATAATGCTATTAGATATTTAAATAAAAGTACTAAATAAAATTATTTACAAACAGATAAGAAAACAAAAAAAGACAAAAAAAGGTAAAATAAATAAATAGAAATTATTAATAATTTGTACAACTAATAATAACAGACCTGACTCTCTAAGTATTCCTAATGGAATCGCCATTTGTCGCTACTGAGATCTGCGACGGGAGCAGCGAACAAAATATGATAAAAATGAGAAATGGAGTCGCCACCCATTTTATTTGAATTAAAAAAATTGAAAAAGTTTTTCTTAAAAAATAGTCTTTGAAATCAGATTGGATCCAAGAATTGATTATGTATAGGGAATGGTGGAAACTTAATCCCACAACACCCCTAACACATCCCTCCTGAGACAGTACCATAAGTCAGTTGTGCAAAATTTGATAATCTCAAATATGTTTATTTTATTCCTCTTAAAAACATTGTAACTATTTTTTTAAAGAAAAAAAGAAATAACCAAATTGTGAAAATTTAATTTTTGACTTGATAGAAATGAATTCCCGCTCCTACGCATCGCTGGGTGCAATGAGGAACTCAAAGTCACATCGTTCTTTAGAAATAAATTATGAGTTGGTTAATTTTAATTATATAGAAAAGGATTTTTTTAAAAAAATAATGTTGTTTGAAAATAAATCATTTCTTACATAGAGTTCAAGTTAGTATCAAACTACTCAATAAACCCTTATGATCCAAACGATATTGAAGATAACATCCACTATTCAATCATTATCGTTGGTCATTTCATTGATTTTAAAAATAAGTGTTTTTTTTTTTCTTTTTGTAAAAATAAACTTTATTTAACAATTTTTTAAATTAAACATTTTTCAATAACTAGAAAAAAAAACAAGAAGTGTGCACTACAATAAACCAACATCCACCTCTTAAGATTAACATAAAATCATGTCACTGAACAAAGTAAATATGGTTAAATAAGCAAACTACTCTCACAACTCAAACAAGAAGATTCAAAATTTCTTTTAAATTTTTGTATATCTTTTATTTTTTATAAAAAAAGGATGAAGAAAAAGAAACAAAGAAATAGAAAAGGATGAAAACAAAAAAAACAAAAAAGCAAAAACACAAGAAAACGAAGGAAAAGAAAACAAACATGAGATGGTTCGGTGGCTAATTTGGGGAGGTTCATCAAGGTTGGGTGTTGGTGGTGTAGGGGAGTTGGCTGGTGGTGGGACAGTAGCCTCGGACAGTGGAGAGTAGCTGCGTAGGTCGCGGATCTGGCTTGGAAAGGTGGTGATGGCTGCTATTTGATCATGGTTCTAGTGTGTGGATCACAGTGGCAGCTCGCTTCATGGTGAGGTGGGTCGTACATAGGCTGCGTTGTTGGGTGGAGGAGCGGAGCTAGTTTACGATAGCAAATCGCTCAGATCCACTGTGTTGGGTGAAGGCGTTGCATGAGGATGGTTTGGACGATGAAGACGCGACTTGGCTCGTGGAGGTTCTACTGGTTGGGCTTGGTTGTTGGGGACGAAGACAAGGTGGTGCGAAGGTGGATAGACGATACGAGGGTTGCGCAACACAGGGGTACAATGGTGGTTATTTTTCTGGGCTTGTTCACAGTGTGAAATGATGGTTGGTTGGTGGGTGGTGCTAGTTTGGTGGTTTGTGGTGGCTACGTTATAGTGGGAGCTAGGACGTGGTGGCTATTTGGGATGGGGAGGTTTGGGTGATTTGGATGGTGGTTTGGAGGTTGATGATGAAGGTGAGGTGAGGTGGTGGTTATGGAGGTTGAAGATGGTGGTGATTAGGGCTATGTGGTGGGTTGCGATTTAATGAAGATGATGAAGTGGGTGTGGATGGTGATGAAAATGGTGGAGTGGTTAGCTATGGGTGTTCAACTAAGATGGTGAGGGGAGGGTGAAGATGGAAGGGAAGGTTAATGATGAATATGGCTTTGGTTGGTTAGGATGACTTGTAGCTTCGGGAGGTGGCTGAAGGTATGATAAGGGAAAATGGGAAGAGTTTACGGCTACTGGATGATAGAGAAAAGAATGAACAAGGATTGTTAGGGCGTTTTTTCGTGTGTTGGATGTGTTGTTAATTCTGTCTGAATTTGTGTCTATGGGTTATGAGTTTTTATAGGAAGGAATTAGGTTCTGTAGAGTGATGGTGGCTAGGGTTTCAATTAAGAGAAGAGTCTAATGGTGGTTGAAAGGGTTTCTTGGAATGTTAAGTAATATATGAGTTATGGGTTAGATAATGGGTCAATGGGTCAAGTTATAAGTCATGGATTTATGCAAGAAAATTAGTCATATTTAGTTATTATTATTTTATTTTTTCTTTTATTCTTATTATTATTTTATTTTTTATTATTTTTTTCTTCTTTTTATTTTTTTTATATATATATATATATATATATATATATATATATATATTTTATGAATGTAAAAGTCTTAATGATCCAGACAAAATTGAGTGTTCACATTGCAGAAATGGTAAAGACTCAAATCTCCCAAGTTCACTCTTAAAAGATTTTCAAATAGTTTGTCATCATAAAAAAAAAAAGAAGAATGTAAGCTCCAAAGCCCTTTTAGTGCTTATTAATACTTAATTTATTTTTATGATAACAACTATGTTGAAAATATGGTTTGAACATTCTCATATTTTGATTCATTTAGATTTAATTTGTATGCAGTGTTTTCTGTGTAATTAAGTTTTTCAAGACTAAAATAAAGTGTAAGTGATGACTCCATTGAATGTAGTTGTTTGTGCCCTTTCTCTATGCATTATTGGTTGCTTTGTCCTTGTTACGATGCATTGTTGGAAGACTTTAGCCCATTTTTCATGTAAAATTCATGTTGAAGTCTTCTTCTCTAATCTTGCTTTAATTCTTCCTAATCTTTGATTGGTTTGAGCTTGATTACATTTATATTTAACTGATTGATTTCTCAATTGCAGGATGGTCCCAAAAGAACCAACTTGAAGCAAGAAAAGGCCCTGCGCTGAATGAGGAATCACAAGACAAGCTCCAGTACATCACATTGCGTCGTCCTGCTCTCTGCCAGTGCACCCTGTCAACCTGAGGCTGTAACGCTACGGCGCAAGGAAGTAACTGTCACGGTGCTGGTGCCTTAAGTTTTGCGCGCCGCGACGTGATACGCAAAATCTGTATGTCTATAAATACGTGGAACGCAGATTTTGAGAGGGGGATTATTTTCTGCTAGGTTTTCTTCACTTTCTCTCTTCCGTATCTCATAATACATTTTGGGACTTTTGCCCATTGGAGAATCCAGCAGCTATAGAGGCTTTGTGAGGTTGAAAGAGGGTTGAAGGAACCAAGATCTAAGCTTCAAGGTTCATCCCATTGGGGCTTCTTCTTCAGTTTCTTCTTCTCTTTCTCTTCCATTTATCTTCAATGCGAATTTTTGTATTACGTTTTCGTATTCATTGTGTAGCTAGCTGTGTTTAGATTATTCTTTGAATCTCCCTTTGACATTGAATGATTTGTTCCCCTTTTGGAGTTTATATGAAAGATTTGGGTTTTGTTATATCATATTGTGCTTAATGCTCTTATTTGTCTGATCAACTTGTGGGTGATTTGTTGAAATCTTTTGAGCCTAGACATAGGACTATATGTTTTAGATCATTTGTATGGTAGATGCATATTCGATGTCATTCCAATGGTGGAGTGGGTTGATTCGTTAATATGATGGACATATACCTATTAGCCGTGCATAGCCTTAGTTGAGAATCGATCTTAATGCTTGTTGTTTGCATTGGTTCTCATGGATGGATAGTGAACTAGGTAAATAGCATAGGGTTAATCGTCCTAGACATAGGCTTTTAACTAAGTTAGTTTCTTAGGCTAACCTAATCTGGTCGTTTGTATGCTCAAAGGGACTGCATGCTTTTAGTTGAAATAAGGGGTGAAAAAGGATTCTCTAGGTTCTCAATCTATCTTTGCTTTTCTTTATCTCTTGTAATTTATTTTTCAACCCATTTTCCACTTCATGTTTGCTTGAATAGAATTAATTAAGCTTTAATTAATATTTAGCTTTGAAAATTACCATAGTCCCTGTGAAGACGATCCTACTTATCATTTTTATTACTTGCACGACCCGTGCACTTACAGTTAGTAAAAGAGCGGTTGGTTTCCGACTCAACAATAAGGAAGCTTTTTGGCCATCTAAAATAACTTGAAAAGATCGAACCTTGACTTGAGAAAGTTCAAGTGAGACATGAGAAGCTTTCTGAAGAACATAAGAAAGTTCAATATGAGAAGGTCCTGAGAAAATGCAAAGATTGAGCAATGCAGAACTCCTACAAGTGATTAATTCATTGGAAGAAGTTCAAATCATCTCTACCATCAAGATGAACAAAGATTTATCTCGTAGATGGTAAAGCTTAAAGCTGAGAAGGTTGAAGTCTTCAGGCATGGGAAGGTTAAGTGAGAAAGCTGGTGAGAAAGTACTTGAGAAGCTTCAAGTTAAGAACACTCAGTGAAAAGATTGATTTTGAAAAGGTTTCTAAATCACCTTCTCACCTTAAATTAGAAAGCTGATGTGTCTAAGAAAAGGACAAAATAACGGTCACCTACCACCAGCAAAGACAACTATCTTTGGTTGTGCCCAACAGTCATATTTTAAAGCCTATAAAAGAGATCAAGCTTGAAGATGTCTAGAGAACTTTGCTAAAAATTTTTCTGACAAGCCAACAAGAGTTGAACCTTCTCACTTGTACCTACCTAAACCTGATATATGTAAATCCATCAGTAGGTGTTGTTACTGATTTATATAAGTATTCATATCCACTTCTAGAGTGATTTCGTGAACTAGACAACTTAAATAAACACTTCTCTTTATCTTTGATTCTACCTTATAATGAGTGAGCTTGTGAGGTTGTCCAAGCCACTTGAATCTGAGTTTGTTGGCCTGGAGAGACTGTTAAAGAATACTTGGAGTTAGCATGGAGAGATTGTTAAAAAATACTTAGAGTCAGCCTGAAGAGATTATTGTCAAGAATACTTCTAAATAAGCCTGGAGAGGCTTGGTTGATTAAAGAATACTTACATAATGGAAATCCTAGTGTTCTACTAGGTACTAGACGTAGCCCCACATGGTTTAGGGGTGAACCAATATAAATCTTTGTGTAAAACTTCTTTCCCTCATCTCTTAAAGTTTCAATTTATTTAGTATCTGTTAAAGATCTTTTAAACAAAATCAAAAACTATTTTCAGAAGGTATACTGAAACAAGTTTTTAAAAGGAACTTAATCACCAACTTCAAACCATCTTTATAAGTACTATTAAAGCAATCTCACTTGTCAAATGTTCTTCTCAATCTTTATCATCTTATAGAATACGGTTTTAATTGTGAGAAGGTTGTTTAAACTCAACCACCAAACTCTTTCACTAACCTTTTCCCCTCACTCTGATATCTATTGGCTTAATCTTCTCACCTCTATGTTTAACCTACTTGAGAAAGTAGTAAAAAGGTAGAAATTTTTAGGAAAAAAGTAATACAATTCAACCTCCCTTATTATGTTACTGCCAACTTTATAGTCCCCAGCAAGAAACTAGGATTTTGTATTACCACGAGTAATCTTTCTTCAACCTTAGCTTCTCCAAGCTAGATTACAAATAGTCTTTGATTCACCCTAGCCTCTTCAAGCTATATTCTCATAAAAATCACTAATGGATTAGGTTACAAAAAGAAAGAATAAGTTTGTGTTTCTCTCAACACTCAAAGAGTGGATTTAAACAATTGAATTCTGATTTATTTGACACTCAAGGAGTGGATTTAAGCAGTTACAAACTTAAGAGAAGTAGTTTGTCTTCTAAAAAAATGATTAGAAGAAGATTTACAGTAGAGAAACTTTGTTCATAAGTGAGAATAAGTGTGTAGAAACTTGATCAAAAGTTTGGCAGAATAATAGTTCATTTCATGTCTTCAAACTTCCAACCTTCTTGAATTTATAGAACTTCAGAAACTAGCCTTTTGATCTTCAATGGTTACTGTTATGAGAACAATTACCATTTTCTTATCTTGTAGCAGTCACTCAATTTTTCCTTAAAGATTTTTGTCTTTTTCTAGTGATAGACAGAAGTTTCAAACTTTTGAAGCTTTCTAACTTTGACTTTGCTATTTTTGTACATTGGTTGTCTTCTGAATGTTGTATGCATCAAAGAGATTGCTTCTTCTAATAACTATTTCTTTTGATATTTTAATCTTCTAATGAAGGTGTCTTCTAAACATTTGCTACTAAAAAGCTTATCTTCTAATGAAGGTGTCTTCTAAACATTTGCTTCTGAAAAGCTTGTCTTTTGAATTTTTTTTCTTTTGAAGAAGATGTTTTCAAAACATTTGTCTTCTGATGAGCTTGTCTTCTGATGGACTTGATGAGTTTGAGCAAGTTTACATCTTAAGTTCTTTTCATATTAAGTCCTTTATAAAGATTTTGCACAAAGATTTCTTGTTGTAAGGACTTCTTCAGAAATTGCTTGAAGATTTTGATTCTCTTGAGACTTTCTCAAAGTGAACTTAAGTTATTCACTAAGATTAGCATTGATAGTCCAAGAATCTTCTCAACTGTACTTTTATTCACTTAGATGAAATATTAGTAACATAAGATTCTAAGTTTAAGTTTGTTAATCATCAAAACTCAAAAAGTTCTAGAGAACCTCAGTAAGATTAGATGCTTCTAAAGGGCCTTGGAGCTTACAGTTACTAGAGCTATAGACCATAATATGAATAGGTTACCAGCCTCCTCCAGAGAAGTGGGTCAAGCTTAATACAAATGGATCTTTCTATTGGCAGCACAATTTCGTTGTGTGGTGGTATCCTTGGAGGCCTTCGTGGCAAGTTCCTAGCTGCTTTCTCTTGCAACCTTGGATCTTATTCCATTAACCAAGCTGAAATTTTGGGAGTTCTTCATGGATTGAAGCTGACTAAGTCTCACAATTTTCACCCGCCTTATAGTGGAATCAGATTCCCTCTTTGCGATCAACACCATTGTGGAAGGTTGTGAAGAGGAAAATGCTTGTGCCACTCTAGTCCACAGTATTTAGGAGATGGTGAGACATGGCTTTGATATCTAGTGGAAGCATATTTACTGTGAAGGGAATAGTTGTAGCTGATGCTTTAGCAAATAATGGTTACGAGTTAGAGGTTGGTTGCTACACTTTCTTGAGTATTCCTAGTTTCTTATGTGTAGCTTTTCTTTCAAATCTTTCAAGGACCACCCTCTATAGGGTTGCTAGGGTTTAGTGTTCGCCTTTTGGGTCTTTGACCTTGTTGTTCTACCAAAAAATTGTTAATTATTTATTTTATAAAAAAACAAGATTCATTCTTTATTTACTTTCTTTATATATTTTATTTTTGTTTATCTAACATGTTATTTCTTCAATTTCATTATCATTTTCCTATCATTTCATTAATTGTTTTTTATCTTTTTTATTACATTTTACTTAAATAAATTAAAATTTATTCCTTCATTTTTGTATACACGTGTAATTTTTTTCTCTAAAATTCATGAAAATAATATCAAGAGTCATAAAAAGCTAACTGTATATTCAAGGGAAATATATAAAATATTGGCTAAATCTGTACTTACACCCTTTTATTTTGGGTCAAGTTTAGATTAGACCTTAGGGTTTCTTTTTGGTACAATGGTAGCACTAAAGTTTGAACCTATGACCTCATATAAATTACCCAAGTCCCTCATCACTAGCCCAATCATAGTAGCTTAGATCTTAGGGTTTAAAAAGGTGCAAATGACCCTTTTGAACTTCACACTTTGAGTGCCAAACCCCTTATATCAAACAAACTAATAAAAATCTACTAAAAATATCCTTGCACATGACTTCATTAAAATTTATTTTAACCTCCGATAACATCATAATTAAGTAAAGAAAAATCATAGTTAAGTGAAAATATAACAGAAATTCATTTTTGACATCGTATCACTAGGGATTGGTCATCTACACTTTAGTACTTATCTTACCTTGTTTTTAATTTTCTATTTCTTACTTTTCTTATATATTCTTCGTGTAAGTGTATAACTGAGGATGAATACATGTCACCGCTTAAGCAGTTGGATGTTTAGATTATTCATTGTTTTTAGACTATTGAGGACACTTAGCACGAGCATACTGGCCATTTAGATAGGATTGATGCGAGACTTGCTCTCATGCTCCTTTCATCATCATTATATCGACCTCACCACCCTTAGTGTTTCTAATGTTTTATTCACTTGACTTTGATTTTTGGTTATGTTTGTGTTGAACATCGTGTGCTACTTTATTTTGTACAATTGAGTTGTATCTACAGACACATTTATGCACTGTACATGATGTGGTACTTGACATTATATTGTTTTCTATGTTCACTATCATATATGTTTCTATTTCTTGGTATATTATATGTTTGAGCTAAATTGTATGTGATAGCAACATTGTGGACAACGAGGAGTTTAAATGTGGGTGTGCGGTATATAACTTGCGAATATTTTAGGGTGTGCTAATTTAATTTAATAAGCATGTTAATTGAAGTACGAAATGCGAAGTTTTTTTTATGCATGTTTGTTTATTTTTATTTTCCTCTCTTAGTGTTTAATGAGTGATAACTCTATGAAATAAAGTAATTATGTCCTACTTTTGTACTTAAATGTATGCTAAGTCATTGATTTATTTAGAAATTGGCAAAGTTTGTGAAGTTATTTGAATGTCTTAAATTCCATGTACTTTAATGTTGAATATGCTTGATTTAATATTAAATTGGTTTAATTATGTACCATTCATCTTTGGTATCTAATTGGAGTATATTTTGATATTGAAATGTAGGTTGATGACCGAGTGCCAAGAATGAAATGAATCAAGCCAAGTCAAGAAGATAAGGAAGTCAATTTTAGAGTCTTACCAACCTTTCTAGACTAAATGGAGTGAGTTTAAAGATGTAGACCTCCAACTATAACAAGATTGGAGTCAATGGAAAGATAAAAGATATATCTACAACTTTTATATTGACCACTTTCCTTGATTCCCCCCGGTTGAGTATTTAAACCTTAATGGAACTTTGGGCCAAATTAGTGAATCAACATTTTGACTCTATTGCGGTATTTTGATCATAATGGAAGCTAAAGACTTTGTTTTAGGATTTAGTGGCATTGAAAAGATAAGAGAAAGCCTTACAACTTTGGTGAATATCTTGAAGTTTAATTATAAGGTTCAAAGGGCCAAAAATGGTGCCTAGGCACAAGGTTTAATGCATATAGGTGTGGCATTGTCAGAATGATGCATTATCAGGGACCTGGGAGCACCACATCTAGGCATGGAATCTCGTACGTTAGGCGTGATGTGTGCAATAGGCCCATAAGTTTTCGCCCTTTTACTCCCATTTTCACACCCATTTTTTGGGGCACTTGTTTTCCTAATTTTAGAGAGTGAGGCTTTGAGTTTCTTGTGAGGGCTTCTAGAAAGAGAAGCAAGGATTCAAGAAGAGGGCTAGAGATCAAGGCTCAACAATCATCAATCTAGTTCTTTCTTTCCCTTTCTCTTGTTTTCTTCTTAATGATTTTGTTTGTTTCTCTAATTTGTGAAGATTTTAATATGATGATGTTCTAACCATCTTTCAAGGGTTCCATTTGAAATTTCTGTGTAATTTGAGTTGTTTGCAATTGTTCTTACTCTTTATTAATGAAATGATTTTATTTATCCATCTCTACTTTTAATGATTGCATTCCATTAGCTACCAAGTGTTTGATATGGGAACCTTAAGGAACTAGACATAGGAAATTAGATATTTGACACTAGATTTAGATAATGCATGTTCATTTTCATCTAATTGTGTGAGTGAAGTGACTCGCTATTAGGATAGACATATTCCTCTTAGCCATGCATAATAATTGTTTGAGGCTTGTTCTTAATGAGTATCTTGGTCCAATTCACATAGAAATATAATGTTTTGGGCAAGTGAAGCATTTTTACATGACCTATACAAAGGCTTATAAATAATTAAGTGCCTTGAGAGGTAAAACTAACTCAATGATAATTTGTAATAAATGAATGCATAACTTTAAAATTCCAATGAAGTAGTAAGGGATAATGGACCCTAGGCTTGAAATTCAATGCTTCTCAATCTTTTATTTAGTGTTTTTTGTTGTTTATTTGTCTTGTTTTCTTTGTTAATTTTCTTCTTCATTGTTTTGTTGCTTGGATAAATATTAAGGAGTAATTAGTTAGTAATTAGTACATAATTAACACAATCCCTATGGAGACGATACTCATAACTCATCATTTATATTACTTTTCAACCTGTGCTCTTGCGGCTTGCATCAATAGTGAGTCAGCTTAAGTGTCTCCTCAAGTTTGGAACATTTATTGAGTCAGGTTAGTGTTTCTTTTATGCATATTTAATCTCATTACAAACTTGATAAAGACCAGTAATATGAGTAACTTTGTTGTCTGACCTCCTTGCAATATTTTGAGAATATTTTGAACTACAAAAGTCTAAAAAAATGTCATTTTGGTGGCAATGAAAAGTTAAGACATAGGGCTATAACTTTAATGATTACCATTTTTCTTAATTCTCTCATCTGGACCATGAAAGTTACAAAAACAAGATGACAGTGCTAATGTTGTCACACACCAGTGATTACACGACTAGATCAGACGACCGTGTGATCTAGGCACATGGTTTTAGATGTTAATTTAAGTTGGGCTTGGGTCAATATAGTTCTTGAACAATTCTTAGGGCTTCACCTTTATAAATTGAGATGCAATCATTTCCTATTTAAGCAATATGAAGCCACATGACTATGATATGCTAGGAGTCATTCCAATGAGAAAGAAAGTGAGATGGGATAGAAAGAGCAATCATCTTGAAATCTTTCGTTGTCATATCCAAGAAGCAATAGTTTTGTAGCATCAAAGATTGAAGGCCAAGTGAAGAGATTTAAGATGACAGACCAAACCTAATCTTACTACTCTTTTCTTTTCTTGAATTTTTGTCTGTGTTCTTATTGGTGTATCTATGTTTTTCCTAACTATGCTCGACTATATCTATTTTGGTTAAGGGAATGTTAAAGCCCTAGAATTGACTTTGTTTGTTCGATGTAGATACTACTTCCCCTCGTAAATTGAGATTGTTTGTGTTATACTACTTTTAGTATTTGTAATTTATGTTTTGATGTGTTTGGAAATGTAGCTAGACAAGATCTTTGCATGTCTTTACTATTAGTTTAAGAATTCGCTAACTGATATACCTTGAGTTTTTCTAACCCAGGTTGGAAATCAAAGATAAGAGATAAGGGCGTTCGTGAATTGAATTGCATCGATTTTGTGATGAAAACTCAATTGATCCAATCCAATTTATTATTTAGTGTAGAGAACCAATCGGGTTGGTTTAAGTTTCAAAATCGATCCAATCTTAATTTAGATTGAATCAGTTTAATCGGTTTTTAGTAAAAAAATTTAAATAAAAATAAGCCTTGAATTTTGTGAGCTAAAAGTAACTCAACCCATCAAAAAGAAAAAGAAAAATAAAAAGGAAAATAAAAAATAAAAAATAAAAATAGCTCATTTAACATGCATAAAACAATATTTGATTAGAAGCGACACATAGATTGAGAGAAATGTGAGAGAAATTAAAGTTAATATGGACAAAACTATAAATACAATAATAAATAATAATATCATATAATATTAATTAGTTTGGACTAGATTAGATTGTTTTGAAAATTAAAATCGAAAATCGATATATATATTCGATTTTCAAAAAATCAAACAAAAAAGAATTAAATTTATTCGATTTTAATTAGATTTTGATTTTTTGGTTCTGTGAACACCTCATTTTAACTGAGCCATTTTTCAAATTTTTATTTTGAAAAAAAAAAAAAAAAATCAAAAAATTCTAAAAAACTAAAAAATTTAAAAATCTTTTTAAAAAAAAAGAAGAAGGAGGAGGACCATGAGTCAACGAGGGTAGGTGTAAGAGAAAATTGAAAGGATATGCTTTTTATTGGTATAGCATAATTTGTTTCCTTTTAAAATAAAATGGTAACTTAAAAGGAAATAAATAATAGTAATTTAAGTAGTGACTTGTTAGGATATTTTTTGAAATCAATTAGCATCAATATTGATTGCACTTTTAATAGAAAATAAGGTTGTCTACATTTGTTCTATAAATTATACCTCACTCTAGATAGGCCATGGACCTTTACCCTAGCCATCTTCTTCCATCCTATAGTAATAGTTGCCACCCCAAAATTTCCCCTTTCTAAACTAGTTTAGCAGCTGCTACCCCATTCACACTCAATCCCACGACAAAGCCATAAAATAATTTAGCAAAAATACCCTAACCATCTTCTCAGCCAGCAAAGTGAATCATCCAAAGGTCAGAAAACTTCTATCTCCACCTTCATCCTTCATCACTATTAACCATCATACCGAAGCCTCACCCTTTAAACCAAACATAACACCATATTCATTCACAAAAGCAACAATCGTAACAATCATTTGGCATCAAACCACTATGAAACAATCATCACTACAAAACCTTTGTGAGCCACCATGTCCTCACCACCAACCACATTCTTTACCATAGACTAGCACCTTCCTCTAACTAGAAGCAACACGGACCACCACATACCATTACCTCAACCAACCACTGCTCATAAATGTAACATCTTACTCTAAATATCAATATAGTATATAAATCTAATAGAGTAACATGTTACTAATAATTTCTAATATTATCCTTATCTTGTGTAAACTGTAAAATTACATAGTTTTGAGGATTACATCATTAATTAAAACATACAAAACTTCTAACTTAGGCACTTATTTTTCTAAAAATTGAGGCTGACAAAAGAAGCGTTCTTAAGGTGCCACTAATTACAAAACTAAATTAATCTCCAATCTCCCAGTTTGTAAACTTGCTTTACATGAATACTATCAGAAAATTCTTTCATTCGATCTTATCTGAAAAATATACACCACAAAAAGGGATGAGATATAATCTCAGTAGGAAAATAGCAAAAACAACTATATATTTTACCCTTTACAATTCTCTATTTCTAAAACCATGTTACAAAGTCCACAAATTAAAAATAACAAGTAAAACATTATTTAAAAAAAATAAATAAATTGGATGAGTAGTAAATAATACAATATTTAAAATATAAAAGTACGTAAGTCCAGTATAAGAGTAAGTAATTTCAAAATAATGAATCAATAATGAATGAGTAAGTAACTCAAATAAAATAAAGGAGTGATAAATCTCAAAATTCCTCTTCTCATCATTAATCAACATTTTTCATTTCATCATCTCTTCATCATTTATCATTATCAACATCATCGTCATCTTATTAACATCATTATCTTTCTTTTCAACGTCGTCTTTATCAGTGTCATCTCATTTCAATACTCTCAATCAAATGTACATCTTTCTCTATGACAATGAGGCATCCCTCAAAGTCCTTTGATTATGACCATAATAATCTCTAATCAGGGTGTCTCCCAATAATCTCTAATCATGGTCATAATTATCTCTAGTTGAGGAATTCCACATCTCTTTATGACAATAAGGCATCCCTCAAAGTCCTCTGATTATGACAACAATAATCTATAATCAGGGCGTCCCCCAATAATCTTTAATCATGACCACAATATTTCTCATCTGAGGAATCCCCAATAATCACTTGATAAAGAGGTGTCCCTCAATGTCCTCTGATCATGGCCATAATAATCTTGAATTAGGGCGTCCCTCAATAATCTCTAATTATGGCCACGATATCTCTTTGCACATTGATTCACTTTTATCCATGGGATGATATTTCAAAAATACTTTCTCCGTAGAGCGACATTTAACTTAAAAATAAACTTGTATTAAAACAGGTATCACTATAGTAGTATATAGTAAAAATAAGAATATTGATAAAAAAACGTTAATAATAATTAATAATTAACATATCCAATATAAAAAATAGTATAAAATAACTCATAATAAAATTAAATAAATGAAAGATTGATAAAAAGAGTTAAAAGAATAGCTCATAAGTGATTAATTATATTTAAAATCTCATTTCTAAAGCTTTTCTGTCAAAATTGTTATCAGAATATCATAATCATTATTAGAATAACAAAGTCGTTATCAGAATAATAAAAATGTTATCAGAATAACAAAGTCATTATTAGAATAACAAAATCATTATTAGAATAACAATCTTATTTTTATTTGAATAACAAAAGTGTTATTTGAATAAAAGCTTCTAAAAATAACTTTTGAAGTGTTTTAACAGGCTTTATTCGAATAACACAAGTGTTATTCGAATAAAGTGGTCAAAAATCACTGTTCAGAAGCATTTTAACATACTTTATTTGAATAACATTATTGTTTTTGAATAAAACAGTCGAAAATGCAATTTCTGAAGTGCTTTAACATGGTTTATTCGAATAAAATCAAGTTTATTCGAATAAACCCATCAAAATCACATTTTGCAGATATCGATACGTTACTGTTTCATTGAACCAAAAATAGAGCAAATAAGTTTGAAAGCAAAGTAATGGACTGGAAAGTATGGGTAGAAGAAATAGAGACAAAAGGATGGTGTTTTTAGTAATTCCTACATATTTTTAGAATTGAAATTTGATGAAAAGTGGCTGATGTTTAGTTGGAAATAGAGAAGGTGAGTTGCTGAAAATATAGAGAGGTTAGTTTCGTTAGTTGTGTGATTGTTTTTTGATGAGAATGAAGGAGGGAGGGAGGTATTTATAGAGCAAAAATCTCTCACCATAATCATAGCTTCATATCTGATTTTCACCCGAAATTGACACTTGTCCCAGCTGATCTTATGTGCTTAGCTCATCTATATTTAATGGTAGGACACTTGTTCCTTCTTGGCTATGATTGGCTTCATAAGTTGCCTCTTGTTCCAATCATTTTTTGGCATTTGTCACCCACAATCATTGTTTCCTAATCAAAACTTGATACATTCTTCTGCCAATCATTATTTCCTTGGCCACAACGACACTTGGCTCTTAATCATTTCACTTGTCTTACTTCATTAATTCTTGTCTCATCTTCTAGTTCCATTGGAACTAGTTGGGTTGAAGAGCTAAGGGTGGAGAAAACTAAGTTTTCATTTATGGTTTCATGCAACGTATCATCTATTTTTTAGATATTTTACTACTTTATTTGAATAAAATTATTTTTATTCGAATAAAGTGACATATTAACACCTGTGTATTTGCTCATCAACTCTTTTATTCGAATAACATACATTCGATTTGAATAAAGTGTTATGTTTCCTCTTTTATATTCGCACAGTAACACTTTATTCAAATAACTATTTGGTTATTCGAATAATATGTCTTATTTTCATATATATATATATATATATATATATATATATATATATATATATATATATATATATATATATAGGTGTTGAGTTGAGTGAAAAAGAGCTTATGATGGTGGAACAATGGTGTAAGGGATGGTGGACATGGTTATTGTAACATCATATATATGATGTTACAATAACCATGTCCACCATCCCTTACACCATTGTTCCACCATCATAAGCTCTTTTTTCACTCAACTCAACACCTATACACACCTAAGAAAACAACCATGAAAGTCCCCCATGGTTACCTATTATCCATCATCCTATGAGATCTTAACCACTTACATCTCAATCGAAAGTCATATCGCCTCACTATCATCGAGCAACTAGCATGCAAGCCATCACTGTGTAGTGACCAAGCAAAAACGTAGAATTACCATTGTTTCCTCTCTCCCTGCAACCACAACAACTTGACCATAGTGAAATAGTCACCTAGCGACAGAGAACCAGAGAAGTGCACGATAAGAGACCCATACCAAAGACCCAACCGAGCTTTGCCATTTGAATTGCATCCGCCAAAGCTTTCATGCACATATACACCACTATCTCAACTGTTCACTTTCACTGCGAAGTTCATTCTTCCATTGCAATACCCTTTCCATTATAGTAGTAGCACCATTGACAATGCTCCTAGCAACACTTCCTTGCCCAAATAGCCTCTGTGCATCACCTTCCTACACCATTGCCCAAGTACTTATGCATTCATTACCATCAATGTATGTTACCAACAATTACGACACCTCCACATCAACTGCACCCAAACACCCCCTCCTTCACTTTCACGCACCCAACCACCTAAACACATAGCCAACACAGTCATCGAACCGTCATGGGGAGCCACTGCATCTCACCTTCAAGCAAACAACTTCGTCTTTAAAACCCACACGCATCACTATAGCAAATGCAAGCCCTGCACCCTTGTCAGGTCTCACCTTTGCTATCCAACCAGTACTTTGCCTACCTTTACAAACCATCATCAACAATAGAAGTGCCCTATTTTAGTTTCAATCACTCACGCCACACCTAGCAACCTAGCGAACCAACCCCCATAGCAACGCCACGAGTCCTTACAACGTCGTTCACATTCATTTTGTCAAGATAGAAGCATTTGGCTGGTACGCTCACTTCATCTTTCCTTTGGATTGTTATTTCCTTTTTATTATACTTTTTTTCTATTAGGTCAATTTGTATGGTTCCATTTGTTTATCTAGTCTAGTTCCTTAGTTGCCAAATTGGGTTGATGTTTTAAGTGAGAGTCTTAAATTTTTTACCTTGGCTAGGGTATCTCAATGGACTAAGGTTATTCTTGTTCTTTCTGTTGGACTAAGGTTTCCTTTTATGGTGTAGTTTTTATAAATTTAATTTGTAAAACTAAAAATAAAAAATAAATAAAAAAGAATAAAATACCTTGAGTTCCTTCTATTGACTTTATCTTATTTTATTTTATTATATTACATTTTTTTGCTTAATGGCTATGATATGGCTTTTGATTATTCACATGTCTCTTTACTTGAATTATTAATGCTTGCTAGTTTTGTTATGTTCTAGTGGATCAATTTTATAAATTTTTTTATCTTATTATTTATTTGATTAATGGGGCAAAATAGATATGTTTAAAGTTTTTAATTTGCACAACTAACCATCTTAGGACGAGTGTCTTAAAAGTGTTATGGGACTTATTTTCCACTCTTTCCTGTGCACAGTCGACTCCCAAACTCAATTTAGTTTCAAAGACCAATTTTTTAAGATTTTCTAATTTTCTTTATTAGATAAAATTGATAGCGACTTCATTTTAAATTTTTTGCGCCATCCCATTGTGATTATGGTCGCGACTGGTTCTATTTTCAATTTGCATTGGATTTGAACACCCCTAATAATAGAGGAAGTCCTTATTATACATGGTATGGTATGGAACACAACATAAGTTAAATGTTCATTCTTCTAATAAATGTTACTTAGAATAACCTAATATTTTTCTCATATTAATATTGCATTAAGTTAAATCCAATAATGAACTAGGTTGTTTAGTAGTTAGAGATTAGATTGTGACTAGAACACATATCTAACAACAAACTAAGAAAAAATAGGGATAGATGGGATACAACATCACTATCTACGGTTATTAGTTTCAATTAGGGAATGAAAATCATATTGAAATCAAACAATCATAAAGTAGTATGTCTTATTCTATTGATAGTCTAGCAGTGGAAATTGACCCTTTAACTAAGTCTTGACTCTGATATCCTCTATCTCGTTTAACCAAGTTCTTAATTTTTTCTGTCTTGCTTAATTTTAGTTTTTTAGTTTCTTTGTTGTTTATATTGTTTACTTTTAATTGTTAAGTAAAACCCCATTGTGTTTGGTTTGGTAACTTCTACAATGTGCATACCATAATTTTATATGGAAATGACCCTTGCATATCACTAAGCTACAACTACACTATGACATGGCTATACTACAATTAATTAACAAGGTTTAATATTGGTGAAGATTTCAACGCAGTTGCCAAGATCTCACTATGTGGGTATTTGATAGATTACAATTTCTACATGTTTTTAGCATTTAATTAACATTATATTTGATCTTAATTATAATTAATTAATTCCTTTTATGTGAAATTATAATAATTCCTCTTTTTACATGATTTGGTGATTTTATTGTATAATTTCCATGAATTAGTCATTAGATTGCAAAGATTAGATTTGTTCTTATTTTATCCCGTGTTAAATATTGTTATTTTGGTAATATATCTTGTAACTAATATGATAGCTTTCTTAGTTGCTTCATAACTATAATTAATGAGATTTATTACAGTTGATTTGGATAGTGTCTCATTGATTTGGTTTTAATTTGTAGGGAAGTCAATTAACATAAAATAAGAGACACAAGCAGATTTAATTTGGGTAACTTTGTTGTATGATCTATGTGCTATAATTTAAGGATATATTAAGCTTCAAAAGTCTAAAATTTTATTATTCTCATGCATTGAAAATCTAAGTTGAAGAGCTACAACTCTCGTGTTGACCTCCTTGATTCTCACATTTAGAACACAAAAATAGTAGAACAAGACAAATTTACTAATCCTGTCGCACACACATGGCCAAATTTCTTGATTGTGTGATCTAAATATGTGGATTCTTATGCAGTTTTCATATGGGCTCGAGCCAAGACAATTGTGGACTAATTTTAATAGTTTCACATTCCCAAATAGAGTGATACTTGTTCCCTATTTAAATGATATTATGCCACAAAATAAAGAAGAGCGAAAGGGGGGCTAGATCGTGACTCAAGAGAGCATCATAAAGACACCGCCTTGAAATTTTTGTCGTCATACCCAAGAAGCAAGACACTCAAGGCATTGAAAATCGAAGACCAAGTGAAGATAATAAAGAAGATTGACTTATTCCTATCTTTCTACTTTTTTATCTCTTGAATTTCTATTTATGTTCTTAATGATTGTATTTATGATTTCCCTAACCATGCTTGACTATATCTATTTTGTTCAAAGGAGATGTCAAAGGCCTAGACTTGACTATGTTTGATATAGATATTATTTCCCTTTGTTAACTGAAATTTTTTGTGTTCTTCTGATTTTAGTGTTTATGATTCATGTTTTGATGTGTTTAGAACCGTAGTTAGACAAAATCTTGCATGTTTGTATTGCTAGTTTAGGAACTCGCTAACTGGTAGATCCTGAGTTTTCCTAACTTTCGTGGCAAATCAAGGATAAGTAGGGAGATCCTCATTACACTTGTTGTGGAACACAACATAAGTTGAATGCTCATTCTATTAGTCGATGTTGCTTAGAATAACCTAATATCATTTTCATCCTAATGCTGTCATAAATTGAATCTAGTAATGATCTCAGTTGTAGTGGTTAGAGAATAGGTTATAACTAGAACTCTTTGCCTAAAGATGAATTAAGGAAAAATAGGGAGTAGTAGAGCTAAAATCTCTCTATCTACGATTATTAGTTTCAATTAGGAAGTGGATAATAATATTGAAATCAAATAATTATAAGTGATATGTCTTATCCTGTCAATAGTTTAGTGGTGGAAATTGACCCTTTTAACCAGTTCTTATTCCTGATATGTTCTACCTTATTTATTAGGAAAAGTCCAATTTACTCGCTCTAACTTTCGGTCATGTACTTTAGTCCTGAAACTTTAAAAATGTGTAACATGATCTCTAAACTTTCTAACTTGTGTGTTTTAGTTCTTTTGTTTGATTTTTCGTTAAACTTGAATGTAAATTGTCACACTGAAATTGCGTGACCATTTTTTGTACCAAATTCCTTGATGAGAAAAGTTCAATTTACCCCCTCCAACTTAGGATCATGTGTACTTTGGCCCTAAAACTTCAAAAATGTGATTTTAGCATGACAATTTCTATGTTGCACGGTTTTGGAGTTTGAGGATCAAAGTGCATATGACCTTAAGTTGAAGGGGGTAAATTAGACTTTTTCCTTATTTAATTTATATTTTGCAATTTTAATTTCTTTATTATTCTTGTTATTTACTTTTAATTGTTAAGCAAACCCCCTTATACTTGGTTTTATAAGTTCTAATATGTATAGATCCAATCTTTTGCGGGAATGACCATTGCTCACTACTAAGCTATAACTACATTGTGGCATCACTACACTACAATTAATTGGAAAGGTGTAATCTGGTTGAATCCTTGGCTCATTGTTGGGATCACATCAAGTTTCTAACTTGTTACTGAGGATAATAATTAAATATCCACCATTTATAGTAACAAAGATAGCATATGAAGTACACAAGTAGGCAAAATTAAAATATATAGTAAAAAATGGTTCTTTGGTCCCTTAACTTATTTTTTATTTTCAATTTGGTATCATAACCTTTTTTATTTGTCAATTCGGTCCTTTAAGTTGAGAATTGTTAAACAAAGTGGTCCTCATTAGCGATTTCATTACCATAAGTAACAGGAATTTTGTATATGGCATAAACAACAGTGATGAGGTGCAAATGTGGTCATTAAGGGACCAAAATGAAAATAGAAAACAAGTTAAGGGATGAAAGTTTTTTTTTCCGCTAAAAAATATTATTCTTGCTTTCTCTCCCTCCCGTAGTAGAAATTAGTGATTAGGGTTTTCCCTCACTTGCTTTCCTTCCCTCTTCCAACAGAAGTTAGGACTTAACATTCCTTGACAATTGTTATAGAAATAAGGGAAATTGATTCATGATTGAGTGATTTAGTCATACAAATGCGAGGTACATTGATAGGGGTTTGGACACGAGGGTTACTAACAGTTGTCTATGGCGATTCATGGTGAGGTTTGCAATGTAAAGGGTATTTTATGTCATTCATTGGTTGTTGTTTGAGGTGTAGGGGTTGTTGTGTTTGTAGCCATGCAAAGGCTGGAAGGGATTAAAGCGATGATTGTTTAGATTATTGGTTGTTTCCTTTAGGTGAAAAAAGGGGTTGAATGTTTGGATCTCTAGTATTGGTGGGTTTTTGCGTGATGGCGGCTTGCATGGTGTCTTTACTACTACATGACATTGGTGTAAAAGGGATAAAGTGTGCGTTGCAAGAATTATTGTGTTTGGGTAAGTTGATGTGGTGCTAGGTTTCAAGGTTGTTATGTATGTTGGTAGTAGTCTTGATTCATAATTTGATGGCAATTTGATGATGGATTTTGGGTAGTTAAATTATGTGTATGTTTAAGGACTTGATCCTAGTTCCTTAAGAATTTGATTAGAGATATGTGTGTGTGTTGATTCATGGATAAATAGGTTTTAAATTTTTGATAATTATGGGTGGCAGGATAAATAGGGGAGAAAGGGAAAGTAGGGATAATAAATTTGGGAGAAAAAAATGTACTTTGATCCCTTAACTTATTTTTTGTTTTCATTTTGGTCCATTAACAGCCACATCGCCATTTGTACCATGTACAAAGGTTTCTTTAGTTTTGGTAGTGGAATCACTAATAATAACCACTTTGTTTAATGATTTTCAACCTAAAGGACCAAATTGACAAAAAAAAAAGGTTATGAGACCAAATTAAAAATACAAAATAAGTTAAGGGACTAAAGAACCCTTTTTTTTTCTATCTAAAATATAAGACTTTTGTAATCACATCTTCTCACATATATAAATACGATAATATCAACTCGAGTTTCTTCTTTTTTTTTTTGAATCTTTATTTAAGTCACTAAAATATGTTATCTTCTTTATTCATATGCCATGAACTTATTTTGAGTCAAGTAATATTGTTTATACAACATATACTTACATGAGAAGAACATAACAATCTCATGAGTAAGTAATGTGGGAATAGCACATAGGACAAAAGTTATTAACATTTATAATGGATGAATAGAACTAAGAGCATATCTTGCATGAGGTACTTATATATATATATATATATATATATATATATATATATATATATATATATATATATATATATATATATATATATATAGTTCATCAAATATCTAAGCTATGAAACACAACACAAAACAATGTGTCATCTATGAATTTTATTATCCTACATAAATCAACATGAAATCCTATATTGATAAACATTATCTAGCATTTAGAAGGTCTAACTTTTTTCAATTTTCATAAGATTGCTTATTCGATCATTGATAAAAGAGAGGGAATTGATAAAGGAAGCTACAAGTCTTAAATTTTGTGTTTCTATAGAATCTAAAAACCAACCTCTTCTTCCTAAGGCCTAAACTATGAATGGTAGAGACATTGTCATTTCAAAAATAAAAAATCATTCCAAATGCTTTAAATAAGACATTTTCAATTTCCGGTACTGAAAAACTTAGTTCATGTTTATATGGATATCTTTTCAGTCCTAAAAAAGGAATGCATGATACCTAATCAAACTAACCTCATAAATAGATATTAATGTGCACATCTTGAGTTATAGAAACCTAATTGATATGTTGTTTATTCCATTTGAAAACTAAGACATCAAAATATTCTTGGTTAAATTTTCAAAATTTTTACATGTCAAACATAGTCCCAATTCTCATTTAAAGACGAGTCAGTCTCTGCATAACTGGGATCCTAACGGTCTATATTATTGACTACATAACCTGAGTTGTAGAGGTCAATTTGACCTGGTACTAATGGCACTTAAAAGATAACATAAAACATTTTAAGTGATGAAAATTTTAAGAATTTAGGAGTTCCAAGGAAAACCCAGTTTGCAATTGAAAGTGTAACTGAATCTACATAATTGCCTTTCTTAACAACTTATATTCTTAGTTGCATATATTGGGCCAAAAGAATTCAAATCACTTGCTTCTTTTTGCAATTTAAAGCTTAAAAGTATTGCAACTAACTATATAAATTTCATTTGTTTTGCTCATTGCATGTGTTCCCAATAGAAAGGTCAAGTTAGGTCATTTATTGTATAACAGATGTTATTATGGCAGAAAAATAACTTGGTTCCATGAGCTCCAATGAAGGTTCAACTGACCTCATATTTATATGGAAAATTGTGGTCAAGTGTTTTGATTTCTTAAGACAAAGCTTATGATGTTAAAGAATATTAGGGATGTATAGTTACATTAACCTTTCAAAGGCAGATAATACCAAATCTATACCTATGCTTCACAGTCTAGGTTAGGAGATTAAAGTTTTCTTGAAATATATAATCATGAGTATTCCTCATTTCTATTCTGAGAAAAGGGTATCTTAGGCCTTATTTTCATGTTCAGTAATTTTCTTCACAATCGTACAAGATGGTGGACTAAAAAGAATACCTTCAAATAAAATCCTTAGAACACAAGTAACAAATTCCAACCCCCTACCCTCCAAATCAGCAATCCTTTTCAATTTCTAAGCTTCCAAAATAGTGTTAGCTAATTCACATTACAAGTTATTACAAGATTTCCTCAGGATCTATGGGTGAATCTTAGCTTCTAAGTCATGTTTCAATGAGTGACACTGTAAGAGGAACAATGTGACACTTTTGATGAGAACATTTGTATGTTAAAATTGAAGCCTCACACAAAGGACTTATTTTGACCCAAATTAGAGATAGTTATAATGTTTTTTGTCCAATTAGACCAAAGATTAAATTGTTGAGGTTTAAATTTGTTTATTCTTTCAAAATTAGTATACATGTCAATATATTTTCCTTCGAAAGCCATGCTATCATGTGAATTCAATTATGACTTTATCCAAATAAATGAAGTCTTGAAAACTAAAATCATATGAATAAAATATCGATTACATTTTATTGACATTACTTATAATTTCGTACTTAACATGTCAATAATAGGCCTATAAGCAGATGTTGGGAGAATGATAAAAAAATTTATTATGGCACATGTGTTATAAATTTGCACACATCATTATGTAACATGTGGCAATACTAAGACTGCTAAGAAGGTGCCAAGTGGATGCTAAGTCTACTAGTCGTCAATGCTGAGACTATCGAGTAAAGGCAATACTGTTGTTGCCTAAGTGTCGAAGGGAAATTGCTTAAGTGTTGTCATAATCTACTAAGTGGAGAAGCAATATTTGATATTACTAAAGTTTCTCATTGAAATAGCACTGATGTTATTTCATGATCTTTGATAATACTAATGCAATCAAGAAGAAAAAAGATAGTAATACAGATGTTATCATGAGGTTGACACCCTCTCAGTTAGGTCAACCAGAAGTCAATTGAGTTTGGAGCTAAAGGGTGCATAGCAGTAGTATTGACATTGTTGTAGATAACTCCAAAATTAACTAAGTCCTTGGAACCTAATTTGCAATGTTGCATAGTGACAACACTGATATTTTCAACAAAGTTCACATCAAGGCTTGGTTTAATGAAGCATGTTACATGAATGTGACCTACTAGAAGATCTTGGGATACATAACATTAGCTGCCCATGATGGAGAAGTTGTCTCCATTACATCCATTCAGATGCATGAAGTGCAATACGTACAAATCATCTAAAGTAGTACACTGATGGAGTAACTGCTAGATACACGTAGCGCAATCGCAAGAGGCATTAGATTTCTACAAAATCATTGTATCCTGAGACCGGTTACTACTTTTTATCTATAAATAGGGAGTTCAGGTAATATTTAAAAAGTCTTGAACATTCTACACTCCTCACCCGCAGCAAGAAAATGAGTTACTAGTGACCACCCTTTTCGTTTTCCTTTTGTAAATATGAATTTTTCTTTACTTTTAGGAGTAGAAGTAACTCATACCTTGTTCATCAACTTGTACTTGGAATGACGCTGTAAGTGTTTTCAAGTTCAATTCAGTTATCTTTTTCAATACTTGTTATAGAATGACACATCCAGTACTTTTCTTTGATATTCAATCTATGCTCAACACGATCACACACTACTTTCTTTGAATGTCTAATCTTTATATTACAAATGCATGATCTGAACTTAATTTTGATAATCGAATAAAATAACAATGAAAATTAGATCCCTATTTCCTCTCGAACATAAAAGGGTCGACATTCAAAGTTTAGGCTATGATTTGATTCCGTAAACCATATTAAATGGTGAATAGTTTCCCATGAAACAACAGAAGATATAAAAGAATTGCATGCTCCTTAAACCCATACAATTGACACCCACTGATTAACATATAGACTATTTATTTGGTGCCAATCTGCAAGCCAAGGCTTGTGGAATAGGCAAGGATGGATCCATTTGTAAATGAGTGGGACACATGCTCCCACTTTACTTTGGAACTTTTTTTTGACCTTATATAA
This sequence comes from Ormosia emarginata, assembly GCA_029884605.1. NCBI lineage: Eukaryota > Viridiplantae > Streptophyta > Magnoliopsida > Fabales > Fabaceae > Ormosia > Ormosia emarginata. Next base: position 8,367,023 of record JAQQTP010000051.1, read on the forward strand.
GTATATGTCTTTTTTATTTTTTTATATGTGTAATTTTTGTTCTCATACTTCCACTTCTAAATATGTTATTTTTGTTGAATAATTATTTGGTTACATACATTGAGAGAAAAATGTTTAATAATAATAATAAAAAAAATTATTTAGTATTTTCAAAATATAAAAATGTGAAAAGAATAATTATAAATTGATCTTTTATAATTTTATATTAATATATTTTTTAATATATAAATATAATTATTGAATTTTTTTTTATGTTTCTGTATTAATAGTATTATCTTTACCTTCACTACCTAAAATTTCTGGATCTATATGAAAATAGGTGGAAACAATTCACTTGCAAGAAACTGTTTACCACCCCTTCTCGGGCACCAAGGCCTGTGAAGAAGGTAAAGGTAGAGGGATCCCCTTTACAACCAGATAAATGTACACGGAAGTCCACTCCTCAAGTCATCCATAGACAAAGCAAGACACCAAGCATCAAGGGTGTTCGCAAGGGTAATGAATTCATATTGCCAAGGGCAAGGTACTGAATTAAATACGTCTTCAATATCTTCTTTTTAGATGATATTATGTTGGCTTCCTTTCATAATGCAAATATTATGTTGATAATTCTATCTAACTTAACTGAAAGGCACCGTCTCCAATTAATTAGACATCAAGTATTGCCAAATATTTTTAGATGATACAAATATAGATATCAAATTAGAGTCCATGTATTACAAAGTTATTAACCTGGTGTGACACGCACACTATATTTGTTATGCCATAAATTGTACTCAAAATGGTAGTATATGGGATCCTACTTTAGACCTACAACCGAAATGGATCTCACTAAGGAAGAGTCACATACGGCTGCATATGTCTTCGGCATTGACTTGGAATCAAGGTACGTACCAGTAGTGGATATTGATTAATCAGAAGGATAGTAAAATCTATATTATATATAATTGTCCTTATATAAATATATGTATTATTTTGGCAACATTCCATGAAGCTTATTTTCCAAAACAGGGAGATAACATTGGTGAGAGAAGATTTTCACTATCTAAGCCCAGGGAACGAAGTTCAATCGTATGTATTTTAAACACTGTTCGACACCTAATTTTCATAACAATATAGACATGACACATGCTAAAGCTAAATATTTATAAAATGGTAGATAATTGAACTCTTGGCAATGAAGACAACCTGGGAGCTGCAACAAATAGGCAGAGTTATAACATGGGCTTTGCCCCTATCCTTTGCTCTAATAACAATCAATTTTTAATTTCAAATATTAAAATTCAATGGTTACGGATTGAGAATGTAGCATAACTTGGCAAGCATTGGTATTGATAGGCAAATGTTCTTGAAGGTGTGTCAGTAGATAAAAGTATGGCCACATTTGTTGATAAGTGGATGCCTCCTAGCCCCATTGTCAAATATGTTAATACTAGTAATTTAATTTTTCCTAAACATATTCTACATGTAAAGACTAATTAAAGGGTTTTTTACCGGACAATGTTGATTTATGTTCCAATTCATAAGACTAGAACACATTGGTATTTGAAGGTAGTAAGTATGCAAGAGCAAGAGGTGTATAGATTGGATTCAAATGATACAGTTGCTTAACGGGTGACAAAGGCAACTGCCATGCAATCATTGGTAAAGACATTATGTGAAGCCTTGTAGTAAGATTTTTTTTTTTTTTAAAAAAATCTACTACTGCCAGACTTTGATCATGTGCGTTACATTTAGTGAAATGCAGTGTGCTTTGTTGGGAGCCATGCTGGCTCATGAGAACTTTCTTAGTGATGTCCATCCCGACACACATGATATGGGGTCATGGACACTTGTGGATGCAAAAGGCAATCCTAATTGCGGACACAGGTGATTAAAATAACTGCCATTAAATACAACAAATGAAGTAAGAATGGTACCTTAATAACTAGGAAACTTAACAATGGTATCAATAATCACTAGGAATACGAATTTCTGATGCAATGCACCCCCAAATTATTTACCTTCACCTTTACGGTTACACAGAAAAACCTTCCAAGTGTAACTTAAGTTGATGTCCTTCCATTATTGTAGTGTCAATTTGGCTGTGTGGGTCAAGGATTGGCTGGACATGGACTATGCATTCCAATTAAACCTCATAGGATTGGTAAAACTCCATACATTTCTATGAACAAATTATTCGTCCTATGGTTTTTACATATTTCTACTAATTTATCCATTTTGTGGCTGTTTTGATTGCAACTTCACGAAGAAGATGTCAGGATGAAGGCAACCTTGAAGTTGTTGCTAGGACCATTCAACCAAATAAACAAGATACTTGAGGCAAGAGTTGATGCCTATTCGAACAAAGTTAACCTGAAGGGTAAATCAGTTTGATAATGGGTTGTGTGTTTTTTTTTTGTGTGGATGGGAATGAATGGGTTTTTATAACAGATATATGTCAAACTATTGGCTTTTTTGGATTTTGTTGAACTTTCGTGGTCCTCATACCTAATTTGGGATGTACGGCGAGGGGATTAGACTTTAATATTTCTACTTCTATTCCGTATGCTTTAGGGGGATCCGGTGGGACTTAATGGCACAAGTGGATTGTATTTTGAATCGACTAAATGGCATACTAGAACTCTAGAAAGCTCCATCCAATATGCTAATATATATTATGAATGCTTGTATATCTTACAATGGAATTGGACCTTAGTTTACAAGCCCATGTTTCGTGATTTTACTTTAGGTCGACACCAGTCCATTAGGTCCATCAATATCTCTTTGTAAATGCCCAGTATGTTTCATTGGCCTCCTCAAAGTGAGCTTCTTAATTAGTGCCTCCAAATGGATCAAGCAATGTCTAAGTGGATAACCAAAAGTGTATAGAGCATAAACTACCACGAAAGAGGACTTAGTGGGGTTTGATTTTTTGTCTATAGTGCCTTTGTCCATTGTATTGTGTGGTGATTGGCTTCTTTGCATGGACAACCAAAAAAAATGAACTGCTTGATAATGTACTGTCATTAACAACTTTATAATAATCAAATGCCCAAATAACAACCAAAACAACCACATAGCATATAAATCAAATTTAATGAATCTCTACACATATTGACACATTGTTAAATTTTCAAAACTTAGACCTATTAGGTGTGGAAACTATGTTAATTCCAAATCATACAAGTTTGAGCAAAAGCATAATCATCACAGCATAGCTTGTCAGTCACTAATCTTAGGTCCAATTTACCCGATTCCTATAACTATTAAAGTGCCTTTTTAACATGTCCACATGCTCTACCCACTTCATAAAGTCACTTATCCTAAATTGCGCCAATCTCTTAGCCTCAGTATTATTGACCAATTGAAGATGTCCCTATGTATATATATATTTAATATAACCATATATATCATACATCAAAGTAAAAAGGGGCAACAAAAACGTTACAAAACCATAATAACAAGCAATCATCCTCTTAAATAAAAAATCAATGGTCCAGTCAAACCAAGTATGAAATTATACAAATTTCAACATCTTAGTCACATAACACAGATAATATACATGGACTGCTACATAAAATTCATTCTCAAATACTGCTCTCAGAACAGCCCGTTCTCCACATAGCTTGTTGTCAACACAATCCTAAGTTTGAGGCAAACAGTATACCTAGATGAGATGAGATTTATTTCTCAACAAATAACCAGAGATTACAAATAATTGTTAATACTGCAAAACTACGATAATACATTCACCTGTTCAAAAGCACGATTTTCCACCCCTTTCCAAAATGGAACTCCATATCCACAAGTCATGACTCTGTCCTTTCCCTTTCCCCATGGTAATGTGTACACAATGGACTACAATATGCTCTTTGGTCCTAATTGGGGGTCCTAAACCCTGCATTTTCCTTATCGATAACTGCTATTTCCTACGAATTCATTTTTCACAAAAAATAACGAATGACGTGATAATATAAAGTATTAACTGTTTTTTTTAACCAACCACTAAAAACAAGGAACAACTAAAACAGCATTCAAATGGTATTGGTTTTAATGATTCGTGTATCATGTCACGAATTCCATTCGTAGGAAATAGTATTTTCCTTAACTATTATTGTAACCAATCACATATACTTTGTTATCATCCCCAAAGGGTTCCCACAGTTGGCATAAATGAATAAAACATGTTTACTTTGCTATATGAGATTCATAATTCATACATTTTATTCATTGTGTGATCTCATAATCTTTAGAGTGTCCTCTCCCAACCCTCTAAGAATCTTAAAATGTAAACCCTGATAATGCTAAAACAACTCTAGTCAATGCCAACAGTAATTCAGGATATTTAACCTGTTATTGGTTCCAACATAGAACCATAATATTTAACCAAATGTTGTAACTATTTAGTAAAGAAGAATAATAGCATTATGTATCAACAGAAGTATTTACTCAACAAAACATGTATTAAAAGGAATTGTATTTTTATAAACCATATCTAATATATAACAAGTGATGTCCATATCCTTATTCTAGACGCTACTAATGTCATTGCCAAATCTTAATTCTCTTGCATTCAATCAATAACCCATGTCATAGCTGTCCTCCTCCTGCGAAATGTAATTATACTGCACAACCAATTATCATGCTGAGTTTAATAATAATAGAAGATTAATCTTTTACATTATAAAAAATATATATATAAATGCAACATATCTTACTAAGCATGATAAATTTTAAGTACTCAGTACAAAGATTTACCTCATCGAACCCTGACATGGAATCCCCAAACACTACACCAAAAAGCATTTTTAGCAGCAATAATAATTGCCACAAAAACTTTTACCAGCAATTAGGTATTAGACAGTGTATCCAGTGTTGATAAAGGTTTTCCAGGCAATTATAGCAAGTGCTGCAAGAGAACCCTTTAATTGCCGGTAAAAGTAAAGTAAAGGTTTATAGCGGTAATTATTTGCAGGCAACTTTCACAGTATTGTAGTCACCCCTCGCCAAGAAACTTGCAACAAGAGTCTGACTAGCTGCTCCCTGTGCATCTACAAAGAGGGATTTGATGTGCTATTGTGGCTAAGGGTCCTGGACGAGCAGCCATTGTTGTGCTCAATGTAATGGTCATTACAGCAGCTAAAGTTCTCCCTAGAAGGAAACCACCTGCGCAGAAAATTTGAATTGATAAAAGATTTTAGACTATAAATGTGAAACTTCACTGAAATGCACTAGTCCAAAATTCTCAAGTATTTAACATACAAAAATCTAAGCAAAAAGATATCAAGACTACAAAATTAAATAGGAATTATAGACTTACTGATTACAATGTACAAAGAAAAAAAAAGGGATATAGTTACGTCCTATGTTTCCGGTACATTCATTGTATATTATTGCTAAAAATGAATGATTACAAAATTAATTATCTTCCTACAGGCACATGCTGACATAAGACTTATTCAACTGTTACTATGTGATCTTGATTTAAGACTTTTTATCTTTTGTACCATACATAGATAATTATGTAGTAATACAAATCACACAAGCCCGTACTAAACACAAAAGTAACCATAAAAAACCTTTAGAAGCTGTTATTTGATTTAACAAGTACAATGTAATTATATTTGGTTAAATTGCCCATATGATTCGCTTTTTCCTTAGATGGTTCCCTACTGTCTTTACAAAGAAGATACACTTCCAAATCAATTCTTTCATAGTCATGCTTTTATACATAATCTGCAACAACTAGGATGTAAGTGAACCCTTATAATAATATTCAAATTATTTATAGCTTTTATAAAAGGACAGAAAAACATACAAAAATTTTAATTGCTGAAGAACTTGCTACCAAAACCTGAAACTTCAGATATACTAACAAAAAAAGAAAGCATTATGTAAATTAAGAATGCAAAAGAACTCAGGTTACCTCTTGTTCATGCATATGAAAAAGAACTCAGGTTGCCTAATATACTACCAAATATGGCCTTTGCATGATTATTTCACCACTAAAATAAAATCCAGCATTAAAACTGAAATAAATAGAACTTAGGTTACCTCTTGTTCACCCATATGAAAAAGAACAATCAATAAACAAAGCAAACGATGCAGCAATTAAATCCCAAGTTAGAAAATCTTCATTTACACCATATTCAGGTTACTTAAACCAGGCAAGCATTAGCAAGAGCCTTTGAGACAAACAAATCTGTGCAACATATCAATTCAATCACAGCACACTAGGGCCTAGGCAAAAATCAAAGTGGGGTTTTGCATTAGCTTCTTCCTATGGTTAAATCAGCAATTTTCTTCCAGCTTCATAGGTGCTCACTAGTGAACAATGACAAGTGCCATCCTTGACTTGTAACTCCATGTAAAACAAATCTCTGAAACAATCCTTAGTCCTACTCCTAAGTAAATCAATGTCATTCATAAGTTTTGAAAGCAATATTTTTTGAACTTTGAATCTCAACAGTATATGACTTGGCTCAGGCTCATAAAACCAACTCAATATAAAAGATTGTTAGTCACTTGGGCAGTGGATCTTGAGTAAAGCCCGAAACTATAAGGGTAAAGGTCTATATACGCCTGATACTTATCATTTTTCTGTCTCTTATAATACAGGAAATCGGCCTAGACTGAATAAATCTCACCAACACATGACACTTGTGTATCAATAAATCTCACCAAAGCCACAACCCATGTCTATTTGAAATTTTCTGATACAATAACAGAAATGATTAGAAAAATTGTATAGGGCTAAGGAAATAAAAACATGATCCAAACCTGAATATGAATGATTTAAAATTTTAATAAAAAAGGAAAATGGAAAAAATCCCAGTAATTCGTTGTGATAGAGCAAATACAAGAGCAGTTAAGGAACAGACGTGAACAATGACAAGTGCCATCCTTGATTTGTAATTCCACGTAAAACAAATCTCTGAAACAATCACTAGTGAAGAAGAGATGTTGACTCAAACATTTCATCAAACAACTTATCCACAATTATCGAGATACATTACATAGGATCAAATCAATGAAACAAAATCAGTCAAAGTAAATCGTAATCATACCCAGATGGAGATGAATACACAATAACCAAGCAACTCATACCATTTTTCAACTTACTTGTATACAAAAGATGAAGTATGAGAGTTACCGATGGAAGCCTCAGTTTCTCTTCCTCTTCATCCTTTCTGTGTGTTTGAGCCTGTGCGTCAATGAATACGAGTGCCTGTGAGGGCATTGATCAAGAAAAAGAGGTTGGCTTTGGTGAGAAATTGTGCCAATTCATGGATTTGGATCTTGAATTGAAATAAGGAAGGATTTTATTTTAAAGGAGAGAAGAGGTGAGGAGGAGAAAGAAGGTTTGAGAAGTGGTGAAGATGAGAGTGGGATGTAGGTTTTGGTGAAACTGATAGAGATGGTGGAAGAGGAAGAGGTAGAGAGGGAGACATTAAGAGCTAGAGTTTATGCACGCACAGCGTTGGATGATATGATGATGAAGGCAGAGACTTGTGGTGGCTCATGTCATTGTGGTGCACGATGATTCTGTGTATTTTGGGAAGTTAGACAAAAATTAATTTGGCTCACGGAGTGCTTAGGACAGAGTTGGACGAAAAGAAGGGAACTCAGGGAATGGAAACGAAAATGTTCATCTCACCTCAAAAATTGGATACATCAATTTTTACACTATATGTCACCTCATCAAATTATTGACTCAAACTTTCACCCGCTTATTTCATTTTCTTCTTCTGTTTTATTTCCCTCTCAAATTTTTACCACTTCTCTTTGTTACCCTCTCCTCTCCTTGTCCCCCTCTTCTCTTAAATCACCTGCTTCTTCATAATTGAGTCAAAGATAATCAGAGACCACATCTTCTATCGCCCATTGGTCGCTCCTCTATCGCGCGTACTAATTCTCGTCTTTTTCTCCGTCATTCCACCATTGTATTCTTCAATCATATCCTCCCTCTCGTCGAAAAAGTTGAGTTACCTCCTATAAACCCCATAAACCCCCAAATTTATTTCTCCCTCTACAATAGAAGCTAATTCCCACTACCTCTCACTCTCGCTGCCTCCATTCTCCCAAAACAGATAGCAACCCCTGTTTTCACTGGAACGAGGTGCAACGGAACCTCCTCTTGATAACCCACACCACCTTCCATCAACAGTGGCTGCTGACAGTTCTGAGATTCGGCTTCACAATGGTGTGACTGTAACTGTTGTCCCATAGGCATGCCATTTGAAGATTTTGTCATTATTTTATTCAAATTACTCAACTGAATCTATATGTCATTTTGTTTCTCTTATTTTATTTTATTTTATTTATTTATGTGTGTGAGTAAAATATTTTATTTTATTTTATTTTATTCTGAAATTGAGAGGTTGACATGGACAAAAATTAAGACTTGGTATAGCTTTTGACTTCTGTCTTATTTTTTGTCCATTTCAACTCAATCATGTTATACCTTGCTAATATACTGATACAAAAGTTTTGTTACTAATCAAAGAAAGGTTCTACATAATGCCTAGTTTCTGATTTAACAATGTAAATGTTTTTATACATAACTTTAGCCACACAAATTGTAATACCTCCCGTAAAATATCACATTTCTGATTAAAATCTGAAAATCATTTCATAAAGATTTTGAGTTTTAAAATATAGATTTTAAATTTTTTTTTTGCTGACAATATAAACTTACTTAAAATATAAGTAATTACAAAAAATAGACTGAACTAATTAATACACATATTTATTATACCACATAATATTTAACAACATTTAAAACATAACTTACAGACTCAAAACACAGTAACAAATCCAATGACGGGTCTTACTTAATAGCACGGTAACAATACTTGTAACACTCACCGTAGGGTGCCACATTTATGTTACTTTATTACCAAATTACCCCAAGTTATAAAATATGATGTTATAATAAAATACAAGTATAGCAACTAGTGTAACACTCACCGTAGTAAGGCTGGCATTTATGTTCTTTATTACCAAATTACCCAAGTTATAAAATATGATGTTATAATAAAATACAAATTGTAAATTTTTTTTTTTGATGACAATAAAATAAACTTAGTGGAAAATAAAACTATTATACATCATCACACATAATGTACATCATTATACATGTGATCATCACACGTAATTTACATCATTATACATATTACACTAGTCTTTGTCAGGTTTATTTATTACGCATTTCTTGAAACAACAAACACACTTAAATAATTATAGACATTATTTATATCGAGTTGAAAATACGCCAAGTTTAACTAAGTAGAAGACCCTCAGACGGGTCCTCCTCGGGTTTTTCGGCGGTAGAATCAGTTATGACGTAAAGTAGCCTACGAACGGTGTCGAAGCAAGACGACACTATCTTTGATTTCCGTTGGGACATAATTTCTAGTGTCCAACGATGTCGCTCGATATGCAACGAAAATTCAACATGAACAAAGATAGTCACACGAGAAAAATGGATCCCCACGATACATGACCCTACTAATACTAACGATCAGTGCCCTCGTAAATAAGTCCTCGCATTTCATCGGGACTTGTCCTCCATTCTCCAAGCTCCTCCGTGAAATTGTAAACGTACATATCCAGAAGAAACCGGCTCTTCACGTCATCTTGTCGAACTCTGCGGTTCACGATGTGAGAAGTAATTCCTCTTCTCCTTCTAAGTACCTTGAGTATCTTTCTCAACGTCTTCGCCCAATATAAATACAATATACTGAGATATACATATAAAGAGGTGAGATCACCTACGCTAATACTGGCAAAGATAATAAAGCATGTAGATAATACAAACAACATATTATACCAAAAATATCATATCATGCTCACAATTATGCCATCATCATAGTGTAAGAATAATAATTTCCATCATGCCACTATCATTGTTTAAATCACAAAATAATTACAGTAACACCATCACATAGATATAGATGCTTCGTTTCATGCGTACGCGCACGTAGACTAATGTCCTACTCCATGGAGCTAATACTCAAGTCGGAGAAATTGATCGAAAAGATTTGCCGGTACGTCAAGTGCCTCGGACCAAGTGCTATAATTTTATCTTTGCACATCTAACACATACACGATGACGGTCTTTTTATCGATCTCGATTAAGAATAGTGTCGGTCCGGATCATCGGTGTGTTGCATCGGTCTAACTCACGGTGCAGGAGAGCTACCAACTGCCCATTGCGAGCAACCCGCACCCCGATGCCCCCAAGGTCAACTAGTGACCTACACTACGCGTATCGCACCCACTCAAGAGGTGTACGTTTCTCCTAGACAATTAGCCATATACAGTCCATCGGACCATTTTCAATGCATGTGTTATGCACCAATTACCAACCAAAGGTAAATCACATAATTTCTCATACGAGGTTCAAATACTATTTTACGTTCATGTATTAATGCCAATTTCAGGCAAATTTCTCAATTTCCTGTACAATATTCGTATACTGATTTTAACTGTAAAGTTTACTGTATAATTAACAGCAAAAACACATTACCATGTTTTTCTCATTCGTAAAATATTTTTGTCACGTTTTCACGTAATTTTAATGATTTGTAACATTTTCTATTACGTTAAAAAAATCGCAGAACCATTTTCTACTGTATTCTAAATTGCGTAAAAATAATCTTTTATTTTTAAATCGCATAGCGATTTTTCTACAAGATTTCGATTGTGTAAAATATTTAAACGCTTTAAAAATCGCGTAGAAATATTTTAACTTTTTTTCAAATCGCGTAACTTAAAAATTACGTTTTTAAGTTACGTAAATCGCTTTTTCATCGTTTTTACCCTTCATAAAATATTTCTTAACTTTAAAAATATTATTTTGAACGTTTCTTATAAAAATATAATTTCTTACATTATTCTCTTCCTTTTCTCAATCAAAAATCTTTTCCGTAATATATTTTCTCAAAATCACTTTTTATTGATTTAACCTTACAAAAATCAGATTTAATTGATTTAATTACTATTTTCAAATTTTAAATTTCCTAACATTTTCCAAAACCCAATATTTAAATTCTACGTTAGTAATTTTAAGTTACAAACGTTTTCTTTTATATTTCTAAATCACTTTTTAAAAAAATTAATTCTCCTTTAAATAATTTAAAGTTCAACACTTTAAATCCCCTTTTTTGAAAATTCCACTTGACAACACTTTAATTCCTTTCCAAAATCCTTATTTGAAAATTCTTATATTTTATAACATCAAAACATTTTTTTTAAAATTATCAAAACCTTATAGATGGCCATTGGAACCATGAAATATTTTTCTTCTAACTTAAACAAATTTCATTCTTGTTTCTACACAAAATAAATTCATGCAAATATTACTCAAAACCGTGTGCACTCTTTTTGTAAAACAAACCCTTTTGTTTATTTTCTTTACTTCTCAATTTATTTGTATAAATATCATTTTTATGAACACTAAATTTGTTAGTGTCTTGGCTGAAATTTATTTTAGTTCAAGGACGAAAAATCAACTTCATTGTTCTTGAAAAATTTCAATAAAAACCCTAATCTTGGAAGCTCAAAACCGTGACCTCCTCCATGGCCTTTGGAGCCAAAATTTTGCTTATTTCAACATACATCATCATGCATATTATAAGCATACCATATAAGCAAATAAAAATTATACTAAGCATGCATACACAAGTAAATCATGCAAAGCATATCAAGCATAGGCAAAAATAATTTAAAGCACATAACACACACAAATTATTACATGACCATGGATAGGAATCCTCACATGGATTCACCATCCATCAAATATAAAACAATCTCTCACCACCATGCTTGGTTGGTGAGATGAATCTCCCTCTTACCTCTTGAAGAACCACCAAAAAGCTTGTTGATTTTGTGTTTTGAACAAGATCTCCACCAACATAAGTTTTTAAACATGAAACAAATACAAGAAAATTAGTATATCAAGCTTGAATAAGAAGAACCATGGATCAAATATGGTTTAGAACATGAAAAAGAAAAGAATAAATGAAGTTTTCTTACACTTCACCAACAAAAGCTCTAGAACTTGATCTTAGTAAAAGTCCTTCAAGATGGAAGAATTAGAACTTGGTGTGAACTACAAAAGTTCTTAGAATGATGAAAGGCTTCAAGAAACTAGGTTGTATGAAATTAAAAAGTGATGGAGGAGAGAATTGAAGTGCTTGGCCGAATGGTCTTCATTTGAGAGAGAATAGAGTTTGCTTGGGTTTGTTTTCTTGAAACTAAGTGAAATAGGTGTAGGTGTGATAAGGTGAAGTGAAAAAAATGAATTATTTGGCCTTTAAGACTATGCATGGCCGTAGCATGCATTGGAGAGAAATAGAAAGTGAAGTTTGAAGAACATAAGCATTAATGATCAATAGTAATTTGTCTTAACACTTGGCTATTTTCTTTATCCTTTTCCATCCTTTTTCTTTGGCCTAAGAACCTATTCTAAAATGGTCTCCCTTCTTCCTTGCTCCTTCAACCGTCCCCCCCTCATCATACACTCCAAAATGTGACAATTTGATAGCCATTTTTGTTTTTAGTCATTTTAGGTATTAATTAAAAGCATTATAGGTAGAAGACTTATTATGGACCATTGGATCTTTTATCTTTAAACCCTATCCCTTAGATGTGTCTCCAAAAATTAAAAGGTCAAGATTACACCTTCAAACTTTACATCCAAGGGTCCAAAATGGTTGTAATCATTTTTATGACCAATTCTCCACCATTGATCTAAATCCAAATCCAATGGTCATTAATGATCCATCTCCACCATTGATTAATTTTACATCCAAGGGTTGATAATGGTCATAGCCATTTATAAAATTAAATCCCTACCCTTGATTTAATTTCCATCCAACGGTTATAATTGATCCTATTTACTTTTAAGATCAAATCTCCACCGTTAATTAAATCAAGATTAATTCTCCAACGATAATTAAATTGATAGTGGATATCCAAACCACTAATGTTATCTTAACAGTATAGAATTTTATTTTTATCTTCTGTTTCTAACCTCACAAGTATATATATATATATATATATATATATATATATATATATATATATATATATATATATTTATTTGTATTTTTAATTAAATACAAGATCAAAAATACTGATAAAGGAAATTTTCTAAAAAAGCTGTTTAGGATTCGAGTTTAGTAAGATCCCTTGCTCTCCGTCTAAATAGTACAAATTTTTCTATTCGTAAAAAAAAAATTTTCATTTTGCGGGACCCACCTAGGCCCACGTATGGCCACTAGGCCCACATACACCTCGTGGGGCCCACAACACAGTAAAAATTCCAAAATCACACATAAAATCACAAAAATTAGAAAACGCACAAATATCAAATCAAATTACGTAAATTAATTAAGACTAAACAGTAAAAATTAATTTACATATATTTTTCTAGCCCTAAAAATTATTATTTTCTTGACACGAACAAATTACTCAAAACGATCAAATATACACAGAGAATATTCAAAATAACTTTACAGTACACAGAAATCACTAAACAGTAGAATTCTGTTAACTGTCAAAATTACTGTTTAATAAATTGAAAGTTTGGGGTGTTACAACTTTCCCCCTCTACAAAAGTTTCGTCCTCGAAACTTGATGAACTTGATTTCACATCCTCAGAATAAATAGGGATACTGTTCTTTTATCTTTTCTTCTAGTTCCCATGTATCTTCTTCGCTTACATCATCCCAAATAATTTTAACCAATGAAATTTCCTTACCTCGAAGTTGCTTTGTCTTTCGATCCTCAATCTTTACTGGAAAAGTTTCATAGGTTAAATTTTCCTTCAGCTGTACTGTGTCTATCTTGATAACATGAGTAGGATCAGAAATATATTTTCGTAATTGTGATACGTGAAATACATTGTGAAGATTTGACAGAAAAGGTGGTAATGCAATCCGATATGCCACCGGACCTACTCGACGTAAAATTTGATACGGCCCAATAAATTTTGGAGTGAACTTCTTATATTTAAGCACTTGCCCAACACCCGTCATAGGCGTCACTCGCAAAAATACATGTTCACCTTCTTCAAACTCAAGAGATTTTCTCCTTTTATCAAAGATAACTCTTTTCTTTGAGTTTGGGCCACTCTCATTTTTTCTTGAATCATCTTCACTTTCTCAGTTGTCTGTTGGACAATTTCTGGTCCTAACACAGCACTTTCACCGTCTTGATACCAACATAACGGTGTTCTGCATCGCCTCCCATATAATGCTTCATAGGGTGCCATCCCCATACTCGAATGGAAACTGTTGTTATATGTGAATTCTATCAATGGTAAGAATTCATCCTAACCTCCATTTTGCTCCAACACACATGCTCTCAATAAATCTTCTAGAGACTGAATTGTTCTTTCTGACTGACCATCTGTTTGTGGATGGTAAGCAGAACTGAGATATAGTTTGGTTCCCATTGAGTCTTGCAAACTACTCCAAAATCTCGAAGTAAATCTCGGATCTCGATCCGAAATAATACTAGATGGTACACCATGAAGTCTGACAATCTCATTGATGTACACTTGGGCCAACCTCTCCATTAAGTATTTAATATTAACCGGCAAAAAGTACGCCGACTTTCTAAGCCGATCCACAATTATCCAACTGGCATCATGACCCTTCCGAGTCTTTGGTAATCCCGTCACAAAATCCATTGCTATGTCATCCCATTTCCATTCAGGAATAGGCAAAGGTTGCAACATTCTCGAAGGTCTTTGGTGTTCTACCTTAGCCTTCTGACAAACTAAACAGGATGATACATATTCAGCAACATCTTTCTTCATTCCTTGCCACCAATATAATTGTTTTAAATCCTGGTACATCTTTGTGGCTCTTGGATGCATACTCAGCTTACTCCTGTGAGCTTCATCCAAAATCAATCTTCTAAGATCTGGATCATTAGGCACACAAATTCTGCCTTGAAACTTCAAAATTCCTTCAGCACTTTCGCTAAATTCCAACACTGCTCCTTGGCTCTTTGCTTCTTTTGCTTCTTGCAAATACTGATCACTGTTTTGTCCTTCACGAATTCTATCCATCAAATCATTTGAAATGGTGATCATGTTTAAACGCATCTTGCCTGGCGTCAATTTCACAGATAATCGCATATCTCGAAATTCTTCTATTAACTCCTTCTCTTTGATCATCATAACAGAAGCACTAAGTATTTTTCTACTCAACGCATCTGCTACAACATTCGCCTTTCTGGGATGATACTGCAATTGAAAGTCATAATCCTTCAGAAACTCTAACCAACGCCTTTGCCTCATGTTCAACTCTTTCTAATCAAACAGATATTTTAAACTTTTATGATCACTAAAAACAGTGAATGTAGCTCCATAGAGAAAATGTCTCCACACTTTCAACGCAAACACCACAGCTGCCAACTCCAAGTCATGCGTTGGATAATTCCTCTCATGATTTTTCAACTGCCTTGAAGCATAAGCCACCACTTTATGATTCTGCATAAGTACACAACCCAATCCTTGGTATGAAGCATCACAATATACTTCGAAAGGTTCGTTTGGATCAGGTAGAATCAATACCGGTGAAGTAGTCAATCGTCTTTTTAACTCTTGAAAACTTTCTTCGCATGCATCAGTCCACACGAACGGTTGATTCTTTCGTGTAAGTTGGGTAAGAGGTCCTACAATCTTTGAAAACCCCTCAATGAACCGTCTATAGTAACCACTAATCCGACAAAACTACGGATTTCATTTACAATCTTTGGTCTTTCCCACTCCAAAACTGTCTCCACCTTGGAAGCATCAACCTCAATTCCATCCTTCGATATTACGTGTCCCAAAAATTGAACTTCGCTCAACCAAAATTCACATTTGGATAACTTGGCATATAACTTATTCTCCTTTAAAATCTGAAGAACCACCCTGAGATGTTCAGCATGTTCCTTCTGATTTCGAGAATAGATCAAAATGTCATCAATAAAGACAACAACAAACTTGTCTAAGTAGGAACGAAAAATTCTATTCATGAAGTCCATGAATATGGCTGGTGCATTTGTTACACCGAATGGCATCACAAGATATTCGTAATGCCCATAGCGCGTCCGAAATGCAGTCTTGGGAATATCCTCCGCTTTCACACGTATCTAGTGATATCCAGAACGTAGATCAATCTTAGAAAATATTGTGGCTCCTCGCAACTGATCCATTAGATCATCTATCCTTGGAAGTGGATATTTATTCTTAATCGTGATTTTGTTCAATTGCCGATAATCTACACATAGACGTGAAGTCCCATCTTTCTTCTTAACCAATAATACTGGAGCTCCCCAAGGTGACACACTTGGTCTCACAAATTGTTTTTCCAATAAATCCTCCAGTTGTTTCTTCAATTCGGCTAATTCTATCGGCGACATCCGATAGGGCGCTATAGATATCGGTCCAGCTCCAGGTACAAGATCAATGGCAAATTCGATTTCCCTTTTTGGTGGTAGTCCAGGTATATCTTCAGGAAACACTTCAGGAAATTCGTTGACCACGAAAATATCCTTCAAAACATCTTCACATTGCACCTCCAAAGAAGATAACAATAAATACCCACGATCTCCTTCCTTTAGACAAGCTTCCACTTGAGTATCCGTTAGGAATCTAGAATCCTTAGCCTCAGGAAATACTAATGTCTTATTCGAACAATCAATTAGGATATGGTTAGAAGACAACCAATCCATTCCCAAGATTACATTAATCTTGGAAAGAGGCAAACAAATCAAATTCACATAAAAGATTCTATCCCTAATGCAGACAGGACAATTCAAGCATACTGTTGAGGTAACTACAGGCTTATCAGTAGGAGTAGCAACACTCAAATCATACGACAAAGTAGTCACAGTCAATCCCAAACGCTCAACACAATCACATGCAATGAAAGAATGTGTTGCTCCTGAATCATAAAGTATGGTTAAAGGATTACCTCCAATAGCACCCTCCTCCATTATCAAGTCCTCAGATTTAGCGGCTTCCTCTCCGCTCATTGTATAGACACGACCACCCACCTGTGGTCTGGCAGTACGGACGTTTCCCACAGAGGTTTCCTTCTTTATCTGATCACAGTCTTTGGAGAAATGTCCAAGCTTTCCACACTTAAAACAAACAACTTCCTTATGTTGACAATCCTTCGTGAGATGATCCTTCCCACATTTAAAACATCGAATAGGAGTCCCAGCTTGACTTGCCTTATTGCCGCTAGAACTTCCTCCCACAAACTGCTTCTTGTTCTGACCTCCTATCGGTTTAGCATATGGTTTCTGTTGATAACGGTTTCCTCCGCTACCCTTTCCTTTTTGGAACCGTGTGGGTCCAAAGTTCTTATTTCTTGCCACACGTTGATGATCAATCTCTTCAACTTTACGACATTTTTCAATCAAAGTTGGAAATTGATTAATCTCTAACATCGATACTGCTCTCTTAATATCCAGCTTTAATCCTTCCTCAAATTTTCTACATTTCCAGCCCTCATCTGGGTTCATCTGCAAATATCTTAAAAACTGAGACAAACTTTCAAATTTTGCCGCATACTCACTGATGGACATCAATCCTTGTCGTAAACTCAGAAACTCCATCTCCTTCATATGCCTCACACTTGCTGGAAAATATTTCTCCAGAAATCTTTGCTTAAAAAGTTGCCATGTCACCATCCTTCCTTCAGCTTCCAGCAGTCTTCTAGCTCCTGCCCACCAAAGTTCACCATCTCCTACCAGCATAAATGTTGCCAACGTAAGCTTCCGTTCATCAGCACATCCCATACCATCAAATATCTTTTCAAGTTCTCGGATCTAAAGTTCAGCTTTCTCCGGATCAAACTCTCCATGAAACTTCGGTGGATTATTCTTTCGAAACTCCGATAAACTGTGCACATTTTCATTAGCCCGTTGATTTTGTTGTGCAACCACTTCCGCCATTCTTTGCATAGCTGCTACAGCTGCAACCATGTTCACATTATCATTCCCATTTAGTTCCATATCTGTGCTAGTATTTCCACGTCCACGTCCTCGTCCAGTCATTACTTTTTCTACTTAAACTGAGCAATACAAAGAAAGCAAAGTCAATCTTCAAACAATATTGTTTCTTTTCAGAAAACAATAACAGAGAATCACACAACACAAACAAGACAGACCTAACCACAAACCCCTAAAGACTCTAACTTGGGCTCTGATACCAACTAGTGTAACACTCACCGTAGGGTGCCACATTTATGTTTCTTTATTACCAAATTACCCCAAGTTATAAAATATGATGTTATAATAAAATACAAGTATAGCAACAAGTGTAACACTCACCGTAGGGTGCCACATTTATGTTACTTTATTACCAAATTAACCCAAGTTATAAAATATGATGTTATAATAAAATACAAGTTGTAAATTTTTTTTTTGATGACAATAAAATAAACTTAGCGGAAAATAAAACTATTATACATCATCACACATAATGTACATCATTATACATAACAGTCATCACACGTAATTTACATCATTATACATATTACACAAGTCTTTGTCCAGTTTATTTATTACGAGACCATTTCTTGAAACAACAAACACACTTAAATAATTACGAGACATTATTTATATCGAGTTCAAACATGCTCAAGTTTAACTAAGCGAGAAGACCCCTCGACGGGTCCTCCTCGGGTTCCTCGGCGGTAGGAATCCGTTTATGACGAGTAGCCCTACGAACAGTGTCCGGCCGACGACACTATGCTGATTTCCGTTGGGACATAATTTCTAGTGTCCCAATGTCGCCCGATATGCAACGGAAATTCAACATGAACAAAGATAGTCACACAGAAAAATGGATCTATACAGCCTACTAATACTAACAGTCAGGTACCCCTCGTAAATAAGTCCTCGCTCATCGGGACTTGTCCTCCATTCTCCAGCTCCTCCGTGAAATTGTAAACGTACATATCCGAAGAAACTAGCTCTTGACGTCATACTGTCAGAACTCTGCGGATCCTGATGTGAGAAGTAATTCATCTTCTCCTTCTAGTACCGTATCTTTCTCAACGTCTTCGCCCAATATAAATACAATATACAGATATACATACAAAGAGGTGAGATCACCTACGCCAATACCAGCATAATAGCACAGAGATAATACAACATCATATTATACCAAAAATATCATATCATGCTCACAATTATGCCATCATCATAGTGTAAGAATAATAATTTCCATCATGCCACTATCACTGTTTAAATCACAAAATAATTACAGTAACACCATCACATAGATATAGATGCTCAGTTTCATGCATGCGCACATAGACTCAATGTCCTACTCCATGGAGCTAATACTCAAGTCGGAGAAATTGATCGAAAAGATCTGCCGGTACCAAGTGCCTCAGACCAAGTGCTATAATTTTATCTTTCACATCTAGCACATACACGACAGTCTTTATCAGATCTCGATTAAGAATAGTGTCTCGGTCCGGATCATCGGTGTGTTGCATCGGTCTAACTCACGGTGCAGGAGAGCTACCAACTGCCCATTGCGAGCAACCCGCACCCCGATGCCCCCAAGGTCAACTAGTGACCTACACTACGCGTATTGCACCCACTCAAGAGGTGTACGTTTCTCCTAGGCAATTAGCCATATACAGTCCACCGGACCATTTTCAATGCATGTGTAATGCACCAATTACCAACCAAAGGTAAATCACATAATTTCTCATACGAGGTTCAAATACTATTTTACGTTCATGTATTAATGCCAATTTCAGGCAAATTTCTCAATTTCCTGTACAATATTCGTATACTGATTTTAACTGTAAAGTTTACTGTATAATTAACAGCAAAAACACATTACCATATTTTTCTCATTCGTAAAATATTTTTGTCACGTTTTCACGTAATTTTAATGATTTGTAACATTTTCTATTACGTTAAAAAAATCGCGGAACCATTTTCTACTGTATTCTAAATTGCGTAAAAATAATCTTTTATTTTTAAATCGCATAGCGATTTTTCTACAGTATTTCGATTGTGTAAAATATTTAAACGCTTTAAAAATCGCGTAGAAATATTTTAACTTTTTTTTCAAATCGCGTAACTTAAAAATTACGTTTTTAAGTTACGTAAATCGTTTTTCATCGTTTTTACCCTTCATAAAATATTTCTTAACTTTAAAAATATTATTTTGAACGTTTCTTATAAAAATATAATTTCTTACATTATTCTCTTCCTTTTCTCAATCAAAAATCTTTTCCGTAATATATTTTCTCAAAATCACTTTTTATTGATTTAACCTTACAAAAATCAGATTTAATTGATTTAATTACTATTTTCAAATTTTAAATTTCCTAACGTTTTCCAAAACCCAATATTTAAATTCTACATTAGTAATTTTAAGTTACAAACGTTTTCTTTTATATTTCTAAATCACTTCTAAAAATTAATTCTCCTTTAAATAATTTAATGTTCAACACTTTAAATCCCCTTTTATGAAAATTCCACTTGACAACACTTTAATTCCTTTCCAAAATCCTTATTTGAAAATTCTTATATTTTATAACATCAAAACATTTTTTTTTAAATTATCAAAACCTTATAGATGGCCATTGGAACCATGAAATATTTTTCTTCTAACTTAAACAAATTTCATTCTTGTTTCTACACAAAATAAATTCATGCAAATATTACTCAAAAACCGTGTGCACTCTTTTTGTAAAACAAACCCTTTTGTTTATTTTCTTTACTTCTCAATTTATTTGTATAAATATCATTTTTATGAACACTAAATTTGTTAGTGTCTTGGCTGAAATTTATTTTAGTTCAAGGACTAAAAATCAACTTCATTGTTCTTGAAAAATTTCAATAAAAACCCTAATCTTGGAAGCTCAAAACCGTGACCTCCTCCATGGCCTTTGGAGCCAAAATTTTGCTTATTTCAACATACATTATCATGTATATTATAAGCATACCATATAAGCAAATAAAAATTATACTAAGCATGCATACACAAGTAAATCATGCAAAGCATATCAAGCATAGGCAAAAATAATTTAAAGCACATAACACACACAAATTATTACATGACCATGGATAGGAATCCTCACATGGATTCACCATCCATCAAATATAAAACCATCTCTCACCACCATGCTTGGTTGGTGAGATGAATCTCCCTCTTACCTCTTGAAGAACCACCAAAAAGCTTGTTGATTTTGTGTTTTGAACAAGATCTCCACCAACACAAGTTCTTAAACATGAAACAAATACAAGAAAATTAGTATATCAAGCTTGAATAAGAAGAACCATGGATCAAACATGGTTTAGAACATGAAAAAGAAAAGAATAAATGAAGTTTTCTTACACTTCACCAACAAAAGCTCTAGAACTTGATCTTAGTAAAAGTCCTTCAAGATGGAAGAATTAGAATTTGGTGTGAACTACAAAGGTTCTTAGAATGATGAAAGGATTCAAGAAACTAGCTTGTATGAAATTAAAAAGTGATGGAGGAGAGAATTGAAGTGCTTGGCCGAATGGTCTTCATTTGAGAGAGAATGGAGTTTGCTTGGGTTTGTTTTCTTGAAACTAAGTGAAATAGGTGTAGGTGTGATAAGGTGAAGTGAAAAAAATGAATTATTTGGCCTTTAAGACTATGCATGGCCGTAGCATGCATTGGAGAGAAATAGAAAGTGAAGTTTGAAGAACATAAGCATTAATGATCAATAGTAATTGTCTTAACACTTGGCTATTTTCTTTATCATTTTCCATCCTTTTTCTTTGGCCTAAGAACCTATTCTAAAATGGTCTCCCTTCTTCCTTGCTCCTTCAACCGTCCCCCCTCATCATACACTCCAAAATGTGACAATTTGATAGCCATTTTTGTTTTTAGTCATTTTAGGTATTAATTAAAAGCATTATAGGTAGAAGACTTATTATGGACCATTGGATATTTTATCTTTAAACCCTATCCCTTAGATGTGTCTCCAAAAATTAAAAGGTCAAGATTACACCTTCAAACTTTACATCCAAGGGTCCAAAATGGTTGTAATCATTTTTTATGACCAATTCTCCACCATTGATCTAAATCCAAATCCAATGGTCATTAATGATCCATCTCCACCATTGATTAATTTTACATCCAAGGGTTGATAATGGTCATAGCCATTTATAAAATTAAATCCCTACCCTTGATTTAATTTCCATCCAATGGTTATAATTGATCCTATTTACTTTTAAGATCAAATCTCCACCGTTAATTAAATCAAGATTAATTCTCCAACGATAATTAAATTGATAGTGGATATCCAAACCACTAATGTTATCTTAACAGTATAGAATTTTATTTTTATCTTCTGTTCTAACCTCACAAATATATATATATATATATAATTACTGTATTTTTAATTAAATACAGTACAAAATACAGTAAAGGAAATTTTCTAAAACTGTTTCCGGATTCAGGTTTAGTAAGATCCCCTGTCTCCGTCTAAACAGTACAAATTTTTCTATTCGTAAAAAAAATTTTCATTTTGCGGGACCCACCTGGGCCCACGTATGGCCACCTGGGCCCACATACACCTCGTGGGGCCCACAACACAGTAAAAATTCCAAAATCACACATAAAATCACAAAAATTAGAAAACGCACAAATATCAAATCAAATTACGTAAATTAATTAAGACTAAACAGTAAAAATTAATTTACGTATATTTTTTCGGCACGAAAATTATTATTTTCTTGACACGGAGCAAATTACTCAAAACGATCAAATATACAGACAGAATATTCAAAATAACTTTACAGTACACAGAAATCACTAAACAGTAGAATTCTGTTAACTGTCAAAATTACTGTTTAATAAATAGAAAGTTTGGGGTGTTACAATACTAACTAGAAAATTCAACATACTTGTTCCGTTTTTCCACCAAACTGCATACTGTCGAAACGAAGAAGATCACTCCTCGACGCCGTCACCGAATTCAGAACATTGCCTCCAGTTAAGTCTAAGGAACTCGCTTCGCCTACTACATGAATTTTAACAATACAAACACAACAAAACAATACAACAAAGAGGTGAGATCTCCTTTCATCAATACCAGTATGACAACAAAGAATGATACGAATGACAAAGTCATTCCATACACACAGATATCACAAGTATAATCATGTTATCAATTCATAGTTATATTCAGAAAACATATTTCACAAAAATATAAGCACTAACAATAATTTAATATGAGATATTAATAACACACACACACACACACACACACACACACACACACACACACACACACATATATATATATATATATATATGATTATGCTACCAGGATATGCACCTTGACAATGTCACAACAATATGTATACCGACTATGCATATACACAATGCATTATATTCCTACTCCATGGAGCTAAACAACTTCGGATATGAATGGCCCAGAAGATCTGCCACCCATAATGACAGTCTAAGCTAGACGCGAGACATAAATAGTGTTTATCGGGACATACGCCAGTGCGTTGCAACAGTATATCATGGTCAGGCATATAATGTGACAAATAAGTCACTATGAATAACCGTGCCCCTGACGTCCCCAGTAGATCCCCCACTGGATCACAGTATTCAATTCTCATTCATTCTTAAACAACAAAAGCCATCACAGCCATCGACTATGCATGACAACTCAATACATGTATATGAACTATAATTACATAAATACCCTCAGTATTAGTATTTCCAAATATAGTATGTATCCACTTGACTGTACTATTTCTCAACATGTCCTGGTCCACCACTTTGGCCAGACAGTAAACTAACGTTCCTTTTAGTCGCGTAAATATTTTATCGCGTTTTCACAATCGCATCACCTTTTTCAAACGTTTTTAAATTGCATAAGTATTTTTCAACGTTTTTGAAATAAAGTAGTGTTTTTAAATCATTTTCTAAACCGCATAACGTTTTTAAATCATTTTCTCAATTACGTAACATTTTTAAATTATTTTCTCAATCGTGTAACGTTTTTAAGTCATTTTCTCAATCACGTAGTTTAAAATCACTATTTTAAATATGCATAAGCTATTTCTAATATTTTTCAATTACTTAAAATATTTTCTTTGTTTTCTAAATTACTTCTTGAAACTTCTTCTATTATATAATTATTTCTAGCTTTATTTACAGCATTTCTTTAATAAAAATCCTTTACCTAATATTTGCTATTATTTCCTTTGAAAATCTCTAAAATAATTTTACTTTAATTTATTCTCTAAAACCCATTAAATTGAGTTTTTCTTTAATATTGTATAATTCTATGCTTAGGAAATAATTTTGAATTTAAAAACATTATAAGTAGGCATATTGGCCCAAAAATCATTTATATGCTTTATAAATCATCTTTAATTATTTCCTACGCATTTAACCTTTTATAAAAATTCTTAATCCACTTTATTATCATTAGATCATATAATCCATGATTAGAAAATAATTTTGGATCATATGTATATTGAACGGCATGTTGGCCGAAATTTACTATGTCTTTTATAAATCATCTTTAAATTATTTTTCATCCTCTAAGTCCTTGTAAAAATCATTTATTCAATTAAATTAATTAATCTTTGCTTTAGAAAATATTTGAGAACATTTTGGTCCTCTTTGGGGTGATAAAGCCATGAGCTTCATGTGTTCTTTGGAACACTCATGCAAATCCTCAACATGTTATTCACATCCTATTACATAAGAATACTTTCATGCATCCATAAACACATACCAAAATATATATCAAAGCTATAGACATGCTTGCATCAAAATCAATCACAAATAGGAAAAGCTTTTAAACAATCAAGTGAATAAATCCTTATGGATTTTTCACCACACACACAAATCCACTCCTCACCACCAACACATGGTTGATGAGGGTAATCTCTCTCTTACCTCTTGGACAAACCTCCAAAGCTCCTTACTTTGTTTCTTGTACAAGTCCTTCACCACCAAAAGCTTCTTAAAAATCAAAGTAAACACACATAATCAATATATATATAAGACTTGAATAAGAAAACCATGGATTAGAATCATGGTTAGAACCTTGAAAATCAAAAGAAAAGTGAAGATTAATGAACTTCACCAATAAAGCTTCAATCTTTAGCTTGAAGAACAAGGTTGAAGATGGAAGAATTAGGGAAAGTCTCCAACATGAAAGTTCCTTAGAATTTCATGGAGATTCAAGATCTAAGGTTGTATAGAATTATTGAAGCTTGGAAGGTATTTCTATGGTGGTTGGCCGTGAGCTTCTCTAGAGAGGAAATGTAAGAGTTTTTGTATTTGACTTTGAAAGAACTCCTTAAAGATGGATGATTTTGATCAAGACTCCAACTACAAAGATGCTTGGATTGATGTAAGGATTCAAGAAATAAGGTTAGTTAAAATTATTGGAGAGTGACAGTATGATCTTGGCCTCTTAGACGTGAGCTTCCTTTGAAGAACAAGGTGAGAACTTTTTGGTTTTCAAGCAAGAAATGAAGATGATCACAACATCAAAGTATCTTAGAATGGTGAGAGGATTTAAGAAATGATATTGATAGAAATTATTGAAGAGTGGAGGGTGGTGCAAGGTGGTTCGGCCGTGGGGTGTTCTTGAGAGAAATGGAGAGAATTTTGTGAAGTTTGGTTTAGGAAGATAATGAAGATGAAACTGAAATGAATCAAAACATTTCCTATAGTTGTTTAGCCTCTAAAACCATGACCTCCCCCCCTTGTACACTAAGGTGATGTCTAAATACATTAGCCACCATTTTAGGTTTCAAGAGCCATTGATTAAATCAATGGTGGATCTTTGGTAGAAGCATCCAAGTGATATGAAAAGCCATTAGATCTCTCCTCCTTGAAATCCTAATCATTAGATGCATCTTAAAAAATAGAGGGTTAAGATCTTCTCTGTGAATGCATGTGTCTTGAAGCATGTCAAATGGTTTTTGATGATAACAAAGACAAAGATGAAGATCAAAGAGCGAAAGAGTAAACCAAGATCAAAGGAAGAAATCAAGAGGTTTAGATATAGGCATTATAGTACATCAATGTTAAATGCTCCCAAGATATCTCAAATGGTTTTTCAAAAATGATTTGAATCAATATGGTTTTCAAAGATCAATTCCTAAAAGAGAACTTCTTTTACCTTGGATCATGCCAAATAATGTTCTATATTGTTTAATCCATGTTTTCTAAAGTTAGGAATGATATAAATCTGTTTTAAGGCTTGAAAAATGAGTTTAAAGTATAGTGTAATCGATTACCAAGGTTTAGTAATCGATTACAAGCCAAACAGAAGCCTTGTAATCGATTACACCATCCCTGTAATCGATTACCAGAAAGTCAGAGAACGTGTAATCGATTACACCAAGTCATGTAATCGATTACTACGTTCCCAGAAAGCCAAGAACACGACCAAAAGGGCCATGTAATCGATTACATCAATATTGTAATCGATTACCATAAAGTCAGAGGGCGTGTAATCGATTACACAAGCCATGTAATTGATAATCACATATTTTATTCATTAAGAAACCCTCATTATTAGTCATTTACACTCTTCATGTACTTAATTGACTGAATTTGATTATGTTTTGTAAGTTTGAACTCGAATCGGACTTAATTGATTTTTCAGCATTATTCGAGTCTTACACTGTTTCTGTATTTTGGCCATATCTTGAGTTCTAAATGTCTGATAATTATGAATTTTACCTTGTAGGAAAGATAAAAGAGAGCTCTACAACTTTGATGAAGAGCTCGAAGTCAAATTCAGACATCTAGTGGAGCTAATTGGGCATGGAAATCAGAATACGGGATTTGTGAACTGGAACCCGAACAGTGTGTAGTAACCAGAACATAATTCGAGTTTGGGTTTATAGAATGGGCTGAAAATTGGTGATATGAAAGTTAAGACCCATATGTACAACTTTCATGACAAACACAAAACTTGATTCGGGCTCCTTGATGGAGATATTGGGTCTGAAAGTCAAAATAGAGGTGCTGAAACTGGTCCTGAGCAGTCTGTAGTAATTGGGTCATATCTTGGGCTGTAGGACGAATTTTTGGGTGCTTCTAGAGCCATTGGAAAGCTTAGACAATTTCCTAGAACTTTCATGAAGACCATTTGGCTCAAAAATGACGAAATCAATGAGTTCAGCAATGAATACTTTCGGAGACAAGGAAGCTCACCTACCAAGTTCACCTACCAAGCTCACCTACCAAGTTCACCTACCAAGCTCACCTACTAATTCCACCTACTAATCTCATCTACCCATCTACTACTACTCTGAATCCTCTATAAAAGGAAGCATGAGGAGAGCTCTAAACACAACATACACTTGGTGTTAGAAATAGCTTTTCATAGTTCTTGTATATTTTTCCTTCATTGTAATGGAGAGCTAAGTCACTTCTAGTCAATTCGGGACTCTTGAAGAGATTGTGGCTTGGATTCTTGAGACCTTGGTTATGTAATGTATTTGATTTATATTTGAATTCCTCTTCTCTTCTTCTTCTGTTCTCTTGATCTTGAATGCATGAATAGTGATTGTTTATGTTTGATCGATTTGATCTTGGTTTAAGATTAAGTATGTGATGAAGCGAAGATTGAGATTTGTGATGAAACTTAGAACTGATTGATCTAAACTAATCACGTAATTGAAGAGGTTAAGTTACTGATTTGTGCCTAGGTTAATTGAATTCGGTGCTTAAATTGACATATATTTACATGAATGGTGCGATTGCAGATTTGTGTTTATCACTTGTCAATTGAATTAAGACGATTGTCTAGTATGAATTACGGATCGATGCGAGAGATCTCGGTTAGATCCAAGTTAACCATTCAAATGTATTTCAGGTGTTTGTTGAAAGGTCTATGATTGAATCCACCCAATCTCGGATAGATTTCTGAATTGATTTGTTCTTTTAATTGTTATTTCTCTTTAAATCCTGTCACTGCGATCCTTGAACCATCAAAACCCCCTTTTTCTAACTTTCACTTGATTTGATCAAATTGCATCTACGATCCTTGAGGAGACGATCCGGTGTTGTTCACTATACTACAAGTTTAGGTAATAACTTCGGTTATAATTTTGATTTGAGTTCGGCGCTCGTCAAAATTTTGGCCTTATAGTCTTAGGGAACTCGTAGGTGTAATCTTTTCATTTTGAGTAACCTTACTAATTTTTGTTCTTTCTTACCTATTCTAACAGTTATTTTTCATTTACTAACATTGTTCATACCATACTAATATTTTTATCCTAGCTTTTGAATTTTTTCGATTTAGGAAAGACGGAAAGCAGGTGATTACGGGTAACTATTGCAATTTTCGAACTGCAACATGCCCAGAATGAGCTGAAACTTGGTCGGTTGAAGGAAAACAGCCTGATAAACAAGACTCACAGTATACTGTGAGGTCACCCCTGGTTTTTCGAAATTCTATCATTTAGACCACTTTTTCAATTTTTTAATATTTTTATTGCATTTTCTAGTTTCATTTTTATGTAGATTTTGTTGTGTGTTGATTCCATAATTTTTAAAAATGTTTAGACATATTAACTAGATTTATTTTTGCATATTTTGAGTGTTGTTTAGTGTATTTTGCTTAGTTGCGAGTTTTTGTGTTTTTGTGCTTTAGTTGATGCATGACTAGGTCCAATCACGATATCTTGCTTGATCTTGATCCACGAGATTGATAGGACCTTGCATAGATTAATTAGAGCTCGTGTGATAAATTCGAGTTAATTCTGAACCAAATTTTGGGAGTGAACACGATAACTTAAGTAATCTTGAAATCATGGCGATAACATGCATAATAGAACCCTTAAGGAACTTGCTCGCTCCTCGATGTATCTTACCAATCTTTGTGCATTCAATATCGATCTTGATGCAGATTTTGAGTTGAAATCTGGTTTGATACACTTGTTACCAAAGTTTCATGGTCTTGCGGGTGAAGATCCTCATAAGCAGCACTGAAAGAGTTCCATGTTGTGTGTTCAACCATGAAGCCACAAGGCATCTCGAGGAACACATCAAGTTAAGGGCATTTCCCTTCTCACTTGTCGATGCGACCAAAGATTGGTTGTTTTATCTTTCACCGGGTTCGGTCGAAGTTGGAATGACATGAAGAGGTTGTTCTGGAGAGATTCTTTCCCGCCTCGAGAGCTGCTGCAATTAGGAAGGATATATGTGGCATCGAGACGGATGTACGGTGAGACTTTGCATGAATGCGGGAGAGATTCAAGAAGTTGTGTTCGAGCTGCCCTCATCACCAAATTAGTGACCAACTCTTGATTCAATACTTTTATGAGGGTTCTTTGCCAAATAATAGAAGCATGATCGATCTTTGCCTCGGAGGAGCCTTAGTAGACAAAACTCCTACCGTTGCAAGAGATCGATAGCAAACATGGCGACCAATACCCACGGTTTGGCTCGCGGATCATCACCGCAACCGAGGAGTTAATGAAATTCAAGCATCTCATATGGACCAACAAAGAATGGAACACGAGACTAGATGAATTGACTTCTTTGGTAAGACGGATAGCGATGGGTCAACAACCACCCATGCGGATAGATTGCATCGGTGTGTGGAATTTGCTCTAATTCATCTCATCCCTCTTGATTCATGCCCTACACTTCGGGAAGATGGTCCGCCTTTCCGGATCAATGTGTTCTTTGCGGTGGTGTTTTTCTGGTAGACCCCAATATCGGCAACAACAAAACAACAATCTAGATATGATCCATTTTCTAGTACTTATAATCTGGTTGGCGAGACCATCCCAATTTGAGATATGGGAATCTAGCCGGCAACAACGGCCCCACCAAGCGGCAACAACGGCCCCCGGCGGAAGAACAACAATTTAGATACCAAGCTGCGAGGTCCAAGCAACAAATACCAACAAATACCCCCTGCATTCGAGACAAACAACATTCGGCGATCTGTCAATCCACTCCGGTGAGCCATCATTGGAAGACTGATGAAACAAATGGCCACAAATAACATTCGGTTCAGCAGAACGTCGGTGCCAACATTCAGAATTTACAAACTCAAATTGGGCGGTGGCAACCCGCGTGAGCGAGCTAAAGAGTCAAGGTTCTAGCCAATTGCCTTCACAAACAGTCAACAATCCAAGAGGCAACGTAAGTGCAATTACCTTGAGAAGTGGCAAAGAAGTTGATGTTCCAACCTTACAAAGAATCGAAATTGACCAAAAACGGGAAATGGATAATTCGGTCAGAAATAAACGTGCCTTGAAGAAAATTGCAGAGAATTCGGATGTTACCATTCCATTACCTTTTCCAAATAGGATCACACAATCCAAGAGAACAATGCAAGCGAGAAATGGAAAAAGAAGTCATGGAGACATTCGGGAAAGTGGAAATCAATATTCCCCTCCTAGATGCAATCAAGCAAATTCCAAAATATGCTAAATTTCTCAAGGAGTTGTGCACTCATAAGAGAAGGTTGAAAGGGGATGAGAAGATCGGCATGGGAAGAAATGTTTACGCATGATGATTACGCCAAGCATGCCACGAAATGCAAAGATCCTGGAACTTTCACAATTTCTTGCACAATTGGCAACTCTAGATTTGAGCATGCAATGCTAGATTTGGGTGCTTCAATCAATGTCATGCCCATGTCAGTGTATAAGTGTTTAAACATTGGTACTTTGCAACCTTTTGGTATCGTGATTCGGTTGGCAAATAGAGCCCTTGCTCATCATCCTGCAGGTGTCTTTGGAAGATGTGTTAGTTCGGGTGAATGAGTTGATTTTTCCAGTGATTTCTACATTCGGACATGGAAGATGAGTCTCCAACAAACCATGCTCCATTGATTCTAGGCGAGACCATTCCTCAAGACCGCCAAGACCAAGATAGACGTGCATGCTTGGCACCCTTTCTATGGAGTTTGGCGACGATTTGGTACAATTTAACATTTTTGATGCCATGAGACACCCCCTAGAGGAACATTACATTTTCCATGTTGATATGATTGAGATCTTTGGTTGATGATGTCTATCTTGATTTATATCTTTGAATTCCACGATATTGTTGACTATCTTGGTTCTGTTTCTTGTGATACATGTGCCACTTGTGATGTTGAACCATGTCTTTGCATGTCTTGAGATTTATTCTGTTATGAGTAATGATACAGTGCGATGATGCAACAATTGAGAATGAGAGTCGGTACCATCTTTGAAATTAATGTTCTTTGAGTTAGGCATTGTTTGAGATCACTTGTTACCTTCCATTGTACAACCTCCATCCTTGGAGTTGAAGACTTTACGAGACCATCTTAAATATGCATATTTGGGAGATGGTGAGACACTTCCAGGTGATCATTGCTAAAAACCTACAACACGATCAAGAAGAAAAATTACTTTATGATTTTGAGGCGGAATAGGCAAGCCATCGGATGGACTCTTGCAGATATTCTGGTATTAGTCCCTCCACATGCATGCATAAGATTTTATTGGAAGAAGGGATCAAACCGGTTAGGCAGCCCCAAAGGAGACTAAATCCCACGATTCTAGATGTGGTGAAGAAGGAAGTTACAAAGCTACTTCAAGTGGCATTATTTATCCCATATCGACGGTCAATGGGTGAGCCCGTGCAAGTGGTTCCCAAGAAATGTGGGGTCACAGTGGTTGCGAATCAGAACAATGAGCTTGTGCCCACACGAGTTCAAAATAGTTGGCGAGTTTGCATTGATTATAGGCGGCTCAACCAGGCTACCAGAAAGGATCATTTCCCGCTGCCCTTCATTGATCAGATGTTGGAGCGGTTAGGTGGCAAGTCACATTATTGTTTCTGGATGGATATTCGGGCTATTTTCAGATTCATATAGCCCCAGAAGACCAAGAGAAGACTACTTTCACTTGTCCATTTGGCACATTTGCATACAGGAGGATGCCCTTTGGTCTATGTAATGCTCCAGGCACCTTTTAGAGGTGTATGGTAAGTATCTTTTCGATTTTTAGAAAATTGCATGGACGTATTTATGGATGATTTTTCTTGTCTATGGATCTTCCTTTGATGCATGTTTAGATAGTCGCTCGGGTCTTGCATAGATGCATTAAGACTAACCTCGTTCTAAATTTTGAGAAATGTCATTTCATGGTAGAACAAGGTATAGTCTTAGGGCATGTGATATCTCGTGAGGGTATTGAGGTAGATCTGCAAAAATAGATGTTATTTCATGCCTATCTTACCCCACATGCGTGCGGGAGATTCGTTCTTTCCTTGGTCATGCGAGGTTTCTATCGGCGATTCATAAAGGATTTCGGCAAAATTGCACTTCCACTATCCAACTTACTGCAAAAAGATGTGGAGTTTCACTTTGACAAGAAGTGCCGGGATGCCTTCAATCAATTGAAGCGAGGCATTGACAGTACACCTATCATCCAACCGCCGGATTGGACACTTCCATTGACCGATGTGTGATGCCTCTAATTATGCATTGGGAGGCTGTTCTTGCACAAAGGGTCGGTAAAGTATCTCATGTCATTTCCTATGCTTCGAGAACTTTAGATCCCGCACAAATCAACTACACCACAAGCGAAAAGGAACTTTTAGCAATTGTTTTTGCTTTAGATAAATTTCGATCATATTTGCTTGGTTCCAGTGGTTGTGTTTTCGGATCATGCGACATTGAAGTTTCTCCTGAAGAAGCCCAATGCCAAGCCCCGGTTGATTAGGTGGATGTTGCTCCTCCGGGAGTTTGATATTGAGATCCGTGACAAGAGTGGAGCGGAGAATTTGGTGGTGATCACTTGAGTCGAATTGAAAGGGAGGCGGATGTTTTTCCCATCCATGATGTTTTCCACGATGAGCGACTTTTCAAGGCTGCAAGGCAACATCCCTTGGTTTCTTTGATTTGATTAATTTCTTGGTTGCTAACGCAATACGCACATTTCACTAAGGCTAAGATTGATAAATTGAAAAGTGAGTCAAAGTATTATGTGTGGGATGATCCTTACTTATGGAGATTTTGCAGTGACCAAGTAATTAGGAGGTGTGTGCCTGATGATGAATTCCATTCCATTCTTAGCTTTTGTCATAAACTTGCATGTGGCGGCCACTTCGGTCCTCAACGGATTGCTAGGAAAGTTTTAGACTCTGGATTATATTGGCCCACTCTATTTCATGATGCATATATGTTTTGCAAATCTTGTGATCAATGCCAGAGAACAGGGAATACTTCTCGTAGGAATGAAATGCCCCAGAAACCCTTATTATTCTGTGAGATTTTTGATGTTTGGGGTATTGACTTTATGGGTCCTTTTCCTGTATCATTTGGTTTTGTTTACATTCTGCTTGCTGTGGATTATGTATCTAAATGGGTGGAGGCTAAGGCCACTCGGTGATGATTCTAAAGTTGTTGTGGATTTTATTAGATCACATGATTTTATGTAGGTTTGGAGTCCGAGATCCATCATTAGTGATCAAGGTTCACATTTTTGCAATCGAAGCATGGAGGCTTTGATGAAGAAGTATGGAGTCCAACACAAGGTTTCTACACCTTACCACCCCCAAACCAATGGGCAAGCCGAGGTCTCCAACAGAGAAATTAGCGGATACTCCGGAAGAGCACGGTTCAACCTAACGAAAGGGCTGGAGCAAGAGGCTTGAGGATGCTTTATGGGCTTCTGGGACTGCTTATAAGACACCAATCGGGATGTCTCCGTATCGGATTATTTTTGGAAAAGCACTGCCACCTACCGGTGGAAATTGAGCATCGAGCATTGCGGGCGGTGAAAAGGTGCAACTTGGACCTAGATCAAGCGAGGTTTGGAGAGGAAGCTGCATTTGCAAGCAATTGGAGGAGATCCGCTTGGAGGCTTATGAAAGTTCCAAACTTTATAAGGAGAAGACCAAAGCCTTCCATGATAAGTTAATTCGAGGAAAACATTTGAGATTGGTCAAAAGTTCTCCTCTATAACTCCCGCCTCCGACTCATGTACTGGTAAATTAAGGTCTAGATGGGATGGACCATTTATTGTTACTAATGTTTTTTCTTCTGGTGCTGTTCAGATTAAAAGTGAGGTCACTGCCAAAGCTTTCATCGTAAATGGACACCGCCTCAAACAGTATCATGAACTTCCAGAGAATGCAGAAGTGGAGGTGATGAACCTTCTCCATCCGCATTATGAATAAAAAAAAAAAAAAAAAAAAAAAAGAAGAAAAAAGGAAAAAAAAAAAAAGAAGAAAAAAAAAAAAAAAAAAGGCTGTGTGCCTAGACAATGAGGTAGGTAGAGTCGCTCAGAAGCATGTGGAGGTCATTTTTTCTTCGGCGACAACAACTGCGAAAATCTTGCAGTATGGATTTTATTGGCCTACTTTATTAAAGGTCTGTTACACCTTTTGCAAAAGCTGCGAGAAATTGGTCAAAAAGTTCTGCTTTGAGATTATCATCTGCACCTACTCCTTGGAAAATTGAGATCTAGGTGGCGTGGTTCTTTTGTTGTCAGACACGCGTATCCTCTCGGCATCGGATGCGAGGATCCTAGGAATGGTAATGCGCTTAAGGTTAATGGACAAAGACTCAATCATTCTGGAAAACCAAGTTCTTGAGTTCTTTGTGTTCTTAGGTTAAGTGGCGGATACGGTACTCCGTGACTCTTGAGTCGGTTTATTCTTGATTTCCCAAAATAACCGAACCCTTCTTCTCCTTCAAAATGGATGTTATTCTTTCAAACACGAGAAAACATTTTCCTTCTCTTCCTCAAAATGCTCGAGAAAAATCTACAAAGTTCGATGTGAGAGGTTGAGAATGTTAATGCACAAGGGTATGCCGAGAAGATGTCTGTTGGATAATTGAAGCAAAGGTCCGATTAGCGGTGAGTCCTCAATTTCATTTGACTCATATATGCCGGTCTTGGAAGAAGTTCATATTCTAAAAGGAGAAGAGCAAAAAGGTTACAAGTCTGTCACAAATGTGGACGATGGAGCGTAACAAGCGATGTCGTACTAAGGGGATGGTTTCCGCAAATAGAGAAGATAAAATTTTCTTCATTAAGAATGGTGAGTAAGGAGTCATTAGATGATATCTTATTGACTCTTGAGACGCATTCTTGTGGATTGGTGCATCGTGAAATTCTTAAATTGTGGAATCTCTTCAAGGATGAACAACAACGCTACGATCTTGGGAATCGACTCTAAAAGACCCTGTTTGCCAATTTATAAGAAAATTGGATGGGAAGCTTATCCTCGACTCATAGAAGACGTTTAAGCGATTCTTGGACGTTAAACCGAGAGGAGATGTGAGCCATATCCACAAACAATCTGTACATATCATCATCTTCTTCTTCTTCTTCATGGCATTTTACAAAAAAAAAAAATGAAAAAAAAAAAATGAAAAAAAAAAATGAGAAAAAAAAAATTCAAAAAAAAAAAATGAAAAAAAAATTGTATACTTCTTAGGGTTGGCTTTGGTAACACAAACCGTGAATGGGGAAATGCATGCATCATCGATCCAGCCTTCTTAATTGAAAAACAAAGAAGGTAGATTGTATTCCACATGTGAGGTAGCCGGTCGTATTATGGCCACTTGTCCCTTTTGGGAGCCCTATGTTCTTATTTGGTCTTGAATGGGTCGAATATCTTGGTCAACAATGCTTTGGCACAAAGCCGAAAAAGCAGACTACCTCCATCCCAATCTTAAGTAAGTATACACTAATCTTTCATCAAGTTTTTTAACAATTTCAAAAAAAAAAAAAAAAAAAAAAAAAAAGGACGTGATGTCTCTTGCACTCATGTGTGTGAGTATAAAGATACGCCATGGAGGCTGTACATACTGGGTATGTCATCATTTTCTATTTCTTTTATCTTTGTATCATTTTGTTGTATTTTGATTTTTTGTACAGACGATCCTTTGAGCAGGGTCCTTCAGGGGTTTCTAGACTTCTTTACCTTGATGGTTTTCTTGAAGTCAAAAAAAAAAAAAAAAAAAAAAAAAAAAAAAAAAGATTCTGTGTCTCTTAATTTCAACCTTTTCTGACAACCGCCAACCTACCCTCATAGGTGCAATTATTCCCCTTTCCATTCTTTTTCCTATTTAAACACTCCATTTTCTCCATTTTCCTTCAAACTCAGAAACACTCAAAGGGAGGAAGAGTATAGAATGGGGCCTTCTATTCGTAACCTCAAAAATGTCTGTGTTTTTGTGGGTCGAGTTATGGGAAGGGATTAGAGTTTGTGAACGCAGCTAGCACTCTTGGTCGATCACTTGCTGCGAGAAATATTCATCTTGTATATGGGGAGGTTGTCGTGGGTTAAGTGGAAATTTGTATCACTTCTTTGCCTTTGTAAGAGAACAGTCGGGTTCTAGGTATCATTCTGAAACTTTAGCTCAACGAGAACATCCTTGGAAAGACAATTGGGGAGGAACTTAAGGTATCATCAATGCATGAACGCATGAAGATAATGCTTGAACACTCGATGCATTCATTGCCTTACCAGGTGGTTTTGGTACTTTGGAAGAAATTTTTCAAATTGTCTCTTGGCGAAGCCCGAACATCCACCATAAACCCATTGGTTTATTGAATGTTAATAATTTCTTTGATCTTTGTTATTTTTTCTTGACAAAGCTGTGGAACAGAAATTTATCACTCCTTCGGCAAGACAACTTCTTATCTCTGCCTCCACTGTTGATGAGCTCATTGATAAATTAGAAGCTTTTGAGTATGTACCTGATCAGGTATTAGCTCAGATAGATTGGTCAACAGGAAGCAGCGAAGGAAGTAACAAGAAACAAGAGCCCGATCTGAAACTTTCTCTTTAATGGGTTTGATTTAAAAAAAAAAAAAAAAAATTGTTGTTGTTTTGTTTAGTATGATATGGTTGTTATGGACTTATTAAACCAATTAGTGATGGCGAGTAAGGAGTAATTTTACTCTTGAGACGCATCTTAATTGGTGGCGAGTAAGGAGTTTTTAGGTAGTAATTAATTAGTATTGACTTGTGGAAGTACTAACGTTTTCTTGTTTGATTTCTTTTCAGGGTCTGATGCGGCACTGACAGTGTGTTTCTTTTCTGCTAGGCGTTGATTCACTTCTTATCAGGTTGTGTTGCTCTTTTCTATCTCTTTCTTTCACATTGAGGACAATGTTACATTAAGTGTGGGGAGAGATTTTAGCATGTTTCTGTTTCTTTTCGTTTGTTAAAAAAAAAAAAAAAAAAAATTAAAAAAAAATTCAAAAATAAAAAATAAAAAAAAATAAAAAAGGGGTTCATTGCATGATTGAATAATTTTTCTCCCTTCTTGAACTGATATGCTTGGTGATGGATGATTGAACTGATGAATTGAGTTTGATGAATGCATACCTTGTGAGATTTTGAGCCTAATGGATGGATTCAACATTTATGCCATTCTCTTCTTTCTTGTGTGATTTTCACTCGTGTTAATGACCACTCTAGAACTTGCTTTGATTCTTTTTGAGGCTACATTTCACTTGCATGCATGAACATGATTGAGGCCCTCTTTCTTAGCTAGTTTAACCAAATAGCCAACCTTGTTTTCAATATGATATCAAGCACTCTTTTGATCTCTCGAAAATTCTCTAATTCACTGCCAACCTTGTATATTTTCCTTTGCTTAACCCCTTTGAGCTTATTTGACCATTCCTTGTTTCTAGCTCATTATGTGCCTTAAATGAAAAATCGTGTTTTTACTGTACCTTAGGAAATAAAAGAACATTAGCCTGGTTAATGGATGAGTTTTTGAACAAGTGTGGGGGTGTGTGTACAAAATGGTTGTTGAAAAAAAAAAAAAAAAAAAAAAAAAAGAAAGAGTGCCTAAAAAAAAAAAAAAAAAAAAAAAAAAAAGAGAAATGTATGTATATAGTTATGTTCATATATATATAAAAAAAAAAAAAAAAGAGAGAAAAGGATTGGGAAATGAATATGTAAAGGGATATATATTAGAGTTGAGATGAACTTTTATGCTCGTTATTTGAACTCATTTCTCATTTGCTTTTATTCTCTTTGGTATTTATCTTCTCATATCCATTTTATCCTCTTTGTTACCTTGACCTCACTACAACCTTGAATAAAGTCCTCATGATTTGTGTGTGCATGTGTTTTGAGTAGTGGAGAAGTAGAAGATAAGCAAGCTTATGGTAGTGCAATTTTCATGGGTTGAATTGAGTGAAATACCTACCTTTTAAACACTTGAGAGATTGAGAGGGAATCTTATGAAGATCCATCATTCTTAATTCATTCTTTTCAACGGAAGTTTCCTTGCTTGTTGGTTTGAGATGTGAAGAAATGTTACCTCATTTATGCTTTGATCCCTTGAATTTCTTGTTGCTCTTCTTGCTTCATTGAGTCCTTTAGAGTTTTTAACTTTTAAGTTTGTGTCGTTTGTCTTTGTCTTCTAACTTTAGTTTTATATGTTTTGCCCAGGAGTGCAAAAAGCTAAGTGTGGGGAATTTGATAATCACATATTTTATTCATTAAGAAACCCTCATTATTAGTCATTTACACTCTTCATGTACTTAATTGGTGAATTTGATTATGTTTTGTAAGTTTGAACTCGAATCGGACTTAATTGATTTTTCAGCATTATTCGAGTCTTACACTGTTTCTGTATTTTGGCCATATCTTGAGTTCTAAATGTCTGATAATTATGAATTTTACCTTGTAGGAAAGATAAAGAGAGCTCTACAACTTTGATGAAGAGCTCGAAGTCAAATTCAGACATCTAGTGGAGCTAATTGGGCATGGAAATCAGAATACGGGATTTGTGAACTGGAACCCGAACAGTGTGTAGTAACCAGAACATAATTCGAGTTTGGGTTTATAGAATGGGCTGAAAATTGGTGATCTGAAAGTTAAGACCCATATGTACAACTTTCATGACAAACACAAAACTTGATTCGGGCTCCTTGATGGAGATATTGGGTCTGAAAGTCAAAATAGAGGTGCTGAAACTGGTCCTGAGCAGTCTGTAGTAATTGGGTCATATCTTGGGCTGTAGGACGAATTTTTGGGTGCTTCCAGAGCCATTGGAAAGCTTAGACAATTTCCTAGAACTTTCATGAAGACCATTTGGCTCAAAAATGACGAAATCAATGAGTTCAGCAATGAATACTTTCGGAGACAAGGAAGCTCACCTACCAAGTTCACCTACCAAGCTCACCTACCAAGTTCACCTACCAAGCTCACCTACTAATTCCACCTACTAATCTCATCTACCCATCTACTACTACTCTGAATCCTCTATAAAAGGAAGCATGAGGAGAGCTCTAAACACAACATACACTTGGTGTTAGAAATAGCTTTTCATAGTTCTTGTATATTTTTCCTTCATTGTAATGGAGAGCTAAGTCACTTCTAGTCAATTCGGGACTCTTGAAGAGATTGTGGCTTGGATTCTTGAGACCTTGGTTATGTAATGTATTTGATTTATATTTGAATTCCTCTTCTCTTCTTCTGTTCTCTTGATCTTGAATGCATGAATGGTGATTCTGTTTATGTTTGATCGATTTGATCTTGGTTTAAGATTAAGTATTGTGATGAAGCGAAGATTGAGATTTGTGATGAAACTTAGAACTGATTGATCTAAACTAATCACGTAATTGAAGAGGTTAGGTTACTGATTTGTGCCTAGGTTAATTGAATTCGGTGCTTAAATTGACATATATTTACATGAATGGTGCGATTGCAGATTTGTGTTTATCAACTTGTCAATTGAATTACGGGACGATTGTCTAGTATGAATTACGGATCGATGCGAGAGATCTCGGTTAGATCCAAGTTAACCATTCAAATGTATTTCAGGTGTTTGTTGAAAGGTCTATGATTGAATCCACCCAATCTCGGATAGATTTACGAATTATTTGTTCTTTTAATTGTTATTTCTCTTTAAATCACATCCTGCGATCCTTGAACCATCAAAACCCCCCTTTTTCTAACTTTCACTTGATTTGATCAAATTGCATCTACGATCCTTGAGGAGACGATCCGGTGTTGTTCACTATACTACAAGTTTAGGTAATAACTTCGGTTATAATTTTATTTGAGTTCGGCGCTCGTCAAAATTTTGTGCCGTTGGTCTTAGGGAACTTCGTAGGTGTAATCTTTTCATTTTGAGTAACCTTACTAATTTTTGTTCTTTCTTACCTATTCTAACAGTTATTTTTCATTTACTAACATTGTTCATACCATACTAATATTTTTATCCTAGCTTTTGAATTTTTTTGATTTAGGAAAGACGGAAAAGCGGTGATTACGGGTAACTATTGCAATTTTCGAACTGCAACATGCCCAGAATGAGCTGAAACTTGGTCGGTTGAAGGAAAACAGCCTGATAAACAAGACTCACAGTAAACTGTGAGGTCACCCCTGGTTTTTCGAAATTCTATCATTTAGACCACTTTTTCAATTTTTTAATATTTTTTATTGCATTTTCTAGTTTCATTTTTATGTAGATTTTGTTGTGTGTTGATTCCATAATTTTTAAAAATGTTTAGACATATTAACTAGATTTATTTTTGCATATTTTGAGTGTTGTTTAGTGTATTTTGCTTAGTTGCAGTTTTTGTGTTTTTGTGCTTTAGTTGATGCATGACTAGGTCCAATCGATATCTTGCTTGATCTTGATCCCTGAGATTGATAGGACCTTGCATAGATTAATTAGAGCTCGTGTGATAAATTCGAGTTAATTTGAACCAAATTTTGGGAGTGAACACGATAACTTAAGTAATCTTGAAATCATGGCGATAACATGCATAATAGAACCCTTAAGGAACTTTTTGCTCCGATGTATCTTACCAATCTTTGTGCATTCAATATCACGATCTTGATGCAGATTTTGAGTTGAAATCTGGTTTGATACACTTGTTACCAAAGTTTCATGGTCTTGCGGGTGAAGATCCTCATAAGCACCTGAAAGAGTTCCATGTTGTGTGTTCAACCATGAAGCCCAAGGCATCTCGAGGAACACATCAAGTTAAGGGCATTTCCCTTCTCACTTGTCGATGCAGACCAAAGATTGGTTGTTTTATCTTTCACCAGGTTCGGTCGAAGTTGGAATGACATGAAGAGGTTGTTCTGGAGAGATTCTTCCTGCCTCGAGAGCTGCGCAATTAGGAAGGATATATGTGGCATCGAGACGGATGTACGGTGAGACTTTGCATGAATCTTGGGAGAGATTCAAGAAGTTGTGTTCGAGCTGCCCTCATCACCAAATTAGTGACCAACTCTTGATTCAATACTTTTATGAGGGTTCTTTGCCAAATAATAGAAGCATGATCGATCTTTGCCTCCTGGAGGAGCCTTAGTAGACAAAACTCCTACCGCTGCAAGAGATCGATAGCAAACATGGCGCCAATACCCAACAGTTTGGCTCGCGGATCATCACCGCAACGAGAGGAGTTAATGAAATTCAAGCATCTCATATGGACCAACAAAGAATGGAACACGAGACTAGATGAATTGACTTCTTTGGTAAGACGGATAGCGGTGGGTCAACAACCACCCATGCGGATGATTTGCATCGGTGTGTGGAATTTGCTCTAATTCATCTCATCCTCTTGATTCATGCCCTACACTTCGGGAAGATGGTCCCGCCTTTCCGGATCAATGTGTTCTTTGCGGTGGTGTTTTCTGGTAGACCCCAATATCGGCAACAACAACAAGCAACAATCTAGATATGATCCATTTTCTAGTACTTATAATCCTGGTTGGCGAGACCATCCCAATTTGAGATATGGGAATCCTAGCCGGCAACAATGACCCCACCAAGCGAAGCAACAACGGCCACCCGGCGGCAACAACAATTTAGATACCAAGCTGCAGGTCCAAGCAACAAATACCAACAAATACCCCTGCATTCGGACAACGAAGACACATTCGTGATCTGTCAATCCACTCCGGTGAGCCATCATTGGAAGACGATGAAACAAATGGCCACAAATAACATTCGGTTCGGCAAGAACGTCGGTGCCAACATTCGAGAATTTACAAACTCAAATTGGGCGGTGGCAACCAACTTTGTGAGCGAGCTAAAGAGTCAAGGTTCTAGCCAATTGCCTTCCTGGCAACGATCAACAATCCAGAGGCAACGTAAGTGCAATTACCTTGAGAAGTGGCAAAGAAGTTGATGTTCCAACCTTACGACAATCGAGAAATTGACCAAAACGGCGGGAAATGGATAATTCGGTCGAGAAATCGTACCCTTGAAGAAAATTGCAGAGAATTCAGATGTTACCATTCCATTACCTTTTCCAAATAGGATCACACAATCAAGAGAACAATGCAAGCGAGAAATGGAAAAAGAAGTCATGGAGACATTCGGGAAAGTGGAAATCAATATTCCCCTCCTAGATGCAATCAAGCAAATTCCAAAATATGCTAAATTTCTCAAGGAGTTGTGCACTCATAAGAGAAGGTTGAAAGGGGATGAGAAGATCGGCATGGGAAGAAATGTTTACGCAATGATTACGCCAAGCATGCCACGAGAAATGCAAAGATCTGGAACTTTCACAATTTCTTGCACAATTGGCAACTCTAGATTTGAGCATGCAATGCTAGATTTGGGTGCTTCAATCAATGTCATGCCCGTATCGGTGTATAAGTGTTTAAACATTGGTACTTTGCAACCCACCGGTATCGTGATTCGGTTGGCAAATAGAGCCCTTGCTCATCCTGCAGGTGTCTTTGGAAGATGTGTTAGTTCGGGTGAATGAGTTGATTTTTCCAGCAGATTTCTACATTACGGACATGGAAGATGAGTCTCCAACAAACCATGCTCCATTGATTCTAGGCGAGACCATTCCTCAAGACCGCCAAGACCAAGATAGAAGGCGTGCGCTTTGGCACCCTTTCTATGGAGTTTGGCGACGATTTGGTACAATTTAACATTTTTGATGCCATGAGACACCCCCTAGAGGAACATTACATTTTCCATGTTGATATGATTGAGATCTTTGGTTGATGATGTCTATCTTGATTTATATCTTTGAATTCCACGATATTGTTGACTATCTTGGTTCTGTTTCTTGTGATACATGTGCCACTTGTGATGTTGAACCATGTCTTTGCATGTCTTTGAGATTTATTGTTATGAGTAATGATCTGAGTGCGATGATGCAACAATTGAGAATGAGAGTCGGTACCATCTTGAAATTAATGTTCTTGAGTTAGTTGTTTCGAGATCACTTGTTACCTTCCATTGTACAACCTCCATCCTTGGAGTTGAAGACTTTACGAGACCATCTTAAATATGCATATTTGGGAGATGGTGAGACACTTAGGTGATCATTGCTAAAAACCTACAACTGATCAAGAAGAAAAATTACTGCAGATTTTGAGGCGAGAATAGGCAAGCCATCGGATGGACTCTTGCGGATATTCTGGTATTAGTCCCTCCACATGCATGCATAAGATTTTATTGGAAGAAGGGATCAAACCGGTTAGACGGCCC
Source organism: Ormosia emarginata (assembly GCA_029884605.1). NCBI lineage: Eukaryota > Viridiplantae > Streptophyta > Magnoliopsida > Fabales > Fabaceae > Ormosia > Ormosia emarginata. Next base: position 8,410,465 of record JAQQTP010000051.1, read on the forward strand.
CCAAAGGAGACTAAATCCCCCGATTCTAGATGTGGTGAAGAAGGAAGTTACAAAGCTACTTCAAGGCGGCATTATTTATCCCATATCGACGGTCAATGGGTGAGCCCGTGCAAGTGGTTCCCAAGAAATGCGGGGTCACGGTGGTTGCGAATCGAACAATGAGCTTGTGCCCACACGAGTTCAAAATAGTTGGCGAGTTTGCATTGATTATAGGCGGCTCAACCAGGCTACCGAGAAAGGATCATTTCCGCCGCCCTTCATTGATCGGATGTTGGAGCGGTTAGGCGGCAAGTCACATTATTGTTTCTGGATGGATATTCGGGCTATTTTCAGATTCATATAGCCCCGAGAAGACCAAGAGAAGACTACTTTCACTTGTCCATTTGGCACATTTGCATACGGGAGGATGCCCTTTGGTCTATGTAATGCTCCAGGCACCTTTAGAGGTGTATGGTAAGTATCTTTTCGATTTTTAGAAAATTGCATGGACGTATTTATGGATGATTTCTTGTCTATGGATCTTCCTTTGATGCATGTTTAGATAGTACGGCTCGGGTCTTGCATAGATGCATTAAGACTAACCTCGTTCTAAATTTTGAGAAATGTCATTTCATGGTAGAACAAGGTATAGTCTTAGGGCATGTGATATCTCGTGAGGGTATTGAGGTAGATCCTGCAAAAATAGATGTTATTTCATGCCTATCTTACCCCACATGCGTGCGGGAGATTCGTTCTTTCCTTGGTCATGCGAGGTTTCTATCGGCGATTCATAAAGGATTTCAGCAAAATTGCACTTCCACTATCCAACTTCTTGCAAAAAGATGTGGAGTTTCACTTTGACAAGAAGTGCCGGGATGCCTTCAATCAATTGAAGCGGGCATTGACAAGTACACCTATCATCCAACCGCCGGATTGGACACTTCCATTTGACCGATGTGTGATGCCTCTAATTATGCATTGGGAGCTGTTCTTGCACAAAGGGTCGGTAAAGTATCTCATGTCATTTCCTATGCTTGAGAACTTTAGATCCTGCACAAATCAACTACACCACTGGCGAAAAGGAACTTTTAGCAATTGTTTTGCTTTAGATAAATTTCGATCATATTTGCTTGGTTCCCGAGTGGTTGTGTTTTCAGATCATGCGGCATTGAAGTTTCTCACGAAGAAGCCCAATGCCAAGCCCCGGTTGATTAGGTGGATGTTGCTCCTCCGGGAGTTTGATATTGAGATCCGTGACAAGAGTGGAGCGGAGAATTTGGTGGTGATCACTTGAGTCGAATTGAAAGGGAGGCAGATGTTTTTCCCATCCATGATGTTTTCCACGATGAGCGGCTTTTCAAGTGCGCAAGGCAACATCCCTTGGTTTCTTGATTTGATTAATTTCTTGGTTGCTAACGCAATACGCACATTTCACTAAGGCTAAGATTGATAAATTGAAAAGTGAGTCAAAGTATTATGTGTGGGATGATCCTTACTTATGGAGATTTTGCGGTGACCAAGTAATTAGGAGGTGTGTGCGATGATGAATTCCATTCCATTCTTAGCTTTTGTCATAAACTTGCATGTGGCGGCCACTTCGGTCCTCAACGGATTTGCTAGGAAAGTTTTAGACTCGGATTATATTGGCCCACTCTATTTCATGATGCATATATGTTTTGCAAATCTTGTGATCAATGCCGAGAGAACAGGGAATACTTCTCGTAGGAATGAAATGCCCCGAAACCCTTATTATTCTGTGAGATTTTTGATGTTTGGGGTATTGACTTTATGGGTCCTTTTCTGTATCATTTGGTTTTGTTTACATTACGCTTCTTTGTGGATTATGTATCTAAATGGGTGGAGGCTAAGGCCACTCGGATGATGATTCTAAAGTTGTTGTGGATTTTATTAGATCATGATTTTACGTAGGTTTGGAGTCCAGAGATCCATCATTAGTGATCAAGGTTCACATTTTTGCAATCGAAGCATGGAGGCTTTGATGAAGAAGTATGGAGTCCAACACAAGGTTTCTACACCTTACCACCCCCAAACCAATGGGCAAGCGAGGTCTCCAACGAGAGAAATTAAGCGGATACTCCGGAAGACGGTTCAACCTAACGAGAAAGGACCTGGAGCAAGAGGCTTGAGGATGCTTTATGGGCTTCGGACTGCTTATAAGACACCAATCGGGATGTCTCGTATCGGATTATTTTTGGAAAAGCACTGCCACCTACCGGTGGAAATTGAGCATCGAGCATTACGGGCGGTGAAAAGGTGCAACTTGGACCTAGATCAAGCGAGGTTTGGAGAGGAAGCTGCAGGTGCAAAGCAATTGGAGGAGATCCGCTTGGAGGCTTATGAAAGTTCCAAACTTTATAAGGAGAAGACCAAAGCCTTCCATGATAAGTTAATTCTGAGGAAAACATTTGAGATTGGTCAAAAAGTTCTCCTCTATAACTCCCGCCTCCGACTCATGCACTGGTAAATTAAGGTCTAGATGGGATGGACCATTTATTGTTACTAATGTTTTTCTTACAGTCTTTGTTCAGATTAAAAGTGAGGTCACTGCCAAAGCTTTCATCGTAAATGGACACCGCCTCAAACAGTATCATGAACTTCCAGAGAATGCAGAAGTGGAGGTGATGAACCTTCTCCATCCGCATTATGAATAAAAAAAAAAAAAAAAAAAAGAAAAAGAAAAAAAAAAGAAGAAGAAAAAAAAAAAACAGCTGTGTGCCCGACAATGAGGTAGGTAGAGTCGCTCAGAAGCATGTGGAGGTCATTTTTTTCTTCAGCGACAACAACTGCGAAAATCTTGCAGTATGGATTTTATTGGCCTACTTTATTAAAGGTCTGTTACACCTTTTGCAAAAGCTGCAGAAATTGGTCAAAAAGTTCTGCTTTGAGATTATCATCTGCACCTACTCCTTGGAAAATTGAGATCTAGGTGGCGTGGTTCTTTTGTTGTCAGACACGCGTATCCTCTCAGCATCGAGATTGAGGATCCTAGGAATGGTAATGCGCTTAAGGTTAATGGACAAAGACTCAATCATTCTGGAAAACCAAGTTCTTGAGTTCTTTGTGTTGCGGTTAAGTGGCGGATACGGTACTCGTGACTCTTGAGTCGGTTTATTCTTCGTTTCCCAAAATAAGCGAACCCTTCTTCTCCTTCAAAATGGATGTTATTCTTTCAAACACGAGAAAACATTTTCCTTCTCTTCCTCAAAATGCTCGAGAAAAATCTACAAAGTTCGATGTGAGAGGTTGAGAATGTTAATGCACAAGGGTATGCCGAGAAGATGTCTGTTGGATAATTGAAGCAAAGGTCGATTAGCGGTGAGTCCTCAATTTCATTTGACTCATATATGCCGGTCTTGGAAGAAGTTCATATTCTAAAAGGAGAAGAGCAAAAAGGTTACAAGTCTGTCACAAATGTGGACGATGGAAGCGTAACAAGCGATGTCGTACTAAGGGGATGGTTTCCGCAAATAGAGAAGATAAAATTTTCTTCATTAAGAATGGGTGAGTAAGGAGTCATTAGATGATATCTTATTGACTCTTGAGACGCATTCTTGTGGATTGGTGCATCGTGAAATTCTTAAATTGTGGAATCTCTTCAAGGATGAACAACAACGCTACGATCTTGGGAATCGACTCTAAAAGACCACTGTTTGCCAATTTATAAGAAAATTGGATGGGAAGCTTATCCTCGACTCATAGAAGACGTTTAAGCCGTTCTTGGACGTTAAACCAGAGGCGAGATGTGAGCCATATCCACAAACAATCTGTACATATCATCATCTTCTTCTTCTTCTTCATGGCATTTTACAAAAAAAAAAATGAAAAAAAAAATGAAAAAAAAAAAATGAGAAAAAAAAATTCAAAAAAAAAAAATGAAAAAAAAAATTGTATACTTCTTAGGGTTGGCTTTGGTAACACAAACCGTGAATGGGGAAATGCATGCATCTGATCCAGCCTTCTTAATTGAAAAACAAAGAAGGTAGATTGTATTCCACATGTGAGGTAGCCGGTCGTATTATGGCCACTTGTCCCTTTTGGGAGCCCTATGTTGCTTATTTGGTCTTGAATGGGTCGAAATCTTGGTCAACAATGCTTTGGCACAAAGCGAGAAAAAAGCGAGACTACCTCCATCCCAATCTTAAGTAAGTATACACTAATCTTTCATCAAGTTTTTTAACAATTTCAAAAAAAAAAAAAAAAAAAGGACGTGATGTCTCTTGCACTCATGACGCCATGTGTGATATAAAGATACGCCATGGAGAGGTACATACATACAGGTATGTCATCATTTTCTATTTCTTTTATCTTTGTATCATTTTGTTGTATTTTGATTTTTGTACGAGACGATCCTTTGAGCAGAGTCCTTGGGGGTTTCTAGACTTCTTTACCTTGATGGTTTTCTTGAAGTCAAAAAAAAAAAAAAAAGATTCTGTGTCTCTTAATTTCAACCTTTTCTCACAACCGCCAACCTACCCTCATAGGTGCAATTATTCCCCTTTCCATTCTTTTTCCTATTTAAACACTCCATTTTCTCCATTTTCCTTCAAACTCAGAAACACTCAAAGGGAGGAAGAGTATAGAATGGGGCCTTCTATTCGTAACCTCAAAAATGTCTGTGTTTTTTGTGGGTCGAGTTATGGGAAGGGATTAGAGTTTGTGAACGCAGCTAGCACTCTTGGTCGATCACTTGCTGCGAGAAATATTCATCTTGTATATGGGGGAGGTTGTCGTGGGTTAGTGGGGGCTGTATCACTTCTTTGCCTTTGTAAGAGACAGTCGGGTTCTAGGTATCATTCCGAAACTTTAGCTCAACAGAACATCACTTTGGAAAGACAATTGGGGAGGAACTTAAGGTATCATCAATGCATGAACGCATGAAGATAATGCTTGAACACTCGATGCATTCATTGCCTTACCAGGTGGTTTTGGTACTTTGGAAGAAATTTTTCAAATTGTCTCTGGGTCGAACCGAACATCCACCATAAACCCATTGGTTTGTTGAATGTTAATAATTTCTTTGATCTTCTGTTATTTTTCTTGACAAAGCTGTGGAACAGAAATTTATCACTCCTTCGGCAAGACAACTTCTTATCTCTGCCTCCACTGTTGATGAGCTCATTGATAAATTAGAAGCTTTTGAGTATGTACCTGATCAGGTATTAGCTCAGATAGATTGGTCAACAGGAAGCAGCGAAGGAAGTAACAAGAAACAAGAGCCCGATCTGAAACTTTCTCTTTAATGGGTTTGATTTAAAAAAAAAAATTGTTGTTGTTTTGTTTAGTATGATATGGTTGTTATGGACTTATTAAACCAATTAGTGATGGCAGAGTAAGGAGTAATTTTACTCTTGAGACGCATCTTAATTGGTGGCAGAGTAAGGAGTTTTTTAGGTAGTAATTAATTAGTATTGACTTGTGGAAGTACTAACGTTTTCTTGTTTGATTTCTTTTCAGGGTCTGATGCGGCACTGACAGTGTGTTTCTTTTCTGCTAGGCGTTGATTCACTTCTTATCAGGTTGTGTTGCTCTTTTCTATCTCTTTCTTTCACATTGAGGACAATGTTACATTAAGTGTGGGGAGAGATTTTAGCATGTTTCTGTTTCTTTTCGTTTGTTAAAAAAAAAAAATTTCAAAAAAAAAAATTCAAAAATAAAAAATAAAAAAAAAATAAAAAAGGGGTTCATTGCATGATTGAATAATTTTTCTCCCTTCTTGAACTGATATGCTTGGTGATGGATGATTGAACTGATGAATTGAGTTTGATGAATGCATACCTTGTGAGATTTTGAGCCTAATGGATGGATTCAACATTTATGCCATTCTCTTCTTTCTTGTGTGATTTTCACTCATGTTAATGACCACTCTAGAACTTGCTTTGATTCTTTTTGAGGCTACATTTCACTTGCATGCATGAACATGATTGAGGCCCTCTTTCTTAGCTAGTTTAACCAAATAGCCAACCTTGTTTTCAATATGATATCAAGCACTCTTTTGATCTCTCGAAAATTCTCTAATTCCTGCCAACCTTGTATATTTTCCTTTGCTTAACCCCTTTGAGCTTATTTGACCATTCCTTGTTTCTAGCTCATTATGTGCCTTAAATGAAAAATCGTGTTTTTACTGTACCTTAGGAAATAAAAGAACATTAGCCTGGTTAATGGATGAGTTTTTGAACAAGTGTGGGGGTGTGTGTACAAAATGGTTGTTAAAAAAAAAAAAAAGAAAGAGTGCCTAAAAAAAAAAAAAAAAAAGAGAAATGTATGTATATAGTTATGTTCATATATATATAAAAAAAAAAAAAGAAAAGAGAGAAAAGGATTGGGAAATGAATATGTAAAGGGATATATATTAGAGTTGAGATGAACTTTTATGCTCGTTATTTGAACTCATTTCTCATTTGCTTTTATTCTCTTTGGTATTTATCTTCTCATATCCATTTTATCCTCTTACTGTTACCTTGACCTCACTACAACCTTGAATAAAGTCCTCATGATTTGTGTGTGCATGTGTTTTGAGTAGTGGAGAAGTAGAAGATAAGCAAGCTTATGGTAGTGCAATTTTCATGGGTTGAATTGAGTGAAATACCTACCTTTTAAACACTTGAGAGATTGAGAGGGAATCTTATGAAGATCCATCATTCTTAATTCATTCTTTTCAACGGAAGTTTCCTTGCTTGTTGGTTTGAGATGTGAAGAAATGTTACCTCATTTATGCTTTGATCCCTTGAATTTCTTGTTGCTCTTCTTGCTTCATTGAGTCCTTTAGAGTTTTTAACTTTTAAGTTTGTGTCGTTTGTCTTTGTCTTCTAACTTTAGTTTTATATGTTTTGCCCGGGAGTGCAAAAAGCTAAGTGTGGGGAATTTGATAATCACATATTTTATTCATTAAGAAACCCTCATTATTAGTCATTTACACTCTTCATGTACTTAATTGTGAATTTGATTATGTTTTGTAAGTTTGAACTCGAATCGGACTTAATTGATTTTTCAGCATTATTCGAGTCTTACACTGTTTCTGTATTTTGGCCATATCTTGAGTTCTAAATGTCTGATAATTATGAATTTTACCTTGTAGGAAAGATAAAAGAGAGCTCTACAACTTTGATGAAGAGCTCGAAGTCAAATTCAGACATCTAGTGGAGCTAATTGGGCATGGAAATCAGAATACGGGATTTGTGAACTGGAACCCGAACAGTGTGTAGTAACCAGAACATAATTCGAGTTTGGGTTTATAGAATGGGCTGAAAATTGGTGATCTGAAAGTTAAGACCCATATGTACAACTTTCATGACAAACACAAAACTTGATTCGGGCTCCTTGATGGAGATATTGGGTCTGAAAGTCAAAATAGAGGTGCTGAAACTGGTCCTGAGCAGTCTGTAGTAATTGGGTCATATCTTGGGCTGTAGGACGAATTTTTGGGTGCTTCCAGAGCCATTGGAAAGCTTAGACAATTTCCTAGAACTTTCATGAAGACCATTTGGCTCAAAAATGACGAAATCAATGAGTTCAGCAATGAATACTTTCGGAGACAAGGAAGCTCACCTACCAAGTTCACCTACCAAGCTCACCTACCAAGTTCACCTACCAAGCTCACCTACTAATTCCACCTACTAATCTCATCTACCCATCTACTACTACTCTGAATCCTCTATAAAAGGAAGCATGAGGAGAGCTCTAAACACAACATACACTTGGTGTTAGAAATAGCTTTTCATAGTTCTTGTATATTTTTCCTTCATTGTAATGGAGAGCTAAGTCACTTCTAGTCAATTCGGGACTCTTGAAGAGATTGTGGCTTGGATTCTTGAGACCTTGGTTATGTAATGTATTTGATTTATATTTGAATTCCTCTTCTCTTCTTCTTCTGTTCTCTTGATCTTGAATGCATGAATGGTGATTCTGTTTATGTTTGATCGATTTGATCTTGGTTTAAGATTAAGTATTGTGATGAAGTGAAGATTGAGATTTGTGATGAAACTTAGAACTGATTGATCTAAACTAATCACGTAATTGAAGAGGTTAGGTTACTGATTTGTGCCTAGGTTAATTGAATTCGGTGCTTAAATTGACATATATTTACATGAATGGTGCGATTGCAGATTTGTGTTTATCACTTGTCAATTGAATTCTGGACGATTGTCTAGTATGAATTCTGGATCTGATGCAGAGATCTCGGTTAGATCCAAGTTAACCATTCAAATGTATTTCAGGTGTTTGTTGAAAGGTCTATGATTGAATCCACCCAATCTCGGATAGATTTCTGAATTGATTGTTCTTTTAATTGTTATTTCTCTTTAAATCCTGTCACTGCGATCCTTGAACCATCAAAACCCCACTTTTTTCTAACTTTCACTTGATTTGATCAAATTGCATCTACGATCCTTGAGGAGACGATCCGGTGTTGTTCACTATACTACAAGTTTAGGTAATAACTTCGGTTATAATTTTGACTGAGTTCGGCGCTCGTCAGTAATCGATTACCACAAGCCCAGAAAGCCAAGAACACGTTGTTTTTTCCATGTAATCGATTACCAAATCCTTGTAATCGATTACCAAGGTTCTGACATGCCCAACGACTATATTGAATGCATTTAATGCTTGGATTTAACCACCCCCAATGGCTCTTTTAATGAATGGGCTTTAAATACAATTGCTGGGGCATCATTAAGGGTTGTTCTTGAACCTAAAAACATCATAGCAACACATCATACGAGAATCAAACTCTGAAATCTTTCTTGCTCTGTTTTTGTCCAACCTTTGAGATATCTTTATGAGCATTATTAGAGCTTCAATTTGTATCATCTACTCTAGTGAGAGCTTCTCAAATTCAATCTTAATTGTTGTATAAGATAGAGGGTGAGGCATCCCTCAATTTGTAAAGGGTGAGGCATCCCTTTGTTTGAAGAGACTCAAGCTCAAGGGTGAGGCATCCCAAGGAGTTGAGGGCTCAAGTTTGTAAAGGTAGTCAAGCACCTATTGAAGCTTGAAGATATAGTGGAAAATCTCAAGTGGTTGCTTGAGAATTGGACGTAGGTCACAAGTGGATTGGTGGCCGAACCAGGATAAATCACTGTGTTTGATTCTCTAAACTCTTCTCTTTATATTTCTGCATTGCTTATACTCTTGCTTGATTACTTCTCTCTTGGTTGGTTATTAAGCAACATACATTGTTCTTATCAATTCATTCATTTCAATTAGTCAATAGCTTCAACGAAAATCAATAGTCAAGTGTTTTGCAAAAGAATTGCGAACTTGTTTTATAAACTCAATTCACCCCCCCTCTTGAGTATTGAAGCCACTTGGTAACAAGTGGTATCAGAGCTAGACTCTTGTATAAAGAGCTTAGCCGCTTCAAGAGTAAAGATGGCTTCAAATGGTTTTTCTAATGAAAGCTCTTCTATAAATAGGCCTCCCTTTTTCAATGGAGATGGTTATGCATATTGGAAAGAAAGGATGAAGATTTTTATTGAAGCTATTGATATTGATGTGTGGGATGTCGTTGAAAATGGTCCTTTTATCCCCACACACCTAGTTGATGGTGTTAGAACAAATACACCAAGAAATGAATGGACCGATGATGACAAGAAAAAGGTTCAATACAACTTGAGAGCCAAGAATATCATTACTACCTCTTTAGGATATGATGAGTTCTTTAGGGTGTCAAATTGTAAGACCGCTCAAGAAATGTGGGATACATTGCAAGTAACTCATGAAGGTACAAGTGAGGTAAAAGATCTAGGATTAACACACTCACTCACGAATATGAATTGTTTAGAATGAATCAAGGGAAAGCATTCAAGAAATGCAAAAACGTTTTACTCATATAATTAATCATCTTGCTTCATTGGGAAAAACTTTTGCCAATGAAGATCTTATTAACAAAGTTTTGAGATGTTTGAGCAGAAATTAGCAACCCAAGGTGACGGCAATATCGGAATCAAGAAATCTTGCCGCAATGACTTTGGCCACTCTCTTTGGAAAGCTTCAAGAGCATGAGTTGGAACTAAACCGATTAAGTCAAAATGAGGAGCAAGATAAGAAGAAAAAGGGAATTGCACTCAAAGCCACCTCTTCCATACTTGAAGATAATAATGAAGATGGTGAAGAGGATGCTGAAAATATTGAACTAAGTGAGGAGAATCTTAGTCTCCTTGTGAGAAAATTCGGAAGATTCCTAAAAAAAAAGGGACTTCAAAGAAGACCACCCTTTCCTCAAAAGAAAGCTTATCACAAAGGAGAAGGATCCTCTACTCCTCCAAAATGCTACGAATACGGAAAACCGGGGCATATGAAAATGGAGTGTCCTACATATCTCAAGAAGACGGAGAAGTTTGAGAAAAGACCCTCCAAGGAAAAGAAAGGAAGAAGAGCATACATAGCTTGGGAGGACAATGACTTAAGTTCTTCCGACGACTCGGAAAATGAAGAAGCCCATCTTTGCCTCATGGCTCAAGGAGAAGAAAGTGGAGAAAGCGACACCGAGGTAACCTCTTCTAACCTAGAACCTCCACCTACTTATGATGAATTGCAAGATGCCTTTCAAGAATTGCATGATGAATCTTTGAGACTCACTAAAATGATTTTGTCTTCAAATAAAACAATCTCCCTATTGACAAACAAGGTTTGTACTTTAACTAAGGAGATAAATGAACTTAAAATTGAAAATGAGACCTTAGGACTCATAGATGCTAATTCATCATGTATGACTTGTTCCTCACATGATAATACATCCATATCATTACCTTGTTTATCATGTAAAGCTTTTGAAAAAGAAATTGAGGACTTGAAAAACACTCTTGCAAAATTTACTATGGGAAGAGATAATTTGAACATGTTACTAAGCAAACAAAGGTGTGTTTTTCAAAAAGCCGGATTGGGATACAATCCAAATAATCATAAAAAATCCTACAATAATTTCTTTGTTCATCTAAAACTTCAAGTACCCCCTTTATCAAATGTTTTCATTGTGGTAGGAAAAGGCATAGTGCATCCACTTGCAATGTTAGAAAGAATATAAATACTAAAGTTGGAATAAAAAGGGTTTGGGTTCCTAAAGGCACCATGCCTAACTCTAACACACAAGGACCCAAGACAATTTGGGTACCAAAAGTTAAAACTTGAATGTGTGTTGTAGGTGTGCTTGAAGACCAAGAGCTCAAATTGGTATCTTGATAGTGGTTGCTCCAAGCACATGACCGGTGATGGGTCCAAGTTCTCCTCCCTTACTCTCAAGAAACATGGTCATGTCACATATGGTGATAACAACAAAGGGAAGATTCTTGGAATTGGCAAAGTTGAAATCCTTGCAAGAATTCACCTTGGAAATCAAGAAGAAAAAGTCAAGAAGCAAGAAGAAAGCCCATATGATTCCCCAAGACAAGAGGACTCTCAAATCATGGATCTTCCCAAGGAATGGAAAACATCAAGATATCATCCTCTTGACAAAGTGATAGGTGATGTATCAAAAGGGGTAATCACTCGTAACTCTCTTAGAGATGCATGTAATCATATGGCTTTTGTTTCTCAAGTTGAACCTAAAAACATAAATGAGGCCATTAATGATGAACATTGGATCTTGGCCATGCAAGATGAATTAAATCAATTTGAGAGGAATCAAGTTTGGGAATTAGTCCCAAGGCCCAATGATCATCCAATAATTGGCACCAAATGGGTTTTTAGGAACAAACTTGATGAAACGGGCTTAATAATAAGAAACAAGGCTAGGCTTGTAGCTAAGGGTTATAATCAAGAAGAAGGTATAGATTATGAAGAAACGTATGTTCCCGTAGCTAGACTAGAAGCCATTAGAATGTTACTTGCATATGCTTGCATCATGGATTTCAAACTCTTTCAAATGGATGTCAAAAGTGCCTTTTTAAATGGTTTCATACAAGAAGAAGTATATATTGATCAACCTCCCGGTTTTGAAAGTTTTGAATTGCCCAACCATGTTTTTTAAACTTAAAAAGGCCTTGTATGGCTTAAAACAAGCTCCTAGAGCTTGGTATGAAAGGTTGAGCAAGTTCCTTTTGGAAAATGGTTTCTCTAGGGGAAAGGTTGACACAACTCTTTTCATCAAACATAAAAAGCATGACATTTTACTTGTTCAAATATATGTTGATGATATTATATTTGGTGCTACTAATGACTCTCTTTATAAAGAATTTGCTAATATCATGCAAAGTGAGTTTGAGATATCCATGATGGGTGAGCTCAACTTCTTCCTTGGGCTTCAAACCAAGCAAACAAGAAATGGGACTTTCATAAGTCAATCAAAATATTGCAAGGAGTTGCTCAAGAAGTTTGGAATGGAAGGAGCAAAGCAAATGGCTACACCAATGGGAACTTCCTGTTACTTGGACAAGGATGAAGGAGGTAAATCGGTAGAAATCACTAAGTATAGAGGTATAATTGGCTCACTCCTTTATCTTACCGCAAATAGACCGGATATCATGTTTAGTGTATGCATGTGTGCTAGATTTCAAGCAAATCCTAAAGAATCACACCTAAGTCTTTGTAAAACGTATTATGAAATATCTAATAGGCACTTCACAAATGGGATTGTGGTACCCTAAGGGTGCTTCATGTTGTTTGGTTGGTTATTCCAATTGATTTTTGGGTGCAAAATGGATAGGAAGAGTACTAGTGGGACATGCCACTTGCTTGGAAGCTCATTAGTTTCTTGGCATAGCAAGAAGCAAAATAGTGTGGCATTGTCAGCAACTAAAGTGAATATGTTCTGGGAGTTGTTGTGCTCAAATCCTTTGGATGAAGCAACAACTTCTAGACTATGGTCTTATGGATCACATCCCCATAAGATGTGATAACACTAGTGCAATCAATCTATCTAAGAATCCCGTTTTACACTCAAGAACAAAGCACTTGAAATAAGGCATCATTTCATAAGAGATCATGTTCAAAAGGGTGATTGCATGCTTGAATTTGTGGAAACCACTAAGCAACTAGAAGACATTTTCACTAAAGGTTTAGTGAAAGAAGCCTTCTATTATATAAGAAATGAACTTGGCATATTAGATCAATCATGTATAAGCTAAATTGTCATGCATAATCCACCATTTTCTTTGCATAAAGAAACTTTCTCTGCATAATCAAGCCCTTTTTTCGCATAATCATGGTTCTTTATTGCATAAATATTGATTTTCAATTCCATACTGACTTGAGCGTCGGAGATTTCCCCAAAGTTGTTTTGCAGGTGCTCTTTCATGTCAAAACTCTCCAAGAAACTCAAAAACATCACAAATCCATCCAAATAGGGTAATTCTTGGTAAAAGTACCAATCTTGTATGATTAAGTGTTTTGGATCAAAATCTGTGTGAATTACTTGCCTAAATGATGTTTGAAATTGATTTAAGATGCTTTACAATTAACTTGAATGGTTTAAAATTGATCCCTAACTGTTTAAAATGCAAAAACTGAGTTTTAGTAGTCTGGTAATCGATTACAAGACCTTTGTAATCGATTACAAAGGTTCTGTCAAGCCAGTAATCAATTACACAAAACTGGTAATCGATTACATTGAATCGAGAACTCGGGTAATCGATTACACATATAGTGTAATCGATTACAAGGTTTCAGAAGCTGGTAATCGATTACATTGAAATTGTAATCGATTACATGGAAAATTCAAAGCGGTGTAATCGATTACACAACCCATGTAATCGATTACAGAGAAGGGTTTAAAAGGCTTCGACGCGCGAAAGGTCACTCATTTTAAACTTTCCACCTTTCCTCTCCTCTCGCTCTCACGAAGCTCTCCTCTCTCAACTCTCTCCTTTTCACTCAAACCTCCATCAAACCCTCCAAAATCACCTTCCTCTCACTCGAAATCCCTCTCCTCACACATCCCCATCATCAAATCCCATCACAATCCACTCCTTTCTCTCACCCACCACCTTCGTTCTTCTCCTCTTCATCCCCCACGAGCTTCACTTTACCCAAAACACTCATCCATGGTGACCCATCCCAACGTGCCAAACGTGCAAGAACATGGACCATTGTTGGTGAATCCTCCAATGCTCCTCCACGGAACATCTCTGGCTTGGACCTCACGAGACACTTCTCCACCACCAAGAAGGCTGAACTCTTCAGGAAGAACTTCCAGCTGAGGAAGCTCATCTCCCCGAGGTATCTCACATAATCCATCTGCACCAGTGAACCCCTGGAGTGTTTCCAACTGATTGAGAGGCTGGGCTTGCTTGGGTTCTTCAACATTCAGAAAGCCATTTATCCCAACCTGGTTCGTGTGTTCTATGCCAACCTGAGGTATGAAGACCATTGCTTGATCTCTGAAGTGAAGAAAACTCAGATTAAGATCACTCGGGAAGAATGGTGTAGGTTGACCAAGCTAACCTATGCTGGGACCAGCTTCTATGGTAACGAAAATGCTTGGGGTGACGAGTTTGAGTATAAGAGTGCTTTGATGTCCCTGATTCGCTCCGGCTACGTGCTTCCCAGGAACAACAAGAGAGTTATGGCGACTGGCCTAACAATGGAGAACAGTGGTACTCCATTATTTGGTGGTTAGAGGCTTGATTCCCGCAGGCGGGAATTATTCTCGGATTTTACGGGATGATGTTGTGGTCTTGTGGGCCATGACCACCGGTAGGCCAATCAATCTGGGCCAATTACATCATTCAAAGACATGCTTGGATGTGAAGAAGAAGAAAAACTCACCCGCCCTATGCCATGTTGGTGACCGCCATCACGGAGCATTATGTCGCATCTCCTTGGCTGAAGAATCCAAGGATACTAGCTCCAAGGGACCCCAATCCATTGGCCTGCACACCTTGAAGAAGCTTCAGCTGAGCAAGGTCGATGGACGCTGGTACTATTTGGCCCATGGTAGCTATGGGCACATTCCTCATGGTCCGGAGAGTGATGATGAGGATGAGGACGTGCAGCCTGCACCAGCTCCACCAAAGCATCAGCCACATTGGAGCTTCTACTGCAAGAGTTGCGGAGTTTGGCTACCACCGTGGATGCCCGGATGGACCGCATTGAGCAGAAGGTGGATCACCTCGAGCTTAGGATGGACTACTCCGATCAGGAGCTTGCTGCCATTGTTCGCATCCGGAGGGCCCCGCACACGTGCACCATCCACCTCCTCTACTCCTCCTCTTCGCTCCTCTATCATTTGTCGATCCCCTCGCCACCCGCCTAGAGTTCCCGCCGAGAATGAGGAGCTCCTTGGTTCTGAAGACGAC
This sequence comes from Ormosia emarginata, assembly GCA_029884605.1. Classification (NCBI taxonomy): domain Eukaryota; kingdom Viridiplantae; phylum Streptophyta; class Magnoliopsida; order Fabales; family Fabaceae; genus Ormosia; species Ormosia emarginata. Next base: position 8,425,692 of record JAQQTP010000051.1, read on the forward strand.
CTTGATACTGGCGACGATGACGTGGACCTTGGAGATATTGCTGCTGATGTAGAGAGCGATAGCGAGGCCACTGATAGTGACCATGGACCTCTGCCATGATAATTTCTTTGTTTTATGATATTTGGTTGTATATGGAATTTGGAAATACATTTATATATAAAAATCAGTTGGTTCTTTTGATGTTTATTGCTTTTTTGAATCATCTTGATATATTGTTGTTTATATACACATGAATGATTGATTATAATCTGCCTGTCTGAGCCACATTGTTCTCTGTCAACTGTTGTTGGGAAATCATGAAAAACAGAGGAAATGCTGTCAAAATTTTCGCTTAATGTTAATGTGTTTTTGATAATGCCAATGGGGGAGAGATTAGTGACTTGCATTAGTACGGGGGAGTTCGATTTAACGCTCTTACATAAATATTTCACTAACCCTATATTGTGCATACATTACGGGGGAGAGTTGCGCTTAAATCTCTGATATACATATATATATATGCAATTGTTTCTCTTCCTTTCAATGTTCAGATTGTCATCATCAAAAAGGGGGAGAATGTGAATGCATGTGTCTTGAAGCATGTCAAATGGTTTTTGATGATAACAAAGACAAAGATGAAGATCAAAGAGCGAAAGAGTAAACCAAGATCAAAGGAAGAAATCAAGAGGTTTGAGATATAGGCATTATAGTACATCAATGTTAAATGCTCCCAAGATATCTCAAATGGTTTTTCAAAAATGGTTTGAATCAATATGTTTTTCAAAGATCAATTCCTAAAAGAGAACTTCTTTTACCTTGGATCATGCCAAATAATGTTCTATATTGTTTAATCCATGTTTTCTAAAGTTAGGAATGATATAAATCTGTTTTAAGGCTTGAAAAATGAGTTTAAAGTATAGTGTAATCGATTCAAGGTTTAGTAATCGATTACAAGCCAAACAAGCCTTGTAATCGATTACACCATCCATGTAATCGATTGCCAGAAAGTCAGAGAACGTGTAATCGATTACACCAATTCATGTAATCGATTACCATGTTCCCAGAAAGCCAAGAACACGACCAAAAGGGCCATGTAATCGATTACATCAATATTGTAATCGATTACCATAAAGTCAGAGGGCGTGTAATCGATTACACAAGCCATGTAATCGATTACCACAAGCCCAGAAAGCCAAGAACACGTTCTTTTTTCCATGTAATCGATTACCAAATCCTTGTAATCGATTACTAAGGTTCTGACATGCCCAACGGCTATATTGAATGCATTTAATGCTTGGCTTTAACCACCCCCAACAACTCTTTTAATGAATGGGCTTTAAATACAATTGCTGGGGCATCATTAAGGGTTGTTCTTGAACCTAAAAACATCATAGCAACACATCATACGAGAATCAAACTCTGAAACCTTTCTTGCTCTGTTTTTGTCCAACCTTTGAGATATCTTTGTGAGCATTATTAGAGCTTCAATTTGTATCATCTACTCTAGTGAGAGCTTCTCAAATTCAATCTTAATTGCTGTATAAGATAGAGGGTGAGGCATCCCTCAATTTGTAAAGGGTGAGGCATCCCTTTGTTTGAAGAGACTCAAGCTCAAGGGTGAGGCATCCCAAGGAGTTGAGGGCTCAAGTTTGTAAAGGTAGTCAAGCACCTATTGAAGCTTGAAGATATAGTGGAAAATCTCAAATGGTTGCTTGAGGACTGGACGTAGGTCACAAGTGGATTGGTGGCCGAACCAGGATAAATCACTGTGTTTGATTCTCTAAACTCTTCTCTTTATATTTCTGCATTGCTTATACTCTTGCTTGATTACTTCTCTCTTGGTTGGTTATTAAGCAACATACATTGTTCTTATCAATTCATTCATTTCAATTAGTCAATAGTTTCAACGAAAATCAATAGTCAAGTGTTTTGCAAAAGAATTGCGAACTTGTTTTATAAACTCAATTCACCCCCCCTCTTGAGTATTGAAGCCACTTGGTAACATTCTCTACTTTCTTTCCATCCAAGGGTCACAAATGGTCCTAGCCACTTTGTGAGACCAATCTCCACCGTAGATTAAATCAAGGGTGGATATCCTAAACTTCCTTATTAAGCTTGTCTTTATAACCATTGATTAGATCAATAGTGAACATCCAAAGCTTTCTAACTAAGTTTACTCTCACACCATTGATTAAATCAATGGTGATCATCCAATGCTTCTTTATTAAGTTTGCTTCTCAACTATTGATTATATCAATGGTTAATGTTCAAAGCTTCTCCACTAAGTCTTGTCATCTAAGGGTGAAAATCAAAGTCAAGCCTTCTTTGTTGACTAGCATTTCCATTGGTTGGGTGGTTACTAACTTGTTTCCTATTGGTTATCACTTTTGTTGACCAATTTCTATTGGCTACTCTTGAAAAGTCTTTGCCACAAACGTTGACTTAATCTTATTGGTTGGTCTTGGTTCTATAGCTTTCCTATTGGTTCATCAAATGTGACTAGCTTCTAATTGGTTTATCAAATAAAGACTAGATTCTAATTGGTTCATCAAGGAAGGCTAAATTCTTATTGGTTCAATTTATAACCATCAAATTTGATTAATTCTTATTGGTTCATTTCAAATATACTAGATTCCTATTCGTTTAGAAATTCAAGCCATCTATTTTGATTAAATCCTATTGGTTTACAGAAAATATTTTTCAAACAATTACTACAGAAATTATTACTTAATGAACAGAACATTACTGCTTACAAGACAGTAAATATTTGTTCGCTGTAAAATAAAAATACAGTATATTTTTATTTCACAAATAATTTCTAAAAATTAAAAGATTAAGCGTATCTCTCATAATTGAGTTTAGTAAGATTTCCTGGCTCCGAATAAATACGTAAAGATTTTTCTCGGCTCGAAAATTATTATTTTCTTGACACGGAGCAAAGCACACAAAACGATCAAATACAATCACAGAACAGTCAAAATAATTTTACAGTATTCAGAAATTGTAAAACAGTACAATTCTGTCATTATTGTCAAATAGCTAAATTTTGAAGTGTTACACAAGTCCAATTTCCTTGCTACTTGTTTCATTAAAAATCTAAGAGATAGAACTTTATATGGTTAATGTTTCAGAATTTTTGCATGTTTCAATCTATGCCAGTTTCTATTTGAAACTGAGATAAATGTTTTAGAAAACCAAATTCTGACAGCATATGGTGTTTGGGGCATAACTTGAGTTGTAGTGATCAAAATAGATTGTTACTTATTTTATTTGAAAGCTAACATATGAGGATTTAAGTGGTAAAAAGTTCAAGACCTAGTTATTTTTCAAGGGCTCCCAGTTGTTTGCTCGAAATCAAGCCATATTCTGCAACACTTACTGTTATGATCAATAAGTGATCTTAAAGTGTGGGTTTGGTTGAGGGACCAAATGACCCTATTAAATAAAGAAATTTTGAAAACAAACATCTAGATACATTAAGATTATGTTTACCAATTTTCATGAATTTTGGAAGTGTTTAATTGAATTAATTTTACATTGAACTACCCAAGTATAAGAAGGCCATTAAGCCCCTTCCCTTGGACAAGGCAGAGGAGCAAGTTGGTGTAACACCCTCCATAGGGCATCACATTTTATACTAAAAAACTTAAAATCTGAAAATCATTTTATAAAAGAATTGAGTTCTAAAATATGAATTTTTAAAATTTCATTTCACAGAAACATAAACTTACCAAAAATTACAAGAAAAACAGAAATTAGATTGAATTGATTAATACATATATTATAAATACCACAAAATATTCAATATAGAAATAAAACATGTAACTTACAGACTCAGAGAAACAGTAGCAAACCCAATGACAGGTACTACTAATAGCATGGTAACAACACTAACAAGAAAAACCCAACATACATGCCTTGTTTCTCCACCAACTGCATCTTGTTGAAACTTGGAAGATCACTCCTCGACGCCGTCACCATCTTGTAATTTTGCCTCCAATGGGTCGAAGAAACTTGCTTCATCTACTATACAATTTAAATAAAACAAACACAACAAAACAATACATAGTAAAGAGGTGAGATCCCCTTTCACCAATACCAGTACGGTAGCAAAGAATAATACGAATGACAAAGTCATTCCATACACATATGAGATATCACAATTATAATCATGTTATCAATTTACAAATAATTCTAATAAACACATGTTGTAATAAAATGAAAAGCAATAACATTACCATGATAGATATAATAATAGATACAATTAAATCATATAGTCACAACATACATAATATCTCAACAGTGAATATAGATAACCACATAAAGATGCAGATCACATATGCTATTGTAATGGTATAGATAGATAAAATGATACAGATAGATAAAATAGAGCTAATAAATAACATTAAAAAGTATAAAACATAAATATATGAAATGTGACTCAACCCTACTCTATGGAGCTAAAAATATAGACATCAGAGTGAACGACTCGCAAAATCTATTAGTACCGTTGACCGCCCATAACTATTGCACTGTCACACGTTGCGTCTATAGCCCATTGAAATAGCATAGTGGTGTAGTTCATTGTCGTACGTTGTGTCACTACAGGCTTGCACTAATAGATTTCACAAGATCTTGATTAAGTTTAGTGTGTGTCGAGTCCATTAGTGTGTTACTAGTTACCACGGCCCAGAGGAGCGACCAACTGTCCACAAATGGAATAATCTGCACACTAATGTCTCCAAGTTCATTCAGGTTGAACCACACTACGCTTATCACACCGACAACACGATGTTATTCATCTCATATATCAATCCACCAATTATCAACCAAATTGGCACAAATGCATGATAAAAATTACCAGAATACCCTCAATGGTATTAAATATCCGTATTTACGGAAATGCCCTCAATGGTAAAAATATCAAATGTGCCCTCACTGGCAAAAATTACGAATATGCCCTCACTGGCAAATCGCACATATATACAGTACGTCCCACTTGACAAGATCTTTATCTCAACTATGTCCGGGTCCACCACTTTGGCCCGATAGTAAAAACTTGTTGTTATTCCAATTAATCGCGTAGAAATTTTATCGCATTTTCACAATTCCGTCGTTTTTACAAATATTTTTAAATCGCGTAAATATATTTTTGTTTTTGAAATGCGTAGAGTTTTTCAAACGTTTTCTCAATCGCGTAAGATTTTTAAATCATTTTCTTGTCCGAATTCCTTAAAAATCACTATTCAAATAAACAAAAATAATATTTAATACGTTTGAACTACGTAGAATATTTTTCATACCGTATATAATATAATAAGATATCTTTTCTATCTTATTTGTTTGTTTTTAACTAAAAACTTAACAAAGTATTTTGTTTAGAAATTTATAACAATGGTTTTCTAAGTTTTTTGTTAAAATTCTTTTTGTTTTTATTACAACCAATTAATTACATTTTTGAAAATTACTAACGTGCTTCAAAACACAAAGTGAGCTCTACGTTAGAAATTTTACAAAAGCTACTGTATTTTCTTATAAATGGTAAAATCCTTAGTTTTAACTCTTTAAACTTAATCTAATCATTTTTGTTCCTCAAAACTCATTGTAATAAAATTCTTTTTAGTATTTATTACTTCTCTTTGTTTAAAAACAACTTTAGAAATCATAAACACTTGGCTTTGGCATGTTGGCCGAACTACACTAAATTTTGCCATTTGATCTTTAAATTCATTTTCTTGTTCTAAATCAATTTGTATCTTGTCAATTTTTCCTAAGTTAATTAAATTGCTCTTTTAAAATATTATTGAGAACATTTTGGTTCCCTTTTTGTATTGAGGCTGCGAGCCTTGAATTTGTGTTCTTTGGAACACTCATACAAACTTTACATGCTATTCACATTTTATAATAATTATCATGCATCTATGAACACATACCATATATTAGAGCAATTACAAAACACATACAAAATATCAAAGCAATCATAAAACACATACTATATATTTTAAAACTATAGACATGCTTACACATAAAATCAAACACAATTAGGAAAAACAATAAACAACCAAGTGAATGAATCCTTATGGATTCTTCACTACAAACACATTCATTCCTCACCACCAACACATGACTGATGGGGGTAATCTCCTCTTACCTCTTGAAGAACCTCCAAAGCTCCTTGTATGCCTCCTTCAAGTAAACTTTCTCCACCAAGAGTTTCTTGAAAATCAAAGAAAACATGCAATATTAATACCTAAGGCTCTAAACTAAAATAATCATGGATTAAAATCATGATTAGAACTTTGAAATGGATAGAAACATGAAAATTAAAGAATCCTACCTTCAAGGCTTCAAACTTGAGTTTTGAAGAACGAAAATGAAGATGGATGATTTAGGGAAAATCTCCAACATGAAAGTTCCTTAGAATTGCATGGGGATTCACGATCTAAGGTTGTTTAGAATTATTGAAGCTTGGAAGGTGACTTTTGTGGGGTTGGCCGTGAGCTTGGGAAAGGAAGAGATATGAGCTTTTGTGGTCTTTGCTTGATAGGAAGATGAAGATGGAGAAATCTTGAGAAATTCCTAACATGAAAGTGTCTTGGATTGATGAGAGGATTCAAGAAATGATATTGGTAGGAATTATAGAAATTTGGAGAAGGTTTCTTGGTGCTTGGCCGAAATCATGGGGGAGAGAAAAGGAGAGAGTTTTGGTTGCTTGTTCTTGGTTCTTTGGGGAAAAGGATATGTAAGAGAGCAAATGAGGTGAATGGATGAAGGTTGTCTCCATTTGGGAGCCATGGCCGTGGAGCACAAGGAGAGAAAAGGGGGGTGAGAGCTTCTTGCCAAAGTTTCAAATGAATCCAAGCCCTCCTATTTATAGACTTTATGAAAAAGATGAAGGCTTAAGATATTTTTCGGTATACTATAAGCAATGAACAATAATTACTACTTATAAAGTCAGTATCTATTATCTAATGGGTAATAAAATATACCTAGATTTTTCTCTTATTTTAGTGGGTAGCAACTATTGTCGATCATTTTCTACTAATTGCCCTTAATGAGTCATAAAGCGAGTCATCGGAGAGAAGTTTCTAGAATATGTGACTCACTACGATGAGTCGGCATGATGAGTCGGCGTAGATATTTTCAAAGCGGGTGAGTCAAGAGCATGGCGAGTCACGATCTTGAGTCACCTGGCCGAGTCGCATGACGAGTCATCATCACCGAGTCACCAATGGTGAGTCATGTAAGAGGCATGGTGAGTCGCCGGGAAAGCGAACACGGGTGACTCACTACGGTGAGTTAGGCGAGTCACCGCTCGGAACCTTCTAGAATCTGTGAGTCACAGTGCCGAGGTGTCACGCCACGTGTCGAATTTCTATTGGTCTTCGTGATGAGTCACAATCACCAATATTGATTAGCTCCTCATTGGTCCACGTGTAAAGCATTCGATGACAAAAGCGCGCCGACGATGCGTCTTCTAGAAAATCTGGAACATGTGAGTCACTAGGTCTAGTCACCTAGGTGAGTCACCAACGATGAGTCATCATCTAGAATATTCTAGAGTGATTAGGCTTGCGTCTAGAATCATCCGCTAGATATTTTTCAAGAAAAATATATTCCAACGAATAATAAAACATACCCCATTTTATTTGTCGGATAAAATCGCAGGAAAATAAAACTTCAAAATTAAGTTTCGGTTTCAAAGTTTAGTCAAGTTTTCCCCACTCCAAGAATCAACCAAACTAAAGCTTTCGCCAATAAAAATTTTAATTTTTTAACCCCCGAGCCCACATACATGATACCCAAAATATCGAAATATATTAAATATTCAAAATATATCAAAATATAAAAATATAATATAATATTCAAAATATCTTAAAATAGAAAATATCTTAAAATATCTTAAAAATATCTCAGAAAATCTTAAAAATCTTAAAATATTAAAAATATCTCAAAATATCTTAAAATAAATAAAATATTCAAAAATCTTAAAATATCTAAAATATATTAAAATATTCAAAATATCCGAAATATACAAAAATTCACAAAAATCATGAATTAATTGTGAAAACTCATGAAAATCAAAGAGTTAGTAAAAATAATTAAGGATTGAGAGAAAGAAATAAAATAGGAAGCTTATATATATCCGCCCAAAATAATAATAAAATAATGAAAAACGTAAAAACTCCCAAAAATTCCTAAAAATCACATAAATCAAAAAAAATTACGGAAGTTTGGTCGGATTATTCAAAATAATTCAGAATCGACCAAAACAAATAAAATACATATTTTGGAGGTATTACAACACTTCTCTAAAAAGAATTTCGCCCCGAAATTCATAGTAATCTTAGAACAATTATGGTACTACTCCTCCACCTTGTCGTCCAATTCTCACGTTGCATCTTTGCTTCTCCTTTAGAACTTGGAGAATCATTCGAGAGTTGTTCAAACATGCTTTCCTCACGATTTCGAGAATAGATCAAAGTGTCATTAATAAAGATAATGACAATTTGACTGTCCAAATAAGGACGAAAGATATTATTCACAAATCGGTGAATATTGCGAAAACATTCAATTACTCCTATTTGAGCCCACTTGAAATTTCCTTGCCTTTGTATCGCTTCATTCTCTCGCCTTTTGCTTTTAATGTGGGTTTAAGTGTCTCACAAATCAAGTTCTCTTTTTCAACAAGATCAGATATCGATACTATGACATGATTTTGACTAAGAATATCCTTTCTTGCATTGTAATATATAAAATGACATTATAAAGGTTAGAAAGAAAAGATAGCAAAACTATCCAATGTGTTACCGGACAGATCCAACAAAGAAATCATGATATTGTCCGATTTTAAGAATGAATTTTTCAAGACACCAAAACTTTATTGAAACAATCCATAGATACGGTTAAAGATAACTAATCCATTTATAAGATCACATCTATCTCGTGAAATAGGTAGATAGTTTAGATTAACAGAAAAAATTGTTTAAGGAACTAGATAATAACAATGGGTTTGGTAATAAAAGTAGAAATAGATAAGTCAAAAAGTAACAAGGATATTGATAGCTCTAATCAACTCACATAGTCAATTAGTCATAAAAGAATGGGTTAGACCAAAAGTACATTTCCACAATGGCGACATATGAAAGATATCATGAAGGCGTAAAAAGAGATGATAAAGTCATCTATCATCGGATCTATCCAATGGAGAAATTAATATGGTCCGAAATTTAGGAGTTAGCTTTTTAAGTTGAACAATTCAACCAATAGGTCTAACAGAGCATGGATGGTTGGAAAAATACCCAATCCATATTTTTAGATCACGTCTGTTTTTGAAAAAGAGGTACACCAATTGAACCAACAGAAAAGATTCAATTATTTAACAAACTTAAGATGGTTTAAGTAACTCAAGTCCTCAACCACATGTGTTAGCAATAGAAGTAGAAACAACCAGGTCAAAAGATAATGAAGACACAGATAACTCCAATTGACCCACACAATTATATGCCATAGAGAAATAGGTTACCCTCGGAATTATAAGATAGTTCAAAGGATCATTGTGACACAACCTTCTTTACTTAGGTCTTCAATCTAAGATGTTTTTGCTCCACTTGAAGAATCGATGCTCCATTCTACTTAAGATGTCGAAGCACGTACGTTACTAATAGATGACTTCGTCTTTGGTGGAATACACTTTCCAGCAAATGTTCGGCATCCTACACTTGAAACAGATGATTCCTTTGATTGTACGGTCCCTCGTTAGATGATCTTTCCCATACTTCCGACACTTTGGTACAGATGTCACAGTCTGACTAAACCTGCTACTACTCGCACTTCCTCCACGAGATTGTTGTTGTTGGTGACTTCCCGATGATCACGAATACGTTTTTCCACTAGAATCAACTCCGGCCTTATGATTTCTCCTCCTTAGGAACCAACATAATCCAACATTACAAAATCTTGTATTCTAAGATTTATTCCGACTTTATTTGATTCTAAACCTCGTTTATCGTTCCTTGCTGTTGAGCAATTTCCTGACCATGTTGCACTATTCCTTAAGCTGTTCTTTGCATTGCTTTCAATAGTTATCATATTATCGGTCACTTCTGTTTCCTCACGTGCACGTTTACCACGAGTCATCGCCTTTCTTCAAAGACGAACGAATGAAAATACAATGGAAACCGGATGTAACCATTTCAAAGAAACCTTGTCCTTTTGAGTCCAAGCTATTAGAGAGTATACAACAAAAACAAAATAGAACCTAACCACAAACCCCAAAAGGCTCTAACTTTTTTCCGTTCGATACCAACTAATGTAACACCCTCCATAGGACATCACATTTTTACTAAAAACTTAAAATCTGAAAATCATTTTATAAAAGAATTGAGTTCTAAAATATGAATTTTTAAAATTTCATTTCACAGAAACATAAACTTACCAAAAATTACAAGAAAAACAGAAATTAGATTGAATTGATTAATACATATATTATAAATACCACAAAATATTCAATATAGAAATAAAACATGTAACTTATAGACTCAGAGAAACAGTAGCAAACCCAATGACGGGTACTACTAATAGCACGGTAACAACACTAATGAGAAAAACCCAACATACATGCCTCGTTTCTCCACCAACTGCATCTTGTTGAAACTTGGAAGATCACTCCTCGACGCCGTCACCATCTTCAGAATTTTGCCTCCAATGGGTCGAAGAAACTTGCTTCATCTACTATACGAATTTAAATAAAACAAACACAACAAAACAATACAGTAAAGATGTGAGATCCCCTTTCACCAATACCAGTACGGTAGCAAAGAATAATACGGATGACAAAGTCATTCCATACACACAGATATCACAATTATAATCATGTTATCAATTCACAAATAATTCTAATAAACACATGTTATAATAAAATGAACAGCAATAACATTACCATGATAGATATAATAATGGATACAATTAAATCATATAGTCACAACATACATAATATTTCAACAGTGAATATAGATAACCACATAAAGATGCAGATCACATATGCTATTGTAATGGTATAGATAGATAAAATGATACAGATAGATAAAATAGAGCTAATAAATAACATTAAAATGTATAAAACATAAATATATGAAATGTGACTCAACCCTACTCCATGGAGCTAAAAATACAGACATCAGAGTGAACGACCAACAAAATCTATTAGTACCGTCGACCGCCCATAACTATTGCGCTGTCACACGTTGCGTCTATAGCCCACTGAAATAGCATAGTGGTGTAGTTCACTGTCATACGTTGTGTCACTACAGGCTTGCACTAATAGATTTCACAAGATCTTGATTAAGTTTAGTGCGTGTCGAGTCAATTAGTGTGTTACCAGTTACCACGGCCCAGAGGAGCGACCAACTGTTCACAAATGGAATAATCTGCACACTAATGTCTCCAAGTTCATTCAGGTTGAACCACACTACGCTTATCACACCGACAACACGATGTTATTCATCTTGTCAATCAATGCACCAATTATCAACCAAATTGGCACAAATGCATGATAAAAATTACCAGAATACCCTCAATGGTATTAAATATCCATATTTACGGAAATGCCCTCACTGGCAAAAATTACGAATATGCCCTCACTGGCAAATCGCATATATATAATACGTCCCACCCCACTTGACAATATCTCGTATCTCAACATGTCCGGGTCCACCACTTTGGCCCGACAGTAAAAATTTGTGTTCCAATTAATCGCGTAGAAATTTTATCGCATTTTCTCAATTCCGTCGTTTTTACAAATATTTTTAAATCGCGTAAATATATTTTGCTGTTTTTGAAATCGCGTAGAGTTTTTCAAACGTTTTCTCAATCGCGTAAGATTTTTAAATCATTTTCTTGTCCGAATTCCTTAAAAATCACTATTCAAATAAACAAAAATAATATTTAATACGTTTGAACTACGTAGAATATTTTTCATACCGTATATAATATAATAGATATCTTTTCTATCTTATTTGTTTGTTTTTAACAAAACTTAACAGTATTTTGTTTAGGAAATTTATAACAATGGTTTTCTAAGTTTTCTGTTAAAATTCTTTTTGTTTTTATTACAACCAATTAATTACACTTTTTGAAAATTACTAACGTGCTTCAAAACACAAAGTGAGCTCTACGTTAGAAATTTTACAAAAGCTATTGTATTTTCTTATAAATGGTAAAATCCTTAGTTTTAACTCTTTAAACTTAATCTAATCATTTTTGTTCCTCAAAACTCATTGTAATAAAATTCTTTTTAGTATTTATTACTTCTCTTTGTTTAAAAACAACTTTAGAAATCATAAACACTTGGCTTTGGCATGTTGGCCGAACTACACTAAATTTTGCCATTTGATCTTTAAATTCATTTTCTTGTTCTAAATCAATTTGTATCTTGTCAATTTTTCCTAAGTTAATTAAATTCATCTTTTAGAAAATTGTTGAGAACATTTTGGTTTCCTTTTTGTATTGAGGTCGTGAGCCTTGAATTTGTGTTCTTTGGAACACTCATACAAACCTTACATATTATTCACATTTTATAATAATTATCATGCATCTATGAACACATACTATATATTAAAGCAATTACAAAACACATACAAAATATCAAAGCAATCATAAAACACATACTATATATTTTAAAACTATAGACATGCTTACACATAAAATCAAACACAATTAGGAAAAACAATAAACAACCAAGTGAATGAATCCTTATGGATTCTTCACTACAAACACATTCATTCCTCACCACCAACACATGGCTGATGAGGGTAATCTCCTCTTACCTCTTGAAGAAACCTCCAAAGCTCCTTGTATGCCTCCTTCAAGTAAACTTTCTCCACCAAGAGTTTCTTGAAAATCAAAGAAAACATGCAATATTAATACCTAAGGCTCTAAACTAAAATAATCATGGATTAAAATCATGATTAGAACTTTGAAATGGATAGAAACATGAAAATTAAAGAATCCTACCTTCAAGGCTTCAAACTTGAGTTTTGAAGAACGAAAATGAAGATGGATGATTTAGGGAAAATCTCAACATGAAAGTTCCTTAGAATTGCATAGGATTCACGATCTAAGGTTGTTTAGAATTATTGAAGCTTGGAAGGTGACTTTTGTGGGGTTGGCCGTGAGCTTGGGAAAGGAAGAGATATGAGCTTTTGTGGTCTTTGCTTGATAGGAAGATGAAGATGGAGAAATCTTGAGAAATTCCTAACATGAAAGTGTCTTGGATTGATGAGAGGATTCAAGAAATGATATTGGTAGGAATTATAGAAATTTGGAGAAGGTTTCTTGGTGCTTGGCGAAATCATGGGGGAGAGAAAATGAGAGAGTTTTGGTTGCTTGTTCTTGGTTCTTTGGGAAAAGGATATGTAAGAGAGCAAATGAGGTGAATGGATGAAGGTTGTCTCCATTTGGGAGCCATGGCCGTGGAGCACAAGGAGAGAAAAGGGGGGTGAGAGCTTCTTGCCAAAGTTTCAAATGAATCCAAGCCCTCCTATTTATAGACTTTATGAAAAAGATGAAGGCTTAAGATATTTTTCGGTATACTATAAGCAATGAACAATAATTACTACTTATAAAGTCAGTATCTATTGTCTAATGGGTAATAAAATATACTCAGATTTTTCTCTTATTTTAGCTGGGTAGCAACTATTGCTGATCATTTTCTACTAATTGCCCTTAATGAGTCATAAAACGAGTCATCAGAGAGAAGTTTCTAGAATATGTGACTCACTACGATGAGTCAGCATGATGAGTCAGCGTAGATATTTTCTAGAGCGGGTGAGTCAGCATGGCGAGTCACAGTGCTGAGTCACTGGCTGAGTCAGCATGACGAGTCATCAACTGAGTCACCAATGGTGAGTCAAAATTGTAAGAGTCGGCATGGTGAGTCATCCAGGGAAGCTTCGAACAGGTGACTCACCTACGGTGAGTCACGCGCGGACTCGAGTCAAAATTCGGAACCTTCTAGAATCTGCTGAGTCACATGTGCTGAGGTGTCACGTCACGTGTCAAATTTCTATTGATCTTTCGTGATGAGTCACAGCCACCAATATTGACCAGCTCCTCATTGGTCCACGTGTAAAGCATTCGATGACTAGGCGCCCTGACGATGCGTCTTCTAGAACAGTCTGGAACATGTGAGTCACTAGGCTAGTCACCTAGGTGAGTCACCAACGATGAGTCATCATCTAGAATTATTCAGATGAGTGACTAGGCTTTACGTCTAGAATCATCCACTAGATATTTTTCAAGAAAAATATCTTCCAACGAATAATAAAACATACCCCGATTTTATTTAAGATAAAATCGCAGGAAAATAAAACTTCAAAAAGCTGTTTAGGTTTCGGGTTTAGTAAGCTTCCCCAAACCAAGAATCAACAAGACAAAACATTTCGGCCAATAAAAATTTTATTTTTTAAACCCCTAGGCCCACATACATCTCTTGGAACAAAATATCGAAATATATTAAATATTCAAAAATATCAAAATTAAATATAATAAATAAAAAAATATCTTAAAATATCAAAAATATAAAAATATCTCAAAATATCTTAAAATATCTTAAAATATCTTAAAATATATCAAAATATCTAAAATATAATAAAATATTCAAAAAATCTTAAAATATCTAAAATATATTAAAATATTCAAAATATCCGAAATATCACAAAAATTCACAAAAATCATATTAATTGTGAAACTCATGAAAATCAAATCAGATTAGTAAAAATAATTAAGGATTGAGAGAAAGAAATAAAATACGAAGAGTTATATATATGTGCCCAAAATAATATTAAAATAATAAAAAACGTAAAAACTCCCAAAAATTCCTAAAAATCACATAAATCATAAAATTCACAGAAGTCGAGTCGGATTATTCAAAATAATTCAAAATCGACCAAAACAAATAAAATACATATTTTCGGGGTATTACAACACTCCCCTCCTAAAAAGAATTTCGCCCCTGAAATTCATAGTAATCTTAGAACAATTATGGTACTACTCCTCCACCTTGTCGTCCAATTCTCACGTTGCATCACTGCTTCTCCTTTAGAACTTGGAGAATCATTCTGAGTTGTTCAGCATGTCCCTCACGATTTCGAGAATAGATCAAAGTGTCATTAATAAAGATAATGACAATTCTGTCCAAATAAGGACGAAAGATATTATTCACACAATCGGTGAATATTACGGAAACATTCGTCACTCCTAACAGCACCACTTGAAATTTCCTTGCCTTTGTATCGCTTCATTCTCCTGCCCTTTTGCTTTTAACAGGAAGTGTCTCACAAATCAAGTTCTCTTTTTCAACAGTACTGTATCTGATACTATGACATGATTTTGACTAAGAATATCCTTTCTTGCATTTGTAATATATAAAATGACATTATAAAGGTTAGAAAGAAAAGATAGCAAAACTATCCAATGTGTTACCGGACAGATCCAACAAAGAAATCTGATATTGTCTGATTTTAAGAATGAATTTTTCAAGACACCAAAACTTTATTGAAACAATCCACAAGATACGGTTAAAGATAACTAATCCATTTATAAGATCACATCTATCTCGTGAAATAGGTAGATAGTTTAGATTAACAGAAAAAATTGTTTAAGGAACTAGATAATAACAATGGGTTTGGTAATAAAAGTAGAAATAGATAAGTCAAAAAGTAACAAGGATATTGATAGCTCTAATCAACTCACATAGTCAATTAGTCATAAAAGAATGGGTTAGACCAAAAGTACATTTCCACAATGGCGACATATGAAAGATATCATGAAGGCGTAAAAAGGAGAGATGATAAAGTCATCTATACCACCGGATCTATCCAATGGAGAAATTAATATGGTCCGATAAATTTTAGGAGTTAGCTTTTTAAGTTGAACAATTCAACCAATAGGTCTAACAGAGCATGGATGGTTGGAAAAATACCCAATCCATATTTTTAGATCACGTCTGTTTTTGAAAAAGAGGTACACCAATTGAACCAACAGAAAAGATTCAATTATTTAACAAACTTAAGATGGTTTAAGTAACTCAAGTCCTCAACCACATGTGTTAGCAATAGAAGTAGAAACAACCAGGTCAAAAGATAATGAAGACACAGATAACTCCAATTGACCCACACAATTATATGCCATAGAGAAATAGGTTACCCTCGGAATTATGCAGTACAGTCAAAGGATCACTTCCTGTGACACAACCTTCTTTACTTAGGTCTTCAATCTAAGATGTTTTTGCTCCACTTGAAGAATCGATGCTCCATTCTACTTAAGATGTCGAAGCACGTACGTTACTAATAGATGACTTCGTCTTTGGTGGAATACACTTTCCAGCAAATGTTCGGCATCCTACACTTGAAACAGATGATTCCTTTGATTGTACGGTCCCTCGTTAGATGATCTTTCCCATACTTCCGACACTTTGGTACAGATGTCACAGTCTGACTAAACCTGCTACTACTCGCACTTCCTCCACGAGATTGTTGTTGTTGGTGACTTCCCGATGATCACGAATACGTTTTTCCACTAGAATCGCCCGGCCTTATGATTTCTCCTCCTTAGGAACCAACATAATCCAACATTACAAAATCTTGTATTCTAAGATTTATTTCGACTTTATTTGATTCTAAACCTCGTTTATCGTTCCTTGCTGTTGAGCAATTTCCTGACCATGTTGCACTATTCCTTAAGCTGTTCTTTGCATTGCTTTCGTAGTTGCAGTCATATTATCAGTGTCACTTCCTGTTTCCTCACGTGCACGTTTACCACGAGTCATCGCCTTTCTTCAAAGACGAACGAATGAAAATACAATGGAAACCGGATGTAACCATTTCAAAGAAACCTTGTCTCCTTTCGGAGTCCAAGCATAGAGAGTCATACAACACAAATAAAACAGACCTAACCACAAACCCCAAAAGGTTCTAACCGTGCTCTGATACCAACTAATGTAACACCCTCCATAGGGCATCATATTTTATACTAAAAAACTTAAAATCTGAAAATCATTTTATAAAAGAATTGAGTTCTAAAATATGAATTTTTAAAATTTCATTTCACAGAAACATAAACTTACCATAAATTACAAGAAAAACAGAAATTAGATTGAATTGATTAATACATATATTATAAATACCACAAAATATTCAATATAGAAATAAAAAATGTAACTTATAGACTCAGAGAAACAGTAACAAACCCAATGACGGGTACTACTAATAGCACGGTAACAACACTAACGAGAAAAACCCAACATACATGCCTCGTTTCTCCACCAACTGCATCTTGTTGAAACTTAGAAGATCACTCCTCGACGCCGTCACCATCTTCAGAATTTTGCCTCCAATGGGTCGAAGAAACTTACTTCATCTACTATACGAATTTAAATAAAACAAACACAACAAAACAATATAGTAAAGAGGTGAGATCCCCTTTCACCAATACAGTACGGTAGCAAAGAATAATACGAATGACAAAGTCATTCCATACACACAGATATCACAATTATAATCATGTTATCAATTTACAAATAATTCTAATAAACACATGTTATAATAAAATGAACAGCAATAACATTACCATGATAGATATAATAATGGATACAATTAAATCATATAGTCACAACATACATAATATCTCAACAGTGAATATAGATAACCACATAAAGATGTAGATCACATATGCTATTGTAATGGTATAGATAGATAAAATGATACAGATAGATAAAATAGAGCTAATAAATAACATTAAAATGTATAAAACATAAATATATGAAATGTGACTCAACCCTACTCCATGGAGCTAAAAATACAGACATCGAGTGAACGACCAACAAAATCTATTAGTACCGTCGACCGCCCATAACTATTGCGCTGTCACACGTTGCGTCTATAGCCCACTGAAATAGCATAGTGGTGTAGTTCACTGTCATACGTTGTGTCACTACAGGCTTGCACTAATAGATTTCACAAGATCTTGATTAAGTTTAGTGCGTGTCGAGTCAATTAGTGTGTTACCAGTTACCACGGGCCAGAGGAGCGACCAACTGTCCACAAATGGAATAATCTGCACACTAATGTCTCCAAGTTCATTCAGGTTGAACCACACTACGCTTATCACACCGACAACACGATGTTATTCATCTCGTCAATCAATCCACCAATTATCAACCAAATTGGCACAAATGCATGATAAAAATTATCAGAATACCCTCAATGGTATTAAATATCCATATTTATGGAAATGCCCTCAATGGAAAAAATTACGAATATGCCCTCACTGGCAAATCGCACATATATACAGTACGTCTCACTTGACAGTATCTGTATCTCAACATGTCCGGGTCCACCACTTTGGTCCGACAGTAAAAATTTGCTGTTCCAATTAATCGCGTAGAAATTTTATCGCATTTTAACAATTCCGTCGTTTTTACAAACATTTTTAAATCGCGTAAATATATTTTGCTGTGTTTGAAATCACGTAGAGTTTTTCAAACGTTTTCTCAATTGCGTAAGATTTTTAAATAATTTTGTTGTCCGAATTCCTTAAAAATCACTATTCAAATAAAAAAATAATATTTAATATGTTTGAACTACGTAGAATATTTTTCATACCGTATATAATATAATAGATATCTTTTCTATCTTATTTGTTTGTTTTTAACAAAACTTAACAGTATTTTGTTTAGGAAATTTATAACAATGGTTTTCTAAGTTTTCTGTTAAAATTCTTTTTGTTTTTATTACAACCAATTAATTACACTTTTGAAAATTACTAACGTGCTTCAAAACACAAAGTGAGCTCTACGTTAGAAATTTTACAAAAGCTACTGTATTTTCTTATAAATGGTAAAATCCTTAGTTTTAACTCTTTAAACTTAATCTAATCATTTTTGTTCCTCAAAACTCATTGTAATAAAATTCTTTTTAGTATTTATTACTTCTCTTTGTTTAAAAACAACTTTAGAAATCATAAACACTTGGCTTTGGCATGTTGGCCGAACTACACTAAATTTTGCCATTTGATCTTTAAATTCATTTTCTTGTTCTAAATCAATTTGTATCTTGTCAATTTTTCCTAAGTTAATTAAATTGCTCTTTTAGAAAATTGTTGAGAACATTTTGGTTCCCTTTTTGTATTGAGGCCGCGAGCCTTGAATTTGTGTTCTTTGGAACACTCATACAAACCTTACATGCTATTCACATTTTATAATAATTATCATGCATCTATGAACACATACCATATATTAGAGCAATTACAAAACACATACAAAATATCAAAGCAATCATAAAACACATACTATATATTTTAAAACTATAGACATGCTTACACATAAAATCAAACACAATTAAGAAAAACAATAAACAACCAAGTGAATGAATCCTTATGGATTCTTCACTACAAACACATTCATTCCTCACCACCAACACATGGCTGATGAGGGTAATCTCCCTCTTACCTCTTGAAGAAACCTCCAAAGCTCCTTGTATGCCTCCTTCAAGTAAACTTTCTCCACCAAGAGTTTCTTGAAAATCAAAGAAAACATGCAATATTAATACCTAAGGCTCTAAACTAAAATAATCATGGATTAAAATCATGATTAGAACTTTGAAATGGATAGAAACATGAAAATTAAAGAATCCTACCTTCAAGGCTTCAAACTTGAGTTTTGAAGAACGAAAATGAAGATGGATGATTTAGGGAAAATCTCTAACATGAAAGTTCCTTAGAATTGCATGGGGATTCACGATCTAAGGTTGTTTAGAATTATTGAAGCTTGGAAGGTGACTTTTGTGGGGTTGGCAGTGAGCTTGGGAAAGGAAGAGATATGAGCTTTTGTGGTCTTTGCTTGATAGGAAGATGAAGATGGAGAAATCTTGAGAAATTCCTAACATGAAAGTGTCTTGGATTGATGAGAGGATTCAAGAAATGATATTGGTAGGAATTATAGAAATTTGGAGAAGGTTTCTTGGTGCTTGGCCGAAATCATGGGGGAGAGAAAATGAGAGAGTTTTGGTTGCTTGTTCTTGGTTCTTTGGGGAAAAGGATATGTAAGAGAGCAAATGAGGTGAATGGATGAAGGTTGTCTCCATTTGGGAGCCATGGCCGTGGAGCACAAGGAGAGAAAAGGGGGGTGAGAGCTTCTTGCCAAAGTTTCAAATGAATCCAAGCCCTCCTATTTATAGACTTTATGAAAAAGATGAAGGCTTAGGATATTTTTCGGTATACTATAAGCAATGAACAATAATTACTACTTATAAAATCAGTATCTATTGTCTAATGGGTAATAAAATATACTCAGATTTTTCTCTTATTTTAGCTGGGTAACAACTATTGCTGATCATTTTCTACTGATTGCCCTTAATGAGTCATAAAGCGAGTCATCAGAGAGAAGTTTCTAGAATATGTGACTCACTACGATGAGTCAGCATGATGAGTCAGCGTAGATATTTTCTAGAGCGGGTGAGTCAGCATGGCGAGTCACAGTGCTGAGTCACTGGCTGAGTCAGCATGACGAGTCATCAACTGAGTCACCAATGGTGAGTCATAGCGCTGAGTCAGCATGGTGAGTCGCCAGGGAAGCTTCTGGAACAGGTGACTCACTACGGTGAGTCACAGGACGAGTCACCGCACTTCTGGAACCTTCTAGAATCTGCTGAGTCACAGGTGCTAAGGTGTCACGCCACGTGTCGAATTTCTATTGGTCCTTCGTGATGAGTCACAACCACCAATATTGACCAGCTCCTCATTGGTCCACGTGTAAAGCATTCGATGACTAGGCGCGCTGACGATGCGCCTTCTAGAACAGTCTGGAACATGTGAGTCACTAGACTAGTCACCTAGGTGAGTCACCAACGATGAGTCATCATCTAGAACATTCTAGAGTGAATGACTAGGTTTATGTCTAGAATCATCCACTAGATGTTTTTTAAGAAAAATATCTTCCAATGAATAATAAAACATACCCCGATTTTATTTGTCAGATAAAATCACCGAAAAATAAAACTTCAAAAACTGTTTCCGATTTTGGGTTTAGTAAGTTCCCCCGGCTCCGAATCAACAGTACAAAGCTTTCTGGCCAATAAAAATTTTTATTTTTCCGGGCCTACCTCGGGCCCACATACAACAAAAATATCGAAATATATTAAATATTCAAAATATATCAAAATATCAAAAATATAATATAATATTCAAAATATCTCAAAATATCTTAAAATATCTTTAAAATATCTCAAAATATCTAAAATATAATAAAATATTTAAAATATCTTAAAATATCTAAAATATATTAAAATATTCAAAATATCCAAAATATCACAAAAATTCACAAAAATCATATTAATTGTGAAACTCATGAAAATCAAATCAGATTAGTAAAAATAATTAAGATTGAGAGAAAGAAATAAAATACGAAGGCTTATATATATACTACCCAAAATAATATTAAAATAATCAAAAACGTAAAAACTCCCAAAAATTCCTAAAAATCACATAAATCATAAAATTCACAGAAGTCGAGTCAGATTATTCAAAATAATTCAGAATCAACCAAAATAAATAAAATACATATTTTCGGGGTGTTACAGTTGGGCCCTGACCTCAAGACAGAAAAACAATTAACTAATTAGTATTAGCATGTTCCAACATTAGCAAAATATTTATTGTTTCTCCTGACATTAGTAGTTTATTACATTAGCAGCATTAACTAATTAACTAAGGGTATAACTATATGTACATTTATAATTGAAATAGAGTTGTAAGATATATTACAAATTGAGGGGGAAAACATAGAGCTCTAATTTAAATTCTCAACTATGCACACTCTAATTAATGGTATGAAATTACTCTAATTTGAGTAATTTCTGAATGTATCTTCACTATATCCTTTTTGTGGTGCTTATGGCTTGAATTCTAGCTTTCATGATATGTTAATATGCATAATATACTGTATCTTGTAAGTTTGTTGCCTTGTTATGTCATTATTCTAGGTGACTGGAAATGCTTGTTAATGGTGATAAAAAATGTGGTTAATTGTAAGTATGGGTAATGGCCTTGTAACCAATGCAAACCATATATACTTGTGCTTGGTAGGAATGG
Organism: Ormosia emarginata; assembly: GCA_029884605.1. Taxonomy (NCBI): domain Eukaryota; kingdom Viridiplantae; phylum Streptophyta; class Magnoliopsida; order Fabales; family Fabaceae; genus Ormosia; species Ormosia emarginata. The sequence continues at coordinate 8,447,817 of JAQQTP010000051.1, forward strand.
TGTGTGTCTTAGGCCTTGCACTCAACTCCAATTTTCTCACATTATTTTTTAACACCACTTTTTACACTGATTAATGAAGTACAAATTCGTGATTAATCATACATATAAAGTTAGTTAATGGTTATCCTGTTAACTAATCAATACACATGATTCTAGTTAACTAACCAATACATGTGATTAACCACAAATTTATACTTTATTAACCAATGTCAATATTGGTGTAGAAAAAAATAGTGAGATGATTATCTTCGGTCAAGAAACTTAAGCTTTTTTAATTTTTAAGCAAATATAGCATTTAACAAAATTATTATATTCTATATAAAATAAATATATTATACTACTATGTAATTACTATATTATGTGGCTAATATAAATTGTTAATTTTATAATTATATATATATATATATATATATAATAAGTATGCTAGCCTGTTAAGCTAAATAAGTTTTTTCAAAAACCCAAGCCTTAGCCTGCATAGTTAAATAGGCCTTTCAAAAAACTTAAACCTCTCTTGTATGCTAAATATGTCATGACTATGTAGGCTGAAAATAAGTTAGGTCGTAGGCCCCTGATGGGGTGTCTGACCTTTTCCCACCCCTATTCCTTATTTTGCCTTTTTTAAGTTTAAGTAATTTCTCATGGCCTAAGACATGCCTAGACAACATTGTGGTTAATGATGCATAAATATGTGGTTAATTTTTACACTATTTTGTACACCAGGTTAATGAAGTAGAAATTTGTGGTTAATCACGTGTATTAGGTGGTTAACGTGTTAACCATTAACCACAAATATACCCATTAACCAACTATCACACATGATTAACCATGATTTTGTACCTCATTAATCAGGTGTTAAAAATATTTAAAAAATTGGTGTGAGATGATAATTATTCTAAATTTATTTATTCATATAGACACTTATTACTTTACCCAAAATAAGAACTTCAATGAATAAACAAAAAAAAAAGAAAAGAAGAAGAAGAACTTTAATTAGAGTTTAAATTAAGGTAATGCTACTTAGCCCATGAGTTTGACAGCTTAGAAAGCAGGGATATGTCAAAAAAAAAACGGGGGTAGGTCGACTCATTTTAAAATATAGGTGGTGAAGGCCAACCCACTCCATTTTAAGGTTGACAGGTCAATTCAACTAAAATATTTTTTAAAAAAAATTGGGTAGGCGGGTTACATGGTCAACCCGAAAAACATTAAATAAAAAATATAAGTAGGTTAGGTGGAAAAATTTTTCATGTAAGATTGACATGTTTAAAGTAAAAGTTAGAGAAATATATATTTTATATATTCTTTTAAAAATTAAAATGTCAAATTTTTATATGCAAAATGGTAAGTTATTTAAACTAACTTCACGTTAGTTAATGCTGACCAAAAAGGTGGTTGATTGTGCATTGAGTATGGGTAATGGGCTCGTGACCAAACCAAACCATATACTTATGTCAGCTAAGGATGTTATGTGTCTTAAGCCTTGCACTTATTAAAAAAAGTATAAATTGTTAAATCAAGAACCTAAAGTAATTTCTTGTCATAAATAAAAGCTAATTTGCTAAAACTTCAATTAACTAACTGTTTAGAATACACTATAGATTACAAAAAAAAAAAACTAAACAAACACATTTATATAACATGTACCAAAAGATATAATTGTGCTTTATCCATAACTTGTAGAATCTTCATTGTCACATTTGTAAACCTTGTACCAAAAAACTAATTCTACTGGCTATTTACATAACAAAAATAATTTTACCACTTTTTTCTACATCATTTTTTACACTGGTTAATGAAGTACAAATTCGTGGTTAATCACGTGTATTGGTTGGTTAACTAGAATCATGTGTATTGATTGGTTAACATGATACCCATTAACCAACTTATATATATGAGTAATTATGAATTTGTACTTCATTAACTAGTGTAAAAAGTAGTGTAAAAAAGTTGTGAGAAAATTGGGGTTGTTTACATAATCTTATATAATTATGTATACATAATAAATACTAAGTCATTCACTAAACTACACAAACGACCTACTCCCAAAAAAATACCTAGGTAAGTTACTTCTGGTATAGCAAAATAATTTTTTCAACTAAATAATAAATAGCTTTAACATATTGCTATGTCATCACAATTGATACTTTGCCACCATCAAGTTTGTCAGCACACTTTGACAAAAAATATTGATTTGTGCTAGCACTAATCTTTGTATAAATTACAAGTAAATCGACAGTTGCTCCATCAACCTGCAACACTAAAGTTAATTGTCTTAGTCTTTAAAACTTAGTGTTAACCCCTATAAAAACTGTTAAAATTATGATTAATTAAAAGAGTTAAGTAAAATGTCACTGTCCTTCGACTCTTGTATCTCCAAATTTCCTGACATTACTACTCATGATAAAATCCATGTATGGAATCTCACTACTAGTATCCTGAAAAAAAAAAGCATTTAAATAAGTCAACTATAATTACTTATGTGGCCTTAATTAGCATATGTTTGACATGCATTTGGCCTTCTAGTGACATCAGGTTGAAAAGCATCAAGTAATGACAGAAAACTTGGTGTTGGATTATCTATCAGCAACAAAGTCCAACAGTTATCTTTATAAACAACAACATTTGTATTGAGGTTAACCACTATTGATTGTTAGGCAAGAATATAACCAAAGTCAATATATAAATTCTTATAATACTTTGCATATAAAAATGACTCCAACAATACTAGCTCGAAACATAACAATCACTCCAACACTAGTTATAAATTAAATTAAATTTTCGCGTATACACATACCACGGTACAGTCATCATCCCGTTCTCCAGGAGTCATAATTTTTATAAATGAGTATACATGTAACTTGTTTCCATTGATCTGACCCATGCTTCCCTCAATGCATTCCTTCATAAATCAACAGAAATAAGTTAAAAACATAGGTGATAATATATGCACTCTTTCCAAAAGAAGTAATAGTACACGATTTTCCATCCATAAATAAAAGAAATTCACATGCACGTAGATCAATTGTGAATATGTGTGGATTTTGATCGGTTGTCTTTCTCTTTTCACAATTTGGTCAACTTTTGATACTTTCCTATTTGATCGAGGACAACCCTTATGTGCTACACATAATAGACTATGAATCTCACTTGATGGCTCCTTGGTTTGACTACTATCAATGGCAATCACATTGCTTGTTTTGTTTTGACCATTATAACATGTGAGATTATTGTGGTTTGTTGTAGTCATGGACTGCAGCTTCTCTTTACATGCACACAATATATGAAGAAAAAAAAAATCACTCGCATCCTCACACTCTACAACAACTTTAGCAACCTTGTAAAACTCTTTGCATAAATTATCAAACCTTTACATTTGAGGCTACAACTATTTCACATCATAATTGCATTTGATGTATACATGTTTCCTTCTTATATTTTTGCTCTATATTGACAAAATATACTTTGAAGGCACTTCATTCACCCTTTCTTGCGCAAGAATAGCAAGGGGATGTCTACACATAATACCTTTAACCTCAAACAACAAGCATTGACATTTGACATCATGATTGTTGCAATTAAATATCACTTCAAGTATTCTTTCCTTGGAACTTCCAACTGCTACCATCTCCTCTAACACATCAATAGCACAAATTCCATCCTCAACACACTTAATACAAATAAAACAATTCATTTTACCCCTAAATTTAGCTTGAACCTCATTAAATTTTGCATGAGTGTACTCATATTGGAATTGCCTCTCAATTATAGAGTTTGACCCATAAGCAATAATGCTATTAAATGATTAACAATTTACTTCATATTCCTTTTATGTCTTATCATGGAGAGTGTTATTATACTGCCTTACAAATTGCTGTAGAGTTGTTGTTGAGTTTATATATCCATAAAAAAAGGGTGTATGCTCTCGCTCCTCTGAGTGGTTGACATTCTAGCCCAAAAAATTTTCTTCAAAAAAGATTGGGACCTATTTATACTGCTCATTATACAACTCACTCAACCATTCATTATCTTGTAGGCCAAATTATTGGATGAAAGTAACCAACTTTCCTTCAAATTCAGTCTCTGTCAAGGAATCATAAATTACATGTTTCATTGCATCCTTGATATTCTTATATTCACCATGACCTTTCAACTTCTTTGGGATTTTTTTTCATGATATGCTATAAGCACCATCAATGGCAAGTAGTAGGAAAGATTATCTGGATTGCATTTTGTGTGGCCTTGCATTGGTTAGTGACAATACCTTTTGGAGCCTTTCCTGACATACAATTAAGCTAAGATTCGAATAGCCACACAAATAACTCAATGTCTTCACTAGATAGTAGACCACATCCTAGCAAAATTGATTGCCCATGATGATTGACACCAACAAATAGAGCAAATGACATGTCATATTTATTTGTCAAATATGTTGTGTCAAATGTCACAACATCTCTAAACGATTCGTATACAGTTCTACTTCTTGCATCAACCCAAAATACGTTATTCACACAAAAGTCATCATCCAAATCTATACAATAGAAGAAATTACTATTCTGTTATTGCATCTGTGAAAAATAACTCCTTAGAGTTATACCATCACATTCCTTCCTAATTGCACGTCTTTCCCTCCCAACATAGTTTCACACGCCTCGTTCAACAAATGATAAATTATCATACCTCCTACATCATGAATAAGAGAACGGAAGGTCTTGTTCAGCCTCACACATACTTCATTATTGATCTGTATTATTCTCTTCACGTGCATGCTGATGTTGTTGTTTCCATGGAACATCCTTGCCTTCGTAGGGCTAAGATCATAAGAGTGGTTAACTACAACTTTCTTTATGTATCAAAGTCCATTTTTTTTCAATGAAACTATTATCTTCGTGGATAGTTATTCTTTATTATTGGATATGTCTTCAAATAATTTGGTAATATTGACACACAATTCCTTTCTCGTGAACATGCTAGAATGAAGTATTTTAACTCTCCATCATGTCCTTTCACTACTAGAAATTTGAGTTTTAGTGACTGATTTATTTTGGTCGCTATAGAGACCAAAATAGAAATTGAGTAAGAAAAAAAAATTAATTTGTTATCGAAATAAAATTAGTCTCTAAAAAATTTAGAGACCGAATTAGAGAACGAAATTATGTTATAAAAAAAATAAAAAATGTGTCTTATTGTTAAAAACCGATATTTCGATTTCTAAATAAAAAAATTTACAAAAAAAATAAAAAAATAAATAACAACGGCAAATTTAATCGCTAAAAAATAAAAAAAATTTAAAAAACTAATATTTTAGTCTCTAAATAAAAAATTTTATAAAAAAATTAAGGACCAAATTTTCAGTTACTAAAAAAAATTTACGAAAAAAAAGTTTAGCCTCTTCTAATTTCGTTTCCCTAATCTGATTTCATTCTCACATCCTCTCTCTCGTGCTCTCTCTCTCAGGCTATGTTTGGATATTTAGTAAGTAATGGAATGGAATGGAATGAGAAAAAAGTACTATTTCATTGTTTGGATATTTTAAGATGGAATGAAGTAAAGTTACTATTCCATTGTTTGGGAAGTGGATGATTTTTAGAGGGATGAGATGGTATTTATACTAAAAAAGATGATTCCATCCCATACCCCCCAAATTAGGAGGGAAGAAAATTAATAGTTTCTGGTGGGATGGGATGGAATCCATCCCACTCACTCCCATCCAATTCCATCCTTTTTTAACATAACCAAACAATGGAACACATCTCTATTCCATTCCATCCCATTCCATTCCACTCAATACCACCAATCCACTCGAACCGGAGCCACCGCCATCCTCTCTCCTCCTCTCCGTGCTAGCGCGTAACCAGTCGCTCCGTCAATCTCCCATGCCAGATCGAAACCAACTAGATCCGATCCACGTGACCCACGACCCGAACAAGAACCCAGCTTCATCTCGCCATCCCGGAACCAACCAGATCTGAGTGACCCAGCACTCGTGCCGTTCCGTCGAACGATCAGAGCCGCGACCAACCACCCGTATTGTAACCCCATCATCGAAATGGACGGTATCACATTGCATCTCTCACTTTTCTCTCTTTGTTTCACTTTGTTTTGTTTTTGTTTTTGTTTGTGGGTTCTGGTGATTGCTAATTCAGAGATGGAAAAGATGTGTGCTTTAATCATTATGGGGAACTGGTCTCAAATGGGTCTCAATTATAAACATCTGTTTTGAAGTTTGATTCTGCGGTCTCAAATGAGCACTGACATTTGGTGCTAAAAGCAGAGGAGCTCGTGTAGTCATTTTTGACATTGATTTTGGTATAAAAATCAAGCATATCATGTCTATAATGAAATTTAATTTTCCTTTAATTCTTTCTCATGTTGGAGCTGAAGTTTTACCAGCACACCAGTCCCAAACCATCCCTACCTCAGTCTGCAACTCTGCAAGCTATTGATAAATCAATTTCCCATACCTTGATGTAGCATGTTATGGTTTTTAACGGATTTAACTGTTATACAGACTGTTGTAGACGATATGTTAAGTGTATACTGTATATATTTCCTTACTCTCTCATTTTGTTAAAAAAAAGACAGAGCAAATTCTCTTACTTGTGTTGTATTTGGTGAAGCCTTACAAAGACTTGGTCAACTTTCAGCCAGAGAAAGGGGCAATTCTTACAAATGCAACACCTATAGGAATGCACCCTAATACGAATAGAATTCCCGTGGCAGAGGTTCTACACTCTTTATTTAAAAGAAAAAAAATGATTAATGTGAGTTTAATTATTAATGTTGATCTCTTTTTCAAGGCTACTTTGGGAGACTACCAGTTAGTCTTTGATGTTGTCTACACACCCAGAAGAACCAGATTATTGAAAGAAGTTGATGCTGCAGGAGCAATAATCGTGACTGGGGTAGCAATGTTCCTACGGCAGGCTACTGTTCAGTTCAATCTCTTCACGGGTCTAGAAGGTACAATCTTGACTTCCTCCTTTCAAGTTTGCATCATCAAAGATTGAATTAAAATTTACACGACGAGCCAAAAAAAATGAAACGTATAGGGTTAGAAGATATTGACACTGGCAAGTGAAGTACTTGAACTGTTACTGCAACATGTTATTGTTTATTGTGCTTAAGCTTACGATATATATGTAAGGGGAAGTGTTGATAGTATTTGTTAATAGCATTATTATTTATTGATTCTTTTTGTAAATAGTTTAGGAAACTCTTAATTAGGTTGATTGTCCAATCCCTACGATTAAGGGATTTTGTATTAAGCTTAAGATGTGTGAACAAGAAATGCCACTATGGCAAACGTGCAACTATTAGGAGTTCTGAGTCAGATGCATATAAGAATTGAGTGTACTACAATTGCCAAGATAAGATGTACATATTCATCGAATAGGTTAACCTAATTGACTAGAATGAATTTAGAGGTATAAAAAATGGCCAAGACATAGCAGCAACTGATTATGTGCTATATGCGTGTGTGTAGTTTTACTATTATGTGCAACAATTATGTTGGTTGTAAAGAAGTGACAATTTGGTGCAATGTGTATTAAACCAAATTGTAATGTAAATATGATTGTAATAGAAATATGTGTTGAAGTTGTCAGATTCTAATCCTTATGGTTTGTTATTATTAGAAGCAACTTAATGAAAAGGAATGAAAGCAACTTAATACCATTCATAAAAGTTAAAAACAACTTAATGGAACATCCAGTATAGCTAATGGCAATAAAAATGAATACTTGGTTATGTCATTCATCTATAATGTCAAACAGAAATGGGCCTATGTCATAAAATTGCCACTTTACTAAACAAACAAAACAACAGTGGCAGTAGCAGCAACAAGCATTACAAGTACCAAGGGTCCATAACCACAAAATAAATTATATAACCATAATAGAAATGATAGAGTCACAATGCTCAATACAAAAAAAAAAACAATCACAGTGATCAAGGTCCACCATAATCAACAATTATCAAAAAACTGATCCTAAGCTAAATAACTTCAGAATGCAACATATTCACTTTGACCCATGTTAGCTGAAAGTAGCTGGATGCTTTGGTACTCATCAACTTATGCTACAGTGGATGCTTGTGGAGCTTGACTTGCTTGATTAGGTTGACTGGTTTCACTAAGTCCAATTTCGATATCTTATGTTGACTGGTCCCACCCATGGCCACAGTTTTGGTTGCCATCCTTCTTTTCCCTTTGCCTTTGATCCACTAGTCCCAACACTTGAAAATTGACTTTGGGGAGGTGGTCCACCCAAGTTACTTTCAGTAGGTTCTTGAATGCTTATCCTTACATTGATCCCAAGTCTTCTTCCCTGCAAATAAAATACATCCAACAGTGAACTGCACAGCCAAATGAATACGTTAAAATAAGATCATTTGAGCTGATTCAATACCCTTCTTGAACTTTTTCTTTTAGCAGCAATAGGGGGTCTCTGAAAGGCCCTCTTATTGTGCTTGGACTCCTTGCAGTTGTCATATCTTACAGTTGTTGACATTCATGTTAAACCAGAACCAACAAGGCCTTCCCCAAGTTCCCTCCTATTTTCTCGAGGTCTACGAGGAAGCCTTTTCAGTAATGGTGGCAGGACAATATCTTTTGGATATTCATGAATATCCACCATGCTTAAGTCTAATACAGGATACTTGAATCATAGGACAGAAGTTTGTGACTGAATTTGCTTGAGAGGAATGCTCTCAGCCTCTTTGAATTACATAGACACATTACATAGACACAATATAATACAAAATCCCTCAATTGTAGGGATTGGACAATCAACCTAACTAAGAGTTTCCTAAACTATTTACAGAAAGGATCAATAAATAATAATGTTTTTAACAAATACTATCAACACTCCCCCTTAATACTATTTTATGTGTTTGAGTTTTGAATATGAGTTAGGGCTTTGAGATTGATTCTAGATGCTTGATGAGTTTGAAAATTGGAAATGTGATTGAATCACATTTTGAAATGTTTGAACTTGACTTTGATGATTGTTTGTGTCAAGAGTTTGGTAGTATCTATGATAAATTGGGACTTGTTTAAAATTGATAATATTCTTGAGACGACAACGAGTGCACAATGTGTATAGAAGAGACATTGTCTGTAATCTATATAACAACTAACAAAAGCTTTTTCTTTTCTTTTCCCCTTTTCTCTGTGAAGAAACCTGCTTGATTAATCTCTAATCTATATGGCTTGTTTTATGATTGTTCATAGTTGTAAATATTTCATATTGAAAGCTGTGATTATAATTAATTTTGTAATTCTTTGCTGCTTGTTCTATTTTAATGTCGTTGAAGTACTTCATTAATGCATTCATTTCGTGATAAAGGCTACTGGTGGTGGAACATATAAATTTGCTGACCTTTTCAAAGAAAGACTCAGAGTTAGTCTTGATAAAGAAGATGAAATGACTTGTCTTGTAGCAGGAGCAAATTTCTTACTTAAGGTGGATCCAGTTTTTGAAATTATTTGTTTCTCTTGTATTTTGTGTAAGAATTATCTTGATAGTGACAAATCCTTGTATCTCTCTCTCTCTCTTTTTTTTTTTCCTGAAAATCCTTGTATCTTTTGAGTTGAAATGTGTAACACCCACCGTAGGGTGTCACATTTATGTTACTTTATTACCAAATTATCCCAAGTTATAAAATATGATGTTATAATAAAATACGAGTTGTAAATTTTTTTTTATGACAATAAAATAAACTTAGCGGAAAAATAAAACTATGATACATCATCACACATAATGTACATCATTATACATAACAGTCATCACACGTAATTTACATCATTATACATATTACACAAGTCTTTGTCGGGTTTATTTATTACGAGACCATTTCTTGAAACAACAAACACACTTAAATAATTACGAGACATTATTTATATCGAGTTCAAACATGCCCAAGTTTAACTAAGCGAGAAGACCCTCGGATGGGTCCTCCTCGGGTTCCTCGGCGGTAAGAATCGTTATGACGAGTAGCCCTACGAACATGTGTCCGGTGATGACACTATCTCGATTTCCGTTGGGACATAATTTCTAGTGTCCCAATGTCGCCTGATATGCAATGAAATTCAACATGAACAAAGATAGTCACACGAGAAAAATGGATCTCCACGATCTGACCTACTAATACTAACGATCGGTACCCCTCGTAAATAAGTCCTCGCTCATCGGGACTTGTCCTCCATTCTCCAACTCCTCGTGAAATTGTAAACGTACATATCCGAAGAAACTAGCTCTTGACGTCATCTTGTCGAACTCATGGATACGATGTGAGAAGTAATTCCTCTTCTCCTTCTAGTTAGTATCTTTCTCAACGTCTTCACCCAATATAAATACAATATACAGATATATATACAAAGAGGTGAGATGTTACGTCAATACCAAAGATAATAAAGCAGAGAGATAATACAAACAACATATTATACCAAAAATATCATATCACGATCACAATTATGCCATCACAATAGTGCAAGAATAATAATTACCATCATGCCACTATCACTGTTTAAATCACAAAATAATTATACAAACATCATCACATAGATATAGATGCTCAGTTTCATGCATGCACACGTAGACTCAATGACCTACTCCATGGAGCTAATACTCAAGTCGGAGAAATTGATCGAAAAGATCTGTCGGCACTACGTGCCTCAGACCAAGTGCTATAATTATATCTTGCACATCTAGCACATACACGACAGTCTTTATCAGATCTCGATTAAGAATAGTGTCTCGGTCCGGATCATCGGTGTGTTGCATCGGTCTAACCCACGGTGCGGAAAGAGCTACCAACTGCCCATTGCGAGCAACCCGCACCCCGATGCCCCCAAGGTCAACAAGTGACCTACACTACGCGTATCGCACCCACTCAAGAGGTGTATGTTTCTCCTAGGCAATTAGCCATATACAGTCCATCGGACCATTTTCAATGCATGTGTAATGCACCAATTACCAACCAAAGGTAAATCACATAATTACTCATACGAGGTTCAAATACTGTTTTACGTTCATGTATTAATGCTAATTTCAGGCAAACTCCTCAATTTCTTGTACACTATTCGTATACTGATTTTAACTGTAAAATTTACTGTATAATTAACAGCAAAAACACATTATCATATTTTTCTCATTCGTAAAATATTTTTGTCACATTTTCTCGTAATCTTAATGATTTGTAACATTTTCTATTACGTTAAAAAAAATCGCGGAACCATTTTCTACTGTATTCTAAATTGCGTAAAAATAATCTTTTATTTTTAAATCGCATAGCGATTATTCTACAATATTTTGATTATGTAAAATATTTAAACGCTTTAAAAATCGCGTAAAAATATTTTAACGTTTTTCAAATTGCGTAACTTAAAAATTACGTTTTTGAGTTACGTAAATCGTTTTTCATCGTTTTTACCCTTCACAAAATATTTCTTAACTTTAAAAATATTATTTTGAACGTTTCTTATAAAAATATATTTTCTTACATTATTCTCTTCCTTTTCTCAATCAAAAATCTTTTCCGTAATATATTTTCTCAAAATCACTTTTATTGATTTAACCTTACAAAAATCAGATTTAATTGATTTAATTACTATTTTCAAATTTTAAATTTCCTAACGTTTTCCAAAACCCAATATTTAAATTCTAACGTTAGTAATTTTAAGTTACAAACGTTTTCTTTTATATTTCTAAATCACTTCTAAAAATTAATTCTCCTTTAAATAATTTAAAGTTCAACACTTTAAATTCCCTTTTTCTTTTTATTTATGAAAATTCCACTTGACAACACTTTAATTCCTTTCCAAAATCCTTATTTGAAAATTCTTATATTTTATAACATCAAAACATTTTTTCTAAATTATCAAAACCTTATAGATGACCATTGGAACCATGAAATATTTTTCTTCTAACTTAAACAAATTTCATTCTTGTTTCTACACAAAATAAATTCATGCAAATATTACTCAAAAACCGTGTGCACTCTTTTTGTAAAACAAACCCCCTTTTTTATTTTCTTTACTTCTCAATTTATTTATAAAAATATCATTTTTATGAACACTAAATTTGTTAGTGTCTTGGCTGAAATTTGTTTTAGTTCAAGGACTAAAAATCAACTTCATTGTTCTTGAAAAATTTCAATAAAAACCCTAATCCTGGAAGCTCAAAACCGTGACCTCCTCCATGGCCCTTGGAGCCAAAATTTTGCTTATTTCAACATACATCCATCCTAATATATTCAACATATATCATCATGCATATTATAAGCATACCATGTAAGCAAATAAAAAATTATACTAAGCATGCATACACAAGTAAATCATGCAAAGCATATCAAACATAGGCAAAAATAATTTAAAGCATATAACACACATAAATTATTACATGACCATGGATAGGAATCCTCACATGGATTCACCATCCATCAAATATAAAAACCATCTCTCACCACCATGCTTGGTTGGTGAGATGGATCTCCCTCTTACCTCTTGAAGAACCACCAAAAAGCTTGTTGATTTGTGTTTTGAGCAAGATCTCCACCAACACAAGTTCTTAAACATGAAACAAATGCAAGAAAATTAGTATATCAAGCTTGAATAAGAAGAACCATGGATCAAACATGGTTTAGAATATGAAAAAGAACAGAATAAATGAAGTTTTCTTACACTTCACCAACAAAAGCTCTAGAACTTGATCTTAGTAAAAGTCCTTCAAGATGGAAGAATTAGAACTTGGTGTGAACTACAAAGGTTCTTAGAATGATGAAAGGATTCAAGAAACTAGGTTGTATGAAATTAAAAAGTGATGGAGGAGTGAGTTGGAGTGCTTGGCCGAATGGTGTGTTTTTGGGAGAAAGAATGAAATTTTCTTGGTTTGGTCTTGAAACTTAAGTGGAGAAGTGAAGAAATGATATTATGAAGTATAGAAATGAATGTTTTTGGTCTTCAAAGGAATGCATTGCCGTAGCATGCAATTAGAGAGAATGGAAAGTGAAGTTTGACAAACATAAGCATTAATGATCAATAGTAGTTTGTCTTAACACTTGTATCTTCTTTATCCTTTTCCATCCTTTTTCTTTGGCCTAAAAACCTATTCTAAAATGGTCTCCCTTCTTCCTTGCTTCTTCAACCGTCCCCCCTCATCATACACTCCAAAATGTGACAATTTGATAGCCATTTTTGTTTTTAGTCATTTTAGGTATTAATTAAAAACATTATAGGTAGAAGACTTATTATGGTAATTGGTTCTTTTCTCTTTAAACCCTATCCCTTAGATGTGTCTCCAAAAATGAAGGGTCAAGATTACACCTTCAAACTTTACATCCAAGGGTCCAAAATGGTTGTAATCATTTTTGATGACCAATTCTCCACCATTGATCTAAATCCAAATCCAATGGTCATTAATGATCCATCTTCACCATTGATTAATTCTACATCCAAGGGTTGATAATGGTCATAGCCATTTATAAGATTAAATCTCTACCCTTGATTTAATTTCCATCTAACGGTTATAATTGATCCTATTCAATTTTAAGATCAAATCTCTACCGTTAATTAAATCAAGATTAAATTTCCAACGGTAATTAAATTAATAGTGGATATCCAAACCACTAATATTAACTTAATAGTAAAGAATTTTATTTTATTATTTTTTTCTATTTTATAACCCCACTAAAGAATATATTTACTGTATTTTTATCATTCGATAATTAAATACAGTACAAAACACAGTACAATAAAATTTTAAAAACTGTTCCCGGATTCAGGTTTAGTAAGATCCCCTGTCTCCGTCTAAACAGTACAAATTTTTCTATTTGTAAAAAAACTTTTCATTTTGCGGGACCCACCTGGGCCCACGTATGGCCACCTGGGCCCACATACACCTCGTGGGGCCCACAACACAGTAAAAATTCCAAAATCACACATAAAATCACAAAAATTAGAAAACGCACAAATATCAAATCAAATTACGTAAATCAATTAAGACTAAACAGTAAAAATTAATTTACGTAGATTTCTCCGGCCCAAAAATTATTATTTTCTTGACACGGACCAAATTACTCAAAACGATCAAATATGCAAACAGAATATTCAAAATAACTTTACAGTACACAGAAATCACTAAACAGTAGAATTCTGTTAACTATCAAGATTACTGTTTAATACATAGGAAGTTTGGGGTGTTACAAAATGTATGTGCAAGTCTATATCTCATACATTAAAGAAAGAAAACATATTTGTCTGACTTTTTTTCTTTAGTCAAATTATAGTGTTTTCCCTTTGTTTAAGAAGGTAAAGAGCCAATCAATTGCCAACATTTGTATGCTATTATTTCCATTAGAATGCAGTGGACAACCATCATATAAAGTTTATACATACTCATTGATGCTCCATTTTATTGGCAAATTGGTTGAAGGAATATGCTTAAAGTTTAATTTAAGAGATTTTTATCGGAATTAAGGAGATTTAGTAGCAAACCTGTTGCCATGTTTTCTCCTATATATTCCTTTGTATTTTACAGTCAATTGAAATAAGAAAAATTCATCGTTTTCCTCTCTGAAAAACAACAAAAAGAATAATAATATAGATTAAGTGCGTGTTTGAAATAGCTGTGAAAGCTTGATTATTTCAATAATCGATTATTTCAATAATCAAGTTGTGAAAACTTGATTATTTCAATAATCAATTATGTTTGGATATATTAGTTGAAAAGTGATTTTAAGCTAATCTGTTTTGTTTGGATGATATAAAAAAGAATTATTTTTATGTATTAAATTACTAAAATAAGTATAGAATAGTTAAAAAAGTTATTTGATTAAGGACAAAATGGTATTTACATCTCAAAGTATAAGGAATAATTTATAATCTAAAATCATAAGTTAAAATTTCAACATTATAAAAAAAAGTTGTTAAAATGCATTGAATTTCATGCAAAAGCTAAAGTTAATTTTACCAAACATCCCTAAACACTATTACAACAACTTTTTTTCAAAAGAAAAAATGATGGGAGGTGGGAATAATTTTTCCCAAACACCCCCTAAATTGAAGTTTGGGTATTACAAATTGATCTTCTAGTGATTATTAAAAAAGACATTTAAAGACTTTAGAGACCGATTTAGAGACCAATAAATCGGTCTTTTGTTTAGAGACCGATTTAATGATCGATTTTATAAAATATATAATATATTCAGAGTTTTAGAGACTGATTTAGAGATCGATAAATCAATCTTTAGTGTAGAGACTATGTTAGCGACTAATTTTATATAAAATATATAATATATATTCATGTTTTTAGAGACCGATTTAGAGACTGATTTAGAAACTGAAAATTGGTCTCTAAATCAGTCTCTAAATCGGTCTCTAATGTACCTTTTTGAAATATAATTGACTAATATTTGACCGAAAATTAACGACTGAAAAAATCGATCTCTTTAAAATCGGTCTCTAATATTTAGCGACGAGGTTTTTAGAGACCAATTCAAATCGGTCTCTAAATCAGTCTCTAACTATTTTAGAGACTGATTTTCTTGATTTAGAGACCGATTTTTTAGTCTCTAAAAACTAAATTTCTGGTAGTGTTTTCTTGAATTTCTAGTCATGAAATTGAATCCATTTGTATTAGCATACTACCAATAGAATGACTTAACGACAATCATTGAAGGAAATGACATGCCTGTTGTAGGTTCACAAAGTTCAAATTGCTCATTCAAATTGTCACTCATAATTAACTCAACTTCATTTGCTTCTTTAAGGGATTCAGCACTGCCAACAACATCATCTAACACCCCAAGTTCAAATTGCTCATTCAAGTTGTCACTTATAATTAACTCAGTTTCATTTGCTTCTTCAAGGAATTCAGCACCACCAACAACATCATCTAACACCCCACCATCATTGATAATATTTTTATCCTCCATGCAAGCAACTATTTCAAACTCCATTAATCTACACATGCAAAACTCAAGTTAGCATTCAAAAATTCAGCAAGTGGAAAGCATTTTAGAGATTAATTGTCAACAAAATTTCCAAAGCAACTGCAAGGCATGTTCTTTCATAATTTGTACAAGTGTAATCAGATATGGTTGTCTAAATGAAATTATATTATGTATGAGTTAGAAATATAGTAAGAGAATGAGTGAATGTGTTGAGGCTTAGATTAGAATAACTATCATCTCACACCAATTTTTTACACCATTTTTTACTTTTGGTTAATGAGGTAGGGATTTATGGTTAATCACATATATATGGTGGTTAATGGGTAGATTCATGGTTAATGGTTAAGTTGTTAACCATCCAATACACATGATTAACTATAAATTTATACCTCATTAACCAAGTATAAAAAATGGTGTAAAAATTGGTGTGAATAGGGGTTGTAAGGCTTATATGTCAAAAAGAAATGAAGTAAAGAGGTAAAGTGTAACACCCTGAAAAATATGTTAGGTTAGTATATAGATACAGAGGTAGCCTAATACTTGTTTAACATATTTGTTGAATTTTGTGGCAATCTGAGTTACTTTAAGTATTTTGTTGCAAGCCGAAGGATGAAAAATAGCTTAAAATGACTAAGTTATTAGCTTAAATGGTTTAGCTAATGGAAATAGATGTAGATAATTTATTTCTAGGTAACAAATATGTATTCTGTGATGTTAAAGTTCGAGAATTTTCGGAGTTAGTTTTGTATTTTTAAGCATATTGGTTGTGTATTTTAATGTCGGAATAACTAGTCACAGATATGGAAAATGATGGTTTTGGAGCAACAAGATTTTTGATGAATCCTGTGATTTATTTTAAACTTGTTGGCTGCAAGAAAATTGGATTTGGAGAAATCTAAGTATTCTTAGCAGACCGGGATTTATGGTATCAGAGCAGTTGCTGTTGAGTCGAGGTGTGGACTGACTATGCTTAGGCATGTTTAGGAGTTCCTATGCGTGTGGTTGTGCATTTCTTCATCTCTTGTGTTAGAGATTGTGATAGAATTGCATGACTTGCCTTTAGTATGACTGCTTTAGCTACTGTTGCACGGTTACATGATATTGGGATTAACTACCCTAATATGTATTGTTCTGTGTGTACAAAAAAATAAGGCGTCTCCAAGGTGAACCCCTAGGGAATAAGAACTCTGGTCACGAAGGCCCTAACATTGTTGGAGCTTTTATGGCTATGGCAGATGCTTTTAGGGAGCGAATAGCCGCTATTGTTGAAGTGATGCGGAAGTAGATGACCATGATTGTTGAGGCTACCAGAGAGCAAGTAGTTGTCTCTACAAGGACGTTTGAGATGATGGGTGCGACCCAACGTCAACAGCCTACATCACTAACACATCAATCGAGGTAACCCAACCAAGAGGTGTTTGTGGGGAAGAATCAAACTTTCCAAGACCTCTCGGTGTTCAGGGAGACTAATCCATTGTCCTTCAAGGGGGTGTATGACCCGGTGAGAGCTGAGAGTTGGCTAAAGGAAATGGAGGAGATCTTTACTGTTATGGTTTGCTCGAATGGGCAATGAGTGCTCTTTGCTTTTACATGATAGATGAATATCAATAGATCTTACGAGGTGTCAAGAACTCTTGCTAGGTGGAAGATCTTCAAGATTTCATTTGGGGAGAAGTATTTTCCACAGAAATTGCAGAAATACAAATGAAATGGAATTTCTGAGGTTGGAGCAAGGCGAGTTGTCTGCTGGTTGTTGTGGCCTAGCTCAATGAATTATCGAAGTTCTCATCCTGTATCAGAGTGGCGCAGCAGAAGTGTGTAAATTTTGAGGAGGGATTGAGAGAAGATATTCAGAGACTGATTCAACTTTTGGAAATCTAAGATTTTGCAGCCATGGTGATCAAATGCAGAATTGATGAGGGTTGTGATTAAGGGTGTCAAAATGGGCCAGGCCCGATGGGCTGGCTCGATTAGCCCGACAAAATGGATGGGCTGGGCTAGCAAAATGCTAGTCCGAACCTTACATGGCTCGAATGGGCTGAGCCCGAATGAGCCGGTCCAGCCTGCTCTTTTAACACTACATAAGGCTAAATGAGCTGGGCTGGGCTGGCAAAATATTAGCCAGAAGTTTATGTGGCCCAAATGGGCCAGCCCGAAAATGGATCGAGCCTGAATGGGCTGGCCCGAATGGGCTGGGACGGCCCGTTTTGAAACCCCTAGTTGTGATAGTAAGTCTCAAGAGGAGCGAAGATCACAGGACCTTCAAATGAGGTAGTGGATCTGCCACCCGAGTGAGAAATAGAGTTCTCTATAGACTTAGTTCTTGGGAAGGGATCTATCTCTATAGCACCCTATAAAATGGCACCACTAGAGTTAGCGTAACTCAAAAAGCAAATCGAGGATTTGTTGAGTAGACAATTCATTAAGCCAAGTGTTTCACCGTGGGGAGCACCTGTGTTCTAGTGAAGAAAAGGATGGTACCATGAGGCTTTGTATGGATTACAGATTGCTGAATATGGTGACTATTAAAGTCATGTATCTGTTACCTAGGATAGATGATCTAATGAATCAACTTAGAGGAACTGTGGTTTTCTCAAAGATTGACCTTAGGTCTGGTTATCATCTGATAACGGTTAGGAATGAGGATATTCCTAAAACTACTTTCAAAACTAGGAAGGGACTTTATGAGTGTTTTATGATGTTCTTTGGGTTAACGGATCTGCTGGCTTTGTTCATGTGATATGTGAATAGGATCTTGAGACCCTACCTGAAATGTTTTGTTGTGGTGTTTATTGATGATATTTCAATCTATTCATAGTTAATGGAGGGACATGAACCACATTGGAGGATAGTGTTGGAAACCCGTAAGGAGAATAGGTTGTTTGCCAAGCTATCTAAATGTGAGTTCTGGTTTTCACATGTGCAATGTCTAGGACATGTGATATTTCAGGGTGGGATTTCTATGGACCCAAGAAAAGTTGATGCAGTGTTGTAGTGGGAGAGACCCACCACTGTGACCAAGATCTAAAGCTTTATAGGCCTAGCAGGGTACTATAGAAGGTTCATAAAGGATTTTTCTCAGTTAGCGTTACCCTTGCCTAGAGTGACTAGGAAATGTAGTACTTTTGAGTGGACTCTAATTTATGAGAATTGTTTCCAAGAGTTGATGTTAGGGTTAACTACTGTACCGATGTTGGTCAATCCGGATCCCTTGGAGAACTTTGAAGTATGTTGTGATACTTTAAAGATAGGTTTAGGACGTGTTCTGATATAACATAGGAAAGTTGTTGCCTATGCATCAAGGCAGTTGAGGTCTCTTGAGGAGAACTACCCTACTCATGATTTGGAGTTAATGGTAGTAGTGTTTACCCTAAAAGTGGGGGACTTTTCTTATATGGAGTTAAAGTATCATCCGGTTAAGGCCAATGTGGTGGCTGATGCACTAAGTAGGAAATCCCTACATGTGTTCCAGATGATGATCCAGAAGGGTGAACTTCTTGAGAGTTTTAGAGACATGAGTCTTTCAGTAACTGTGTGACCATATAGTCTCAGTGTGAGTCAAGTGGACATGGTGAGAGACTTGAGGACTCAGATCTTATAAACTTGAAAAGAAGATGAGACTCTTAGGGATACAAGTAATCAAATCTTTTTAGGTAATCCTAAAAAGTTTTGATTTGAGCGGATGATGGGTATAAGGGAAGTGTTCTTACACCCAGCTATCCACCAGTTAAGGGTGAAGAAATCATTTCTACATCCAGTTTTTCAAAAGGTGATGAAGACGATGAAGATGAGCTAGTTCAAATGGAAACCTTATAGCCTAAGTGCTTTGTGTGTGGAAGGCCACATGGCGTTAGACGTTATGAGGTGTGCTGTGAGTGTGGTCGACCAAAGCATTATGCTACAAGGTGTTCACAGAGACAAGGAGTTATGTCTGACCCAAAGCTACAAGCTTTAGGGAGGGTGTATACTCTAGTCCGAACAACAATGGCTTCATCTTTAGACCCTATGCAAGGAATTCTTTTGTGTGTGCCATGTGTTGGAAACTCATTAGAATATTCTTAGAAGTTGCATGCTAGCTGAGTTGTTAGTTTGTGCTTAAAATCAACGAGATATCATTAAGGGAAGTGAGATCTTTTTGAGTATGATATCGTTTTTGATATGTGGTAATCTGAATTTTGGGGACAAAATTCTTAAAATGGAGGAGAGAAATGTAACACCCTAGAAAACATGTTAGGTTAGTATATAGATATAGAGGTAACCTAATACTTGCCTAACATGTCTGTTGAATTTTGTGGCAATCAGAGTTACTTTAGGTATTTTGTTGCAAGTCGAAGGGTGAAAAATAGCTTAAAATGACTCAGTTATTAGCTTAAATCGTTTAGCTAATAGAAATAGATGTGGATAATTTATTTCTAGGTCACAAATGTATATTATGTGATGTTGAAGTTTGAGAATTTTTAGAGTCAGTTTGGTATTTTTAAGCATACTAGTTGTGTATTTTAATGTCGGAATGACTAGTCACAGATATGGAAAACGATGGTTTTGGAGCAACAAGATTTTTGATGAGTCTTGTGATTTAGGGGGATCCAAGAGTAAGATCAAGACTTCAAGATCTTCATCTTTGCTATACAAGAGGTAGGGGTTCTTGAACTTAGTTCATCTTTTTCCTCACTTTTTCATGTTAGTGTTGAGCAGTGGCTCATTTGTTTCTGTTGCAAGCTTAACCTTATGGTTGCAGTTGTTTATTCATTGTGAATGGATGAATACTGATATTGGAATTGCATATACTGAGAAATTGTGATTTCTCATCCCGTTTGTGTTTCCATATAAATCTAGGTATAACAAAAAGGGAAGCAGAAGAAATTGAAGAACTAGTATAGTGATTTAATTTTCTTGTAATAAATATGTTGTATATTTATTTTCCTGCTACCTTGTCTTTGTAAAGGTTATATATTAGAGTATACCTTTGAGAGGTGATGATGATGTGTGTGTGTGTGTGTGTGTGTATATATATATATATATATATATATATATATATATATATATATATATATATATATATATATATATATATATATATATATATATATATATTGTTCTTCGTGTTCTCCATATTAATTTATGTGAATAAATGATGTGGGTTAGTTTGTTATTATAGGCTAGAGGTAGCATAGCTAATATTGCTTATCCAGGTATATGCGCAATATACTAGGTTATTGATATTAGGATGTTACATAAAGAAGTGAGACTAAGTGGTAAAATAGAAGACACTGATAAACTTGTATTACATTTACTTCTGATTCTAAACTTTTAATGTAAAATTAATTCAATTAGACACTTCTAAAGTTTATGAAAATTGGTAAGCATACTCTTAATGTATCTAGCTATTTGTTTTCAAAATTTATTTATTTAATAGGGTCATTTGGTCCCTCAACCAAGCCCACACTTTAAGATCACTCATTAGTCATAACAGTAAGTGCTGTAGAATATGACTTGATTTTGGGCAACAACTGGGAGCCTTTGAAAAATAACTAGGTCTTGCACTTTTTACCACTTAAACCCTCATATGTTAGCTTTTAAATAAAATAAGTAACCATCCATTTCGATCACTACAACTCAAGTTATGCCTCAAAAACCATATGCTATAAGAATTTAGTTTTCTACAACATTTGTCTCAGTTTCAAACAGAAACTGACATTGATTGAAAAATGTGAAAATTCTGAAACTTTAACCACATAAAGTTTTGTCTCTTAGATTTTTAATCAAACAAGTAGTAAGGGAATTTGACTTGTGTGGCTGAAGTTATGCATAAAAATATCTACACTATCAAATCATAAACTAAGCATTATGCAAAACCTTTCTTTGATTAGTAACAGAACCAAAGGGAAAGACAAAGGTCGAAAACTACACCAAGTCTCAATTCTTGTCCTTGTCAACCCCCAACCCCCTAAAACAAAATAAAATAAAATAAAAAATGTCTCAATCGCATACACAAACAAAATGAAATCAAATCAAATAAGAGGAACAAAATGACATATAAATTCAGTTGAGCAATTTGAATACAATAATGACAAAATCCTCAAATAGAGTACCTGTGGGGGACAATAATTGTAGCCACGCCATTATGAAGTCAAATCTTGGAGTTGTCAATGGCCACTATTGATGGGAGCTAGCGTGGGTTGTTAAGAGGAGGTTCTATTGCTCCTTGTTCCAGTAGAAACAGGGGTTACTATCTGTTTTAGAAGAATTAAGGTAGCGAGAGTGAAAGGTAGTGGGAATTAGCTTTGGGGGTTTAAGGGTTTCTCACCATTTTGAGATGTGGAGGTAACTCTACCTTGTCAACAAAAAGGAGGATGTGGTTGTCGAATACAATGATAGAGTGATGGAGAAAAAGATGAGAACTAGTACGCGAGAACTAGTACGCGCGACAGAGGATGTGATCTTTGATTGAGTTTTGAAGAAGCGGGTGATTTGAGAGAAGAGGGATCCATAACTAAACTTAGTTTTTATAACATATATTTTTATATCTCATCATTATCGTATTCATATAATTCTTTATGCTTCAAGTTCCATATTCTAATGTGATACTCTTCATATTTCTTACTTCATAAATTACACACTTTGCCTATAATCGTATGTCATTCCTTTTGAATACTTTCAAGTCAAGCCTCCACCTTGGTCCTCATTACTTTAATTCTAAAAATAGGACAATTGCCCATACAATTATCATTTTATGCATTTCATTATGATGTATGATTATGCCTAATGAATGTCCTAAAGTATGCTTATGTAATGATTTTAAAAAATTTTATTTTTAGAAAACACATGTTACTTGCAGATTTCTAGAAAAACTTTTATTCCGGGACGCCCTTTTGTTCCCTATATATCTTGGGTAGGAAGGAGTATGACGCCCTATTGTTTCTTATCCTCCTTGCACTACCTGGTATGTGTGGTTATCTTCTCCCACAATAGTAGAATTAACCCTTAATACCCATAACCCTAGCATTATGAGCCCTTTTGCTTAAGTTATAGGGTCATTCATATATAAAAATAACAAGCAATAAGTTTGAAAACGAAACATGCAAGAGTATTTTTAAACCTTTCCTTCATTCACTTTTCACATAACCTTGCTTTTTTTTTTTTGTATAATGAAGAGGCATAACCTCAAGCATCAAGCTTTTCATTTATACATGACATTTTATGGTTGTAGAGAGGTAGTGACTCACACACAACCTTAATCTACCCTTATTCTTTCAAACCATGATTCTAACATATTCCCAGTCACATAAAAGATCATTATACTATTTAGAAACATTCTCAAATAATCTTTATCCATTAACATGATCATTCCTTAACCAAAGTCCTTGAATTGCTCATTCAAATCTAAACTCATTTCAAGGCACAAATCATGAAAACCATACAAATCTATTCTCAGACTTACACATGCTATTCTTAGCACGAGAAGGAAAACAACAGAAGATAAGAGAAGAAAGAAATCCCCTTCCCTTCCTTCACAAATTTCATGCTTAGACACATCAAAACTTTAACTATAGATGAGCTACGTTTCATATTGAAAATTCAGTACCATATCACTTCATTCACTCATATCATTCATTCAATACAAAGTTCATAAATGATTCACCTTTTATGTAATTCAATTCATCATATTCGTACATCAAATTTCATTCATTCATTTCATTTCAATACTCAATAAGAAGCATTTAGTTTGAGTTTAACCCATAAGAGAACAACCATACTCATACTACACTACCATAACTAAACTTTAGTCGTTAATAGAGCTATTAGTATTCCTAGGGTTCAAACAATCACAAAACACCTCAATTTTCGCCTAAAAAAGCTGTTTTTCACGAGTGCTACAAATATACATTTTAACTGCAAAAATTATAAAATTTCATGGGCAAATATCCTCATCCCATATCTTTCAAATGCAAAAAATATCACTTTATTTGACTAAGTGTGGCAAGAGTTATGCCACATTATGTAGAAGCTAAAACAAGGTAATCACTTATTTTACTAGAATCTGACCTAACTTTGAATTGAAAGTAGGAAAGAATTAAAAGTGCAAAAATTCTAAAATTTTTACCTCTTATAGCGTTACATGTTAGCTTTTGAATGGAACTAGCCCATATAATTATGACCTCAGAGTAGGAAGTTATGCAATTTGGTTTACCAAGTGCCAGATAACTTATTTCTACAGAATCTGTCTCGGATTCAAACAGAAACTGGTGCTACTTGGGTTAGCCTATAATTCTTAAATTTTTACTACATAAAGCCTTGTACCTTAGCTTTCAAATGCAACAAAAAGCAAGTTATTTCAATGTATATAACACAAGTTATGTAACAAACATTATAGGCTGTTAGAGTGAAACTTCTGCAGAATTCACTCTCTGGTCTTTGGGGCCGAAACTATTTTTTCATTATTGGTTTTCTAACCAATTCCTAACACTTCCAAATCCATTCCTAGATGTTTTCCAACCTCAACTGTGATCTTTAATCATGTCATAAATGATGTGTGAAATCCACAAGTGTACGATTTCGTCGTCAAGTAATAAAAAGATCGAATCCACAGGGACTATGTCTATGAATACCAATTAATTAATTAATTCAATTAAATTAAACAAAGCGAATATGATTGTTGAGTGATAAGAACGTAGTAACCGAGCAATTAAATAAACAAATATTAAAGTGCACAGTTGAGATCAAAAACAGCAAATTGTTTAAGAAAGGTTTTCAGATTTAAGAAAGCTTCCAGGATTGAGGATAACCACGATGATACAAGACTCCTAATTGATAATCCTTTTGTTTAAACTGAAATTCAATTAAAGGTGAATTGCCCTAAATTAGTTAATGTTCTTTCTCAAGAGACAAGAACCGTGCCCAATTAAACCAATTTTTACTCGCGTGGTAATTGAATCTAAATTGAACTCATTACGCTTTATGGTAATTCATTAAATCCTCGAAAGGCTAAACCTACTCTCGTGATTTAGACCTTAAGCTCAATTCTTATAGTTCCAACACCTAGGTTCACCTCTCAGTACGTCCCTAGATATTTATGAGAAGCAAATAAGTGGCCAGCGAATTCATATGAATAAGTGCAATAAGGATTGAATCAAAGAACATTCAAAATTAATAAAATCGGTAAACAAAGTCAATTAATCATCATCAATGTATCAAAGGGCATTGCCCAATCCCAGAAACAAAAGGAACTACTCAGACATGGAGAAGAAGAAACCAGAAATTAAGTTCAAAAGCATTCAAACCCGTAATCGAAGAGAGAAGAGAGGAAGATGAAGATCAAGAGCCTCCAATGTGCCTCATTCTAAACCAAATTCGAACCCTAATATTGTATTAGAAGAACTATATATATACCCTAGGGGTCTAAACTGATCCAAGCCCATAAAAAATAAGAAAAACGAAATTTAAAATCTGTCACGGGCAGCGATCCATGGCCATGGGGAGTTCCACGGCCAGGCTGTGGTTCTCTCTGTTTGAGATCCACGACCGTGGGTCATTCCACGGCCAAGCCGTGGAATTCTCTGGAAGTTCCCCTGTTGCTTTTTCGCGCAGCTGCTTGATCCATGGCCGTGGGGAATTCCACAGGTAGACCGTGGATCTCTTTAGAGTGAGCTTTTTGTCCCAAATTGCTATCCTTTAAGCTCTAACTTCAATTATGCAAGTTTTCCATCCATTTCAAGGCCAATTAAGCACCAATCCTGCACAACAACACAAAAAACACAGTAGTTATCCGAACTAAGGGAAAAACAAATAAGAAGGGAAACTAAAATGCCTTAAATGCATAAAAATGCATGCAAAACAAGAACAAAATATGATGTTATTTCACACACATCAAATCCGCCCAAGCTTAAGATTTTTCTTGTCCCCAAGCAATAACTAATGCCAAACCAAGAAGTGGGATCAAAAAACAATAATGAATGAGGAACCCGAGAAAACATCCAACCATGCAATACGCAAAGGCAAACCAAGAATTAGAGAGGTAATCAAAATCAAGTCCAATTAGAGGCTAAGTTCTCAGAAATCATGCTCCTCACTAAATTGGGTTCACTCTACTAACCACACTCAAAGTGTTAAAGGGTGAAGATAATGCACTCAAGATTCCTCAAAGAAAATGCACTTCCATAAGCTTGATAAGAAACCAAATTTCTACTAATAATCAGCATACATGCAAGAATCAAAAGGTCTTTCAAGGGTTATAATGGGGCCAAGGGAATGATGTTAGGTAGGGTAGAGAAAGGACGGTATGCGCAAGGGGCTAACAAAATTTTCAATAAGCACAAGAAACCCAATAGAATGGAAATGGAGCAAAGACATTTTTCAATCAATAACTCCACATCACCAAGCATTTTCTTCCTTTCTTTTCTTTCCTCTTCTTTTTCAAGCTTTCATCTTATGATTTTTTTATTTTCTCTTTTCTTTTTTTTTTTGAGAAAGAGAAGGCTCAATATCATATGATTCCCAACACAACTTTCAAATCCAATATGCTCCATTTAATATTCTAAATGATAACCAACAATGTATCATCATAGGCACCAAGAACAATTAAGAAATAGGCTCAAAATGGGCAACTAGTGGATGAAAGTGTAACAATTACTTCAGAAGGCCAGAAAAATACCTAAGATGCCTTAATCACATTCAAGCATGCAAACAAAAATTTTGCCTCAAAATGGTTTCAAATCAAGTTCTAGAGCACAAAATCAATGAGGAATTTTCACTCAACACAAAGAATGGGAGCAAAAATCATATAGTGCATAAATCCCATAAGCTCAAAACTCACATTTAGAGATTCAAAAATCGATGAGAAGAACAAATTCAGAGAACATATGCTAATTATCAACTATCAAGAAATCACCTCCACTATCAATTAAAACAATGTTTGTTGCCTACTACAAGAATCAACAAATTGGGTTCCAAATCAATATCATCTCAAAATCCTCAAAAGATAGGGGCACAAAGTTAACCAAAAAGCCGAGAGATATGATGGTGTGAAAATGCAATAGGAAGATGCAATGCAATATGAGACATGAGAATGCATGAGACTAATGATCTACAATGAAAATAAAAAATGAAAATACCCCCCAAGCTTAGAACTTACATTATCCCCAATGTAAAAATCTATAACTAGAGAAGGAATAAAAGAAGGGGAAAGGGAGGCGTGTAGCCATGAACTCGAACATTTGGTCTAAAACTACACAAGAAAAATAAATCAAAAACTGAAAAACAAAATAAAAGAATGAAATGCGAAAATAAAGAAAAACTAAAGGAAATAGAATAAAAAATTTTTTGGCGATCGACAACTATATACATCTCCCTACAAAAGCTCCGAACTCAGGGAGGTACCTAAGTCGACTCAACATTGGCTAACTATAAAACAAAAATAGAAAAGTGCTAATCAATAAAAATAAGAAAATAAAGAAAATAGAGAAAAAATTGGGTTGCCTCCCAAGAAGCGCTAAGTTATAGTCATTAGCTTGACTATGAGCTGGTTCTATGCTCAGGTGATGTCAATGGAGTGGTACTCAGTCCCCACTCCTTCTTCATAGTGTTGCACTCTCTAGCCATTTATCATGAATGTCTTATGGCCTTCTGTCTTCACCTCAAGCACACCGTAGGATAAGACTCGAACAATCTTATATGGTCCAGACCATTTCGACCACAACTTACCTGGATAGAAACATAGAAGCGAGTTATCAACAAGAACTTTATCCCCAAGCTTAAACGCACGCTGCGTGATACACTTGTCATTCTGCTTCTTTGGTCCCTTCTTGCAGGGTTTGGCCTTCTCGAACTTGGTAGCAGCCTTAGGCAAGGTCTCCTCTAATTTAGCATCAGTCACAGATTCCTGCATATCTGAAAGCACAACACTGTCCACAACATCAGTAGCATCTATGCAATTACATGAATTAAAGGAATTGGGATTTTTTTTCAGAATTAAAAACATTAAAAACTACTTCCTTATTGTTCAATCACAAAGTCAATTTCCCTTCGTGGACATCAATAATTGCCCTTCCAGTGGTGAGGAATGGACGCCCAAGTATGATCGGCATTTTAGCTTTTGCTTCCATATTAAGCACAACAAAATCAACAGGTATGAAAAACTTACACACTCTAATAGGAACATCCTCCAAGATGCTTATAGGATACTTGACGGATCGATCAGCTAATTGAAGGGAGATAGTTGTGGGTTTTAGTTCACCCACCTCCAATTTCTTGCACACAGAAAGGGGCATAAGACTAACACTAGCCCCCAAATCACACAAAGCTTTATCAAAATTTGTGTTACCAATCAAACAAGGAATAGAGAAGCTACCTGGATCTTTTAGCTTAGGAGGTAATTTATTTTGAATTAAAACACTACACTTCTCAGTTAGAGCTACGGTCTCATATTCCTCAAGCTCTCTCTTATTAGACAAAATGTCCTTAAGAAACATAGCATAGGTAGGCATTTGTTTCAACGCCTCAATGAAGGGTACATTAATGTACAATTTCTTTAGGACCTCTAGGAACTTCCCATATTCCTATCTAGCTTGGCCTTATCCAATCTTTAAGGGAAGGGAACTGGGGGTTTGTAAGATTCAGGGGCACATACTTAGACACCTTTTCATTATTTTCCTCCTCTTTTAAGGGTTGTGTCTTAGTCTCTTTTTCCTCATTCCCCTTTTCATTGTCACTCTCACCATTACCCTTAGGATCTTCTAATTTCTTACCACTTCTCAAACCAACAGCCATGCAGTGTTCATTACCTGGATTTATTTCAGGTTGACCAAGAAACTTACCATGTTGCCTATGTGAAGTGCCTGCAAGTTGGAAAATTTGGGTTTCCAATATCTTATTATGAATGGCCAAATTTTCAACCTTAGATGACAATTCTTGAATGGCCTCAATCACAACTTGCCCATGTTGCCTAAACTCCTCATTTTGCTTAGATTGACTTTCAACAAAGTTCTCAAGAAGAGACTCAAGTTTAGATTTTTGTACCTGTTGGAATTCAGAAGAGGGTTTAGCACTACCTTGCCCAGCTTGGTATTGACTATTCCGGTAGGAGAAGTTAGGATGTGACTTCCAACCGGGGTTGTAAGTTTGGGAATACGGATCATTCCTCCCCTTTTGGTTGAAGTCATGGAAATTATGGCATGATTCCACTTGCTCCACTGGTGCACCTTGTGAGGAGCCAATTCTAACTTGGCATTCAACCCCCATGTGTCCCTGTGCTCCACAAATCTCACAAAAATTATTAGAGGCACCTATGGCATTAACATGGGCTTTTTCAAGCATGTCAAAATGTTTATTCAAAGAATCAAATTTTGACATAATTAAATCAACCCCGTCTACCTCAAACTTACCTCCCGAGAGTTTTCTCGGGTTATTACCTCTTTCATTTGCCCATTGGTGATGATTAGAGGCAACACTCTCAATGATTTCATAAGCTTCTGTCAGTCTTCTGTTCATCAAAGCTCCACCAGCTGCGGAGTCTAGAGACACCTTCGAGGAATATTCTAGCCCATTATAGAAGGTGTGGACTATCAACCATTTTTCTAACCCATGGTGTGGGCAGGCTTCCAACAAAGCCTTGTATCTGTCCCAAGCTTCCGACAATGACTCTCCATCTTTCTGAACGAAGCTTGTGATCTGGGTCCTAAGATGAGCAGTCTTGGATGGTGGAAAGAATTTGTTCAAGAAAGCTTGCCCCAATTGGTCTCAAGAAATGATTGTCTCAGCGGGAATTGACTTCAACCAAGCTCTAGCTCTATCTCTCAATGACAATGGAAATAGCCAGAGATGAATAACATTAATAGAAGCGCCTTCAATCTTGAGGGTCTCACAGAATTCTAAGAACATATCCACATGATCATTCGGGTCCTCTGACGGCAATCCTCCAAACTGGTTCTGCCTTATCATAGAAAGTAAGGCAGGAAGTATGGTGAAGTGTCTAGCTTCAATGTCTGGCCAAGCAATTCCAGAACACAAACCCCGAGCATTAGGGGCTGCATACTCTTTGAGGGGTCTATTATCAGCAGGTGTAGCCATGACAAGTGTTGGCTCAAGTATTTCTCTCGCTCTTTGCGTTTGTTGTCCTCTCATTCTACGAAAAGTTCTTTCAATTTCAGGATGTGCTTCTTCAAGGGTCCTGGAACGTCTAGTACTTTGCATAAACAAGAGAAATTACCTGCAGAGAGTCAAAGAGAAACCAAGAAAGTAGTAAAAAGGTTTAAAATAATTAAATTAAAAATTAACTGATATTCAAGAAAAACACAGTCCCTGGCAACGACGTCAAAAACTTGATGTGTGAAATCCGCAAGTGTATGGTTTCGTCGTCAAGTAATAAAAAGATCAAATCCACAGGGACTATGTCTATGAATACCAATTAATTAATTAATTCAATTAAATTAAATAAAGTGAATATGATTGTTGAGTGATAAGAACGCAGTAACCAAGCAATTAAATAAACAAATATTAAAGTGCACAATTGAGATAAAAAACAACAAATTGTTTAAGAAAGGTTTTCAGATTTAAGAAAGCTTCCAGGATTGAGGATAACCATGATGATACAAGACTCCTAATTGACAATCCTTTTATTTAAACTGAAATTCAATTGAAGGTGAATTACCCTAAATTAGTTAATGTTCTTTCTCAAGAGCCAAGAACCGTGCCCAATTAAACCAATTCCTACTCGCGTGGTAATTGAATCTGAATTGAACCTATTACGCTTTATGGTAATTCATTAAATCCTCGAAAGGCTAAACCTACTCTCGTGATTTAGACCTTAAGCTCAATTCTTATGGTGCCAACACCTAGGTTCACCTTTCAGTACGTCCCTAGATATCTATGAGATGCAAATAAGTGGCCAGCGAATTCACATGAATAAGTGCAATAAGGATTGAATCAAAGAACATTCAAAATTAATAAAAGGGGTAAACAAAGTCAATTAATCATCATCAATGTATCAAAGGGCATTGCCCAATCCCAGAAACAAAAGGAACTACTCAGACATGGAGAAGAAGAAACCAGAAATTAAGTTCAAAAGCATTCAAACCCGTAATCGAAGAGAGAAGAGAGGAAGATGAAGATCAAGAGCCTCTAATGTGCCTCTTTCTAAACCAAATTCGAACTCTAATATTGTATTTAGAACAACTATATATACCCTAGGGGTCTAAACTGATCCAAGCCCATAAAAAATAAGAAAAATGAACTTTAAAATCTGTCGTGGGCTGCGATCCACGACCGTGGGTCATTCCACGGCCAGGTCGTGGAATTCTCTAGAAGTTCCCCTGTTGCTTTTTCGCGTAGCTGCTCAATCCATGGCCGTGGGGAATTCCACAGGCAGGTCGTGGATCTCTCTGGAGTGAGCTTTTTGTCCCAAATTACTATCCTTTAAGCTCTAACTTCAATTATGCATGTTTTCCATCCATTTCAAGGCCAATTAAGCATCAATCCTGCACAACAACACCAAAAACACCGCAGTTATCCGAACTAAGGGAAAAACAAATAAAAAGAGAAACTAAAATGCCTAAAATGCATAAAAATGCATGCAAAACAAGAACAAAATATGATGTTGTTTCACACACATCAATAAACCTTGTACATCTATTCTAACTAGTGTAAGCATAAATTAAAGCATCCTCCTTCAACCTAAAATCCTTTTCTCAAATTCCTCCTCAATGGTTTCTAGGGCCTTCTCTAGATTCATAACTCATAAACTTACATAAAATAAGTCTTAAATCCTCATTTCAACCATTAAAAATAGATTCCATACTTAAGAAACATCATTTAAGACATGTTTTCACACATTTTAAACATACATAATCAAGCTCAGAATAGGGCAACATTCTGCCCTTATTTTGAGTCTCCATTTCAATCATAAAAACCATAATATAAAACCATAAATAGGGCAGCATTCTTTCTTCAGTTTTCATCACAATTTAGACCCAAGTTTCAATCACAAAATCAAGCATAATATCATCATAAATTCTACCAAAACAAATTATGTACAACCCAGACTTCCAACCTCAAAGTTTAGCAATTTTTTCATCAATATCATATCATAATTTAGATAAATATCAATAAGGAATAGATGAATAATTTTGAAGAATACAAACACTTTGACAATTCAACCTAGCTTAGAGTCATAGCATCATAATATTAATCAAATTCACAACACTTTTGCTCAAGAACTCAAAAAGAGAATAAAACTAAGGCAAGGTGGTTTAGAAGCACAAGAAAGAACAAAAACACATGTTGTCTTATTTGCTGTTGGCTGTGAGTTTCAAGTGCCCCCCATAGACCAGTTTTGAGACTCAAGAACAATAGGAAAAGAAGAGCAAGAAGATGGCAAAGAACCCCTACCTTACTCCTTAGCTTGTTCCCTTGGTTTTCTTCCTTTTTCCTTCATTTTCTTCTCCCATTTTCTTTCCTTGTGAGCTCGTTGTTGCTGCTGGTTGTACTTTGTTTTTCCCTCTATTTTTAGAGGTAATAACCATGTAGCAAAAGGAAAAAAAGCAAGGGAAGACAAGGTTTAATATGGATAGAAAATAGAAGAGTGAGAATGGAAGATAAAGAGTAGAGAAATAAGGATTTTCTACCTCCATTTTTGCTCAGTACCGAGTGAAGAAATTGAAGGAGAGAATGTGTATCAAAGTCAAATAAATGAGTGGAAACATGTGGTGGTGGGTGAGTGAGATAAAGAAAAGAAATAGTTATGCTGAAACTTTTATATTTGTTACGTACATTTTAATTTTTCCAAAATTGAGTTTTCAAGATTCTATAAGTCTTATAGAATATTTTAGGACTGAACTTAGTCCTCAGATCCATTTTTCCATAACTTTCTGTATGTTGTTATTTATCTGGTAAGCTGCACTACTTTTCTCAAATTAAATCGAACTTGTAAAATAAGTAAACATATCTGCCTTGAATTATTTTTCATACCAAAATATTCTCCATATTCTACTTATTTTCTCCATGAAATTTTATGAGGTACTTAACTGTTCCGGCTATTTCTCAGCAGTATCCTTAAATATTCCAAACTGTCTTTATTGATTCTCCAAAATTTTCTACAACTCTTATCAATTATTTATAGTTAGGAAATAAATTTTTCATATTTATTTCTATCATATCAATTGATTCTACAAATACCTTAATTATTCTATTGTATTCAGTGTTATAGAATTATGCTCAAACTAGTTAAGAAAATTACCTGAATTAACAGATAACTTTTACTAGTGTTACTGAGCTATTATAACTCTAATTAGGATAATTAGTTTAGGGAAGGTGTTACAGGGACAAGGAGCGAAGAGGGTAGCAGAGAGAAAAAGGGAAAATTTGATAGGGAAATGAAAAAGAAGAAGAAAAGGAAAAAAGTGGGTGAAAGTTTGAGTCAACAATCTAATGATGTGGTAGTGGTGTAAAAAATGGTGTATGAAAAAGTATGGTAAGAAAATCAAGATTGGTAATGAAAATGGTCTCAAGCGCTGATATCAAATAATTTTTACTGGCCATTGATTTTAATTACTGATGCAGATTAAATGATGTAAACCCAAGTGCAGATTGGGGTGCACACGGGTTGGGTTGGGTTGGGTCGGGTTTGAGGAGAAAAAATGTCCGAACCAATTAAACTAAGTCGGGTCAGTTTGGGTCGGTTTAAGGGAATTTCTTTTGATAACCCGACCCGACCCGATGACAATCGGGTTGGTTCGGGTAGGGTAATCGGGTTGAGCGAATTTCAAACAAAATTTTATTTTCTATTTTTAGGTGATCGGGTTGGTCAGGTTGAGTAGTCGGGTTGGTCGGGTTGTGAACATTTCCTAATAGAAATTACTCAAAACGACGTCGTACTCGGGTCATCGGGTCGGGTCATCGGGTTAAATTACTCAACCCGTCACCCGAACCAATTAAAAATCGGGTTAATCGGGTTCGACCCGAACTAACCCGATGACCCGACCCGACCCGAATATATTAAATCGGGTCGAATCGGGTTGGTTGGGTTCACGGGTCGAGTCGGACCTATGATCACCCCTAGTCTCAAGTAATAAATTTCTCGGGAGTCCGAGGTTGATCCACAAGGAATTGATGAAGAAAAATTCTTTGAGGTAAGGAAATACTTTGTCACAACAATAAAGATAATAAAATTTGTTCACAATTAAATTAAAGAACTTACTTGGACTAGGAGATCCACTTTTTGATAATAAATTAAGGACCATATTAATTCTTTTTATAATTCAATTGAAATCCACGCACAACGGAGGTTCCAATCAGAGAATAAAACATTCGAAGTCCATTTAGAATTATATACATAGTTATATTATGGTTTCTTTAATTATTTACTAATACCTACACTTGTAAATGAGTTCAAGTATTCATTGTGCCAATCCACTTCTCTACAATGAATTAAGAACTCTATTTTACAAGGAGGGTTTTTAAATTGATTGGAAACAAAATATAACACATATAATGATCACTTAATAATATATCATTTAAGCACAAGAAAGAAATTAATCTAACTTTATTTTATTACCAAAAGCTTCACTGCTTCACCCAAGCAAGATGAAGATTTAGTTACCCATAAACAAGAAGAAAGAAAGAGAGTAGAAGAAAAAGATGAACATAATTTCAACTTAGAACAAAAGAAAATTACAACAAATAACACAATAGCATAATCTAAGCTAAGCCAAGATTACTTAAATGATCTGGCCATGGTCCCTTTTATAGAGGATTAGGGATACAAAATGACAAGGGGATTGATTAATGAGTGAGTGGATGAGTGCAAAACACCAAAGAACTTTTGTGAGTGGAAAATTATTGAAATTTCTTGTCTCTGAAATCATTCAATGATGAACTCATGGATAACGTCAGAATGAAGCAAAGTGGTCTTCATGTAAGTTCTAGGAAATTGTCTCAGCTTTCCAATGCCACCAAAATCATCTAAAAATTCGTCCCATAGCCCAATATATGACCCAATTACTGCAGATTACTCAGGCCCAATTTTAGCACCTCTATTTTGACTTCCAGACCTAATATCACCTCTAAGTTGTCCGATTAAGCTCTTGTGTTCTTCATAAAAGTTGTAGATATGGGTCTTAACTGTTAGATGCCAAATTTTTAGCCCATTTCAGCTTCTTAAACTCGAATTATGCAATGATTACTGCACACTATTTGGGTTGCAGTTACAAAACTCGTGTTCTGACTTCCAAGCCCAATTAGCTCCACTAGATGTCCGATTTTTCCCTGGAGCTCTTATGAAAGTTGTATAACTTTCTCTTATCTTTCCTACAAGGTAAGATACATAATTATAAGACATCTACAACTCAAGATATTTTCGAAATACAGAAACAGTGTAAGACCAAAATAATGCTGAAAAAAAATCAATTAAGTCCAATTTGAGTCCAAACTTACAAAACATAACCACACTTAATCAATTAAGTACACGAAGAGTGTAAATGACTAAAAATGAGGGTTTATTAATGTATTAAATATGTGATTATCAAATTCTCCCACACTTAGTTTTTTGCACTCCTAGGAAAAACACATAAGACCAAAGTTAGGAAATAAAGAAAAACGATACAGACTCGAAAGCTAAAAACTCTAAAAGACTCGATTAAACAAGAAGAGCAACCAGAAATTCAAGGGATCAAAGCATTAATGAGGTAACATTTCTTCATATCTCAAACCAACAAGTAAGGAAACTTCAGTTGAAAAGAATGAATCAAGAATGATAGATCCTCATAGAATTCACTCTCAATCTCTCAAGCGTTTAAAAGGTAAGTATTTCACTCTATTCAACTCATGAACGATTGCACTACCATAAGCTTGCTTATCTTCTACTTCTCCGTTATTCAAAACATATGCATACAAAAATCAAGAGGACTTTATTCAAGGTTGTAATGGGGTCATGGTAAAGGAGAGATGATAATATGGATATGAGAAAATAAATACTAAAGCGAATAAAAGAGCATTATGGTACAGTTAGAGTGGAGAAGATATTTGAGAACATTCATCATAAAGAACAATGACCAATATTTGACAAATGTTTTGTTGAAGATCAATCCCAAATTAGAGAATTGAATTCATTGTTAGGCCTGAACCTTCTCATTTTCTTCCTATTATTTCCAAGCATCCACCTTTATTCTAGACTCTGATAATCCTTTGATTGCAATGGTGGTCAGTTCTTTTTTTTTTATTATTTTGCTCATACACCCCCACACTTGTTGCAGAACAAGGCCAATATTTTCTTATTCCCTAAGGTTGGGTAAAAACATGTTTTTTTTTAATCTTTTTTCTCGTTTTTTTAAGGCATGTAATGAGTTAAAAACAAGGAATGATCAAATAAGCTCAAAGGGGTTACACAAGGAAAAATATACAAGCATGGCTATTTGGTCAAAGTAACTATTTCAAAATGCCTCAATCATATTTATGTATGCATGTGAAAATGTAGCCTAAAAAAGAATCAAAGCAAGTTCTAGAGTAACAATTCCATGAGTGAAAATCACACAAGAAAGAAGAGAATGATACAAATGTTCAATTCATTTATCAATAGGCTCAAAATTTCACAAGGCATATTTCTATCATTCTCAATTCACCATATCAACATTCATATCCAAGCTTGTGATTTTTAAGAAAGAAGACAATTTATGCTAAGATCCAAGAATCCATT
Source organism: Ormosia emarginata (assembly GCA_029884605.1). NCBI lineage: Eukaryota > Viridiplantae > Streptophyta > Magnoliopsida > Fabales > Fabaceae > Ormosia > Ormosia emarginata. Next base: position 8,484,445 of record JAQQTP010000051.1, read on the forward strand.
TGCCACTTCTACACAAAATAATTATTTCCTCAATTAAGATGTGTCTCAAAAGTAAACTTACCTCTAAGGCAAAATTTACTCCTTACTCTGCTATCCTTAATTAGTTTTACTACAAATAGGTTTCTGACAGTCATATCACTAAATATACTTTCCAATTTAGATGCGTCTCAGGAGTAAAATTACTCCTTACTCTACCATCATTCATTGGTTTAGTAAGTCTATGACAATCATATCATACTTCCCAAAAAAAGAAATTTTTTTTAGTCAACTATCCTTTCCCCCCAACCAGATCACAACATTGTCCTCAATGTTAAAATATAGATGAGTAAATGATAGAAGATATTACCCGTTGGAGAAATCTGACACAAATTTAAACATAAACAAAGTACGATAAATAAAATCAAAAGTAAAGGAAAGTTATAAACAAAGTGTCAAATCTGGCTTTCTTTTCATCCTGCTTCCCTCACTGCTTCTTACTGACTAATCTATCTGAGCTATTGATGGGTCAGGTTTATAAACAAAAGCTTCTAATTTATCAATTAACTCAACAATAGTAGAAGTAGAGATAAGAAGTTGTCTTGCCGAAGTGTGATAAATTTCTGTTCCACAGCATGGTCAAGAAAAAGTAACAAAATATCAAAGAAATTATTTACATTCAACGAACCTATGAGTTTATAGTGGATGTTCAGTTGGGCCCAAGAGACGATTTGAAAACTTCTTCCAAGGTACCAAAATCACCTGGTAAGGCAATGAATGCATCAAAGTTGTTAAGCATTATCTTCATTCGTTCATGCATTGATGATACCTTAAGTTCCTCCCCAATTGTCTTTCCAATGATGTTCTATTGGCCTAAAGGTTCAGGAATGACACTTAAAACCTGATTGCCTCCTATATATGCAGCAAGTGATACAGCTCCCATTAACCCACGACAACCTCCCCTATACAAGATGAATATTTCTCGCAGCAAGTGATCGACCAAGAGTGGAAGCTGCGTTTATAAACTCTAAACCCTTCTCATACTTAGACCCACAAAATACATAGATATTTTTAAGTCGACGATCAGAAACACCTTCCATTTCTATACTCACCTTTAGGGGTGTCAAAATGGGCCAAGCTCGATGGGCCGGCTCGAATAGCCCAACAAAATGGACAGGCTGGGCTAGCAAAATGCTAGCCCGAAACTTACATGACCCGAATGGACTGAGCCCGAATGGGCCGAGCTCGAATGGGCTGGGTTCGAATGGGCTGTGCCAGCCCGCTCTTTTAACACTACATAAGGCTAAATGGGCTGGGCTGGGCTGGCAAAATACCAGCCCGAAATTTATATAGCCCGAATGGGCTGGCCTGTTTTAACACCCCTACTCATCTTCCCTTTGAATGATTCTTAGTTGGAGGAAAGTGGAGAAAATGAAGTGTTTAAATAGGAAAAAGAATGGAAAGGGTAATAATAGCACCTATACGGGTAAGTTGGTTATTGTCATAAAAGTTTGAAATTAAGAAACACAAAATCTTTTTTTTTTTACTTCAAGAAAACCATTAGGGTAAAGAAGTCTAGAAACTCCTGAAGGACCCTGCTCAAAGGATCGTATGTTTAAAACCAAAATACAGCAAAATCATGCAAAGATAAAATAAATATAATAGCAAATTATGACATACCTTTATGTATAGTTTTCATGGTATATCTTTATACTGTGTGTCATGAGTGCAATAGTGGCATATCTTTATACTACGTGTCACCAGTACAGTAGACACTCACGTCCGTTTATTCAAAGAAAAGAGAAAGAAGAAACCATCGTGGGTTTGTATCCTGGGTCTAGAACCTGGAGAGCTCACACTTGGGCTCGTAACATCAACAAAGATGCTAAAATATGAAATCCATCATGTCCAAGATCCAGAACGTCCCATCCCAAGGTGCTGGGAGCCTCTTCTAATAAAAGAGAGGATCAAGTTTAGATGTCTCATATGCTTTGGCAGTCGCGGGTTACTTCTCACTAATAACCAGAGTGGGATGTTTCTGCCTATCCATCAACTCCACAATGCCTAGATGGTAAACATTGGGTTATGGAGTGCGGCTCTCTACAGAGTATGGTATACAAACCTTTTTTAAAGACCAACGTGCAAAGGTCCACTCGAGTCAATGACAGGTCAGCCAAAGGTTGGGCCTCCATAACTAATTAAAGCCATGGTACTCCTTCCGAATCACCCTTGTTCAAAATAATTTTTTTTTAAGAAAACATGAAGAAGAAGAAGATAATATGTGCAGATTGTTGTGGATATGACTCACATCTGCCTTTGGTTTCACGTCTAGTAACGACTTAAACGCTTTCTATGAGTCGAGGATAAGCTTCCCATCCAATTTTCTTATAAATTGACAAACAGGGTCTTTTAGAGTCAGATTCCCAAGTCTGTAACATTTTTCTTCATCCTTGAAGAGATTTCACAAATTAAGAAGTTCACGATACACAAATCCACAAGAATGCGTCTCAAGAGTCAATAAGATATCATCTAATAACTCCTTACTCAGTCTATTCTTAATGAAGAAAATTTTATCTTCTCTATTTGCGAAAATCATCCCCAAAGAATGAAATCGCTTGTTACAATTCCATCGTGCACATTTGTGACAGACTTGTAACTTTTTTGCTCTTCTCCTTTTAGAATACGAATTTCTTCTAAGACCTGGCATATATGAGTCAAATGAAATTGAAGACTCACCTGCTAGTCGGACCTTTGCTTCAATTATCTAGTGTACATCTTCTGACATACCCTTGTGCATTAACAGTCTCAATCTTTAACATCTAGCTTTGTAAATTTTTGTCAGAGCATTTTGAGGTAGGGAAGGAAAATGTTTTCTCAGGTTTGAAAGAATGACATCCATTTTAAAGGAAAATGATTTAGTTATTTTGGGAAACTAAAAAACAAACCAACTTGAGAGTCACGAAATACCATTATGTGCCACTTAACCGGCAACACAAAGAACTACAAAAAGAAGGCAACAAAATTAGAGTAAATTCTATTCATAAAAAGGATAAAAAAGATAGATGAATTCTACCTCATCA